>CM050999.1:24297246-24551381 GCA_027704905.1 Muraenolepis orangiensis
GCAAGAAGAGGGTGAGGGTGAGGAAGAGGAAGAGGAGGAGGATGAGGAGGATGGTGAGGAGGACAAGGAAATGGACAGAAGGTGATCATATGCACATAGATTGTCTTTACTCTCTCTCTCTCTCTCTCTCTCTCTCTCTCTCTCTCTCTCTCTCTCTCTCTCTCTCTCTCTCTCACAGTCTTTTCCAGCCTTGCCCCCCCCCCCCAGTGTGGAGCTGGCAAACCCTGACCATTCCAATTACCGTGTGGGCCCCCTCAGCCACTGCCAAAAAACAGCAGGAGAGACAGTCATTCCCCCTCATCTACCCCTGTTCAAACAGCCTCTCACACACGTGCACACGCACACACACATATATTATGCAATTCAAATGCATAATGCCAGGCGTTGACGGTGGCCAGAGGAGAGTGCAGCTGTGCAATGAAGCCAGAGAGCCAGAGAGGTGCGGTCTGCTGGATATCCTTAGAGAGCCTCAGAATGATTGCAAAACAAGAGTCAAGATATTCCAGAGGAGGAATACAATATGACCCGCTCAATAGAAAAAAGGACACTTGTGTGAGGTTCGAAACCATTTGAAAAACCTCAACTGACAAAACACATTCCATGTATTTTATGTTGAACGGGAAACATTTTTGCAGTCACATTTTGGGTTCCACTTTCTAAATAATGCGATACGGCAGTGAAACATTTTTAACATAAGACCTTTAGGGGGGCTAATTGAGCATTGGTACAACAATTAGAAAACTAACTTTCAACGGATTCAAGGTATCACAAACTACTGCATTCAAGCATTAAATGACCATGCCATACTGATAAATGTCAGCATAGCGTGGCATCAGAAAGTAGTTCATGCCACTAGCGAGAGTACATTTTTACTGTCATTTGTACTGCTTGCCAGCAAGCAATCAAACTACCGGTAGCCTACATAAGGTGCATGCCGCCACCTAATATATCGGAGTCTGGACAAAACCAATAAGGTCTCAAAAGTTCACAAAATGTTACAATGGAGGGCTAAAAATGATTTCCGAAATAACAATTATCAAATTGTTTAGTTTCGTTAGTGGTGCTGAGAAGAAATTTAGGTCTGCTTGAGATACCCCTAAAAAGGGTCTAAAATTCCCACGCGATACGGTGAGCGGCTTCCATCTCAAAGGGTAAAATGCCGCCACTCAAGTCAATCCTGCACCAGGTAAAGGCCCCGTCACACCATAACGTTCTGGTCAGCGTTTGAGGAAACGTTGGTAATCGTCCGTGGTCGCAGGCATAGCGCCAGAAGAGCGTTGGGTGAACGCTGGTGAACGCTGGTAATCGTCGGTAATCGTCGGTGATCGTCAGTGATCGGCGGAGAACGCTGGTCCGAAAACATGCACAAAAGTTCTCATGGAGACCAGCGTTCAACGTTTAACGTTAAACGCTGGAGAACGCTGGAGATCGTTCGCGGAACGTTCGGCTATTGTTAGTCAGTCGTTACCCTAGCGTTACTTGGATTGTTATTAATCGTTCACAATCTTTGCTTTGCAGTGAACGACTCACTGGTACACATCCGACATAGTGTTTCTCTGTCTGGATGAGAGATGGAGTGTGTGTGTGGGTCAGGACCAGTGCTCATAGTCATACACACATCCGACATTGGGTGCCTATTTTCGGATTGGAGATGGAGTACAGACGACATGGAGATGGAGTTTAGCAGTAGCCCCCCTCACACGCATTTTTCCTCTTGGCGGCATGATGTGCACTGTTCAATATCCAGAAGAACTGTCACGGTGGTTGTCAGGGGGCGTGGCCAAGCCACGTGCGCTGGAGGCGCACACACACACACACACCTGTCAGCAATTGCCGTGGCTGATTGCTAATCCCCTCACCTGGGGTATATAGACCCTGGCTTCCCGTTACCCCGGTGTTAGGTCATACGTCATACTTTGTTCATGTTACGTCGTACATTCTGGACGGAATCGCCACGTTGATGTCCCGGAGATCCAGATTCTTTACCTATCCCGCGTCACCCGCATTACACCGGTCTATACGAGCTCCCCGGTAATTATAATTACCTGTCTGGTACCTGTCGCTATTCCCACCTCCCGGTACCCAGACTCCTCCCCCTTCCCGGACTACTCGTCGGTCTACTACCTGCCGGTACTCCACGGATCGACCTCCCGGTACCCAGACCCCTGGACTGTCCCTGATCACTCTCTTGTGTTGTGTTTGCTTGAATTAAAGCTCTGTTATAGCTCCACTGTGTCTTGGTCTGCGTTCTGGGTCCCACCGAACAATCCACTGGTGACAAGAACAACTGAATCCACTGTGATGTTCCCGCGTTTTATACCCGTTTGAACACAGTGAAACGTCAGCACACGCTAGTAGTTTTCAGGGGTGTCTTACTTGGTCGCTGGTACACGCTCCTCATGCGTTAGTCACACGCTAATTCATGCGTTAGTCACACGTTAGTCACACGCCAGATGTACACGCTCACCCTAGAACGCTCGAAAATTGAACGATTAGAACGTTCATCGAACGCTGACCAGAACGTTATGGTGTGACGGGGCCTTAACATTCTGCTACCTTGAGCATCGCATATGGCTGCTGGCAATACACTCTCCCTCTTAAGACGCCTTGTGATTAATAAGATAGATAACTGGATAACACGTGATGTCACTGCTAATAAGACGCCATGGAACCTTTGCACAGGCTACGTACGCAACATCCAACAACAGGCTGCTTAAAATACTACCATTGATTTCCTACCAGTGCGGTTTCTTTCTCGGGGGCGTAATTAGGAAGTTCATATTCAATGAAGGCCATTTGGGATTGAAGCTAAATCAGCAAATCTGATCAGCACATAAAAAGGCAACCAACACACTCATACATGCGGTGGCCACATACTTACTTCTCTTTCACGCTTGGTTATGAAACAGGTTGGCAATAGATGGATTAAAACATCAAATCCAGCTGAGATGGTAATTCGTAGTTGACTGATTGGTAGTAGTATTGGTAGTTGACTTGATTAGTAGTACTGATTTTGCCTCCCCCGACAAATATGCAACGCAAAAAATAAACTGCATATTTATTATTCAGTATTCAGAGACAGAAACCCATCCTATGAATATCCAAATACACAGCTGATTGATCTAAACATCTGTCAATGATCATCAATTATGAATTGAGCGTATTTCGATGAGAGAAACCATGGAAACCTCTCTGTTGTAGCTCTGAAGACAAGTCATTACATTACATGACATTACAGTCATTTAGCAGTGCTAGAAGCAGTGCTCAGGTAAAAGTACATTAAGTTGCCGAACAATAGAACAATAAGCAGCTAATAATAATAACTAATAGCTTACAAACTAATAAGCAAACAATCAAATTAGTAAGAGTCTAGTACGCTAGCAAGCTAGTAAAGCTAGCAAAAAGTGGACGCGCTAGGAGGAAGGATCTGGGTAGCCACGTTCCAAATACTTAATATTGCTCTTGTTTGAGCAGCAAATTAAAAATCCCTCCTGCCCCTATAGGGCATGTTACCATCTGGTCTCTAAACGAGTGCTCATTAGGTCTGTAATAGGTCCATTTTTTGGAGGGTTTGAGAGCTCAATGGTTTTCCCCATATATCAGAATACAGAGATATATTGACATTTAGACAATACAGTTAAAGAGTGAACCATGAGATCAAAAATAACAATACCGTATTTGGTTTGAGTTTGTGATTAAACTGCCTCTCCAGTGCGTCTGCTCTCTCTCTCACACACAAGGCTCACAGGAGGGTTTTATTACAAGCTGTCCAATATTATTACAAATATTGGATAATGACACAAACACAACCCCAATTCAACTAAAGGTCGCTTTCAATACGTGTCTGAACGGTGATACTAATGGAACATTAGTGAAGCACAAAAGTTCACATTGCATGTGTAGATTTACATAACATGACATTACATTACAATCATCACCATCCTTCAAACAGGCTCTTAAGACCCATCTCGTCAAACGGGCAAATTTTTTATTATACTCCTTTTATCTTATCTGTCTTATTTTTATTCTATTTACCTATTAAATAATTTTACTGTGTGTCTGCTAAGCACTTTGAGTATTTAGAAAAGCGCTATATAAACTGGATGTATTATTATTATTATTATTATTATTATAATCATCATTCATTATAAATACATAAATAAAAAATAAGAATGCATTTTCTTTATATTGCAAAAAGTGTGCTACAAATTAAAAAATATTCAAACAAACACAATAAAATTACAAAGAATATTGAACACTAATAAGTCAATAAGTTTGCTCCCTAGACTTTACACAATACACGCATCAAAGAGGGGCACTGACAAATAGTGATGCCACAACAGACACAAACTAATAACCAAAAGCTAATAAACACAAGTGGTGATAATGCTCCACCGGCAGCCTGGCTGCTCAAAGTCAGACAAGTTGTCAAGGTCAGTCAAGCTGTCCTCCCCTCACACGGCTCAGGGTGATGGGAGACTGTCAACTACCAGGGTAGCACGTCTGTCATATGTCTGTGTGTGTGTGTGTGTGTGTGTTATTTCATAACACACAAAAATTTGACCTAGATGGAAAATATTTGTATTAAACTGTGTGACTTGTATTGTGTGCCCGGTGCCATCTCCTTAATGTCTTCTGAGAGCGCAAACAGCAATTAGTTTGTCTGTCTGGAAATGACTTCAGACAAGTCCCCGAGCATTTAGTCAGGGGTTTCACGATGAGCAAACACATCCTGAGGATGTCATCTACGGCGTTTCTGAATACATTTTGACATGCACATAAATAATTACACAGCAGGCCATGAATTGATTCCTCGATATGCGTAGAACATCGCGTCTGTGTGCATGCATACAGTTCATAAAGTAGTTTCCACATAATTCTACCTGAAATCAAACTGTGATCCAGGGATCAAAATAGAAACATTAACTTTAAAAAAAGACAATAGGCCCACTATGCCAGTTCTGTGACTTTGATGATAAGGACTAGATATGGCATTGGCTAGTAGACAATACCTGAATAAACATTAAGTACATCTCCATATCCATGGTACATATGAAGACCAATGCCTTTATTCTGGTCCCTTTAGAGAGCAATAACCACAAATAAATCCCACCAATCGTTCCCTTTAAGGAGATTGTGAATATATCGTCAAGTAGCCGCTTAGCTTCACATTATTGTTTATTGTATACATATGAAAACAAACACTTTGGCCAAACTGTACTAATGCTTTAGACAACTCTCTTTTGGCAATATTTGCTAAATAATAGATGTCAACTCTCTAAATGTCATCTCTGCGTGTTTCCAGAAGTGTTTGTTAGGCCTTGCTCGAGCTAGAGCAGCCTAATAGGCCCTTTTTGCAGACGCTATTTCCTGGAAAGATTTACTTTGGAATTGGACTTACTTTGGAATTAAATTTCAATTAGTTACACTAAAAGTGGTGTGCACCACTGCCGGCACCACTGACCTACCACACACAGATATAAACAAGACAGTCATGAAAGGGCGATGCTGAAACTTGGTTGAGTATTCCGTGTGTGTGTGTGTGTGTGTGATTGTGCACTGACCGGTGTGCCAGCGAAAGGCGCGTGGTCACAGTTTTCCTGCCAGGAGCGGTTGAGGCTGAGCAGGAAGTCCTGGAAGAAGGGGTGGGTCCTGTTGAAGACCGAGAAGCCAATGATGTTGACCCGCTGGTCCGCCACGTCGTCCAATTGCATCAGAGAGAATTCCTGCAGGGCAAATGGAGAGAGAGAGAGAGAGAGAGAGAGAGAGAGAGAGAGAGAGAGAGAGAGAGAGAGAGAGAGAGAGAGAGAGAGAGAGAGAGAGAGAGAGAGAGAGAGAGAGAGACACACACACAAACAGAGACAGAAAGAGAGCGTGAAAGAGAGAGATGAGGGGAAAACAGAAGTTGGAACAAATAGGTGTCAGGACCCCACACCCCTCGCCCCTCCTTTAGGTGGCAGAGGCGGGCGACTCCCCATGCAGGCGGAAATGGGATTGTGCAAGTTTCAATCCAAGATTTCCTTTGTTCCCCAAGCCATTATGTTTTTTTTTATCCCCCATGTCCTGACTACTCCTTCCTAGTCACAAAGGATGTCCAACGGATGCCGGCAACCAGCTGGACCTCATCTTAGCTTAGCTTCCACAGTCAGGCCATCAGGCTGCTGAACAAGGGCGTATAGCATATAACAATGTATATTTTATTACATTGATTTATATATACATATTGCTCTTTTCTGTGCCGATATTTGCATTTTATAAATTGCATTTAAATTTTTTATTTTTTAACTTTATTCTGTTTTTATTCTATTTTTATTCTATTTTTATCTATTTTTTATCTTATTTTTATAACTGCTGTCTGTCGTCAGGTATTGCACATAAGATTTTCACATCACTGCTTTATACTTGTGTAAACTGTGAAGTGACAATAAGCTTGACTTGACTTGACTTCACCAGACGACTGCGATACTGGAAACCTTTCAGTTACTCCTCTCCATCTATCCAATAACTTCTTCATGTCCTTCTCCCTCTTCCTCCCTTACCCCCCCTCCCACTCTCCCCCTACCAAGATGGTGACGTCCCGTCGCAATCTCCGCACACTCACCCCTGCCGATCTCTCCTCTTCTGTTCTCTCTGCCCTCCCTCCTCCTGATTTGTTCTCTGTTCTACCCCCTGATATTGCCACTGACCTTCTTCTCTCTACCCTGTCCTCTCTGTCCCCTCACCTCCAGGTCTGCACGTCCAACTCCACGTGCCCCCTGGTTGTCGGACTCAGTGCGTACGCAGAGGCGGAGCCTCAGACAGGCGGAGCGCAGGTGGAAGAAAGGAAAAACCCCAGAGGACCTTCTCCATCTTCAAGGGCTCCTGTCAAACTTCTCCTTGTCACTTTCATGCTTTTCCCCCCCTCCCCCCAGCTCCTCCCTTCTCAGTCCACTGCGCCTGAACTCCTGCCCTTCCTGACACACATCATCAATGCATCTCTGACGTCTGGATGCTTTCCCGCTGCTTTCAAGACTGCCAGAGTCACCCCCCTCCTGAAGAAACCAACACTCGACCCCTCTGAACTCAAGAACTACAGACTCCCTTTTGCCCTTCTTATCAAAAACTCTTGAACGTGCTGTCTTTAACCAATTGTCCTTGTTTCTCCACTAGAACTGCCTCTTGGACCCCCACCAATCTGGTTTTAAGGCAGGTCACTCGACTAAGTTACTGAGTCGCTCCATGTTGCTAGAGCAAATTTGCTCTCCTCAGTCCTGATACTCCTGGACCTGTCTGCAGCATTCAACACTGTGAACCACCAGATTCTCCTCTCCACCCTTGAGGGGATGGGTGTCTCGGGCTCTGCTCTTGCCTTGCTTGCATCCAACCTGATGGGTCACTCCTACCAGGTGGTACTGGGAGGGTCTGTGTCGGAACCACACCGACTGACTACTGGGGTTCCACAAGGATCGGTCCTGGGTCCTCTTCTCTTCTCCCTCTGCACAACGTCCCTTGGTGCTGTTATCCACTCCCATGACTTATCCTACCACTGCTATGCTGACGACACCCAACTGGTCTTTTCGTTTCCCCCCTCGGACACCCAAGTGGAAACACGCATTGCCGCGTGCTTAGCAGACATCTCAAATTGGATGTCGATGCACCACCTAAAGCTCAACCTGGACAAGACTGAGCTAGTGTTCTTCCCGGCAAAGGGCTGTCTGCAACGAGATCTGGCTGTCACCATTGATGATGCTGTGGTGACACCTACTGCACGGACTGCAAGGAATCTGGGTTTGACCCTGGACGACCAACTCATGACTGGACGTCATTCTCGGCAAACATTGCATCGGTGACACGCTCCTGCAATTTCCTCCTCTACAACATCAGGAGGATTCGGCCTTTTCTCACTGAAAAGGCTGCGCAGGTGGTCCCTGGAGCTCATTCAGAAAGCTGCAGCTCGCCTGGTGTTCAACCGCCCCATGTACTCCCACACATCTACCCTCCTTCGGACTCTACACTGGCTACCTGTAGCTGCTCGCATCCAGTTCAAGACCTTGGTGCTAGCCTACAAGGCAGTAAAAGGTACTGCTCCATCCTACCTCCAGACAATGGTCAAGGCCTACATGCCAACCCATCCACTTTGCTCGGCTTCTTCAGGCCGTCTGCTTGCCCCCTCACTTAAGGGCCTGTGTGGCCGATCTACGTGGTCATGGCTCTTCTCCGTCCTGGCCCCAATTTGGTGGAAAAAACTCCCCACGGAGGTCACGACTGCAGAGTCACTCCCCATCTTCCGCCGCAAGCTGAAAACCCATCTCTTCAGGACACACTTCCCGGATCCTTCCTCGTAGCGTCCTCGTAGAGTCAAAAAAAGATTACATATTATAGATAGGTATATATTGTTCTAGAAATTATTGCATATTGTTTGCCAACTTATTGTACTTTTTCCCTTACACTTTTGCCTGAATTATTGTACTTCTACCTGAGCACTGGTTCAGTTATCGGAGACTTGTTAAAAATGCACTTTTGACTTCTGGTGACGAGTTGTTCTCTTACCTTCCTTTGTTGAAACACACTACTGTAAGTCGCTTTGGATAAAAGCGTCTGCTAAATGAATGTAATGTAATGTAATGTCCAGCTGGTCTGGGCAGGCGTTGCACCCGTCCTAAATATTGTTTCCCTACACCTTATCTTCGTCTGGAGGATTGAATCCTCTTTATTGGTACACACAGTGAAATTTGATTCTCTGCATTTAACCCATTCTAGTATTAGGAGCAGTGGGCAGCAATTGTAAATATACAGTGCCCGGAAAGCAGTGTAGGGGTCTGGCATGGCCAGGGGCGTGGTTTGGGGGGAACAATACAAATATGAGTGACATTTAAGTACATTTAGATTTCATTGAATCTTCTCAATATTCAGTGTGCACAAAGATGGCACTGTTGGTCAGAGCACTTAATCATTCATATCCTTCGGATCCTACGTATCGCATGCCGTACGAAGCAATAGGTATCTTGATGCATTGGCAATGTTCCCAATGCATTAAGATACATATGAAGCAACTACGATGCAATGCGACACGATTCATTCCAAGTGCGATATCATACAGTTTGATTCAACACATTGCGATTCAAAAGAATATTAGATAAGATTAGATAGATTCAAGTGTATTGCCATTGCACAGCACAAGTACAGTACAGCGAAAATAAATTAGCATCTAACCAGAGAAAATGTTGCAGTAAAGTGCATGGTAATATAAATTACAGTTTAAATATACAGGTTATATTTACAGGTTAAAAGACTCTCTACTAGGTATTAAATGGGTTATGAGCATACTAATATATAGCATAGGTATATATATATATATATATACAGGTAAGTGAGTATTTAACATGTAGTGATCAGGGGTATGCAGTTATTGAAAGCAGGATAAATATATTTAAATGTATACAAGTGATCATATATACATGTATGGCATATATACATGTATATACAGGAGCAGGGATATGTAGTTATATCAACAGTTTGAGATTTAAATATATATGGCAGGTACAGTAAACAGGTATCTTACTAATAAATATGTAAACTATAGAGAGGTAGGTAGTTATGTGAGTTTTTTATGTGACAGTTTTGTTTTTTCTGTTTAGTCAAAGACATTGATGGTGATTTATTATTATAGGTGTTGAGCAGAGGTGTGGGGCAGGGGTGGCAGCAGGGGGGGAGGGCAGCAGAGGGGGGGGCAGGGGGGGGTGCAGGGCAGCAGAGGGGGGGGGGTGCTGTCTTCGTGGTGCAGAGTTCAGGGAGATGACCGCTGAGGGGAAGAAGCTGTTCCTGAGCCTGCTTGACTTGGAACAAAGGTTTCTATAGCGCCTCCCGGAGGGTAGGATGGCAAACAGTCCATGGTTGGGGTGAGAGGGGTCATCCACTATTGTTTGTGTCTACCTCAGACACCGTTTGTGGTGGGAAGTGTTTATTGCAGGGAGGGGTAATCCAACGACGCGTTGGGCGGTTTTCACCATGATATGATGCTATGCAATTCAATATGGTACAAATAGTTAGCTTTTATTTATGTATCTATTTTTTTCATTGTCCAATCAGAATTTACAATCTATATCTACTGAGTATATATATATATATATATATATATATACTGAGTATATATATATATACTATAGATATAGATTGTAATTTCTGTGACCCCTTTCTTTTTTTTTACTATGTGTAACAGACTGGACTTAACATTCAGTAGTATGCAATATTATAATTGCACAAAACCAGTGTAAATAGTTCGAACCTGACATGATAGGCCTCCAGAGTCGATATGTGATGTGTGTGAGACTCAGTTTCTGTACCCTTACGTTCAATCAGTACACAGGGGCAGGATAGCTCAGTCTCTTGGGACTCGGCTTGGAAACCTAAAGGTAGTCAGTTCAAGTCCCCAAAACACCTGGGCACTGCCTAGGTGCCCTTGAGCCAGGCACCAGACCCCCACAACTGCTCCCCAGGCACTGTATTTACAATAGCTGCCCACTGCTCCTAATACCAGGATGGGTTAAATGCAGAGAAACTAATTGAACTGTGTGTACAAATGTTTGTCACCAATATAGAGGATTCAATCGTCCATATTTGGATTTTGATATTTCGTGGGTCTCCTACTTTTGTGATTATGCTGAGGTAAACCACATTATGGTCATGGAAATATCTGTGTGTACTTATGTCAAAATAAACATGAATATGTTTGCTTGCTAGCTTATTGTGTAGTGCACTGATATATTTACCAGAGGATTTTGACACAATTGACGGTTATCACCTAAGATATCCTGGTCTGGGCCTCCACTGGAATGCATCATGGGATTTTTTGTTGCGAAACTCATAACATAACTACATTATTGGGTCATCTGAAGCAGTTCGGTGACTGCAAAGGTTTGTTTCTCACTGGATTTGAAATCTATGAAGGTTAAAGAAAATATTTAGCCGGGGTGCCCCTCTCATAAATGCGGGGACATTTTGGGAGAGCCCCAAATCCAAAATGGCAACTGTCAGCCAAGCTGGAGATGTTCTTTTTAATGCTTTGACCTACAATGATGTAATCAATAGGGGTTGTATTGTACTATAAACAAATATAATATATACTATATAAGAAAGCTAGGCTTCATACAAATGTCCATCACTCTTGGGAACTAAAGGGTAAACTGTAGCTAGTCTAATAACCCCTGTATTGGTCACACACATGATTCTACAAACTGATAAACACATTCTCTTATCTAACATAATGACTGATTCTGTAACACAAACAAACAAAGCTAGCAAGGTCCATGACAGGGCTACCCTACTCCTACCAGCCACTTGACCTTTGGATAGAAACAACAATGAACAAGGTCACTACAGTTTGGCCAAGCTCAGGTTGAAACCTTCCTGCAAGAGCGCAAGAGTGTTCACAAAGATCAAGTCTTTCACTGCAACCATCCATAGGAATAAGAGGCGGAATTTCGCCGTTCTGTGCACCATCTGGTGCTCATATATGGTGCTTATACCTATATATTAATCTTCAACTGTTAATACAACTGCATACCCCTGCTACCACTACCTGCTGTATATACATGTATATATATTTATCCTCTCGATAGAATTGGATACCCCTGCTCACTACCGGTTGAATACTTGTATACTTACCTGTATATATATATATATACCTATAATTCTGCACATATCTTATACATACTCTATAAGTTATTTTATACCTGTTTTTATACCAAATATTATGTTTTACATCTTATTTAACCACTGTAAATGATATATTACCATGCACTTTTCTGTAGCATTTGCACTCTGGTTAGGTGCCAAAATAATTTTGCTGTACTGTACTGTACTAATCGAATCTAATATGAAGGTGGCCCATATGGAGAGATCAGGGCTGGCAGCCCTGGTGGATCTTGCGGAGGGATCAGGTATGATCCAACTTAAGTCAGCCCTTCTGAGGAGAGTGACTGAGGAGTGCCTTTCACTCTACCATGTAGATGGGTCAATGTGCAAGACGGTGAAGAGCAAGTGTGTAAGAGCTCTTCAAGCTAGACCCAGTTAGTGAAAAACCACAAGCCTTGTGGACATGGTGCTGATCTGGTGGCTTGCTACCCCCACACCTGAAAACTGTGAGGCTAGGAAGCGGGATGGTTAGGAGTACCACTGGAGTGACTACATGCATAAGATTATACCATTTTCTCACGCCCCGCAATACATACCTCATCATCCTTGTCAAAGAAAAGTATGACCTTCCCTCTAGCATCAAGGATGATGAGCATGATCGACGGGCAGCAAAACATCCACACTTCCCAAAAAAACAATAATAATAATACATTCAATTTAATATAGTGCTTTTCTGGACACCCAAGGCGCTTTACAGACATGGTCAATTTGCACGTACAGTAAAATAATTTCATAGTTGTATATGAAATTGTATATTGTATATTGCAAATAAGAATAAAATACATTTAAAAAAATTGATTACAATTTTCATTTAAATTCAAATGAAAAATAAAAAGTAGTATCATAAAAATGTAAAGTCATGGGATGGAGGCGGTGGGGTTTAGCAGGGGAATGCCATATTGAAGAGGTGGGTCTTGAATGTTTTTCCCAAGCCTGAAGACAGGTGCCAATGAGTTTAACGACCTCATGGTTAATTCAGGCAACAACTACGGAAACATGTGAAGGAACAGATGAAAACACAAGTTGGTCAGATGCAGGGTGACATCATATACTGCGAGGGAGAAACATCAACTAACCTGAGCACTTGCACTGTGTCAGCCAGTGGGAGATGCTGTTGCCTCCAGACCTGATCTTACAACCATTAGGTTACTAGTTGATCAATTATTATTTAGGAGTGCTATCTGTTAAGCACCGTATGTTTTTCATTTCCCCAATCCATTATTTGATAGATTTAATATCTTGTAGAAAGAAAAAAAACAATAATAAAAAAAACCCTCCCTTGTTAATGTTCACCTTGTCGTAGTAACAAAGCTTGTGTACCTCATTGAACCCTGAGAGCTATGCCGTTAGGAGGCAGCTCCTAGCAGGTTTTACCAAACCAGACAGGTTGAGGGCAAGAGGTCCGACAAAGCACAGTTATACAACCTCTCTTGAGCTTTGAGCCTTTATAGAAACAATCGATTGGACAACCCAATCAAATTTGAAGAAAACTTGTTAAATTTACTATCCAGATGGCAGCATCTTGGAAAATAGCCAACATGTTGGAATTACAGGTTCATTGGCTCCTGTATGTGATTATACTTTCCATAACTCAGCTTATGCAGAGCTTTAATTCATGCCTAATATTAAGGCTCTATGACAATTTTGAACAAATTTACTTTGAGCTAAAAATTGGTGGCCATCTTGTAGGCAACCATTTTGGATTTGGGGCTCTCCCATAATGTTCCCGCATTTTTGAGAGGGGCACCCCGGCTAAATATTTTCTTTAACCTTCATTGATGTCAAATCCAGTGAGACGCTAACCTTCGCTCTCCGCGGTCACAGAACTGCTTCAGATGACAGAACTGCTTCAGATGACCCAACTATAAGCTACTGAAACGTTGCCATGTCTCACATAAGAAATGCTGGCAGTTTTAAACACAAGAATCTCTCCCAATAATGACAGGTAATTTCAAGATTATTTTCTACTAAACAATAACCAAACACTTCCAATGTTGCTATGCTTCCGAAGTGGCGGTGGTAACTGCGATGTACAAGCCCTAGAGTAGTCCTGACTGTGGCGGGAGAGTGTGTAACACAATACACAACCATGCATTAACAACATACAGAGGTACCTGGACACAACATACAATAATAAGAACACACAATCCACACAGATAAAAACGAACAGCTGTCCTCGTCTTCACCACCACCGACTTTTTCAGAGCTGCCATTTAATGAAACTTGTAATGGCCTGTGCACAGTACACAGCTGTGATTAATTAGAAGCTCATTTAATAACCCTGTGCGGTTTGAGAGTTCATTAAAAGAGCTTGACAAGAACGCTTCAGTGAAACACCGTGACAGTATGAATTTCATGGATTTATTTACCAAATCGGTTATGGAAAAGAGCACGATGAGGACTAGGCTTAATACCAAACCTTATATTTGAAGATATGGAAAATATTTTGAAAACGTAAATATGTTTGAGCTGAGGGGGGGGGGGGGACCTGGGACCTATTTCATAAGGCAGACTTAATAAGAGATATGTGCTCACATATAACCCTAAATAGGTCAGCGGTGACATAGTGAAGTTTCCAGCTCCAATAATTTCTCCTAATGTTATTCAGCTATTGACAGGGAATCATATCCATAAGAGTGCATTTTGTGCTATTTAATGGTAACTTCAATACAACAATAGCTTACCACAGCACCTGAATATGTTTAAAAATAAAAACATTCAATAAGAGCCAACACGCCGACCAGTCCATCCGGGAGCTACGCATGCACACTTCCACATGCATTGATGAATGATGCACATGTTGGAGTTATCCATCAAAAAGAAAGAAAATTGCATCAAAGGTTAGAGAATCATAGCCACATTTACCCGCAGAGTTTGATTTTAAGATTTCCTTAGCCGTCACCATCCTTGAGTTAATTAGAAATTAGGAAGCTTGTTAATAGTGAATAGTGTGTCCACATGCACAGTGGCACAAAGAACTAGAAGAGCAAAGCGCTGTTCACATTCACTCAGCTAAGGCCGGATCATTCCACAAATATTCACAGTTTCAACATCCATCCTATTTACAGTATAATAATGTGTTTTTTGTTTGTGTGTTTCATAAGCGGCTATTTGTTATGAAACAGAATGTTATGAATAAACAGAGTCAAGGCAAGAACAGAGGAGGGGGGGGGCAGAGGATTGAGAGCAAATAATGCTTGAGGGATGAGAACAAACAGAATCAGGGAGGAAGTCAGCGGAAAGGGAAATAAACGAACATTGGAAGCAATGTCGCAGCACAGCAAGGTCAAATGTAATCAAATTGTGGTGGAAAAAAGGACGTTTAAAAAAATAGCAAACACAAAGAAAAAGAAGAGCATGAAATAGCTAGACAAATGACAGAAGCCAAGAGAAGTCGGCAGGCAATTGGAAGTTCACTGACGGGCACTATAAGTCCATGGCATGACACCCTGGGTTGTTAACAGGTGTCAACACTGACTCATCCAGACACGGGTCTCAGAGAGCAAGTGCGCTATAGAGCTAAGAGCTATATATCTGATAAGCTGTAATGCGTAACATCCGATTCATTAACCGACACATAGAAACCTACATATGAAGTCCGGGTTTGAAACGCCCTTTATGTGAATATTGTTGTGTCGGGGAATAGCAAAAGGGCTATTCCGTATTTCCGTGAACGCAAAAATGTGATTGGGGTAATTTACGAAGTGACAGTAATATATATTTTATAATATTCTTAAGCCATCCAAGAGATATTCATGCTTTCTGATAAGGCACGCATAGAGCCATCCCACACACTAGCTGTCAGAGTCATTGGCAGTCTCGGGCACGGCTCAAAGAGACTGCGTTTATGGGAGTCACTGAATCTTTTCACCAATTGCCGTCCTGGTGTGTGCATACGTCATAAAATGTGCTCAACATAATGAGGTGATTGGTGTAATTAGTATATATGATGGATATTAAATAGTAAGTGACAATTTTACACCAACCATATGACTGTATCCGCCGACTAGTTTTTCCAAGCTTAAAAGTTAAAGTTAATTCCCTAAATTTAAAACATTAAAGCTATTAGTTTTGCCTGGATATTTTGCTATATATGGCATTCAGTAATTTCTCTTTGTTGTATACAAGCAATATCATTTTAACATCATTCTGAGCAAAACAAATGTTACTATTTCAGCCTGCCCAGGCGACGGTCTGAGTCCCGTGAGCCTAGCGGTGTATACCTGCCAAGGAGAAGGTATAAGTCACATGTGTCTAGCGGTTACTACCTGCCCAGGAAACTGTATGAATCACGTGTGTCTAGCGGTGTACCCCTGCCCAGGAAACGGTATGAGTCTTGTGTGTCTAGCGGTGTATACATGCCCAGGAGACTGTATGAGTCTTGTGTGTCTAGCGGTGTTTACCTGCCCAGGAGACCGTATGAGTCTTGTGTGTCTAGCAGTGTATACCTGCCCAGGAGAAAGTATGAGTCCTGTGTGTCTTGCGGTGTATACCTGCCCAGGAGATGGTATGAGTCTTGTGTGTCTAGCGGTGTATACCTGCTCAGGAGACTGTATGAGTCTTGTGTGTCTAGCGGTGTTTACCTGCCCAGGAGACCGTATGAGTCTTGTGTGTCTAGCGGTGTTTACCTGCCCAGGAGACCGTATGAGTCTTGTGTGTCTAGCGGTGTATACCTGCCCAGGAGACACTATGAGTCAAGTGTCTAGCGGTGTTTACCTGCCCAGGAGAAGGTATGAGTCCCGTGTGTCTAGCGGTGTATACCTGCCCCGGAGAAAGTATGAGTCGTGTGTCTAGCGTTGTACCCCTGCCCAGGAGACGGTATGAGTCTTGTGTGTCTAGCGGTGTATACCTGCCCAGAAGACACTATGAGTCAAGTTCCCAGGAGACGGTATGAGTACTGTGTGTCTAGCGGTGTATACCTGCCCAGGAAACGGTTTGAGTCCCATGTGTCTAGCGGTGTATACATGCCCAGGAGACGATATGAGTACCGTGTGTCTAGTGGTTTATACCTGCCCAGGAGACAGGGCTTCCAAGAGAAAATTGTACTGCAAAAACCCGCCCATAACTAAAACACAATTCAACTTACATGTTTCAAAATGTCCCCAAAGGATATTACAATCAAGTCGCATCATGCAGGACAACAAATACTGTAGGATACCGATCGAGAAATGGGAAAATAAAAGAGCGAGGAGTAGGAAACAGTAGAACAATGAATGCTTTTAGGACAGGAAGACACATTACATAACTAATAAAAATAAGGAAAAAATATAGACATAAAAACAAGCAGGATGGGTGGTCGACTTTCATTGAATAGGCTTTCCAATAGGGCCAACATGCTGTCTTTTTTTATGACCAACAGCATTGGTATGCGTACGCACACACACACGTGCACGCAAACACACACACACCAACACACAGGTGCACAAACACACACATGCACATTCAAACACACCTCTATGATGCACACATACGTATATACACACACACACATAAAACACACACCTGAATGGCATGCATTTTAAATCAATGAATTCAACTCAGAGCCAACACGAAAAGAACAAACGATACTCTCTCATTCCTTCTGTAACCAATTCCCCCCAAACACCCAGTCGATCAACGGCACCACAACGCAATAAGCAACACAAGAAGCAAAACTACACGACGCAAACCTGACTCAAAGCATGGGGAGGAGCGGTACTGCAGTGGCCTGCAGAGAGGAGACCCCAGACAGGCATCTCCATATCGGGGGAAAACAGATTTGTTAGGGGAGCGGTTTCACACCGTTATTCAGAAGCCACGCTTTGGGAGATGGATGGACATGTCAGCAGAGGAGTGAGACAAGGTGTAGAAAATGGGATAAAACCAAGACAGACAGAGAGAGAGAGAGAGTGAAAGAGAGTGGGAGAGAGCGGGAGAGAGTGAAAGAGAGTGGGAGAGTGGGAGCAAGCGAGAGAGAGAGCGAGAGAGCGAGAGAGCGAGAGAGAGAGAGAGAGAGAGAGAGAGAGAGAGAGAGAGAGAGAGAGAGAGAGAGAGAGAGAGAGAGAGAGAGAGAGAGGATACATGAGGGAGATCAGCAAAATAGATATGGGACACCGGGTAGAACTTTAGGTAATAGAAAATCAACATCAGCGATGGTCAGTGGCGGTGTGGAAAGTGATGAGCTATTGTTTCTTTGAATGGATTGATGAATTGCATATTTAACTATATTCATAAATATATAAATAATATAAAATTTTACCTGAGTTGATTGTACTTTTACCTGAGCACTGGCTCGGTTCTTGGAGACTTGTTAGCATTGAAATGGTGACTTCTGGTGACGAGTTGTTCTCTTACCTACCTTTGTTGAACCCATAATTGTAAGTTGCTTTGGAGAAAATGACTTTAATGAAATCTCATGTAATGTAATGTAATTACATTTAATGAATGTGTTCAGTAGAAGTTTGTATTCTTACAGGCCCTATTTATACCACACTCGTTCGAGAGTGGCTAACTCCTTTGTGACTTTTTGATCTTCGCCGTGATTCGCAAAGTTTCTAATTCGCAGGTTGCTAATTTTGAACTGTGTAAATACAATTCATACTGGTAATTAATTTGTGCAAACTACATCACCCCTATCATCTCATTAAATTAAGTCAGTGTTGTTGAAGGACATTTGAAAACTTTTCTATATACAGTTATGAAGCAGCTATGAAGTAAACGTGACCAAGCGTTTAAAAAAGTTAAGGTTGTTCACAAAAAAAACCGCCTCACGCAGATTAACTAAGGAGAGAGAGAGAGAGAGAGAGAGTGAGAGACAAGAGCTTGCGGAGGGTCAGGCTAGAGAGGGGCCCCCACGACTGTACAATAGGAGAGTAGTGAAGAGACGTGATTGTGGCATCAGGCTTTCATGAACATGGCTCCTAAACGACAAATGATCTTCATGGGTCCATCAAATATATGTTTTCAAACGTGATTTTACCAGACAGTGATGACAGTTGACAGTGTTGCAGTAGAGAGGGTCAGCAGCTTCAAGTTCCTTGGCGTGCACATCTCCAAGGACCTCACATGGTCCACGCACACCACACACTTTGTGAAAAGGGCCCAACAACGCCTGTATTTCCTCAGGCGTCTGAGGAAATTCAGCATGGGCCCCCGCATCCTGAGAACATTCTACACCGGAACAATCAAGAGTATTCTTACAGGGTGTATCACCTCCTGGTACGGGAACTGTACCGCATCCGAGCGCAGAGTGTTTCAAAGGGTGGTGCGGAGGGCCCAGTATAACTTCCCTCCCTCCTGGATATATACATCAAGCTCTGCGTCATAAAAGACAATGCCCACCCCAGCCACGAACTGTACTCACTTTTACCGTCAGGCAGGCGATACCGCAGTATCAAGTGCTGCACAAACAAACTTAGAGACAGCTTCCACAGTCAGGCCATCAGGCTGCTGAACAAGGGTGTATAGCATATAACAATGTATATTTTAATACATTGATTTACATATATATATTGCTCTTTTTCTGTGCAAATACATTGCATTTTATATATGCATTTTTATATTTTTATATATTTAACTTTATACAGTTTGTACTTTTTACTTCTTTTTTATTATATTCTGTTTTTTTATAACTGCTGTCTGTCGTCAGGTATTGCACATAATATTTTCACTCATTGCTTTTACTTGTATAAACTGTGATGTGACAATAAACTTGACAACCAAAGTAATGGCCGTCACAGGACCAGGATTTGCAGGGACATGTTTTGGAATGTCCCGGAATGTAATGTCCCAGAAAGGTTCTTTGATTGGCGGTTCCTTACCAGAGAAGTGAAGATGTAGGTGTAGTAGACCGACATCATACCCAGCTCAGAGGCCTAGAGAGAGAGAGAGAGAGAGAGAGAGATAGAGAGAGAGAGAGAGAGAGAGAGAGAGAGAGAGAGAGAGAGAGAGAGAGAGAGAGAGAGAGAGAGAGAGAGAGAGAGAGAGAGAGAGAGAGCGAGAGAGAGAGCTAACATTAACTTTTAGAGCGGCAGCAGTGACATCAAATCCACATCTTGATGAGCACAGACACACACATTCTTATCGGAAGAAGACTCTCAATGAAGCATAAATGTGGCGGCTGTATTAGTATGCTGCCTCATACTTGGCCATACCACGTAATTAAATCAAAGTCACTTGGAGGAGCAGGAGGCAGGGTGAACCTTTCATACTTCTATTTCGTTAAAGTCAGAAGTTGAAAACCCTTCACATTGACATAATGTGTAGGGTTTTCACCCTTTGTATGGGAATACATTTCTTATTTTCACTACTGTGTAGTAGTTTAGCTTTGTTATTTAAATAATTTATATTTTTTTCAATTGTTGTTTTTAAGAGTGTCTTGAGGATATGGCGGGCAGTAGCTCAGTCTCTTCGGACTCAGCTTGGGAACCGGAGGGCCGCCAGTTCAAGTCCTTGAAACGGACCAAGTACGGAGTGAGAACTAGTACTGCTCAAGCACTGTGGACTCCACATGTGTAAAATGGTTTATTCATATACCTTAGTATACATGTGACTACCGCGTGACTACCGCCTGACTACCGCCTGACTACCGCCTGACTACCGCCTGACTACCGCGTGACTACGGGGTGGGTTATTTTGGGTTATTTTCTCTCCTTTTTTTGCATGGCTCTTATTTTTTGTCAACATTAGACCGACAGGCGTTCTGTTAATCTAGAGCCGTGTCTCAAGTCACAATGACACCAAACTCATTACTTGAGTAACATAAATGACTGGTTGCTGTTCTGCAGCTTTTTGCTATGACCATACTGGATTCACCCTGCACTGGATCCATCCTGCACTGGATCCACCATGCACTCGATCCACTCTAAACTGGATCCACTTTGTACTGGATTCATCCTGCATTGGATTCACCCGGCACTGGATTCACCCTGCACTGGATTCACTCTGTACTGGATCCACCCTGCACTTGATTAACCCTGCACTGGATCCACCCTGCACTGGATCCACCATGCACTCGATCCACTCTGCACTGGATCCACTCTGTACTGGATTCATCCTGCATTGGATTCACCCTGTACTGGATTCACCTTCACTGGAATTGTTCTGCACTGGATTTGCCCTGCACTGGATTCACTCTGCATTTGAAATAGCGACCTGACATACAGAGACTCAGAGATACCTAACAATCTACATTATATGAACAAACAAGAACTCAGACAGAAACAGACATTTACAGACAAGGCGTACATAAAACGTAAAGGGGAAAGGGCTTTCCCCCTCCCTCTGGATAAACTAAGCACTTTTATTGTTATCATAATGAATCCCAGCACTGATGAGAGCGAGAGAGAGAGTGAGAGTGAGAATGAGAGAGACGTTCTGCAGGATGTTCACAACATATAGTCAACAGTTCAGAACTAAAATGCAAAGCAACTTTCAACTCTGATTGTTTTGATGGACTTTCAGGCCGTCATTTGTCCGATCATGTGGTTGCTTTAGTTTGGGTCAAGCATGCGGCTTCCACCCCATGGCAAATCCACTGAAAAAAGGTTCTTGTTCCTTTAAATATAAAAAAAGACTGCTTCAATGGCATTAAAAAAGTGCTACTAGCAAAGTCATGTAAATTACCCATAGAAGCAAGATCATAACAGGATAGTGTCCACATTGTAATGTTATGCTAAGCTTTCTTTTGCGTGGGGGGGGGGGATTATATCATCTTGATATCAGGCTTAGTTTTGTGGAAGATAAATACTTAAACATTTTCAGCAAAAGCCCGCTCTTGGCGGTAGGGAAACAGCGACTGTATAATGTGAGTGTAAGACTCTCTGGCTGTACAACCGATTGCTTTGAGAAGGTTTAAGAAAGACAATAATATGTATGAGATAATCAGAGCAGCAATGAGAGCACAAAGGAGAAAACTAACAGGAAACGGTCACAGAACATTATAATAGACCAGAGTAAAGACAGAGGGCAGAGAGAGAAGAGACGAGCGACACAAAAACAGAGGACCCCCGCAGCTCCCCAGTGTTCTTTCTGAATCAGCGTTGCTATGGTCACAAGGTTATGGCAAGCAGCCTCAACTCATAACTTGAGACGACCGGTCCGGTGACAGAGGAGCTATAGTGTACACACATATATATATATATATATATATATATATATATATATGTATATATATATATATATATACATATACGTATATATATATATACACATATATATACATATATATATATATACGTATATATATACACATATATATATATATATATATACACATATATATATGTATATATATACCGCCCCCCTCTGCCCCCCTCCCGGTTACGCCTTCAAACGGTTATCAGCTTCATTCTCTCCATCTATCCGTCGTCCCCTAGAGATAATCAAGTGTGTTTTAATGACACAGACGAGGCCATATGGCACTGGGGCAACGCTCCCACGCTGGCTGTGTTGCCACCGGTCGCTGCCTTGGTAGATGACGCAGTCCTAATAGACACAATCAATGCAGTTGGCGTTTTGTTCGTGCCAACGCTCTCTCCGAGGTTTTACATATTGTCTCGTCGCATCGGCATCGCACGTTTCGTTTTGGGGGCATTGGAGCAATTATCGGAAGTTCATGACGGTATTTCACCAACGTTATTAGCATTTAATTTTTTAATAGGAGAAACATCTCGATTTATGAAGAAAAAGCGTTTGTTAAACATTATCCCATGAGATTGCAGCTACTTTAAATGATTAATGAGACTTCCCAAGTTCAATAACCGCCTATGAACTCGAGTAGAGTAGAACTGTTAAACTTGGTAACAAGTTTAACAGTTCTAACAACACTCCCCCCAGCTTACAGCGGACGGGAGATTGTCTGATAAGTCAACCCAGCTTTTCATTTGGGAATATTCATTATCTAGCTTCTTTTTGTTACCTCACTGTACTTTATGCCCACCGCCGAGTCCGCTGCCAAAACTACACCGTTACTTAAAATGGCTTTTTCTTTCTTTATTTTTTTATCACGGATAACGATGCCATGTGCAGTATTTCATAAGCTTTGTTCACCATTAGAAAAATTAGTAGCGTGAGTCTGTCGGGAGGTGACAATTTATCAACTTATCATGTCATGGTCATAAAAATGGAATTACAAAAATAACACATCCCAGGACCTATAGGAGGCCTGGAGCCGGGGGATGTGCCGACCAACGAGACGGAATGGAGCAAAGAACGCCGTAGTGCTAGCTAGATAGCTCCCCACCCCCCCATCCCCCTCCTCCCTCCCCCCTTGTGAGAAGAACAGGCTACCAATTACCCAATGGGACTGGGCGGATGTCATCGGCTGCTCGCCTCTACGGGGTCACTGTTATTAGTTGCGTGATTTGTCTCCGACCTTCACTGATTCTCCGATCGTCTTCTAGAGAGAAAACCATTACTGCATGCAGCCTTTGGGCCTCCGGTGCTAGGGCTGTCTGGAGATCGTCAACGTATAAAGTTATTATGTCACGGTAGAGCGCCATAGCCGTGGTGTGTGTGTGTGTGTGTGTGTGTGTGTGTGTGTGTGTGTGTGTGACACGCGGCCACACAGGCAAAGGGGGGAGCTCACCCTTTCCAGGATGTCGTGTGACATGGTGGCGTTGGCGTCCACGATGATGGTGGTGGTCTTGTCGTCCCGGATCTCCTTCAGCAGGGGGGTGGGGTCCTGGCTATCGTCCAGCATGCGCACCGACAGCGTCTCCTTGGATATGAGGAACTGCCGGAGGAGATGCTCCAGGTTTAATAAGCCTGCCGGTGAAACACACACATGCATTATTATTATTATTATTATTACATGCACACACACACACACACACACACTTATTTATTCGTACTTTTTCTTTCTTTTCCCTTAAAAGTTTTAAAACCAAACTGATGTCAGGACTACATGAAGGTACTACTACTACTACTGCTACTATTACTACTACATCTGCTACTTTTACAACTATCACTACTAGTACTACTATTTCTACTACGTTTACTTCTACTTCAACCACTACTATTTTTACAATTACTACTAGTAGTACTATTACTACTACTATTACTACTGCTGAAACTACTACTGTTACTACAATGACTAGTACTACTACTAAAACTAGTACTACAACTAATAGTACTACTCCTGGTACTACTACTACTAGAACAACTACTACTATTACTAGTACTACTAAAACTACTGTTACTACTTTAACTACTACTACCACTTAATCCTCCTGACTTAAAATATAGATATATTAGATGGCTATATGTATTTTCATATTTAGTTAATTAGTTTAAGTTTATTTATAGCAGTACTACTATTATTACTACTTACATTACTAGTACTATTACTATTACTTGTAACACTCCTGGTTCAGTCTCCATGGTGTTTCCATTAACCCCATAAACCCAATTGAGTCAGTACACCACAATCACTATGAGACCGCCTCACAACAATGTCAGTCAATTGACACATTTACATACCTTACTGTTAAAAAAACTTTTTTCTTTTAATGGACTTTTTCTTTGGATAAGATTTAATGTTGAGGTAAAACGCCTTAAACTCGTTATAGCAGAACATGTCAGGGTGAGCATATCGTGACTAGCCTGCTCGCTAGAGGGTACCAGAGGCTCGAAGGGTCGATCCCCCGGACACAGCTCTGCTACCACCTGTAGGTCGCTTGGTCACAAACACTGAACCTGTGCAGAAATGTGAGCTTATGGATTCAGGAATCTTCTACACCAACTCTCCACCCCCCCCCCCAAAAAAAAAGACTATATATTACTGGTGTTGATCCCTATCAACCAACTGGAAAATTATATTCCATGATCTGTTGTCCCACTCAACAGACCTGACACCTCAAACTGAACGCTAAGAAAATCAATGACTTGGATATCAAATTGATTTCTTCTGTCAGGACTCAATCATATGATTAATGCTACCTGGAAATGCAGCTCAAATTTTGTCTTCTTCTGTTTATGCTTTTCTGTTTATGTCCCAGATCTGCACGCACAAACAGAAAAAATGGAACTTTCTAGGATGACGTGTGACATGGTGGCGTTGGCGTCCACGATGATGGTGGTGGTCTTGTCGTCAAAATGGAACTAATCGAGCCATGTTGTGCTAACAAATGTCAATTGCTTCTGCAAGACTTAATGTATGCTATATTACTAACTAACAAATCGTGTGTATGTTCAAACAAACTTGAACTAATTAATTAGATCATTATTTTGGTGCTGTCATAACTCATTCCCTCCCACAGTATACATCTCCAAAAGCATGTTCATCTTATGTGCGTGGTATAAAATAACCTATGACAATCAAACAAAATATGACACACATTGTTTCAGTTGCCTCAATGTGAGACCTTGGCAAACATTTGAACAAGCTGGTTGAAAGGGAAAAACATGAGCAGAGAACAGAAACCTATAGATCTTCATCTAAGTCACAACAATAGACAAACACAGTCTGCTTAAACTAATACCACACAAACAATTATATGTTTTCATGTTTTTATTGAACACACCATGTAAACATTCACAGTGCAGGGTGGGAAAAGTATGTGGACCCTTGGATTTAATAACTGGTTGACCCTCCTTTGGCAGCAATAACCTCAACCAAACGTTTCCTGTAGTTGCAGATCAGACCTGCACAACGGTCAGGAGGAATTTTGGACCATTCCTCTTTACAAAACTGTTTCAGTTCAGCAATATATACACTTGCAAACTTCAAACATGCAGCAATTATTTTTTGGACAGCAGTGGCTTCCTCCGTGGTGTCCTCCCATGAACTCCATTCTTGTTCACTGTTTTACGTATTGTAGATTCGTCAACAGAGATGTTAGCATGTGCCAGAGATTTTTTAGAAGTCTTTAGCTGACACTCTAGGATTCTTCTTCACCTAATTGAGCATTCTGCGCTGTGCTCTTGCAGTCATCTTTACAGGACGGCCACTCCTAGGGAGAGTAGCAACAGTGCTGAACTTTCTCCATTTATAGACAATTTGTCTTACCCTGGACTGATGAACATCAAGGCTTAGGCATGTCAATAATTCTTAATCTTAGGTCTTCCTAGAGCTCTTTTGTGCGAGGCATGGTTCACATCAGGCAATGCTTCTTGAGAATAGCAAACTCAAAACTGATGTGTGTTTTTTATAGGGCAGGGCAGCTTTAACCAACACCTCCAATCTCGTCTCATTGATTGGATTCCAGGTTGGCTGACTCCTGACTCCAATTAGCTCTTGGAGAAGACATTAGCATAGGGCTTCACATACTTTTCCCACCCTGCACTGTGAATGTTTACATGGTGTGTTCAATAAAAACAGGAAAACAAATAACTGTGTGTGTGGTATTAGTTTAAGCAGACTGTGTTTGTCTATTGTTGTGACTTAGATGAAGATCAGAACACATTTTAGGACCAATTTATGCAGAAATCCAGGTAATTCCAAAGGGTTCACATACTTTTTCTTGCAACTGTAAAACAACAGAATCATTGCCACGATTGCCAACACCCACTGAGAACAGGCCCGACTTACTACCGAGAATCCGGACACAGCTCTTGCTTTGGGAGTACAGAGATTGGATGGCCCTCAGTAGTGACCCAGGCCCATACTCCCGCAGCACCCCACACAGTATTTCCCGAGGG
The DNA here is from genome assembly GCA_027704905.1 of Muraenolepis orangiensis. Taxonomy (NCBI): domain Eukaryota; kingdom Metazoa; phylum Chordata; class Actinopteri; order Gadiformes; family Muraenolepididae; genus Muraenolepis; species Muraenolepis orangiensis. The sequence goes on from CM050999.1 coordinate 24,323,539, forward strand.
ACCCGATCATATCCCTTCTTCAAATCCACAAAACACATGTAGATGGGCATACTCCCAAGTCCCCTCCAGGATCCTTGCAAGAGTGAAAAGCTGGTCGACCAGGGCGGACAAAATGTACAAACCTATGGCCAGGGCGGACAAAACTCAACAAAATGTATTTTGATTGAATTGGAAGACACCCAATTTGAAACCATGATAAAAAAGAGTCATGTAAAGTGTCATGCTTCATTGTAATCCCTCTTCTAAATCCACATTTTTCCACATAAACCAGAGACAAGTAGGCCCAAGACTATTACCGTATGTATTTTTCAAGCTGTCAAGAAAAAATATTTTGGTCTAGCGCTGGTTTGTCTCTTGACTGTTTGTGGAGAATCACAGCAGGGAGCCTCACCCTACAGGTGAGACACATTATTCTAATGTGACAGATCAATGATTTGCAAAGTTTGGTGCCGGCATGCCGACCATGTTCCTTGATCATTCCTCTGATGTGTTTGGCAAACACGTCACTAAAACTTAAAAGATGCCTGGAAAATTGCCAAGCGTGGTGGTTTGTATCGTACAATGCGGTTGGGACCATGTACCACGATGTGCTTTAATCCAAATCTAAATCTGGAGGATTAAATCCTCTTTATTGGTCATACACATTAACACACACAGGGAAACTAGTTTCTCTGCATTTAACCCTTCCTAGTAGTTATTATAAACAGCACCCAGGGAGCAGTGTAGGGGGTCTAGTTCCACCTCGGCAGTGCCCAGGTGTTTCAGGGACTTCAACCCTAGACCTTCCAGTTCCCAAGCCAAATCCCAGCAGACTGAACTTTCCTGCCAACCAGCCAGATAGATGCTGATTGGCCAATAACATTTCATGATCAATAACAACACCTCTGCCTTATGCAGTTCAGAATGAATGCGCTACAAATCCAACGTGAACTCTACTACAACTATTGACCAGATGTTTCCTAATGACAACAAAAAAACTATATGCTCGATATGCTCACTGCAGACCAATATTTGAGCTGATTAAGTCATTAAAAAAACAATAATCATAAGGACGGAAGTCACTAATATCATATCACAGTTGGTAACTGTGGTATTAGTGGAATAAACCACTCCAGGTTGTCCCTTGGAAAATAATACACTTGGAGGGATGAAGATGAGGCCGAGGCATATGATCCAAGTTTATTCTACACAGAACAGTATATATTTTTTGGACATATTCTCACAAAAAGAAAGCCTCATTCTCACTTAGATGACCAACAAGTCAAATATTGATCAGCTAAAAATATTGAATACACTTTTACCCCTGGAGAGAATAAGAGTCTAAATAAATACGCTATTCGCAGCTCACACGCATCGCCAGCCACACTCTTCTTGGAGTAAGTCAAGTCAACAATATGGATATCCACGCATTCAAAATGGCCTATGGTTGATTGAATCTTATGGTGTCACAAATTGTGACTCATGCTACCGTCTTGGGCTCCAGTGAAGAGCAGGCCCCGTAAATAACGTGGAGACAGACACTCCGGCGAGACATTCAAAATCATCACCAAAAGGATTTAACCATAAAGAAAACATTTTTGGGGGGTATATATATATATATATATATATATATATATATATTCATTCTGCAGTTGGGGCTTTTAACTAAGATTTAGATCACTCCGAGGCAGGGATGTCCCTGCAAACGGCTGCTGGGCAGAGCACCTTGCTTTACCCAGCAGCCGTTTGCAGGGACATTTTGAAAAGCCTTTAAATTACTTTTAAAGCACTACATGGTATGGCTCCTGTTTGCATCGCATAGATGTTAAAACCTCTGAAAAAAAAAGATCAGAGGCTCTGTCGGCTGTCTCTCGGCCCAAACTGAAAACCAGATGGAACCGGGCGTTTCCAGCTTACCGTCTCCCCAACACTATAACTTGGCTCCTACTAGTCTATGGTTGCACTGTGGTTTATAATTCATGATAATGGTTATTACCATTTTGGTTTTTACTCTTGTACAACCATTAGCTTTTGCTGTATTTTGAATCTTAATTACATAATCATTAATTAAACAACCCCCTCCCTCCCTCCTCTACTAGTACAGTACGCCTGAGTATCTGTTTTGTTTTCATCTCAACAACCAGCCAGCACTTTGATGAGTAGCGCTCGTCCGGTGCTTACCTGTTTGGCGCAGTGGACCGTGACCTGGTTAAACAGGAAGAGTTACAGTACAGCTGCCTGTAGTACAGCCGGGTAAGGGGAGTAGGCTGGCTAGATGAATGTCCACCCTGGTATGGTTCCTGCCTTTGGGCACAGATCCACCACCTCCACTCCTCCCCCCCTGCACCCCTCACCTCCACAGTCCGAAAATATTCATGAATCGGCCGCGCTCTATTCGATTGTCACCGACCTGGGTGATTAATGAGGCGGGCACGCACTGAGGAGATACCGGCCAGCCAGCAAGCAGTCGACCAAGGGGCCGGCGAGCACACAGGGAGAGAGAGAGAGGGCCAAAGTGAAATTTCAGCTGATGTCACTGCTGAACACAGACTTTGTTCAAACACAAAGACAAATGAACACGGGCGTAAGCACACACAGGCACACACACACAGGCACACACAGATGTACGCACACACAGGCGAATGCAAACACAGGCACACACAAAAGTGCACACACGCACAGACACACACACAGGCATACACACACACACACACACACAAGCACGCACGCAGAGGCAGGCACATAAATAAAAGCACACACGTACAAAAACACACACACACACCCATGCACACAATGCACTTTCCCAGAAAACTAGGCCTGTTGCCATTAGCAGCTATACAGGGGAATCATCCTTCAGCCGGGGTGACAATCACAACAGCAATGTCATCTTCTGGCCAGTGTCCTTCCTGTGGCTGGAGTTACACCTCCAGCACGGTTACTCCCACTGCCCTGTAGCCCCCAAAGCCTCTCCAGCCTTCACAAGAAGCTATTGGGGAGCGTCCTCTTTGTTTGGCTTTTCTTTCCGATATGTACTTTTTCACTGTTTTGCACTTTTTTAGTGCTACACACATACGGGTGCTTTTCTCCAAACATTTATAAACAGGAAAATAAACCGTAAAATGCCTGAAACACTGTCGAGACCTCTATTCAGCGCAGCTTCCTGTCATCGCCGTATAAGTCACCGTCGTCTCAATGTCACCCGAATGAGTGACAGCATCAACAAACACCTGAGAGGAAGTTCTAATGATGGGTTTCATGACCCCTGCAGCTGTTTTCCAGGTATTAACGGCGAGTTGTGCTGGGCTTATCTTCTATTTATCTATTGGCAAATAGAAACTGTTTTAATTCAACAGGTTTCTGCTGAGGAACTTGCTTCGAGAGGGTGGGAACAAGCCAAAATGTAATCTCCCTCCCCCTCATTTTGAAAAAAAAAAAAAAAAAAGAATAAAACATCAGAGGGAGGGATCTTCATTCTTCTTTCTTCCTGAAGTTACCGTTTTTACAGCCAACTGGCGGCGCTACACAATCACAAAGGTTACCGCAGCAGCTGTCACCTTTGCAACAAAATTATTTTTTTATTTTTTTATTTTACAGACCGTGAGTTTGTTACCAGCAGGTGTGGGTGTGCAGACGAGAGTGTGTTAAGATATTCTCCTGGGCTGTCTAATTGACGCCGGTGAGGGTGGGCAGGGCCGGTTCATAAGTTGTTGTTCTGTTGTGTTGCAAAAGGAAGATCGAAGAATCGACCAGCGAACAGATGGAGAAATACAAATTCCAATATTTACAATACTGCGCCCGCTGCACGGCGAAGCGACAGCGGACCGCGGCATCTGCTCGCCGCGTGCATGCTTGCGCGTGTGTGTGCATGTGTGTGTGAGTCTGCTTGATGCAAGAAATATGTGCTTACGGTATCATGCAGTCAATTAACCATCTGCACATGACCTAAATAAACACACATCAACCACGGAGGGGAAAAAGGCATGTGAATACTCCATACACCAACAACAACAACAACAAATGCCCATGTGATCACCACCCATATAACCATATCACAATCCAATGAGTGTGTGTGTGTGTGTGTGTGTGTGTGTGTGTGTGTGTGTGTGTGTGTGTGTGTGTGTGTGTGTGTGTGTGTGTGTGTATTTGTGCCGTACTTACAGTCAGACTGAGCACAGATGAGGCAGGCGGTTGTACTGTTAAAGAACGTTAGAAGGCCAGCCACAGCCAGGCTGATGTCGGTGTTGGTGGGTCTCAGGTCCAGCGTGGTGAACCGGGGGAACTGAACCTTTAGGATGTCCTCGGGAGCCACCTTCACGTACGGCACCTGCGCCACCAGACGAAAGAGAGAGAACATACTGTTGATCGTGTCAGCTATTCCTTGCAAGCTATCGCGGCCTTCTTCTCTGGAACCATATGGCCTGGCCATTCTTTCTGTTCTGTAGAGAGGGCGTGTCAGGGTGTTTTGTAAATGGTTATATGCACAGTAAACATCAGGGATGCTTAAGACTGAGAATGAATGAGGGTTGGTGACAGGGCCGGCACCAACCCAATGAACAAAGGAAACATTTGTTTAGAGCCACCGCCATTGTTGAGGGCCCCGTGATTGGTTCGGGACCCCCTTCCTCCAAGATAATTAATTCCCTTTTTGGAACTAGGAACAAATTGCAGATGCTCCACCATGGATTATGGATTATGCGTGCCACGGTCAACAACTAAAGGTGTGCACCTCCTCCCCCTTCATCAACAACCACTGGTACAGTTCACATAGGATTGATATATGTTTATAGCGCCCCCCAGAGACCAGGAACGACAGCGCTGGTTGGTGAAGGTGAACGGGTGTAATGCAAGCATAACAAATACTCCTTCGATCTTCTCAAAGAAATATTATAACCCACAGGGTCACTTGTACATATTCAGATGAATAGGCCGATACATCCCCTTCCTATGATAACGAAGCCAGCGAGTATATGGATAGATTCAATGATGTTGTTCAATTGTTTTTGTGCAGGATGATTTCCCCTAATGACCTCCTAATGACCTTCCCTTTGGGAAGACAAACTGATTCAAAAAGCACGTGTAGAGAAACACCTACGCACAAACACACACACACACACACACACACACACACACACACACACACACAAATACATGCACACAAAGATACAAACACACACACACACACATTCAATAACTTAAAAACTCTGCTACCCAGATCTACTTATTTAGTCAATAATTTACAGGCTAGATCAAATAAGATTCTGCAAAACATTTATCCATGACCGCCGGTGGGGGAGGGGGTGGAATCGGCAGCGGGAGACAAGAGTGGGAAATGGGAAGAAGTGGAATACATCCGGGCTAAACATTTGTCCTGAGGCGCTGGCTTGTTGTGTGTCAGCGCAGACTGGCTAAGGATGAGTCACAAGCAGTGAGAAGAAGAGGAGGAAAGCCAAGCCAAGTCTCCGGCAGCGATCAATAAAAACAGCGTCTCTCCCCGTGCCCAGACCCTTCGCGAGAAAAAGGATCTGTGTTCTCACAGCCTTAACCCTGTTATTGTTCTGTAAGCATCTATAGATATCGGCTGTTGGTCTTCTTCATACAACTTTTGATTTACCTGTGTGCTACAGAGTGTGTTACACAGCCAGCCTCTCCTAGCACTAAACCTGCTGAGCCCCGGACTCTGCAAAGAAAATGCCCAAACCAGCGGAAACTTGCTGAACGAGAATACAATTTCAAATGGCATTCCGAGCCACACTGCTCTTCTAGCCACCCCCTCCCCCCCTCAGACGAAGAGTCTGGCATCCCCTGTCTCAATCCCCTGGCTCCCTGTTGTGAGGGTGGTATGAGAGAAGCAGACATAGGTGTGGGACACGTGGGTGGGCGGAGAGCACTACAGATTAAAGCAGAGGGCCAGAGAGGGCAGAGGGGAAAGAAAGCCGGCAACCAAAATTCTAATGAGGAGTGCAGCAGGCATCTGTTCTGTGTGGTAACATGACACAGGGCCGCCCACCATGCGGGTCAGGTGGGTGCGACGGCGCTTGAAGGGGACACTTGGAGGACACCGAGGGCCCCTGAAGAGTCAAGTCAAGTCAAGTCAAGTTTATTGTCACTTCACAGTTTACAGTTTAGTATAAAGCAGTGATGTGAAATTCTTGTGTGCAATACCCGACGACAGACAGCAGTTATAAAATAAGATAAAATAAAAATAGATAAAAAATAGAATAAAAAATAGAATAAAGAATATAAAATAAAAAATAAAAATGCAATTTATAAAATGCAAAAATCAGCACAGAAAAGAGCAATATATATATATAAATCAATGTAATAAAATATACATTGTTATATGTTATACGCCCTTGTTCAGCAGCCTGATGGCCTGACTGTGGAAGCTATCTCTAAGCCTATTTGTACGACACTTGATACTGCGGTATCGCCTGCCTGACGGTAATAGTGAGTAAAGTTCGTGGCTGGGGTGGGCAATGTCTTTTATAATTCTTTTGGCCTTGGCCAAAAGAAGAGCCACAGGGCAGGGCAGGAGAGAGCCTCTTCATCACGGCAGATTGCCTGTCGGTGTCACACCTACAGCCGATACATTGTCTTCCCTCGTGTCCCCTTCCACATCCATGCCATTGGTTTTCCATCCATGTCCATCAGGGTATAATGGAGTCCTGGGGCGTGCTGGATGGATGGGAGCCGGGGCCGCCGCTGACAGGGCTGGGCATGCTGTTCCTCCTACTCCCTAGGAAGCCCCCTGAAGCCCCCCTGTGTAATACCCGTGCACGGCCACACTGCGGGGAGCACAGCCCCCGCGGCGCTCCCTGCCCTGATCCGGCCCTTCTGTGGATCAACACTATTCCTAACTCAATGCTATTTCACTGTAGCCCTGTTCAGAGGGTTTCCTTCTTCTCCCCACATCTCTCTCTCTCTCTCTCTCTCTCTCTCTCTCTCTCTCTCTCTCTCTCTCTCTCTCTCTCTCTCTCTCTCTCTCTCTCTCTCTCTCTCTCTCTCTCTCTCTCTCTCGGATTTGGGGAGCATTAAGCACACTGCCAAAACGCACACAACACACGCACTCATGCACACACACAAGCACAGACACAGATACATGAGCGACCTTGCGCACACACATGAGCGACCTTGCGCACACGCACACACAAATTATTTAACTGTAGCCAGGTAACGGCAGAGGAGAGCAGTGCAACTTGCCTGGAGCCAGATAGAGTCAGTCCAGGGTCCAGGGTCCAAGAAGGAAATTAGCCCTCTGAAGTTTTTACTTTGGATGTTTTTACAGCTTGCCATTAACTTGCTGCTGCCCTGCACTTTAACCCCCAGAAGAGGCTCTTCTTTTGTTTTAATGCTTTCTGTCGTATCCATCACTGGCCACATATATACATAATATAATATATTATATTTGACGTCCATGGTGTCACAGAGTTAGTCATGGGGTCTATAATTGATCCATTGTTCTTTTAACCAGATCCCATTGCAAAAGCATAGTACAGTAAAACAGGCATTTATTTTCATTTCATTTCATTTGCATCTAGTTTTTATTGAATAAATTGCATTAAAAATAGCTAGATATATTAGAGAGAGCTCCATTGGAATAACATCCAGAGACACACACCTTCTGCAAAAGACTGAATGCTTTGCAGGCTGTCAAACACGGCACATTGTCCTTTTGTCATTTTGACATTTAAAAATCGCAGTCGACAGAAAAATAATAAAAAACTGCAATTTGAGTGGGGTGCTCCCCTCTGTGCTTGAGTGACCAAGAGACAGGTATTTTCTCCTGGTGCTGAAAAAGAAAAAAAAGACCAAGTCAATCCACCAGCCGTGCACCGTGAACCCCACATACACCTGACGAAAGAGGATGCCTGCGAGAGAGCCGGGGAGGTTGAAAGGAGACAAATGTGCAGATCTGACACCATATGGCAAAGCCAGCAACGAAATAAGCGACCGCATCTGTTCCTTTAAAACAACCGGCTCAAAGAAGCCTGTAGCACTGAAAATATCACTGCTACAAACATGTATGGGTGTTGGACAGCCAGAGACAGAGTCCATGTCAGACCTTTACCCTATGACCAGGGTTTATGAGATGATAGCACAGACTATGTGAGTCACTAGTAGTAAAACACACACACACACACAACTCTGTGTTTGCCTGCTGTGAATGTGATGTGGGTTACGATGTGGTTCTGAACATGTCCGGACAACCAGGAAGGAGAACATTGAACATCTTGTTCATTTCAACAGTGTTTGTCACAGGTGTCGTTCATCACACTAATTACGACTATACTAAAGACTTATCTTGACTAGTTTAGTCTACTGTGCCCTGGTACATAAAAAGATCAGAGCCCTAATTATTGTTATGAGGGCTTGTTGTTATGAGTGTTTATTAAACTGTGTTTTATCGTACGATGATGCCTGGGAAACGAAGATGTGAAAAGTGAGAGTGTTGGTCAGGCTTATGATTAGTCCTATTGGTCAGTTAGGTGTGAGATCACTTTTAATTGTAGATACCCCACCTTAATAACATCAAATTACAGATATAGATTCAAGATTTGGTACAATGGAATGCTTACTCCCTATTGGTTTGATTCCTCAATGTCCGCAGACTACCCGTAGACAGTATAAACATCATGGAGCAAGATGCCTAACCCCTACCTGATCCTATGTAATGTATGTATCTGAATTCAGCATAAGTGGCTTTGGAGTAAAGCATCTGCTAAATAATACATGGTAATGTATTAACACACACACACACACACACACACACACACACACACACACACACACACACACACACACACACACACACACACACACACACACAGCAATTGACAGTGTGACTGTCTATTTCTCTTTCTCTGTCTCTCCTGTGGATGACATCAAAGTGAGAAAATAGAAAACGTCATATTTTCCTCATGACTGATTGCTCAGTCATTACTCATATTAAATTCAAAACCTGTCGGTCAAAATGTCCAGTAATAATGCTCATACTAAACTTAGATAATGCCAGGAAGTGACTGAATCAGCTGCCGCACCTCTCATTGATGTCAAGCGCGCCCGACGAGATGCAGTGGCAGTGATGACAGCGCTCCACGGCTATGGGGGTTTAACTTCTGCGACAGCTTGCAAAGAGCTCATTTATGAGTTCAGCGAGCTGTACCCTGACTGGGCTACACTGGCTCAAAGTGCCTGTATTCTGCCCGTGTCAAGCGACCAGTAGAGAGGGGCTTCTCCCTGCAGAATGGTGTAAAGACATCACTGCAGAGTCGTCTGGAGGAGGAGAAAGTGACGCGGCTTATGCATATTGCAAGCTGCAAAGACACCTTGAACACGTTTCATTTCAGCTCGGCAGCAGAGGACTTTGCCGCAATGAAAATAAGGAGAAAGTAAAAAGTTACCCGGTAGCCTACAGGGTAAATCTGATGCCATGTAGCCTTTTGTTAAAATGGGCTACAGATGTTAAAGGTGTTTTGAAATAGCCTACATTTTAGCGGAGGTTTTTCTCAATCATTGTTTGTTTTGCTTAAACGTTTCTGTTTCTCATTAAATAGTGTAACTGATTTGAGATTGTTGTCATTCTTTCGTCAACCTAGGTGTACATTATAGTTGCATTTGTAACAGACTGTGGGGTTAAAGCCTGTGAGGAGAGTGTTGGTTGACCAGAGAGTGTGGGTTTTCCAAAAATGTAATCGGCTCGTCTTTTTGAACATTTATTTTACCGAAAACAAGAACAAAAACCAACAAACAAATTCCTTCCAAAATATAATCCTTTATTATCCACTAGATGTTAAAACGTCCAAAAAACATAAAACTCCACACTTCTCTACATTAATCCATTTGTTTACCCCACTTCACCCACTCAAAACACTTCCAAACCGGAGCGTCAAACCACTTAACGTGTGTCAATGATCGCATAACTTACCTACAACTTATGGCGTATGCCAGTGTATGGCTCATACGTAGAGAAATTGTGTGCATGCTCACAATGTTTCGCTGTACTCGCCGTACTTCGACGTACACCAGCGTGCTTCAGCGTGCTCTTAACTTATACCAAACTTACCCATAACTTATTCAACGTATGCCAGCGTTTTAGAGACATTTTGATACGCCGGGCATACGCTGGCTAAATCGTCAAGGTGTGACAGCGCCTTAAGCAAAACAACTATCATGTTGAGCATTCCATGTCACATGATCACCAACAGAGACATTACAATGTTTGGTGTGATGTCATCACACCAAGCACAGAACAGCAAACGTATTCATTGCTACTGAGTGCTTTACAAGGACAAGACCTACACATCTTTTGTAAGCACCTTTAGCTAGTCAAGAAAACAACTTTGGCAAGAAGAATAGATTGATCATCTTAAAAGGTATTCATCTTGTTGTGCTCGGTCATGTTAAATCAATGCAAGTTCAGTTAGAAGAAGTTCAATTAAAAACAAGGTGCATTCCAGTTTGTATTTTCTCACTCCTTTTGCCGACACAAATGGAGGAAGTCATGGAGGAGCAGAATATGCTGGAAGATCTGCTGTAAATTCTGTACCAGGAGGAAATCAACCTGGAACACTTCAAGGCCTTTCTTGCTTACCGAGAAAGATGGCTCTTAACGGGGGAAGGGGGTGAGGACAGAGATAATGATCATGTTACAATATTCTACTATACTATACTTCCATACTAGCTCAGAAAATATGTAAAAAAGTTTTCTTTCTGTTTTGTCCAGAATGGACTCGTGGTCCTGGAGGAGAGACAGGAGAGAGAAGGAAGTCCTGTCTGTCAAATACTGTGAATTCTACAGACAGGAAAAAATCCTCCACCATGAACGCCACCACTTGATGCTGAATAAGGAGTGGATGGAGGAGCAGCTCCTCAACACCAGGAAGGAGTTGGTGGACAAGGTGACCTCCTTACAGAAGGAGGTCTAGTCTCTGAAAGAAGCTTCCCAGAAGCTCAGTGCCGGCCTGGCAGAGGAATAAACAGGACGACCACATGGCTGAGCTGAGGAAGACATTCCTCATGGAGGAGGAACAGTTCAGGCTGGAGAGGGAGGCCTTAAATAAATAAAGGTCCGAGCAACGTTTGCATCGGAAAGCCTTCGCCATTGAGAAGGACAGTGTCTATTGGCTAGTGAACTTCTACCGTGGCACCGTAGAGAGCGTCCTGACGGGTGGCGTCACTGTGTGGTATTGCAACAACACTGCACGGGACAAGAAAGCCATCCAGAGGGTCGTGAGGACGGCAAAGAAGATCATTGTGTGTGTTCCATGCATTGAGGAGATATTTAGGTGTTGGTGGGACCCAGAACGCAGACCAACGACACAATGAAGCGATAACGTGAAGCTTTATTAAATTAAATATAACAGGTCTGAACCACTACTGGTCAGCAGACACCGTAAAGTACCAATTGCTTTCATGTAACAGTGATCTTCATTAATAGTTGCCTGCATTCCAACATGGTGTCAGTGTTTCCTTTAAAAACATCACAGTAAATAACATGAACCGCTGCACAGTCTACAGGTCTACAGGTAATGACAAAACACAAGGAAACATGGAATTACCAACAAAGAATAGTACAGAAAATAAATAGCCTAAAATGCAGTATCTTTTCACCCAGTAGCGGTAGACATTGTGCTCAAGGATGCCTGCAGGTACGCAGCAGACATAAGGTTCAAACCCAGGACCATTGGGACCTTAACAATAGAGCGGATCATGCATTTTTCTGGCATTTTACATGCACATAGAAAAGTAAACAAGCCCAACAAAAAGCAAATGCTTGCACACACACACACACACACACACACACACACACACACACACACACAATGATCCAGGCAACTAAACAGCATGCATATAGTATAGTATATGCATATAGCTTTCTGATGAGAAGCTGGAAACTGCCTTTGAAATGTTGGGCCACTAGTAGCCAGACGGTGGAGAAAAACGTATCACGGAGATGGTGAGTCTCACGGCCGTCCTTTACCTCTGAAGAGCAGTCACCGCTAATCACTCCAAACCGCCATCAAGCGAACGGGCCAATCGAAGAGCAGCGTGGCTACCGATGGGCGGCCTGCCAGAGGATGAATGCTGGCCACTGCGGCGCTGAAGAGAGCAGATGCTGCTGGAAACACGGCCCATCAGTCAACCAGCGCGTTGCCAAGGGCCCCACAGCAACAGAGGAGCTGAGGGCAACATGGCAGCAGAGTGACAAGCATCAGCAGGCATGTAATGTCCACCTAATCCACACACCCTGTGGTGTCAAGAGAGTTGTGCGTTCGATTCCCCAGATACGGTAGATGGGACCAGATGTTGGCATCGGGAAGTGGAGTAGAATTAGTGCATTTTCAGAATTCAGAAGAAAGAAAAATAAGAAAAACGTAATTGATTTGCCTTAGTGACAATGGTCCAGTATCGACATGTGATCTACGGTCAACAGGCCCTCCTCTCCATCAGTGGCTCAGTCTCATCCCATGAAGGCCCGTCTCTATTTGTGGCCATAATGAGCAGCTCCCTGCGGCCTCGGGGGACCCCAAACTGACCAATGATAAAGATGAAGTGGGCCGGCAGTAGCTCGGGAGATAGAGCGGTCGCCTCACAACCGGAAGGTTGTTGGTTCGATCCCCTGGCTCCTCCTAGCAAAAACTGTCGAGGTGTCCTTGAGCAAGACAGCCTAACCCTAACTGCTCCTGATGTGCTGGCTGTCTCCTTGTATGGCTGACTCTGCTGTCGGTGGTTGAATGAATGTGTGAATGTGAGGCATGACTAGTAAAGTGCTTTGGATCGAAGCTATATAAAAGCAGTCCATTAACATGGTGGATCATGCGGTGCCTTTTAGGAGAGTGGAACATTGACCACGAGATCACACACAGAGACAGAGAGAGCGATGCATCCGTATCTCCATCCCTCTGCAAACAAAGCAAAGAGCCGACAGGAAGAAAACCGGGCCAGCGATGACATACTGAAGCCATTGTGTCCACAACGATGGCAATCAACTCAATTGAAATGCATTCCTTTCTGGCTCTACACCTGGGATGTGATCTAGCGCCGCTTCCTGGCTTCATCTCAGTGATCAAGAGAACCACTTTCTGATGAGGGAAGTCAGCGGGTTTGGAAATGCAGATTGCAGCCCTGTTTGTGATGTTGTCACAAGGCGGATAGGAGAGGGAGAGAGGGGGGGGGTTGGAGAGTGTACGTGGGGGGAGGGGGGGTCAACGGGGTGTTTGAGACACCTGTTTTATTCTAACTATCATCAGGTACAGAGAGAGAGAGAGAGAGAGAGAGAGAGAGAGAGAGAGAGCTAAACACCTGTGTTTTGTTTTTGCAATTCAAGATGGAAAAATATCTGGGTCAAAGAAATTCTTATATCACACCCACACGCCACAGCGTACAGTAATTTCTGGCAAAATATCAGCTATCTGATATTCACATCAGGATGAATCCATGTGGTGCGTTGCTTCCAAGAACTTTGATGTAAAAAAAAACAATGGGAAATTGTGATTTAAAAATAAATCGACAGCTAATACTTGTGAACAAAAGAATGCTTGTTTCATAAACATAACAACCCAACCAATTTAAATGCCAACTTGTCCACATAAACAAACAATAAATAGTAAATAGCTGAATACAAGTCATGTCAAATGTATTGATTTACTCAATTTCAATAATTGAACACCTTATTTTACGGCAGACAGTATGAAGAGAGCCATTAATTCAGAAGGGTAAGAACCAATGACTGAGAGGTTGATAGCAAGCAGGGGAAAGGATCAACTGCAACAGAAAAAGAAAGAGACAAACAGCATATGAAGCTTTGTGTTTAAAACAGAAATCCAATATTTTATGGATTGGTGTCTCATATCGGCATATAAATAGTTCCGTGGGGCAAATTTGCATTGCATTCCGCCTTTTCCCCCAAATGCGAGATTTCAGTGTGGGGGTGTGAATGGAATACTGAAAGTCCCATTGATATTCCAGATAGTTTCTCCTCTCAGGGCTTCGACACCAACATGAATAAACAAGCCACAGGTTTATAGATCTGTGCCAGAACCATTGCTTGACTTTGACAACGTTTGGTCATGCTGCTCTAAATACCTTTATTTTAATTTTGTATATATATGTTTATAGGTGAATTACTGTGTTGTTACTATAATTTCTATACTTCGGAACAGGCCCCAATAAGGGGTGCTGGAATTACAGAAATGTTCCTTCTTTGCCTGCCTCTCTATTTAAAGCATTGAGTGAGCCTATAAGCACTACAACCTACCTACTTGGTATGCATTCTTCATATGTGTCATACCATGAAACTGACCCCGGTGAATTTTGATTCAAAGAAAGTTGCACTTCTTGTCATCCATGGATTTGCCGTTTCCTCAGTCCACCAAACAGTGAAGAGACGATGACTCAACGTCAACGGTCCTGTGGGCATGAGATTTGACCATTCTTCTTTGAGTGGATAGGAATGATTGATGCATCTTTTATGCAATACATGCAATTTGTGGGAGGTATGGCAGAAGGACGGGGAAAAGGTGGGTAGTTGCTAGTTCGAGCGTCCCTCACCCACACATCAGGGGGGCGATAGCCAGAGAGAGAGAGAGAGAGAGAGGCTTTCTTGTAAATATATTCACCCTGATCTCTCTCTCTCTCCCTGGCTTGCTCTCTCACTAAGCTTAGAGCTTTCTCTCAGCCAGGCTGGCCGTGGTTGGAGCCGATTACCAGGAACAGTTGCTGATGAGAAGGATTGGAGGAAAGGTAATGGAAGGAGCTGGAGAGGGACCACGTGGGACAGCGGAAAAAAATAAAAAAATATATAGTAGCCATAGCGATTGAGCAATGGAATTCTCAATCTATCTCTACGAGACATAGAGGAGGCATGGAATCAAATAGAGGAATGGTAATATCAAGAAAAGCTAAAATGGGCAACATAATGATGTTAATAACAGGGCATTGCATTACAGTATCATAATTAGAGGTAAGACTAGATGGATCACGTTAACTCACATTTGCCATAAACAAAGTCAGTTTGTTAGTGACAAACATTAAAGGGAGGTGTCAGTAAAAAAAAATCACAAATTATGGGAGCTAAGGATTTACTTTAAAAGTATAAGGAGAGATATCTGTAAATTGGCGTTGTGCGTCCAGAAGGGGATTTCACTGGGAAAGCATTTGATTTCCGTTAGCCGCTTCCATTTACTTGCAGAGTTACAGTAGCCTAGCTCCTGTAAATCTAAATCTGGAGGGTTGAATTATCTTTATTGGTCACATACGTACACAGTGATAATTGTTTCTCTGCATTTAACCCATCGTAGAATAAGGAGCAGTGAGCAGCTATTTTATATTCAGTGCCCAGGCACCAGACTGGGGGTCTGGTAACAGTGGCCCGCTGGCACACTGACCTATAATCTGATGATCTGCTTCTGACCGGGTAGTCTACTACTCTACCAGGAGGGTAGCCCAATGTTTTCAATAATCTGTGTGTAAACTGCACTCATTTTGAATAAACGACTATTTGAAACACATTGGAAATGTCTTCGGAAGTAATTAAAAGTGTATTTTGCAGAAACAGAAGCAAAGCAACTGAAACTGGGTAAAACAGGCAAATGCTAAATATACAGATATCTCACCATTTCCCATTTAATGTTCCCTTAATTACAGTAAGTGAACATGTATGTCTCAATCTGCTTCATTTTGAATGAAAGTTGTGATGTATAACAGTCAATATTAAAATATAACATTCAGAAATCAGGGTAGATGTCTAACAACAGTGTGTATGCTGATGTTTCTAATGTTTATGTTAAAACATGTAGAGTCTAATCAGCGGTGTAGTGAGTGAGTGGATGGTGTTTGATGATTGTTTTAGGTAAATCCATGACAAAAAGAAGATTAACAACAATATCAAATGTTTCACTATTCCTGCTGACTGGTCAACAGCGGATGTGTTGTGATGCCAGGATCACATTCCTCTCCAGCCAGGCTCATATGCCTCCACCTTGCGTCCATCTGGGGTTACTTCACCTAGGAGGATACGCCAACACAGTAGACCATGATCATGCTTCAGCCCACTTGTTTCCTATCAGCGCCCTATCATTTACTCCCTACTGATACTCTGCTCCCCTGTTCATTCTTTGCCAGAACATTCCAGTTTTCTACAACCCGAGACTCTCTAGCCGATTCTTCCGTGAATACCCTTTTGCAATCTCCCGTGAATACCATTTGGCATCTCCGCAAACTCTTTCTTTTTCTCTGTTGTACTATTTTTTTTGTTTGCTACTTTTGTTGGATTTTTTGTTTAGATTTTGCACTGGATATTTTTTAATTTGTTTTGGACTTCAGCCTTTCCCCCGCAGCACATTAAACAACACCCTCTTGTTGTATTTCCATTTTGCACACACACGTAAATTGCTTAACACACAGTATTATTACTTCCGTAATTTTACACACAGTTGATAGCTCACACCTCATATCAGATTATACCTTGGTGCATCATACACACTTTGTTCTACTCCTTCTTCGCCTCCGACTGTCTGTACTACCCAGCTACGATAATAATAATAATAATAATAATAATAATTAAAATTTGTCAGTGTACAGCACAAGTACTGTACAGCAAAATTATTTCTCTGCATTTAATCCATCCTAGTATTAGGAGCAGCGGTCAGCTATTTATACAGCGCCCGGGGAGCAGTTAGGGTTAGGATGTCTTCCTCAAGGATGCCTACCTCGACAGTTTTTTGCTAGGAGGAGCCGGGGATATGCAGTA
The DNA here is from genome assembly GCA_027704905.1 of Muraenolepis orangiensis. Lineage (NCBI taxonomy): Eukaryota > Metazoa > Chordata > Actinopteri > Gadiformes > Muraenolepididae > Muraenolepis > Muraenolepis orangiensis. Next base: position 24,340,268 of record CM050999.1, read on the forward strand.
ATATGCAGCATAACATAGCATAACATGCAGCATAACATATGCTTTGTGGGTTTGAAAATTAAACAAATGAGCAGAGACATAGACAGTGGGTATAACTGGCTGTGACCAACCAAAGCATTTTCAATTTAAGAATACCAAAGAAATGTTTGCTGTTCGCAATACACAAGTCAGAAACTTTAAGGAATAAAATATATAATGTGGAAACACAGCCATTTGATTGGTGCTTGGCAGGCATTAAATAAGCACAATCTTTAATTCCAACCGTGCAGAAATTCATGAAATTCTAAATTAAATGGAGTTTTCCGGAAGCTAAGATGTCAGAGGTTCAGCTTTCCAGAACAAACAGCGAAACATGAATGAATAACTTCAGAACTTTTGGAAGAAAACAGAGACTGAACTATTATGTTCTTCTGATGGGAGACATTTTTGTTCAGGCATGATAGCCAAAAAGCGATTGAAGCTAACTGGCTAGCCATTTTTCTGTGCTTAAAAAAGAACCGTCCACACCACAAAAATAATGCATTTCATACCGCTGAGCTCCCAGACACGCTCTCTAAATCAGATTGGAGAGCTGTACACAAAACTGAACAACGAACACAGACATGCTGTGTGTGTTCGTGGGCCGGGGGAACAGTGGGTCACTGCATATTTGGGTGGACAAGCGCATGGACATGAAGTTATGTGTGTGTTTCAACGGTTATGAAGACTGTGCTGCAATAACCATGCAAATTAACCACTGGACCAGCAAACAAACCTGCCCTCAAAAATCTAGATGAAAGCTTTTTAAATTTGCCAACAAGCATTCATGAGCAATCATTTGTATCCTGACTTTGTCTCCTCGTCATGTCCAATTATTACCTACTCCCAGCCGTAGAGGCTGGTAATGGAGTTATTGCTTTTGAGATACATTTCAATAGGAATTGAGGAGAAGTTTCAACACTGGTGATACACATTTTTCCCATGTTATAGTAAAATGATCTTACAAGAGTTCCTATAGAATTCAAAATCTGTGCATCCAATGGACATCCAATTTTCTATAAAAGTTGGAGAGAAAAAAAAAGAAAAAAATCACATTACTGCATCTCTCAAGGGCTTTAGCTATGCCAATGACCACCACACCTTAATACCCCATTCACCAACACACTCTCTGTCTGTCAAGCCATGCTTGAGTTCAACCCAGAGTTCACGCCAATATCGCCAGCGGTGGACAAAAGCGATGGAGCAATGTGTGTTTTTCTGTTACAATTAACAGCTGGCAGCAATTACTGAAAAACTAACCCCATTTGAAACAAAGGCAAAAAAAGATGATTCTAGGAAGGGAATCAAATGGAGAAAATGGAGGGAGTAAAATGCAGGGGCCAATCCAGAAAGGAAATGCTTCATGGAGATAAACACCAAAGGGATTTGTTATAAAGCAGCATCATTGAAGATGTCTTAATGACAAGTCCCTCCGGATCCCTATCAGGATCAAAACAAATGAAAACCCTGGCAGTCCAACAAAGACTGACATGGTCTAAGGTGTGAATGAGCCTGGACTGAACATGAAACATGATCCACAGTTCTGTCTCTCCGCCGAAGCGAATCAAGCGATGTTTCACCGTCTTCTCTTTTAGGCTGCCATGGCTTGATGGATTTGGCCGTTGGAGGGTATCCCTAACATTGAGTGTCCATCTCCAACAATAAAGCAGAAGACGATGATGATGATGATGCTGATGATGAAGGTCCTGGTTACCATGACAATGCATCAAGGACGCAATGAGATTCTACCTGAAGTTACAATAATTGCTTGCTTCTGGATTTTGGCAAAAAACTATTTTGATCAAAAAATGCATATTTACTTTTGTATTTCTTCAATGTGTGGTGAAGATGAAAGCACAATGCATGTTAATAAAGCCAGGACTGCACTGGGACTTTTATAATATATTTTCTGTGATGCTAAACCATGTGTTTTGGCCACATGACCGGGTGTTCACTCACTAGTTGCACCAGGGAGCAGCAGGGGGTCCCGATCTGGCTCCCAGCGAAACTCGCACTGTGCCCTCATTAGCTATGAATAATGTGTCATAGGACATTGGAATGTCTGGCCTCACACACGTCTAGTTATACAATGTTATCGATAAAACAAACACAGCCTCTGTGCGAACAAATCCTAGCAGGGTACAATATCATGACAAGGGAACAAGAAAGACAGCTGACTTGCATCTTGCATAATCACATGACATGCTGTTTGATGTCATTTCCAGTGACATCCAGTAATGGACATTTCCAGTCCATTACTGTGCAAAGACGAACAAACCGGAAGCAACAACATATGTACCAAAATCATCGGTCTACATAAGTACGCTGCCTATAGTTTCTGGTGGTTCTTTCTTTTTCTTGTTGTGCCTCTGTTGTCATTGTACAAGAACAAAATTGTACTCTTATGGGAGCGCGTGGAAACGAGGAGACGGTAGACAAGTTGTCGTGTCGAAACGTTTACTTCCCAACATGAAAGGTAGTACAGCGGCAGTAGTGAAGCTTGCAATAGCAACAGTAATGACAGTAAGGCGAACGTATCAGAACCGGTTCATTCAAAACTCCCGCTCACTCTAAACATGTTTAAACTGTCTTAAAGGAGCCGTACCTCCTCTCACAGTGTCCAGTGAATGTCTGTGTCCCAAGTGGGTCACCACACTCTCAAAATGTATAATTGATCACACATCTAATACCATGTGAATGTTTCATGCTGGCTGGTGCCCTTCTCAGAAGCAGCTGTCCTCCTCAGAGGGAAGCAAACACCTTTTAATGCATCATTTCTACATTTTCTTAGCAAAACATAATGTTTAGTTTGGTAAAACGATATAATAATATAGTTTTATAATAACATAACGCAGTTCCACTATATAAAAGTGGAACTGCGTTACGTTTTGCAATCGGAACGGTTATCGGCGATCGGATGACGGCGGTGCTGAAGCATGTGCCGTGGGGAATGGGGAGTAAGCGTTCCATGGACTTGTTGCAGATGGCAATTCGAAATTCTGGGATAAACCACAGCAACAATTTACATCTCCTGGCAGCCATAACTCAAATAATCCCCTTATAATCAAGGCTGCAAGGCTGAACCAGCCCTACACTACAATCAACAAGAGGGGCAGGAGAACATGCTGAGCGGCTCTTTTGATCTGAGCGGGAATGGAAACACATCCGGTATGGCCTGAATTGGCAGTAGAGGTATTTCATCATCACTGCTAACAAGTTTAGTTGTTATGCGCGCGCGCACGCGCACACACACACACACACACACACACACACACACACACACACAAAACTACTAATGGCCATCATTGTTCGGTGATTCTGGTGCTCAGTCTCTCACGGGTGTTGCTAGCCAGACGGATATGGGACGGATGGTGGGGGGCTGAGGTTGTACCGAGGGGTCAGAGAGGGTACATCGGTGAATAAGTAAATAGACTCACCTCTTTCTCACCACATATGTTGCTGATGATGGAGTTGGATGCCGGACTAGCGGAGGGACCGAGGACTGCCACCACCCCTTTAGACATGATCTGGCACACTGGAGGAAGAACAGGGTAAGGGTGAGGGAAGAGGTTAAAAAACAAAATAGGGACATACTTTTTTTTTTTAAGTTGTTGAAGTATGTTTCTTAAGTTCTGTGTGTTGATATCCGCATGTTGACTATATATATATTATTTTCAGACCGAAGACAGCTCCAGCCCCTGACCCTGACAGTGTGTGTATTAAACAATGGTTCACATATGCCTTTGCAGACATTGTTCCATTGCTGATATTTTGTCTTGAGGTCAAGCACCGTTAAAAAACAAACTAGAAAGGACAAAGCGATGTTGGATGCTTAAACTTCAGTAATTTAGCACCCACTTTCATCCAATGGGACTTTGATGGTTAGGCATCTTTCTCAAGGAAACCAAAAGGCATGGATCAGGGATCGAACCCAGTACCTAAAGGCCGGTACAGTCAACCACCCATCCATCGTCTACCGCTTATCCGTGGTCGGGTCGTGGAGGTAGCAGCTTCAGCAGGGGACTCCAAACTTCCCTCTCCCTGGCAACATCGACTAGCTCTGACTGGGGGATGCTGAGGTGTTCCCAGGCCAGCATGGAGATGTAATCACCCCACCTGTACCTTGGTCTGCCCCATGGTCTCTTTCAAGTTGGATGTGCCTGGAAAACCTCCCTCGGGAGGCGACCAGGAAACATCCTTATTAGATGCCCGAACAACCTCCTTTCTACGCGAAGAAGCAGCGGCTCTACTCCGAGTCTCTCACGAGTGACTGAGCTTCTAACCCTATCCCTAAGGGAAATACCAGCCACCCTTCTGAGGAAACTCATTTTGGCAGCTTGTATTCGCAATCTCGTCCTTTCGGTCATTAACCATTGTTCATGACCATAGGTGAGGTTAGAAACAAAGACTGATCGGTAGATCGAGAGTTTTGTCTTCTTGCTCAGCTCTCTTTTGGTTACAATGGTGCGGGAAAGGGCACACAATACCGCTCCCGCTGCACCTATTCTCCGGTCAATCTCACGCATCATCCTCCCCTCACTAGAGAACAAGACCCCGAGATACTTGAACTCCTTCACTTGGGATAAGGACTCCCTCCCTACTTGGAGTAGACAATCTACCGGTTTCCTGCTGAGAACCATGGCCTCAGATTTGGAGGTGCAAATCCTCATCCCAGCTGCTTCACACTCCGCTGCAAACCGATCCAGTGAGTGCTGAAGGTCACATACTGATGACGCAAACAGGACCACATAATCTGCAAACAGCAGCGATTCAATCCTGAGCCCACCATGCTGAAAACCCTACCCTCCATGACTATACCTTGAAATCCTGTCCATGAAAAACAGGATGGGTGACAAAGCGCAGACCTGGTAGAGGCCAACACCCACTGTCAATCAACCACCCTCGTCACTAATGTATTCTATAGTCACATCCATACCACTTAACTCAAAGCCCTTTTTTTTTAATCAGCTGTTTTGCTTTCACACTTAATACTCTGTGGACAAACTGCTTACATTGACATTACCGAAACGTATTTGATTCAACAATTGATTTCTCCGACTGCCTTATTGATTTACTGTCTCCGTTCAGCAAAATACTTCATCATCAGGCTTGTAATGAGTGTGTGCCGCCCTGCGCTGCTCTTCACCATAACTGTGACGGTGCAAACATTAAGGATCACTTGTTTTGAAAGACCAAAACAATGTCTTTGTCACAATGGCTATTCACCCTGCCTCCACTAGAGGGCAGCATCTACCCTCATTCACATCTCCCCCACACCTGCAGCGCATTATAATCAATCTGCCTATTTAAGCCTACCCTGCACACTCAGACTTTGCCAGATTGTTCCTGATGACACAAACTCTCCAGCGTACCCGGACTGATTCCTGTTGCCGGACCTGCCCGCCCTGGCTAGTTCCCGATCTATTGCCTGTCCCTGAGTATGCCTCTGCCCGGCTGGGTTTGTCTACCCAGCCGGTTCCTGATCACCTGCTTGTCCCCGACTAGGTCTCTGCCTGCCACCGTCTGTGTGATATTACTAATAAATATCACTACCTGTCCGTGTGCTGCATTTTGGTCCAAACCTAACCCGTGACAGAATAATCTGGCCCCCATGGACCCAGCGAACACCCCCACACCGGAGGACCGCCTCGAGAGGACTGAGGACACCCTCTCTCATCAACTGTTCCATCCTGTTCGCCCTGCAGCCGCACACCTTCGCGTCCGAGGCTGCGAGGGTGGCATTTACCGTCAACCACCTGACCGGTAAACCGCGGCTGTGGGGAACAGCTGAGTGGGAGCGACAGACGCCGGCTTGCTTTCCAGGATTTTTCCACGGAGCTACTGAAGGTATTCGGAGCCGTTTCTCTGGGCCCTGACTCCTCGGGGGGACTTTCTAAATTGAGTCAGGGTACCCGGCCGGTCGTAGAGTACGCCATAGACTTCCGAACCCGAGCTCGACTGAGCGACTGGAACGCGGCCGCGCAATGTGACGTTTTTCTCACGGGTCTGGCCGACTTCGTCAAGGATGAGTTGGTTCCGTTCGATTTACCCGCGTCGCTCGACGGACTCATCGAGTTAGCGTCACGGGTGGATCAACGCGTGCGGGCCCGGAGACAGGAGCGACGACAGTCGGGGCCCAGTCACTGCCCAGCGACGTGTCAGAGAGCGTCATCCGAGATGTCCCAGACACCTGCGGGCCAACACCGGGAGGAGCCGGAGTCAATGCAGGTGGGCCGCACCAGCCTCACCTCGGAGGAGCGGCAGCACCGCCGCCGTGGTAACTTGTGTATGTTCTGTGGTTGGTCAGGTCATTTTGTTGCTCGATGCCCGTTAAAAGGGCAGAGCTCACCAGTAATGGGGAATTTAAGGGTGAGCCAAACCTCCCGACAGTTCCCCAATCAGAGACCCTTGTGCCATGCTCGACTTCTGTTAGCTGATGGTTCTCACACCAGGGGTCAGTACTGGGTCCACTCCTATTCATCACATATCTCCTCCCCCTGGGCAAAATCCTCCATCACCATGGGGTTTAGTTTCACTGCTACGCCGAGGACACAGGTCTACATTTCCTCCAAACCCTCCACTGCCCTGCCCCCCACCTCCCTCACCACCTGCCAGAGGACATCAGGAGCTGGATGAGCAGGAATTTCCTCAAGCTCATCGGCTCCAAATCCACCCTCACCAAGTCACAAAACAACCCAGCTCCAAACATCATCATCGACGGCTTCCCCATACCATTTTCTTCCCAAGTAAAAAGCCTCGGTGTCATTCTGGACGGCTCCCTCTCATTTGTACCAACATCACTCGCACTGCCTTCTTCCATCTTCGGAACATTTCTTTCCAGAGTCCGCTCATCTCTGTCCCAATCCAGCACTGAAATCCTGGTCCACTCATTTGTCACGTCCCGGATTGATTACTGCAATGCACTTCTGACTGGCCTTCCCATCAAACTCAACAGACTGCAAATAATTCAGAACTGCTACCCGGATCATCACCCGCACTAACTCATCTGACCACATCATTCAACTACACTGGCTTCCTGTGCGCTACCGGATTGACTACAAAAACCTCTTACTCACCTACAAAGCTCTCCACAATCTAACCCCCATCTACATCACTGACCTCCTTCAGGAGTACACCCCCTCCCGCACCCTCCGCTCTTCCTCCGTTGGACTTCTCTCCGTCCCCAGCTCACGCCTCAGCACCATGGGTGCTCGAGCTTTCAGTTGCTCGGCTCCCAGACTCTGGAACTCCCTGCCACTACACATCCGACAGTCAGATTCTATAACAACTTACAAAACCCAACTAAAAACCCATCTGTTTAAACTGGCATAACCCTTATAAACTGTACCATCTTTCTTCCTTTCTTCATTTTACTTCCTGTTGTTCGCGCTGCAGTTGGGCATCGGTCACGTTCCCCTACCCTGTCCTGTTCCGGCAAATGCCCTGGATGCCCATCTTCTGGGGACTGTTTCCTATCAGACCACGCCAGTCCACATGCACTTATCTGGGAACCTCCATGAAACTATCCAGTTCTACATCCTGCGGTCCCCTCAGCTCCCCCTGATTCTGGGCTACCCCTGGCTCCGCCACCATAACCCTCACATCGACTGAGCTTAAGGAGCCATTGTGGGGTGGAGTCCCTCTTGCCTTCAGGTCTGCCTTAAGCAAGCCGCCAGGCCCCAGTGCTGTTTTTGTTCCTCACCTGCTCCGGACCAGGGTACCAGTTGAATACAACCATTTTCGGGAGCTATTCAGCAAGGCCAAGGCAACGTCTTTAACCCCTCACCGCCCATACGATTGTGCCATTGACCTCTACCCTGGTACGTCGCCCCCCGAAGAGCTGCCTGTATTCCCTGTCCGCACCGGAGAGAGAGGCCATGGAGGCCTACATCAGCGACTCTCTGGCGGCCGGAATTATCCGTCCCTCGTCTTCACCAGCTGGAGCGGGGTTCTTCTTTGTGGAGAAGAAGGACAAGACATTAAGGCCCTGCATAGACTACAGGGGCCTTAATGACATCACAGGCCTTCATCTGTCGCTGCCGTCGGACCTGGACCCAAGCCAGAGCTTCGCTCCTCCGCTCGGCCAACCGGTACGCCTCAACTGCCAACTGCCGTCGTTCGTTCTGCCGTCGTTCTGGCCTCACCTACCAGGTGGGCCAGAAGGTATGGCTGGCCACTCGGGATGCCTTCTTCGGATGAGAGCGAGAACCCTCAGGAAGCGGAGGAGGAGGAAGAGGAGGTGGACATGGACGTCTCTGACGAGTATTGTAGTATTTAAGCCTACCCCGCTCACTCAGACTTTGCCAAATTGTTCCTGATGACACAGACTCTCCAGCGTACCCGGACTGATTCCCATTGCCCGCCCTGCCTGGTTCCCGATCTACCGCCTGTCCCTGACTACGCCTCTGCCTTGTTTGTCTACCCAGCCCGGTTCCTGATCACCTACTTGTCCCCGACTACGTCTCTGCCTGCCCCCCGTCTGTGTGATATTACTAATAAATATCACTACCTGTCCTTGTTGTCCGTGTGCTGCATTTGGGTCCAAACCTAACCCGTGACAGTCTTAGTCCTCCACGGCCTATCATCACAACACATACACATCCAGATTCACAAGCTTTGATATGAATATGGATTTGACTGACAACACAACAGTGAGGAAAACACAGTGACATGATGAATCAGGTGAATAGTAAAAATAATGAAACCAAGCAATCTCAGTAGCTGCCGGAGATGGTGTGTCAAGCGGCTGATTTGAAACATGCAAGCACTTTTCATTATACCGTACCGCACTGTTGATTGCTGTGTTCCCCAGCTTTGGAAGTCTATCCCTGAGCAGTGAATCGAATGATTAATAAATAATCCCTTTTGTCATATATGGGGCCTGCATGGAATGAACACACACACTGTGGTGTCCTGAGTCTACTGGACTACACACAAAGTGGCTGCATGGGCAGACATAGGATGGATGGATTTAAGTCCTGAAATATATGTGTGTGTGTGTGTGTGTGTGTGTGTGTGTGTGTGTGTGTGTGTGTGTGTGTGTGTGTGGGAGCAGAAGGGTGAGCCGAGCCACAAGTTTAACAGCTTGTAATCATTCACCCCTTGACAGTAATTTGCAGTCACTGACCCTATGTTCACTGACGTCAGTGTCAAGAAGTCCAACAATCAAATTAATTCATAGAAAAAGGATGGTGGTCAAAACTCGCAGCCGGCAGGTCGCGAGGCTTCACCCAAAGTCAATTCTCAAGACTCCATATGATCAGAGTCACCAGACCATCGCTGAATAACAGCTGCTAAGTGTCTGTGTTTTTTGGTAATATTGGAGGTGCTATAAAGAGGTGCTAATCCATTACGACCATCAAGAGACAAGGACCTTAACATTCATTTTGCAAACCCAGCTCTTCCCGCTCCTCGTCTTGGTTTTCCGCTTCCTGGATCCGCGATGTCACGACTTTGTTTCCGAATGCCACTCCGTGTTTTCCCTGTCGGCCGTGTCATACTGGACTCACCTGTTCTCAATCACACCTCATTTTCCAAGCTGTTCTCAAGCCATGTCTTGTTTGTTACTCATTGCTGGATTATCACACTGATACACGGAAAGACTCACGTTTGTATCAAGTTAAGTTTCACGTATTGTGTTCTGTTTATTGATCCACCGTGTTTTGACCTCGTTTTTGCCTAGCGTTTTTGTACTTCTGCCTCAACAACCTGTAACCGACCTCTGCTTGCCTTGATCACGTTTTTGGATTTTGCCCTGTCTGTACCTCTGCCTTAGCTCGCGTTAATCGGCGTGTGCGCCAATCATTAAAACACCTGTTCTACCTGGCTTCTGTCACTCCGCTTTTGGGTCCCACCTACACCCAGCCGTGACAGCCGATGCAGAGAAGCCAGAACGCTAGGCCCTTTTATCAGCACGATTTTTAGATGTTAGAAGTCAGGCCACATCATTCTGAACAACCTACTTGTCTGTGGATGTTTATTTTGGCAGGCAATTTAAAATGGTGTTAGAGTGGTCCAATCTACGTGAGGCAAACATATTTTTTCCCATCTTGTTGCATTCAAGAAAAGTGAATTGGCTTATCTTGTAAGCTGTTGAAAACAAGTATGCAAACAATTGCTTATATTACATCAAAATCCAAAAAAGTGACTTGCTTTGCAAAAACATTTTTGGGTGTGTTTCGATACTAATATATAGATATACTGTAGTTAATATAGATATCATAATATCACAGGTTATTGCTTCCCCAAACACATGCTGATGTGCTGATGCTTTTGTGTAATCCAATTAAATCCTGAAGGACTGAAATGAAAAAAAAAAAAAGTTGTTCTAAATAGAACTGAGGATTTTGCCACAATAAAAAAGGTTAAAAACACTGATAAATATCACATTGTCTTTAACAAAGTATGTGTGGTAACACTGTTTCAGTCATGTTGATGCGTTGTTGCGTTGAAACATTTTCTTCCAACCCCACCAAGGCTTCTCACTTAAGATAAGATCAAATAAGGCCTACTTTACCAATCCCAGAGAGGGGATCGGGATGGCATAGTCTGGCGTAGTCTCGAGACATTTTTCCTAAACAATCTCATTTAGATGTTAGTCCAACAAAAATGATCCGTCTAAAATCATGAGGGAATATTTCAGATTGCTATATTTAACAGTGAGTCCCATTTTTGCAGACAATAATAAATAGTAATGAAGGTAATCTTCGACACATCCAGTGTCAACAAATACACTACTCAAAAATATAAAAAGATGACTCACAAAAGGTGTAACAATGTTGATGCCGATTTAAGGGGAGAGATATAAAGAGACAGAGAATGGAAAGTAAAAGAAGGAAAATAAAATGTAATGAAAAGGTATTTTGTGCTCCCGGCGCCTCCAGAGCAAACACATAAACCCGTCACATCGCTATGATGGTGTGATTATTTGGTTGGGCTCACGCTACGCTGTCACATCTTGTCAGCAAAGTTCTAACATTTATCTGACTTTTTTCACAATGTTCGTAAACTAAACAGTCTGAAAGAGCACACAGAACCACCCCCCCTCACACACACACACACACATAATCTCCCCCCTCCCCCTCCCCCCCACACACACACACACACACACACACACACACACTTTTCACTCACTGGTCTCCCCCATCTCGTACTCGCTGTCTCGGAGCAGTTCGAAGATGTCCACCTCCAGCTTCCCAGTGGTGGAGCGGTTGCTGCTGCGGTTGATGCTGTCTTTGGCCAGCGTGATGGCCAGCCGCTCCCCTCGGCTGCACTCCATAGGGTCATCAAGGATGGCAGCTACAGGGGGGCCACAAAGAGGAATCATGTAGAACGATGTGTTGGTGTGTGTGTGTATGTTTGTGGTGTGCGTGTGCGTGTGTGTGTGTTTGTGGTGTGTTTGTGGTGTGTGTGTGTGTGTGTGTTTGTGTCATATTGTAAAAGCAAAACAAAAAGTTTACAACAAATTCAAATGAACTGTGACTGAAAAGAGAGGGAATATCACACTGTGTGTTTCTTTGTTGTTGTGTGCATGTGCCGGTGGTGCGTGTGCCGGTGTAAGTTGAAGACATTTAATTGAACTGTAGATTTTGCGTGTTATATTCGAACCAGGTCACACGGCGCTAGTGACTAAAACAAAAGCAAGAAAAGAACGTTCCGAACAACAACAACGTGACGTGGTCTGGGTGTGTCCAAGTCAAGTCAACGCTGCTCATCAGAGCAGTCAGCTCTGGAAGGAAGATAGCAGCCAACTGTCACTCGTTTTACAAATCAAATCAAGGCACTAGAGCGCAATGAGATAGCGATGAGGAAAAGAAAGGATGAATAATACATTTTACGTGATGAGTTATACCCGTTGCGTTTGCCATTATCGTACGGAAATTAATGTCCGCTTCTTCTTTATTGAAGAACAATTAGAAGAACAAGAACAAGAAGCACAAATTAGGTTTTCTCAGTGGGTCCGTTGAAAAGTTGTTTCCAATTGAGATTGCAAAGGGAACCGTGTTCCCTTGAGTCAGAGAGGGGCGGCGATTTAAGGCCCAGGAGCTACGAGTACTCTCAAGTCTGGGAGGAAGCGCTGAATTGCACCAGAGAGTATGTCCTTAGATGGTGTGAATACTGACGCTTGGAACACTGTGGAGCAGCAGTGGTGTGAAACAAGACTCTATAATGATCATGTGAACGAGGATAACAACAATGGAAATTCGGCCAAAAGGCAGACAGAACGTAAACAAAAACAAATGCAGACCCGTGAGATAAAAGTTACTGGACTGAGAAAAGTGTCTTCCATTAACAAGGCGCAAGAGCGCATTGACGCACATGGGGCGGGACAGCAGAGTGTGTTTACTATGGAACTAGGAATAAAGTCATGAGTGAACTTTATGAAAAGAAGCACCACCCTGTGGGATTGTAAGGAGAAGCGGTAGGCGAGTGCCCACGACTGTTGGCGATAACGTGGTGGAAATAATGACGATAACTAGCACCTTCTCATCGGGACGGTTTTGTTTGACTGATGCATTCGGCACACCGTAATTATATTGCAATGACGAGGAGCCATAAGCAAACAGAGAAAGGTCATGTGAGATTTCAGTTTAACTGTGACTGGAGAGTTGATGCCCTTTATTGGAGCTTAATCATAGAAACATTTGAAATAACAATATCTCCAAGACAAATGGTGTAATTCAAATACCATCTCTCCAGTGCCCTAAAAAGGCCGAGAAGTTATGTTGATATTCCTCCTCTTCCAAATACCATGAATAAAAAAATATAATATAATATATATATATATATATGGTATAATTTTATCCCACACCAGATTTTTCTAATTCCACACAGTTTTGAACGTGTTGAGTCAACTTGTTAAATCAACATTCAATCTTGCAAGATGCAGTAATGAAGTAATTATGATCTCCTGTGATATCTACTAACTGTCTGTATGAGGATTACTTTTAACCTTTGCGTCTCAAAGGTTTTTGGCTGTATAGAAAAGCCAACGCTGCACTTCACTTCATTGTCACAGCATATTGCATGGATAAAGATCACTAGGTATATCTTTCCACAAAACTGTCCACAAAGTGGAATTATTTTCTCATTACTCAGCGGTCAGTACATTTCACCTATGACCAAATATGTGAGGCATATTTGCACACGGCGATTTAACAGCTTCTCCCATGTTAACATCTCTGCTCTGGTTTGAGGCCTCTAAATGGATCAAATAATGTTTCTACCCATTTTCTAGTCTCTGTTATATATCTAGAGAAGACAAAATAAGCAACAATCACACGACCCATTTGGCCCTTGTGGCCGCATTCAATTGAAAGACACATGGGAAAAAACTGGGGTGCTGTGATCTCCGTTGTTTAGGCACACCGTACATGTCCATAGCGGGTGTTTAATCCCGGGGAAAAACCCTGTTTCCCCTCAGACGTTGATATTTGAGGGTGGTCAATATGTGGCTGAAGCCCAACAAGGGAGATGAAGCAGGGTCACCGCGCCCTCATGTTCACACTCGGGAAAACACAATGTGCCCTGTGACCCCCCCGGAAACCAATCAATGATCGACCCCTGAGCTGTTCTGGGGCAGAGCCAGGACGCGGGGGCTGCCCTGCAGGAAGCCACCTGGCGTTGAGGAGGGGAGGGGGGGGGGTTAAGAGTGAGTGACATCATAGGATTGCTTCCAGGAGTAGAAACGCATTAATGCATCGTCCCCGGGGAACACGGTGTCACAGGGTTTTGCCACGTAAATACAGGCCCCGGTCTCCCCCTATCAAAGGCTTCTCAGAACACAGTGGGCACAGCAGGAGCATGTAGCATATGGGTGGTTATCTCAAATGTCATCTGCATGTTGTAAAGATGCACTCCAAGCACTCCATTGTGTAGCACCCGCTTTTGAGATGTGATAACCTTGTCCCTCACATTGACACGTATCAGATCACACACAACCCTATGATTCAATTAACTTAAGTACGTTGTCTCCCGCTCTCTCACAAACACACACACACACACACACACAAATGGTAGATGTCACATTGATCCTTTAACCGAGCGAGACCCCATAATTTACACTACAGTCAGAACATTAAAGTTTACAGCTCAATTTCACTTTCATTATCCTAGGAAGGTGTGTGTGTGTGTGTGTGTGTGTGTGTGTGTGTGTGTGTGTGTGTGTGTGTGTGCAGCTGCGCCTCAAACAGCTGGATGTGTATATAAAAACAAATCCCAGCGGAAAACTCACTGGAAATGGAGCTATGTGTAAATCATTAGGGTATATTGAGTGCATGGCAGGATGATGGGTTATGGTTATGAGCAATTAGCCTTCACCGAGGCCCTTTGCAGATCCAATACACACACAAATGATTGCTTCATTCAAGGAGACTCTCTCCTATTCTGCAGTACAAGTGTTACTTCAGAGAGGTGATGAACTGGCTCCTTATCGAGTGTACGAATTCATTAACACTCAATAGTTTGGAGCCCTGTATCGTCATCAGGCAGAGTGCCAGACTGGTTCACAACCACTTTAACCAAAAATATGGTTTTATTCAACCCAAATATTACAATAACAGGTAGTGGGAAATACGTACTAAAAAGTAAAACTGAAGTCAAAATAATATTACAATGGGTGCCGGAGGCTGAACATAAAACATACCAGCAGACAAATGGGAAATGACATTCAAACGTGACCTCCACAATGAGGGAGACATGAGGGAGAATATATACTAACTGGGTTATACCAAATGCCACACGAGGAGAGGAACACAAACAAACAATCCATCAAAGACACCGCAATCAAAATACATTTCCCCCACATGAAATGGACTGACCCAATCAGCCAAATCAAGCAGCCACACCTGTAGTTTAACCCAGCCGCTGTGTGACTCCAGCCCCAACCTAATCTAACTGAAACTAGTTACACGCCTTTGCCATTCTGGACAGGAAATGGATAAGTTAATGTTGTGTCTGTGAATTAAAGAAGAAAGACTCTGTTTCCTCCTCAACAGACTCTCCAAGGTGTATATATATACACATACGTATAGAAATGTTCTTTTCAAGGTTTCTTAGAGAATTTATTTGCTGGAATTTGCAGAATAGTTTGTTTTACGGATTCAACACACACACACACACACACACACACACACACACACACACACACACACACACACACACACACACACACACACACACACACACACACACACACACACACACACACACACACACACACACACACACACGTCTTTGAAACACAACGAGGGCCTTCAGAAGGTTGTTTACTATAATAATTTAATTTTCCATTTTAATTGACTGAACACAATAGTTGAATTGCTCTGCTATTTTCTTCTGCTGCTACAGCCTCTTCAGAGCTCTATGGTGACATTAATCAACAGAGATGCCAAGCCCTTTAACATTTAATCAGCAAGGCTGACTCGAAGCCAGCTCGTTTTTTACTAGCACAATGACATTTTTGAAATGTTATGTTTTAGAAATCTGTAAAAATGTTTGTACACGTAACAAATATAATAATACATTTCACACCTTGAAATTGCCAACTTTGAGTACTCAAAGCACGTTCACTGGTAAGAATAAACAACAAATGCATTTTCTGTTATGTCCCACATAACAGAAAACCATTTTTACCCGTCACCCAAATTACTCAATAATTAATTTAGGATATGCATGTATGTATGCCACTGATGACATCTAGAATTTCTCTCACGATGTCTGCAACGTAAAAACAATTGTAGATATCTACAATGAACATTTGATGAATTGATGAAAAAAATTTACATTTTCACTAGAGAGAATTCAATTATTGATATCAATAATTAACATTTGTGAGAATTCAGTTGTATATGAAATAAGACTTAGAGTTGCATCGAGTAAAAATTACATTACGGATATGTCAACATATTAATAACACGTCAAAATTTAATTACAGATATCAGTAATTAGGTTTGCATATAAGTAAATTATAAAAGTTGAAAAAGTAGTTCAAGTTCAGATCTACAATGAACATTTCCACCATCATATGAATATGTTGGCTAGGACAAGTGTTCATTGTGGATATCTACAATTGTTATTTCTCCTATTGATGAAATGTTAAAAGGGCTTGACATAAACTCGATGCTATCCTCAGCACTGCATTGGTAATTCCACCGCCATTTATTGATCTAAACAGCAGTTGCGTGTGCATGCGTGCGTGCGCGTGTGTGTGTGCAAACCTCTCCTGTGCATTTGCTTGTCAGAAAAACAAAATGCTAAACATCATCTAAAGAAACATCCCTAACAGGCCTGATAGCCGCTTCATTGATTAGCTTCTCAGGACTGCGGCCAATGGGTGAGGCTGTCTGCCTGCGCTGGTGATGAAATCTCCAGCTCCATTTGTTTCAATCCATCTTCAACACAAGGCCTGGGATGTGCCCGTGGAGGAAGGCAGAGGGGCTCTCTTACATAATTAGAAAATCCTCACTGGAGGAAGCCCCGGTGACATGAGGCCGATTTTCTGCCGTCAAATAATGTAATTATAGCCCTCTTCCTCACACACATACACACACACACCATACACACAGTTATTAATTTGACATAACACATTAGGCCGTCCCACCCATCTCCCCACCCCATTAATCTTCATCTAAGTGATTAAAAGGAGGGCCTAAATGGGTTCTGTGTGTGTGTGTATGTGTGTGTGTGTGTGTACATGAGTGTGTGTGTATACTGTGTGTTACAGAGATCAAGCGGGGAGATGACGAGACCAGAACAGCCCCATTGTTTCTCAGCCCCCGTCGGAGGGCAGAAGACACAGCGAGGATAACTGAGTGCCAACGAGATGAAATGAAGACCATTTAAAACATTCAGTGGGTGACTTCTTGGAAAGACAAACCCAACAGAGAGGAAATAACGACCTATCAGGGAAAACCGATGGGGGTAAATAATATGTCAAGGCTAGAACCTTAAATAAAACAGACCCGCATGCATATTACATGTTGAAAGGAGTGTGAAGAAGGATAAGATAAGGTGTGAGGAAGATGAGATACGAGAGAGAGGGAGAGGGAGAGAGAGAGAGAGAGAGAGAGAGAGAGAGAGTACCTACACACTACCGGCTACCCGGTAGTGTAGTGGGATCGAGGAGACAGGAATGTGGAACGTGATTAGAGGGGCGTGGCTATCAGGGCGAGTGATGTGGAGACAGGAATGCAAAACTGTGACAAGCACCTCTCGCCTATGTCAGTCTACACAGAGCCAGCGGTAAGTGCTTAACTGCCGTCGGCTATAGACACAGACGATAACACAAGGCTGTAGTGTTGTGTCTTGGCCTTTAAGGCACCACACGAGGGCCTGATTTCCCAAGACACGGTGGTGCCTGAAGCGATCAGAGAGGCATGTTGTGGTGTGATTAGGATCTATACATCAGTTAACCCGTATTGACAGAAGGCCAAAGGCGCGTCCGAGTATAGCCACAAGTCAGGCACCGTGTGGGTTCGGAGCACTGCATGAACAGCGGTAGCAGTACTGTACTCTCCATCCACGATTGGCCACGGTGGCACGTCAATGAAGAGATACCCTCCCCCCTTTCCATCCCCATATTTACCCTTCTCGCCCCCCCACCCCCACAAGTCTGACTTTCGTCAGGCGTCACCCGAGCCCATTATTTTCTGTCTTAATCCAGCTCTGTTTTGCTTCCCTGGCATCCATCCAAAAATGTAATCTAACATGTCAACACGCTTTTGTAAGACACACACACACACACACACACAGAAGGACACATGAGATGGGATGAGGTTTGTGTTTGAAGTCAAGGCCATGCACACACTCAAACACACACATATATATATACATGACAAATACAGCAAGCAGGAGAGTTGGGGAGACCAACAGGCATACAGTGTCTCAGGGAGCAGGTACAAAACAAGAGTATACACAGATCTCTGAATACCACTATAAATATATAAATATGGTTTGTTCGAACCAGATGCACTTAACAAAGACACGCAAATCCCAAATTTACAAAATCACGTTGCCTCTAGGCAGCTTGCTAACCTCTTCCTGAACGTACCATGTTTTGTTTTTTAGCACTGAAACAGATAGAGCAAGCACGAGAGAGAGAGAGAGAGAGAGAGAGAGAGAGAGAGAGAGAGAGAGAGAGAGAGAGAGAGATATCCATATGGATGATGATGAGGAGGATGTCTATGGTGATGATAAGGATGATGTTCATGGTGATGATGAGGCTGAGGAGGATGTCCATGTGACGGAGGTCAACCTCCAGCATGCCCTTGGGGGAGTTCTCAGCTATCAGGGTGTCATTTCATGTCACTCACTTTATCTCTTCTCTCCATATCTGTGTGTGTGTGTGTGTGTGTGTATGGTTGGTTGTGTGTATATGGATGTGTTTATGTGTGTGTGTGTGTGTGTGTGTCAAGTCAAGTTTATTGTCACTTCACAGTTTACACAAGTATAAAGCAGTGATGTGAAAATCTTGTGTGCAATACCCGACGACAGACAGCAGTTATAAAATAAGATAAAAATAGATAGAATAAGAATAGAATAAAGTAAAACATTTAAAATTAAAAATAAAAATGCAATTTATAAAATGCAAAATATCAGCACAGAAAAGAGCAATATGTATATATAAATCAATGTAATAAAATATACATTGTTATATGCTATACGCCCTTGTTCAGCAGCCTGATGGCCTGACTGTGGAAGCTATCTCTAAGCCTATTTGTACGGCACATGATACTGCGGCATCGCCTGACTGACGGTAATAGTGAGTACAGTTCGTGGCTGGGGTGGGCAATGTCTTTTATAATTTGTTTGGCCTTGGCCACGCACCGCTGATTGTAAATATCTCCAACGATATACTGGGACGTCCGCACCACCCTTTGAAGCGCTCTGCCCTCGAGTGCAGTGCAGTTCCCGTACCAGGCGGTGATACACCCTGTAAGAACACTCTCGATGGTGCCGTTATAGAATGTTCTCAGGATGCGGGGGCCCATGCTGAATTTCTTCAGACGTCTGAAGAAATACAGGCGTTGTTGGGCCCTTTTCACCACGTGTGTGGTGTGCGTGGACCATGTGAGGTCCTCGGAGATGTGCACGCCGAGGAACTTGAAGCTGCTGACCCTCTCTACTGCAACGCCGTCGATGGAGATAGGGCTGTGCTCTCCCCTCTGCCTCCTGAAGTCCACGATCAGCTCCATGGTCTTCTTGACGTTGAGGGCGAGGCTGTTCTCCTGGCACCACTGCTGACCTTGGAGCGTGTGTGTGTGTGTGTGTGTGTGTGTTTGTGTGGGGGTGACAGGGGTCCACCTATAGACATCCGGCTGAGAGTTAACACACACAACAGATTAAGTGTGTAAACAGAACGGAAGGTAAACAGTCTCCAGGACACTGTTGTCCTCTCCAGAGGTGCTCTGGTACACACCGTAACAGAGCACCATGTGCAGGCCCACAGCAGAAAGGGAAGGATTGACTTAACCAGCCTGGTTGTTTACCGAGGGTACATTTAACTCTATTATATACTGTTTGGCTTAGCAGAGAACAACACAACTAGTGTGAATATTGCTGTGTTAGTCTGTCTGCCATGCTTGTCCCTTGGTTATGCTCCATCTCACATTTCCGTTATTTTCTCGCCAGCGTCATTCTACACACCAACACACATTGGTCCAATATTAATGAATGAGGCGATCTCACACAGTTGGCCCTAAAAATGCGGATCACTAAACAGTTGGGACAATAACGGAATTGGCAAGAAGGGGCTTTGCTCTGCAAACTAAATGTCCACAACTGCAAAAATAACAGATTGGTTAATAACTATTTACTGTTGGGAGTAAACAGACAATTTATAACCCTCAGCGTGGCACAAGATTGCCTGCCCCAGAGATTCAAAAACCCCAGAATTCTCCCAGTGTTACCAAGCTGCCTTCCCTGAGGGCGGGGCACCTCCTTCAGGGTTGCGCTCTAGCTGCACAACCTTCCATGCAAACGTCAGAGGAAATGAAAGCAGGTGGCGGAGATAGCGTCTAGCTCAAGGATACGGTGGTAGTGTTGGCACGCGGCCGTCACACAACATGAATGAATGAGAGGAGGCCTCGTGTGATGGAACTGCGGTTAACCCATCCGAATGCCACACTGTCATTAATTTACATTCAGAAACTTTCAGAGCCCCCCTGACCAGTTTCCATTTTGGGGGTGGAGGGGGAGGGAAAACCTGTTGGTCATGTTGCTCTGGTTTAATTTAATCTTCAAGCTGTTGATAGGCTCAAGGATATTAGTCTCAGTCTGGCCCTGCAAGCGTGTACTGCGCACTTACAGTCACAGGTGTGAACACACATACAGACGCAGGCATGGCTCAGAAACACACAGCCACAGGTATACACACACACACACACACACACAGGTGAGCATGCACATAAACACACACAGCCACAGAAAACACAGACACACATTTTTACATACACATTCACAGGTGTGTACACACATACAGATGCATGCCTGTGCACACAAACAGCCACAGGTGAGCCAGCCCACACACAGGCCCAGAAAACCCTCTTACACACACAAACCCAGGTGCGCTTGCTTGCACACACACACACACACACACACACACACACACACACACACACACACACACACACACACACACACACACACACACACACACACACACACACACACACACACACACACACACACACACACACACACAGGTGTGTACACACATATTGATGCAGGCCTGTTCCCACACACACATACACACACACACACACACACATGTGCACACACATACCAAGGCGCAGAAAACACACACACACAGTCACAGGTGAGCACATACACATACATACGCAGTCTCATCGGTGCAAGAACACACACAAACACACACACACACACACACACATACACACACAGGTAATGAGAGAGGGCAGTAAAGGAATAACATGGTGTTATCCTTTACAACCATATCATACACACAGCCAGACATAGGTTTTATCTATTTAGTGTGTGTACACAACATAATGATTCTCCCTCAAATCTCACTCAATTTAAATTCCTTTAGGTTTGTTCGATAGCACAAGCCACTGTGCATGAAACTTCTATTCAGATTTTCCGATTTTCATCATTAATGGATTAACCTCTAAATAGCTATTTTTCATCCAAACAATGCTTCTTCCCCCTCAGATCACAATCGGGTTTATTCTGTTTGGCTTGTCTGCTAAAATGACCCACTAATACAAGTGAAAATTGATAGTGAGGCACCTTCCTTCCTCCCCTACTTTTACAACCACCAGCTGCCACTGGTTTTAGGACAACCATATTTAAAGTATGGCATGTGTTTACTTCACTCTTTCATCCAGAGTAACTTACACTAGAGATATTCAGAGTATTTATCTTCAAGGTCGGGCCTGAAGCTCAGGGCATACCTTCTCACCTCTCTCTCTCTCTTAAGCCAGTAGTTCCCAAACTTTTTCTGCAGGGCCCCCCATTTGTAGATTACAAAAATGTCAGCCTCTCCCCACCTCCATGCACCCTCATTAAGACACTCTCAGACACATCCTTTGTTTGCACATTGCTATATAACTGATTTAAACCATTGTCTGTAATTAAAACAGAACTGTAACTGTAAATAGGAACAAGTCACCTTTTGCATAATTTATATTTAGCCCCACCACCTACGGGAAGAACCGCTGGGGTCGGGTGCACTGCCAGTTAGGCGGCAGTGAAGGCAGGGGGCATCGACGGACAAAACCCAGCCAACAGAGACTGGCTTTGGGGACGTGGAATGTCACTTCTCTGGGGGGGAAGGAGCCTGAGCTTGTGCGGGAGGTGGAGCGCTACCAATTAGATCTGGTGGGGCTTACCTCTACGCACAGCACTGGCTCTGGAACTAAACTCTTGGATAGGGGTTGGACTCTTTCCTTCTCTGGAGTTGCTCAGGGTGTGAGGCGGCGGGCGGGTGTGGGGATACTCAAAAGTCCCCGGCTGAGTGCCGGGGACTTTTGAGACTTTTTTTGGGTCAACCCGGTGGACGAGAGGGTCGCCTCCCTACGCCTTAGGGTCATGGGAGGGAAAACTCTGACTGTTGTTTGTGCCTATGCACCAAACAACAGTTCGGAATATCCCGCCTTCTTGCACACCCTGGATGGAGTCCTGCATGGGTCTCCGGAAGGGGACTCTATAGTCCTCCTGGGAGACTTCAACGGGGCGTGTTGGGGATGTGTTGGGGATGAACGGCCTACCTGATCTGAACCGGAGTGGGGTTTTGTTATTGGATTTCTGTGCTAGTCATGGATTGGCCATAACAAACACCATGTTCAAACATAAGGATGCTCATAAGTGTACATGGTACCAGAGTACCTTAGGCCGAAGGTCAATGATCGATTTTGTTATCGTATCATCTGGCCTGAGGCCGCATGTTTTGGACACTCGGGTGAAGAGAGGGGCAGAGCTGTCAACCGATCACCATCTGGTGGTTAGTTGGGTAAGATGGTGGGGGAAGCCTCTGGACAGACCTGGTAAGCCCAAACGTGTAGTGCGGGTGAATTGGGAACGTCTGGTGGAGGCCCCTGTCCGGGAGACCTTCAACTCACACCTCCGGCGGAATTTTTCGGGCATCTCTGTGGAGGCTGGGGGCATTGAGCCAGAGTGGTCATTGTTCAAAGCTTCTATTGCCGAAGCTGCGGTTGAGAGTTGTGGCCTCAAGGTCATTGGTGCCTCAAGAGGCTGCAACCCTCAGACTTCGTGGTGGACACAGGTGGTCAGGGAAGCCGTCCGGCTGAAGAAGGAGGCCTTCCGGGCTATGTTAGCCTGTGAGACTCCGGACTCAGTTGCGAGGTATCGACAGGCCAAGAGGATGGCAGCCTCGGCTGTAGCGGAGGCAAAGCAGCGGGTGTGGGAGGAATTCGGAGAAGCCATGGAGAAGGACTTTCAGTCGGCACCAAAGCGTTTCTGGCAAACAATCCGGCGCCTCAGGAGGGGGAAGCGTGGGTCCATCCAAGCTGTGTACAGTAAGGGTGGAACATTGCTGACCTCAACTGAGGAGGTGATCGGGCGGTGGAAAGAACACTTTGAGGAACTTCTTAACCCAACTACACCCTCAATGGTAGAGACAGAGCTGGAGGATGAAGGACGGCAAACATCAATCTCCCTGGAGGAAGTCACTACGGTAGTCAAACATCTCCGCAGTGGCAAAGCCCCAGGGGTTGATGAGATCCGTCCAGAGATGCTAAAGGCTCTGGGTGTTGAGTGGCTGTCGTGGATGACACGTCTTTTCAACATTGCGTGGAAGTCTGGGACACTGCCTGAGGAGTGGCAAACGGGGGTGGTGGTACCCCTGTTCAAAAAGGGTGACCAGAGGGTGTGTGCCAATTACAGGGGTATCACATTACTCAGCCTCCCTGGGAAAGTCTACTCCAAGGTGCTGGAAAGGAGGGTTCGGCCGATAGTCGAACCTCAGATTGAAGAGGAACAATGTGGATTCCGCCCTGGTCGTGGAACAACGGACCAGTTTTTCACTCTTGCAAGGATCCTGGAGGGGGCTTGGGAGTATGCCCATCCAGTCTACATGTGTTTTGTAGATTTGGAGAAGGCATATGATCGGGTCCCTCGGGAAATACTGTGGGGGGTGCTGCGGGAGTATGGGGTGCGGGGGTCACTGTTGAGGGCCATCCAATCTCTCTACTCCCAAAGCAAGAGCTGTGTCCGGATTCTCGGTACAAAGTCAGGCCTGTTCTCAGTGGGTGTTGGCCTCCGCCAGGGCTGCGCTTTGTCACCCATCCTGTTTGTGATTTTCATGGACAGGATTTCAAGGCGTAGTCATGGAGGGGAGGGGTTTCAGTATGGTGGGCTCAGGATTGAATCGCTGCTGTTTGCAGATGATGTGGTCCTGTTTGCGTCATCAGTATGTGACCTTCAGCACTCACTGGATCGGTTTGCAGCAGAATGTGAAGCGGCTGGGATGAGGATCAGCACCTCCAAATCTGAGGCCATGGTTCTTAGCAGGAAACCGGTGGATTGTCTACTCCAAGTTGGGAGGGAGTCCTTATCCCAAGTGAAGGAGTTCAAGTATCTCGGGGTCTTGTTCTCGAGTGAGGGGAGGATGGAGCGTGAGATTGACAGGAGAATAGGTGCAGCGGGAGCGGTATTGGGTGCACTTTGGCGCACCGTTGTAACCAAAAGAGAGCTGAGCCAGAAGGCAAAGCTCTCGATCTACCGATCAGTCTTCGTTCCGACCCTCACCTAAGGCCATGAGCAATGGGTAATGACCGAAAGGACGAGATCGCGAATACAAGCGGCCAAAATGAGTTTCCTCAGGAGGGTGGCTGGTATCTCCCTGAGGGATAGGGTGAGAAGCTCAGTCACTCGTGAGAGACTCGGAGTAGAGCCGCTGCTCCTTCGCGTAGAAAGGAGCCAGTTGAGGTTGTTCGGGCATCTAGTAAGGATGCTTTGTGTTTTCCAGGCACATCCAACTGGGAAGAGACCACGGGGCAGACCGAGGTACAGGTGGGGTGATTACATCTCCACACTGGCCTGGGAACGCCTCGGGATCCCCCAGTCAGAGCTAGTCAATGTTGCCAGGGAGAGGGAAGTTTGGAGTCCCTGCTGCTACCTCCGCGACCCGACTACGGATAAGCGGGAGAAGATGGATGGATGGATGGATGGATGGTGCTGTAATCACATGGACCCCCCATGGACATTTGTTCTGGGCATTAGCCGCCTTCCGCGGGAAACACATCAGAGGACGGACGGCCGGCCGTCGGTCGATCACACTTTCAGCCGCGCTCTCATCACTTCCACTCCGCGGGAGCCACCGTTAATATCGACATGGTTGGACTACAGCCAATCTGCTGCCACCAACCACTGCCACTGGTGTGTGTGAGCCCCACATATATACACATACACTTTTTATCTTTCTGTCTGTCTCCTTCTGAATCACACTCAAACACACCCAGACACAGTCACCTATTTGATCCCCTTCCTGCAAATACACACACAAACACACAAATGCCATGGTAAATTGCCATTACTATTAATGCAATATTGACTCTTGGTCTCAGCAACAGATGCAGCTGATGCAGCTGACATGGTGGCCTCTCTAAGTATATATATCAGCAGTATATCAGCAAGGTAGACAACTGCAAGTGTCCCAAGGTTGCACAGAAGCAGAAAGGTACATCATGACTGTAGCACAAGGTCATATTTATCTTTCTCCCTCTCTCTCTCTCTTTCTCTCCCCACATGTACAGGAAGTACTGTATGTTCTGTTTTAAGACATCAATATGCATATAGGAAATGTTGTGTTGTCCATCAGTTACTTGGAAAGAAAAAATAGGAACAAAACAATAAGGCTGGCACACAAAGCAAAAAACAAAAGACTCAATTAACACCACCTAATAAAGCTCCACAGCAGCAAAGACAAATACAACCCTGTTAAGATTGATCTGTTAAGATTGATCTCTTATAATAACACATTGATAGGGATGCAGACCAGAACAATATGCAGGGCAGGGAAAAAATGTAAAGAGTGAAACTAGTTCTTTAGGTCTTCCTTTAAAAGGGGAAAAAAGAAGTGCGCCCATAAGAGGAATTGTTTGAGTCGACTGAAAGAATCTCATACATTCAATGTAAATGTAAATGTATTCATGCAGCAGCGGTGGTTGGTGAGGAATAAACAGGAAAGAGTCTATTCACCTCCACAGAGAACAGCAACACAAAGGGTTAAAGAAACCCTCCAGGGCCGTGACACATTAGAAAAAGGAGAGAGAGAGAGAGAGAGAGAGAGAGAGAGAGAGAGAGAGAGAGAGAGAGAGAGAGAGACAGACAGACAGAGAGACAGACAGACAGACAGACAGACAGACAGACAGACAGAGAGAGCTAGACCCAGAGAGAGAGAGACAGACAGACAGACAGACAGACAGAGACAGAGCTAGACCCAGAGAGAGAGACAGACAAAGAGAGAGAAACCGAGACACAGACAGACAGAGACAGAGACACAGACAGAGACACAGACAGACAGACAGACAGACAGACCGAGAGAGAGAGATGCACAGAAACAGAGACAGCAACATAGATTGAGAGAGATGGAGAGACAGAGAGACAAAGAGAAAGAGATGTAGATATAAAGTGGCATTCCACAACTCCCTGTGGAGCTGTGCACAGGGGAAAATATTTCCGTGGCAGAAGAGAGAGCGAGCAAACAACAGACAGACAGAGAGACAGAGAGACAGAGAGACAGAGAGACAGAGAGACAGAGAGACAGACAGGAAGATAAAGTGTCTCCAAAGCGCAGATCACCAAAGACTAGCATAATAGACGGTGTAACGGTGTCCCAGGAGCCCTGCTGGAGCCCAGACACATTCACAATACCCATGGATGCACGCACGCATGCACGTGTGTATATGCTTGTGCATGTGCATTTATAAATACAGCACGGCTCTCTCTGCACTTCATCAATGTTGATTTTGTGCACATGTGCGCCAGTCCCCGTGTGCATCTACAGGCTCAGTTTAATGTGTGTTTCTGATGGATTGTTTTTTTATCACTTTAATGTTCTTTATATTGTATAGTTTATATAGAGTATTGTTATAGTATAGTGCTGTTTATAGTGTATAATGTGTAAAGTGTTTATAGTATATAGTATAGTAGGTAGTGGATAGTGTTGTTTATAGTTTAGTATAGCATAGTATAGTATCGTCATTAAAATGCATAATACGAGGGAATAGGAATGGGGAATGGGGAGTAGGCACTTCATTATTATCTTTGAACCCTGTTCTCTGAGTGTGTGTCCCTCTAGTTGTGTCTTGTACTGTCCCCCCTTCCCATCTCCCCATCTGTCTTCCTCTTACCAACCTCCCCAAGAGAACACATTATTTTTCATTCTGTGTCTCTATGTATTCGTGCTTTGGATTTCCTGCTCCCCTGAACCGCTGTGACTATAACGGGAAAAGTAGGGCAGAGAATGAAGGAGAGTCGTATCCAGGAGCTCAAACAACACAGAGCATACGTTATTAAGTTTTTTCCGTGAAGGTCTCGGGGAAACAGTCGCTGTATGGACAAAAAGAGAAGAGAACCCGGCTAGCGGCTGACGGTTCGTTAACGGTGCACCGGTCACAAAACAGAACCCCTGACTCATCATGCCTGCTAGCTTTAAGTCCAAGGTAACGCACTGCATCCTCGTTATATCATTCTGAAACACAATCATCGAAATGATACCATCTGAACTTCGTGACGACGTGAGTGAGCTTTAAAATATAAACCCGCTCATGTGCGTCACATGGAACAAGCAATCCAATTTGTGGACGGGCAACGAAAAAAAGTAAGGCAATAGGAAAAAAAAACGGTTTGACCTTTGACCTAGTACGGTGTGTGACATTGCTAGATTGGTCAGCAACAACCTCCCAATAGTGGGAGGTTTTAATGAGGCTCCTGCCGGGAGCCTCATTACACCGACACCCGACCAACGATCAACGTGTTCTTGAAATAGGTTTCAAATCTGGGGGATTGAATCCTATGTATTGGTCACATACATGTCATGTACACATGCTGAAATGAATTTCTTTACATTTAACTCATCTTAGTATTAGGAGCTGTGGGCAGCTATTGTATATACAGCGCTGAGGGAGCTGGTGCCTTGCTCAAGGGCACCTCGGCAGTGCCCAGCTGTTTCGGGGACTTGAACCTGAGAAGCCAAGTCCCAACAGACTGAGCATCTGCTGCCCCTAAGTCAGCTGTCAGCTGTTGTGTTAGGGATTTAGGAGAGAGCGAGAGAGAGTCAGAGGAAGAGGGGAGTGGGGGCGGAGGGGTACAGGACAAAGGGGAGTGGGACAATCCCAAGAGGTGAAAATCTGCGATGAGGGATAACACGGGAACATACAGTGGAGACACAGGGATGCAGTGACCCTGATCCGCCTCAGCAGGAGGAGACGGAGAGAAGTGGGTGTGTGTGTGAGTGTGTGCATGTGTGTGCGTAAATATCTGTAAATGTGAGGGTTAGCATCACATGTAGATACAAACAAGACAGACACACACACACACACACACAAACCTGCTGACCTGTCTGTACACAGTTAATGGACAACCCTGGCATCAGACTCTGGGTGTGTGTGTGTGTTTGTTTTGTGTCTGTGTGTGTCCGTGATGGTTATGGTCATATTTTATGCATGTGCTTAATTGTACCAGGGCATATCTCCTGTCGGCCCTGCCATTGAAATCATAAATATTAAATAATAAGATAATTAATGATAAACGTAACATTTCTCCACAGCCTCTGATCTGTAAATCGCCCTGCTCTCCATTGTACCCTATTTATTTTCTATTACAAAATCCTCTCCTCATAAAGGGGTGGGAAAGGGATGGGGGGTTGGAGGTTAAAAGGCTCATCTAAACAATGGACATGAATGCATCGACGCAAAAGAGCCACTAGCAACCGCAAAACACGTGCCGAGGCCGTCACGCTAACTAGCCGTGTCCAGGCTGCACCCCTCCAACAAAGTGGGGGGGTGGGGTGTGGCTTCCTGGGGCGTGGAGGAGGAAGACAGGGTAGAGCCCTTGGCGTACTTCATGCAGAAAACAAGTTTTGGTGAGGATCTTCAAAGAGAAGAAGCATTCCTCTTTTGCCGGCCACATCTTGCACCTCTGAGATTGTGTAACCCTACAGAAATCTCAAATCGACAGATGGCACTGACACAAACATTGTATGTGAGTATCCAGTGTGAGTGATTCTCCATGAGAGAGCGGAAACAGAAACCGTAGCCGAGCTATAAAAGTGAATCATGCCAAGGACTTCTTTGGTCACTAACTAAAACACCTTTTTGAAGTTTGCTGCCCAGAGAGCAGTCTAATCCCCCGGGTCTTTCCCCCCCCCCCCGGTCTCACTCCCCCCAGGTCTCACCCGCCCGGGCCTCGCTCAAAACAGAAAGCTAGTTAGTTAGTGATCTGAAAGAGGAGCGGCAGCAGAAGCCCGTTTGACTGGTGGGAAGGCAGAGAGAACTGGGCGTGTGCACAAAAGGGTGACAGATTCAGATCAAGCAGCAGCAGGGAAGACATGGCTTTAGAGCCATCAAAACACACAAAACGACCGCCTGCGAAAGGGCACGACACACTACTGCACAGAGACACACACACACATACAGATGCATACACACACAAATATCAATCTATCTTTCTATCAATACATCTTTCTATCAACACATCATATCAATACATCTTTCTATCAATACATTTAGATTTAGATTTAATTTAGAGTTAATTTAGTTATATTTTGTTTATACTAGTTTAGCTTAGTTTAGTTTGTTGTTATTTAGTTTTTAGCTTTAGGTATTAGTATATTTTGTGTGCATTTATTCCCCCTGTTTCAACTGTTGCACCTTAATTTCCCTCGGGATAAATAAAGTTATCTTGAATCTTGAATCTTGAATTTAGATGACAAACACATATACATAAATATAACCATCCACCCACAAATTTGAATGAGCAAACACATAGACATAAGTATAACCATCCACAAAAACACACACACACACACAAACACGGCATCTGTGGAGCCAGAAGTATTGCCTAGGGCAGGGCTTCTCAAAGTCCGGACTGAGGTCCTGATCCGGACCAAACTGCAAATCAATCCGGACTGGACCCGTGTCACATAAGATGTAAATTATATTTAGTTTATAATAGTTTGTAATTATTTAGTTTATTTGCTTGTGACGCGTTGTCAGAATGACGTGAATATATATTAACTTGTGTGCGCAAGCGTGACACGCAAAGTTAACTTTTGTTTTTACTTCCGTGAAAGTGAAAGTCTAATGCTCCCATTGGTTGCATTAGAGAGGGGGAGGGGCGAGGTTTCCCCCCCCCCCCATCAGAAGCGCAACGTCATTGTTATGACAATTAGTTGTCACTGTTAGTCAGGGACCTGCACACGTTATTGCGAATGCTGGCATCATGTCGTTCTCAAAGTCGCCAAAGCAAAGGAAAGTTGATAAAAAGAACCGAGAATTCAAAGAAGAATGGACAGAGAAATGCCACTATGAATCACAGCTATTTTAAACAGCAGTATCTCCAGAACGAAGAGGTGAGGACAGCAAAACGTACTCAGTTAAAAGCTTACTGTCAAGCCACAATCAGACTGTTTGTCAGATATATGACAATGCCTGAGAGAGCAAATGAAGCCTCACTCTAAGTGGCCTGGGTTTTGGGCAAGCACAAAAAGTCCTTTTCTGATTCAGAAGTAGTGAAGGAGTGCATGACTGAAGTAACTGAGGCTATGTTGGAGGGTAAGGAGAAACAGGAGATGTGTGATAAAATTAAGCAGATACCCTGATAGATAGATGATAGATGACCAATGATCAAAAATGCAGCGTGAATTTCACTGGCTGTTGATGAATCAACAGAGAACGCCCAGCTACGGGTCTTCGTAAGGTTAACGTGCGGCAAAGGGAACGTTTTATGAGGACATATTAGGCCTATAACCCCTCTATGGCCGCTGAATGAAATGGGAATTGACCTCAAGACAGTGGTGTCCATTGCAACTGATGGAGCTCCAGCTGTGACTGGGAGAGAGAAGATGGCTGTTCAGCACATGAAAGAGCACCATCCAGACCTGCTGTCATACCACTGCATCACTGACCAGTCAGTGCTGTGTGCCAATCTTGGAAAATAATAATCAGATGTCATGGAGACAATTATGAAACTAGTGAACTAGCCTCCTCAGCACTTCAGCAATGCCTTTTGCGTGCATATCTGACAAAGGTAAGTTTATGATTTTTGGTTGCATTGTATGATGGCCAGTCATCTGTATTAAACCGACTGAGGTTTATTCTTATTTTGCTGTGTGAGTAATTAACATTTGGCTAAATTATTTTGAGTTCATAGTAAAGAAAAGCGTGTTTGTCATTCTCTCTCACTCACACCAGGTCAGTGCAGCTTATGATGACATTCTGAAAATATGAAGTGTGTGGCCTTTTTGATGGATGTGACATCTCATCTAAATGAGCTCAACTCCAAGGCAACACAGTGTGACCTGTGACCTGACGTCTGCAATACCTTCCTTCCAAAGAAAGTTGGACATCCTCAGGAGTGACATAACAGAGTCACAACAATTTTTCAAAACTGTTGATGATTAATTGATTTCAGTCTGTGTAAGCAAGTCTTGCTCTGTATTGGATCTCCATTTCTGGTGAAGAATGTTCAAGAATTTTCAAGAGAGCATCTTCCCGTGGGCAAATGTTTAATCTCTGCAAACCAAGCTAATAGATCTCCAGGAAAATGTGTCTCTGAAGGATGTGGACTGTGACCCTGTGACATTCTGGACAAAGATGGCTACTGCAGCAAATTTCCCCCACCTTCAAAAGGTGGTCATTAATTAGCTTATGTTTGGTTCCACATATTGCTGTGAGTGGATTTTCCACGATGAACATAGTGAAAACACATACCGCAAATGAACACTTGGGTCAGTGAGGTTCAAGACATTGGCTACAGGCAAACACGGCCATTTCTCCCACTAGTTCAAGCCACCAAACTGTACTATGGAATGTGTGTGTACATGTTATGGATGTTGATTTATGTCATGCACTTTATTGGCATTGTTCCGGACCCTTGATTCACAAGTGAACCTTTAATAAAAAGGTTTGAGTACCCCTGGCCTAGGGGTTGGAATGGCTCAGTGTGTGTACACACACACACACACACACACACACGTGTGAATTTTTTCAGGAACTGTGTCTGACTTTTGTGTGTGTGTGTGTGTTTGGCTTTGCATGCATCTGTGTGTGGATTTTTGTGAGTTGTTTGTGACTTTTGGGAGTGAGTGTCTTTGTGCATGTGTTTGAGTGTGCATGTGTTTGAGTGTGTATGTCTTTTTGCATGTGTGCAAAGGAGTGAATTTCTTTGTGCATTTGTGTGAGTGTCTGTGTGTGTATTTTTGAGTGAGTTGTGTGTGACTTTTTGGAATGTCTTTGCGCCATTGTTTGAGAGTGTTTGTGCATTTGTGTGTGTGTGTGTGTGTGTGCGTGTGCGTGTGCGTGTGTGTCTATCTGTGTGCTCAAATGGGCCAAGTGACATCATGCTACATTAACTGTCTGGAAGGACTGAAATAATGAAATCATCCCCCACTGACACTGTAACTGTTATTAAGGGCTGAAAAAAATCTAATTAACTTGACTTGACAGACCTGTAGAGCCGCGTTATTGCCACAAGTTAAACCCCGCAAAAGATAAAATCGCACCAAAAAGAATAGAAAAATATATATATATTGTATCGGAAGTTTTAAAGTTTTACAGAGTCACAATACATGTGTCGGCGCCCACCTCATCCTCAACGTATCGTACGACGAAGAGGTCCCTGCCTATTCCCGTCCCTTCACACTCACCCATCCCTACCCCGACCTCCACCCTTCACTAACTAAAATACTATCAACACATCTCAGATCAAGACCTGGCAGATCAAGACTCTTGATCACTGCTATACCACCATCAAGCACGCTTATCGCGCTGTTGCGCGGCTTTTGGAAAATCAGACCACGCCTCCTTGCTTCTACTTCACGCTTACAAGCAGGAGATGAAGTCCACGCCCACAGTTGTAAAGAACGTTTCAATCCCTGAGTCCCTAGACCCACTCCAGTTTGCATACAGACCAAACAGGTCTGTAGAAGATGCCATTTCCCTGGCACTACACATGGCCCTGCAGCACCTAGACGGAAGGAACACCTACGTCAGACTGCTGTTCATTGACTACAGCTCGGCGTTCAACACCATTGTTTCCTCCAAGTTGGTCCTGAAACTGAGGGACCTAGGTCTGGGCGCCCCATCTGTATTATGGACATCCTGATGGGCAGACCTCAAGTGGTGAAGATTTGGAACACCATCTCATCCACTCTGGTCCTCAATACTGGTGCACCCCAAGGTTGTAGCCTCAGTCCCTGGCTGTATCAAGTCAAGTATAAAGCAGTGATGTGAAAATCTTGTGTGCAATACCCGACGACAGACAGCAGTTATAAAATAAGATAAAAATAAAAATAGATAAAAATAGATAAAAATAGAATAAAGTTAAAAATTTGAAATAAAAAATAAAAATGCAATTTATAAAATGCAAAAATCAGCACAGAAAAGAGCAATATGTATATATAAATCAATGTAATAAAATATACATTGTTATATGTTATACGCCCTTGTTCAGCAGCCTGATGGCCTGACTGTGGAAGCTATCTCTGAGCCTATTTGTACGGCACTTGATACTGCGGTATCGCCTGCCTGACGGTAATAGTGATAGTGTATTGGTGTACACACATGACTGTACTGCCATGCACAGCAATAATCGGATTATCAAGTTTGCAGATGACACCACAGTCATCAGCCTGATAAGTGAGGGCGAAGAATACAGAGATGAGGTAGTCCAGCTGATGCGATGGTGTGAGGACAACAGCCTTGCACTGAATGTCAGCAAGAATAAGGAGCTCATCGTGGACTTCACGAGCCACCGGGGCACCTACTCGTCGTCAGCTGCATCCGTTTCCTTGGGATACAGATTTCCGATGACCTGGTGTGGACCTGCAACACGGAGGTCATGCTGAAGAAGTCACACCAGAGCCTCTATGCTCTGCGGTACCTCAGAAAAAGTGGAATAGGCCAGAGGTGGCTAGTGAACTTCTACCGTGGCGTCCTGACGAGTGGCGTCACTGTGTGGTATGGCAACACCACTGCAGAGGACAAGAAAGCCATCCAGAGGGTCGTGAGGAAGATCATCGAGTGTGCACTTCCATGCATTGAGGAGATCTGTAGAACCAGATGTTGGAAGAAGGCCATGTCCATCATAAAGGACTGCAGCCACCCTGGGCACCATCTCTTCTCCCCCATACCGTCTGGTTCGCCGGTTGCGCAGCATCAGCACAAGTACTACCAGGTTTAAGGATAGTTTTTATCCACAGGCAGTGCGCCTACTGAACTGCTGAGTGCTGCCACTTTCACTTTCATAACATTGTCAATAACATTACACTTACATACTTTGTTGGACTTTCTGGACTGCACTGTACTGCACTGTATTCATGATGCTGCTGCACTACTGGCACTTTCAGAACAACTAAAAAAACATTCAACACATCATTTAGCAGTCACTTTGCGGCCCTATTTTTGTTTATTTTTATTGTACATATTATTTTTGGCCAATGGTCAATAAAAAAACAGACTGCGTTTATACATTAAACACATCACCGTGTTTCAAAGGCCCTGTAAAATTGGGCCGGAATTTAAATTCCACAGCGGCAAAATTGTAAAAACAACAAGAACTCGTTTTATAAGATCAAAACAAAACATGTTCACCTTGTTTGTTCGCTGTCCACCTAATTAAATACCTTCCTGTTCATTATTCCTATTTGTTCCTACAGCCAAATCTGATCAACACGGTCTCCTCTATATCAAAACAATCCTCATACCGTTCTTAACCCACGCCGATATTCTGTTTTACTCCAAATACTATCGCTGTACCACAGACACACAGGAGCACTTGAAACACCATTTTAATGGGCGGACGTAATCCGTTCTGAAACACATTATGTATCTTTTGCTCAAAATAGGTACGCTATATGGATTCCGATGTACTATAGGTTCACCACAGGAGCTGTAGAGTCTATGCATCAATGAGGAGACTGACAGCGGAGGCTGGGCTAGGTGATGGAGGAGGGGGAGACAGGGTGTCAGGGACCCGCTGACTGCAGGAGAATGAAAGCAACGTGCAGCGGTTCCCAGTGGGCGCCCTGTGAGAGAGGCTTAGGCAGGTTTTAGCTGCTTGGCCCCCTGCCTGCCCAGAGCTATAGTCAGTCTTTGATTTCCATATTATTCCTCTTTTCTCATTTTTTCAAATGCGTGCCTGTGTGTGTGTGTGTGTGTGTCTGTGTGTGTGTGTTTGTGTTTCTATGTGCATTCACGCATGCATGCATTTGAATATGACACGTTGTATGCTTATCTGTGCCACATATATAGTTCAATTTCCACGTTAGACCTTTACATTCAGCTGACTCACACATGCAATATGGTAGGGTTCCCCTACAAATTCATCCAAATCATATGAGAGCACACAAAATAATTTTCCCCTTGTTTTAACAGCTCCTGCAATGACCCTGAAACAAGTGCAGCAGTACAAGACATACACACACTCACACACACCTTCCAAACATCTTACCTATTCTGAAGGAGAGCGGGCCACCAGAGGTGCTTCTCCCCCACATGGCTAAGAAGAGCAGAGGCGCCCAGGTTGGGAGCATGTTTTATGACTCTTCATAGGTCCTGCCCCAGGGTGCCCCTATCACAGCCACCTGAGAGGATGAGACCGCCACAATATGGGTTATACATCAGCCACAAGAGACCGCACACAGACACAAGAGAATAAATACAGAACCACATTACATGTGTACACCGTGTCCATACCCGGGAACCTTCATGATGCGGCTGCACTACTGGCACTGACAAATGTTTTTTAATTGCTTTTTGCACAATTCAACATACATATTTATAATCCATCAGTCACTTTTTTGTTATTTTTATTGTTGTTTTTATTGTGTAGTGATTATTGTAAATGTAAAAGTATTGTTACAGTAAAGTGTAGGGCTGCCCTCTATTAGTCGACCAAAGAGTCATTAGTAGATCAAGTTTTCATAATAATAAAAAAATAGATATATTCGGACACGAGAGAGAGAGGACACTTGAGAGAGGACACGTGAGAGAGGACAGCAGCGGCGCAGAGGAAAGTGAGCCCGCACCAAAGAAGCAAAGGGAAAAGCAGCAGGAGGTATCTATGCTGATGGGTTCTGGTGAACAGCAACAGACGAAAGCTGAGAACAATGAAATTAAGACATACTTGGAGGACCAAACCAAGGTTAATAAGGGACCACTGACTTGGTGGAAAATAAATAAGGAACGCTATCCTAAGCTTTCCAGAGCAGCTAAACGCATCCACTCCATGTGCGACACGGAGACACGGAGCTCACTTCTACTAACGTAGACAAAGTTTGCTTAAGCCTATATTTATTTATTAGTTTGTTTATATAATTTGTATTTATTATACATTGTTAAAAGAAAAATATAGTTTCTATTTAGTTTTTTAACAAAAGACTAATTTTACTCATTGTTTGTTTTATAAAGTTATTAGGTTGGTTTTAAAAGTTCATAAGTTGTGTGATGTTGATGTTATATGCTGTGTTGTGTTGAAATAAAGAAATAAAACGTTCAGACAGTCTCCTTGTGGATTTTTCAGACACATTAAGAATCATAATTTAATTACTTGCCGGTGTCGTTAAACAGGCGGCTCGTTTCATGCATGCGCATACGCACCATTAGTCGACTAATGTCCTTCACTGACAACCATTGGTCGACCAGGAAAATCTTTGGTCGGGGGCAGCCCTAGTATAGTGTTATAAAGTATAAGTAAAGTACATAGTATAGTCTATAGTGTTACATTGCAGGAAATTCATACTGCGGGAGGGAATGGGGAGAAAGTCAATTGTATTTGTTGCATATGGCAAATTAAAACATTTTGAATCTTGAATCTCTGTGGTGGTGTCCATGGATGCAACTATACACACGGAAATGCACACACACACAACCACACACACACACAACCACCCACCCACCCACCTACACACACACACACACACAGCCCCTTGTGTTGCTCTACAGTGTGTTAGTCATAGGAAAAATAATTGCACGTCGAATCGGTCCACCCATTCTAGTGGAATGAAACAGGGTTAGTATTGGCAAGGGCTATCCCTGTCAAGGGCCATCCCTGTCAATTCAAATTAGTCGTCCAGCAGGGTACATTACAGAGAATATCTAAATAGCTTTGTCGTGTGGTGGTTGTTAGGGAGTATTGACTATGTTGGCTGAAGAGCACCGGGACAATATAAACTCTTCCTTCAACCTATAAGTCCTTGGTTTCAGCACATCACCACCGCATCTCTGAATACAAAACCATCTTGACAGAAAAAAGAAGCCAGCGACACAGTCCCATTCAAAGCATACTATTACACTGTAAACCCAATTGTTCAAAGTAATTAAATAGATAAAGTAGTGCCTACTTAATAAATAAAAACAAATCTACTTACTTAAATATTTAGAGTTCCTGGGACGTTGTCTTCCTTTTTGAGTTAATTAAACTGACATTTTTTGATTAAGGTGAACTATTTTGCGGATTAAGTAAGCATTACTTTAAAGTATTAATTGAACTGTACTTATTTATATTGTTTACAAATGTGTGCGTCTGCAGGCTGTTCTCATAAAGTATACGTAGGTTTCCTTGTATTCTCGGTGGAAAATGTAATTGATAGTTTTGGCATTATAATATGTGTGTTTTACTCTCACATGCTTTGTTCAGTGAATAGATACGATCTTTAGTTTTTGAGTTATTACGAAGATTTGTTCAGGTTTCTATCGTTGCTATGGACGCTGATATCACTGCCGCCTACCTAGCTTGCGCCCGGAAGTATTGTTCTGTTACAGATTTTATCTTTCTTATTTGTAAGAGGGTGAAATCATGTTTTTTACAGGTTGTGACCCTGCTGAGTGACGCAACCAAATTGTTTTGCCCTTGCTTATGGTAGTAGAGGTCAAGACCTTTTCATAACTGTTGATCCCATGTCTGTAGCAAGTTTTTTGGCTTCCCTGTAAGCCTTCAATGGCACAGGTTCCAGGTTCAAAGGGCACCACTGAGGAGCAGGAACCCCCCCCACACATTTCACACTGACATATGTTACTCTCTAGATCAAGAACTTTCCAATGATGTCTTCATGGTTGTCCTATGACAACAAAACACTGCACCTGTAGGTGCACAAAGTACATCTGAAAGTACACCTGCAAGTAGCCAAGGCTACTTTCTCTGAGCCTTTTAGGGCCAAGCTGGATAAAATCAGTCAAACGTGTTTTAAGGGGTATGAAGTAGCCACATGTGTTCAAGATATTGATTTGTGCCTTATGCACAGTCATACATTTCAATTTGGAACGGTTTAGACTCAATTTTATTGTTTAACATACATATTTTCCAATTATACTTAATATTATCACGTCTCAACCAGCCTGCAGAGGGCGCTAAA
The DNA here is from genome assembly GCA_027704905.1 of Muraenolepis orangiensis. Lineage (NCBI taxonomy): Eukaryota > Metazoa > Chordata > Actinopteri > Gadiformes > Muraenolepididae > Muraenolepis > Muraenolepis orangiensis. The sequence continues at coordinate 24,378,342 of CM050999.1, forward strand.
ATCCCAACATAGATTAAATCTAGACCTAAACATGTAAATAATAAGAATTAAATAATTGATCAAAACAAACTATTTCACAGAATAAAAGGAGAGCTGATGACTTAAACCAGTGGTCCCCAAACTGTTTTTAGGAGGGCCAGATCATGTCAGTAAATAATACTGTGGAGAACAGGTCTGTAGTACAGTTGAGGGGTTGGGGGGAGTGGCGCGATGAACGTTAACAGGGGGACGGGGTGCGCGACACAAATGTGTGTCACCATAGCAACGGATATACATGTTGCAGAATCTTCATAACTAACAAACTAAAGAATGTATCCATTCATTGAACAAATATTTTTTGTAGCATATTTTTTAGCATATTGCTAAAAATTGTGTAAGGCATTTGTTGATATTTTGACATTGATCATGTTAAGCGTGTGTTGATGTTTGCTAAATTAATTGCTAACGTTAGCTACGTGGATTGCTAACATTAGCTATGTGAATTGCTAACGTCAGCTAACATTAGCCAGCAGATGAGTCAGGAGTTTGACGGACATGTTTAAATCATTTTCACAAAGTTACTGTATAATGTTAACTTGTAGTTAGAGATGTGGTTGTGGAAACTGTTGATGCCAAAGTAGCGCTATCACTAAGTTAAAATGTTTGTTGAAACATAATCGATTCAAAATAAAAGAAGCGGGGTCTGAACGGGTGCAGCAGACTGTTTGAAGTAACCTAGTGTGCCTTGAAAACCAGTAAGTCAAGTGGTGGTACTGAATTGTATGTTCTCACAGTGAGTCTCTTTGAATAATTAAGTACCTCTCGTGCAGTAAAGTGGGTGTTTTTTTTATTACATTTTTACTACTTTTATTTTAACCCAGCACCTGCAAAAATGTGATAGTGATCACCTGTTACAAGCACCTAATCGCTTACCTAGCTATCTGACCTAAACAAAACTGTTAATGACAGTACAAAGCAGTATAATCATGGTTTGTAGAATATTATAGTTCATGACTAGCATATACTTACTTTGTGCCGGATCTGCAGTACTTAATTGAAGAGAGATGATTTGTGAAAAAAATTAATTTGAAACAATCATAAAAAATGATGTACACACCATGGATTTATTTGTGATTAGTAGCTCTCTTTATTCATTCAGGACGAGTCTGTTCAGCCAGAGCTTGAAGATGTTGCAGTGGCCCTCCTCACAGTCATCAGTGATTATGACACAAGTCCAGTTCACTACCAGCCTGTGAACATTTCTGTTCTGTTTTTCAGGAGCTGCCCTACAAGCTTGTGGAGGATACATATTTGATGAATCTTACGAATTAATAATGCCGGCTTTTATATAGCGCTTTACAAGTCATGCCTCACATCACCCGTTCATACACCAACAGCGGAGTCAGCCATGCAAGGAGACAGCCAGCACGTCAGGGTGTCTTGCTCAAGGACACCGACAGATTTTGCTAGGAGGAGCCGGGGAATCGAACCAGCGACCTTTCGGTTGTGAGGCGACCGCTCTACCTCCTGAGCTATACTGCCGCAAATTAGTACTGCAATAGGTCACTCTCGATGTACACAGATATGCCATAGGACTCGTAACAGCTGCTCGGGGGTTAAATGTTGAACATAGCGTAATGACAGTATGTCATTGAAAATGACATTGTGGTCAGCCTCCCCAGACATGCTGATGCCTACCTGCTAATGTTTGGACTGCTCTATGCACTACACCTCAGCTATCCCAAAGGACTGAGCAACACCTTTGAATTTACTCAGAAGATGTTACTTGGTCTGGAAGATGGTAGATTGTCGCCAAAATTGCAGACCCTCAAGAATGACTTGATGATGTAGAAATGCATCTGTGTGTATTAATAATGTGGCTTTGTTCTAAAGTTGCTGCACTTTATTTATTTTTGTCTTAGTCTTTTGACAGACATTTTTCTGCCTTTTGAATATTCACAGTAGTGTTTTGTTTTAAGTTGTTGTACTCAGTTTTCATAAGTTTTGAGTGATTTAGATTTTGAGTTAAATAAGTCAATATGTTCGACTTATGAATAATTAAAAAAAATGACAATAGACTAATAAATATTGAGTATTGTTAACGTAAAAGATTGTGTTGGACTACTTTTTTTAAGTTGTGTTAACATAATCCCATGGGCAAGAAGAATTATAACTTTAGTTAACTGAATTAACTTAAGTAACTGAAAATATTTAAGTTGATTTAATTATAATATTAAGTTCTATATATATAAATTATTGTATCTGACTACTTCTTTTTTCAAGTTGTGATAACTTAATCCCATGGGCTAAAATAATTAAAACTATAAGTCACAGTAACTGAAAATATTTAAGTTGATTTAATTCTAAATATTGAGTTCAGTAAATATAAATGATTGTATCTGACTACTTATTATTATTTTTATTTCTAAAACTTAATCCCATGGGAAAGAATTAAAACTTTAAGTCACAGAAACTTAAAATATTTGAGTTGACTTAATTAGATATTAAAATTAAACTGTAATCAATAGGTACGTGTAACATGTAACCAAAATATTTAAGCTTAAACAAATTGCCTTAATTGTTAAGTTATCGGGGTTTACAGTGTACTGTACCGGCTGCACAGCCGGGATCTGAACCTCAAAGTTATGGCATCCACTATTCTCACCTAATATCCGCGTGTTTCTCTTGTTGTTCTCGGGAGTTGACAGCTCGTGGCCCTTTGATGATCAAAAGGACAGCGCTTGCCGGATTTCTTTTTGACAAGTGCTGTGTTATGACTAAAGAGCACCCACGGGTGTGGAGGAATTGGACCGTCAACACATTAATACCACTCAGCAGGAATTCCTGAGGAAAGAGCATGGCCATCATTAAAAACAAAAAATCTCTCCTCCCTTGATGTGCTTAGGAGACACACACACACACAGACAGAAGAGGCAGGGCGTCAAATAAAGAGTCTGTTTCATAACTAATTGCATCCTGTAAACGGCCGGCAGCCTCGCTGTACACACCGGGGATTATTCTCCTGGATAGCGTCCATTAGCCTGACAAAAGGACATTTTAAACAATGCCAAATGCCTTCAGAATCCATTTGAATAAAGCAACAAGATTGATAGGGTGAGAAGCTCAGTCACTCGTGAGAGACTCGGAGAAGAGCCGCTGCTCCTTTGCGTAGAAAGGAGCCAGTTGAGGTGGTTCGGGCATCTGGTAAGGATGCTTCCTGGTCGCCTCCCGAGGGAGGTTTTCCAGGCACATCCAACTGGGAAGAGACCACGGGGCAGACCAATGTACAGGTGGGGTGATTACATCTCCACACTGGCCTGGGAACGCCTCGGGGAGATGCCCTACGAGCTTGTGGAGGAGAGAAATTTGATGAATCTTAAGAATTAGTACTGCAATAGGTCACTCTCGATGTACACAGATATGCCATAGGACTCGTAACAGCTGCTCGGGGGGTTGAACGTTGAACGTAGCGTTCCAGTGCAACAATATTAATGGACAATCAAATTTGAGAGAATGGGGAATGCCCGTCGGTGCAATAGTCTGTGCACTACAAATCCCAACATCCCCCCCACCCCGAAACGTTAGTATTTAAGGACTGGAGGATCGACTGAACGGGACATTGGCCCGGACAGGATCAGGGCACTTCGGTTTAACCTGGCGAGTCTTTATTGCGCAATTGTTGCTGCAGCTCAATGAAAATGTAAGAACCATCCATACAGCAGTTACAATATTTAACTAAATTAAGTTCAGGTTACCAGTTGATTACTTCCGGCGTCCCACTCTGAATACACTGAAAAATGTTGCTGGTAAACGCATAAAAAAATCCTCACTGAACAGCGCTGTTATATTGAGGGGGTGTATTTCAAGGAAACCCCGCATGGTTCAACAACCTACCTTTAAAATGTCGACAATTTAGTGCTAAATCCAAATCTGTTGAAAAAAATGTGCCGCTTCGAAATTCATGGGCTGCCATTATAAAGAAAGTGCATTGCATTCTGGGTTGATGATGTTTCACGGTTGCTCACCCAAAAGCCCTGGTGAGCAAGAAGGAGAAATAGTCCCCTATGGCTTTAGAACATATCCAACCCTTCCAATTTGAGCCGGAACACTCTGGCTCTGAAGATGAGTCTTTATCACAAGCAACTAGCGAGAGTAACAGCGAAGAGGACGAAGTAGACCCGAGATTAGGTGGACGAACAAGGTGATCAACTTCGCTTTCTCTCGAGTTCTGTTTGACAACAGTGGAACAGATGTGGGCTCTGACCCTCGGAAGTCAATACTACTTATACAAAAATGTAAATATTGGGGCTAACTGGCTTCTCCCCAGGCTTGCACACTTACCACCAAGAATCACTGTATTCCCGTGGGGTGGCTAATGGTGCCATCAACAATGGCACTTAATGACCCCCCCCCCCCTCCTTGCTCTCCCCAATCCCCAAAACAGTGCTCAATCTTGCCCTGATATTGCAGTCCTAAAGTTGCTTAGGTCGACTGTATTTCTGGACACAAAAACAAAAGAATAACTCAAGACAACAGATACATAAATCACAGGGGCCATAGGCAGACACCCTTGGGGCTGTATAGCTTACAACATCCAAGTCACTGGGCGACTGGTGGTAAATCAGAGCAACCTCAACTTCTCACCCAGTAAGATGGATTGTGACGTTCCACGAGGAGGAGCCCAGGCTTGGTTAACCACCAAGATGAGCCGCTTGCTTGAGCGGGCCAGATAAGGTGAGGTGAAGATTAAAAGTTTGACAGGATAAGACGAGCTGACAGTAGCCAGACGTTTGACTCTCCCCGGTCAAAGCAACATTTTACACGTCCCAAATAGCCACACTGTCAGTCAGGCATCAAGTCTCATTTAATCGCAAATAGCCCATTGAAACTGTCAGCGGAATGGAAGCCATGACAGATGCAGTCAGCCACAGATGCAACATTTACATATATTTATGGCCTCCTCTGAGGAAAAATGAGACAAAAAAATACATTTGTGGAGTAAGTGATGGACGAGCAACGTGTGCAGTGCTGAGACAGTGGCCTGCTGCTGATACTCATTAGGCATGCGTAATGTACATTACACTCCCTGCTTCAATATGTGCAGCAGTCTGGGTTCAAAGAGAAGGCACATAGTGTGTCTGAAGCGCATCCGCATGAAACAAAACACCGGGCTTGAGAAACAAGATTACAGAGGTATTTGCACAAAGACGTTTGAAACAATTTTCAACCAGGCATCTCCAAAGAATCACACTATCTCAATTTGCATGGATTTGTGAAAAGAAAGCGACGCCTCAAAAGTGTAGCTTCAAAGTCTTTTTTTTAAGTTTGTAGGACAAAGCTATTGTAGCTGATGTAGTCATAGTACGTGCCCATGGGCAATATCAAAGCTGCAGCTGATGCACAAGCTGATGAAGATGAACTGGAGCGTATATCCCTCAGCTCTCGTTACAGCTAAATCGACCCGTTAGCCAACACTAGCATACCTCTGCTGGCGATAGGTACTAGACTAGAGGTTCTCCACATGTTCCATGTCCACCCTACCCCATCTAACTATACCACAGTCTGCTTCTGTTTTCCAGTGTGCCACTGTGATCCCCACCTGAAGGATCAGCCAGCACCACACACAAATTATATTCTCATTTTAATATTTGTATATTGTGCATATTATATGTATATTATTTTCTTTGTACTTTACTATGTACATTACTCTATGTCACTTATGGAGCCCATTGCACTCCTGAACCATCCCTGGTAGGAGGGATATCCTTCCCCTCTGCACTCAAGATTTCTTCCTCCATAATTAAGGGAGTTTTGTCTTGCCCTTAGGGGGCTAGGCTTTGGGGGGTGCTGTAAACATGTGACCTGTGAAGCCCTTTGAGACTGTAACTGTGATTAAGGGCTATACAAATAAAATAGTCTTGGATGCAAACAGAGTGATGCAAGAGCCTTTGATGAAACTGTGGCAGGACGGAGGCCAGGGTCAAGTTTGAGCAAAGCTTAGGCAATCCATATTTAATAGGCCCGAGAAATGACATTTGACGTCAGGTGAAAAGTCGCACGGATCAAAGTCCCATAACACATTTTAAGTGCAATTATAGCCAAAGTAAGGTCATGTATAGAGTGTGCATCATTAACATTTGGAAAAATGCAAATACTGTTGCAATGCCCTCTGCATAAAAGGGGTGTATAAGTGAGTACTAGCCTTAGGCTACACATTTCCAGTAGAATAGACTTTATTATATATATAGCATATATATATATATATATATATATATACATATATATATATATATACATATATATATACATATACATATATATATACATACATATATATATATATATATATATATACATATATATATATATATATATGTATATATATATATATATATACATATATATATATGTATATATATATATATATATATACATATATATATATATATATATATATATATATATATATATACATACATATATATATATATATATATATATATATATATATATATATATATACATACATATATATAGTCTTTATTGTTCATGATCATTATAAAAGGATGACCAAGTCTAGTCAGACCCACAGACAGAGAAATTTACGTCGAAAAGTTACTGCATCGCTTCTGCACTTTCAAAAGTTAACATTTCTACATAATAAAGTAAAGCTTCATTTAAAATGCAATCAAACTGTAAAATTAGCTCATAATTGTTTTTTCCTAATAACCACAACATGTCTGAAAATAATCAACTAGTAGTTACCAATCCTACTGGTTGGTTTTATTGAACCGTTTCTGTTTTACTAGCACCGGTTTGATTTCAATTCAAGCACTGCAGTTCTGTGTATATATATATATATACACACACACACACAGACACAGACACACACATAATCATCACATGATGGGGGTCAGCCTTCACAAAATATGGCCGGACCTTTGTTTATGAACAATTATGATTACTTTACAACATTTGTACTCACTCAAGCAATATATTTTCCAAAGCAAACACGGCCATCTTTTTTATAAACATGAAAGGCCACTTTAGTTCCTAGAACATAAGTGATGGTTCACTGTATGCCTTCTTCAGGACAAGAAGCGCATTCCTATAAGTCTCCTCGGTCTAGTCTACCACCACAAAATGCCAACAAGCGTTCGGCCTTTAGATCATTAACGACCAAACTGTGTGTACCTCACTTCTGTTATCAAGCAACTAGTTCAAAAGGACCATACATTGAGCATCCAGAAATTGTCCTACACTATCTGAATGCCAGCATAACAATGAACATTCAATGGTCACAAGACTCTTGTAACTGAAGCGCCACGACTTGCCTTGTAAACCTTATGTCACGAATGGGATAGTTTGGTGGGACCCAGAGCGCAGACCAAGACACAGTGGAGCTATAACATAAAGCACACACAACACAAGAGTGATCAGGGACAGGCCAGGAGTCTGGATACTGGGAGGTTGATCCGGAGTATCGGCAGGTAGTAGACTGGCGAGTAGTCCGGGACTGGAGAGTGGTCTGGATACCGGGAGGTCGAGAAGCGACAGGTACTGGACAGGTAATTATAATTACCGGGGAGCTCGTATAGACCGGCGTAACGCAAGACAGGTGAGTGACGCGGGATAGGCAAAGAATCTGGATTTCCGGGACATCAGTGTGGCGATTCCGTCCAGAATGTACTAACGCACAAAGTAGCAACCATGAAGTACGATGTACGACCTAACACCGGGGTAACGGGAAGCCAGGGTATATATACCCCAGGTGAGGTGATTAGCAGTCAGCCACGGCAATTGCTGACAGGTGTGTATGTACGCCGCCAACACACGTGGCTTGGCCACGCCCCCTGTCAACCACAGTAACCATTGTTGACAGGTGTGTGTGTGCTCCGCCAGTGCACGCGGCTTGGCCACGCCCCCTGCCATCCACCATAACCGTGACACCGTATTGTTCATATAGTTAACACTTACTGTAATTGCGAACATTCTCTCTCCGCTTATAGGAACAATTCATCATATAAATAAACATTCACTCCAAGGTCACCCTGACCGTATGATGTTTTCAAATTTCTTTGGGTGTATGGTCATGGTTATATGAGGATGTACAATAAGCACACTGTATGTTCCGCTCATCCTTTGCTCTTTATTGGGGGATGGGCATCTTTGAGTTTTATGGATAAGCAAAGCAATACATTTGATCAGAAGTCAAACCACAGCCCTGGCTATTGTCTCCATAAATCTGTTCCATCACTTACAACAGACAGGAAGTGAAAATAAGTAAATCAATAAATGAAACAAAAGTTTTTTTCGAAAAAAAGAAGCATTGGCCAGTCAATAGAAAACCTGGTAAAGACACTTGAGCTCACACTGAAATGTGCCGATTTGGCCGTTCAATTGCCTTATTATGATCATCATCGTCACATACATTCGTCCCGGGATCCACATGTACGGTGACTTCGGACGACCCGTGTGAACGCTGCCGTGTATGCTGCATGCAACCGCCCTTTTCTCCCCAGCCGCCGCCACCTTTTCTTGGGTGTGAAATGACATGCGGACAACAGCGGCGGCCAGAAAGGTTAGGCGGGTGTGGATGAATATCGAGGGAAACTGAGGAATGGTGATGATGATGTGGATTCAATGGTAATACCTCAAAACCCTGCCGTTGCTCGACTCCACCACAGCATTGCATGAAAGGTGTGGTAATTTTTTCTGGATGCTGGCCAGCATTTAGAAAACACATTTGTACTTTTGTACACACTATTCTACGTGACATCGTATCCCCCGATCCATCGCCAAAGGGCGATGGAGGGGGGATGAGGAGAGAGGGAGGGGGGAGGAGGGGGTGGGGGAAACAGGGACCATTTCCACAGGAGCTCTGGGTGTCTCGGCAACCTGGTAGATATCAAAGTGTGTCCTCTCTCGCACTCTCCGGGGTCTCCACCTTGTCGCGCAACCATGCTTTTACCTCAGGCGGCCAACCTTGCACGCATGCACACACACACTTTGGTTTCCTCTCAACCACAATATCAGCTCATCTCTTCCTCGTTGGAAGCCCCTTTAATTCAACTCCATCCCATTTATCTCTATCTCCCTCTCTCTCCCACTCCCTCTGGCTCTGGCTCCCCCTGGCCTCATTCCTCCCCACAACTCGCCAGTGCCGTACCAACCACTATCTTGCTCAGCTAGGAGGACAGCAGTCTGCACACACTGCTGCATCTTTGATATAGAAGGAGGAACAATGTTGTTGATATTGTATATGATATTGACTGTATAAATCAGATGAACTCAAACATTGGTCTTCAAACAAGTGAGGAGGAACATTCCTTTAATGCTCTCTACAGTGCCACTTCTATTGTGGATCATCGGGTGTGCACTTCCATGCATTGAGGAGATCTTTAGGACCAGGTGTAGGAAGAAGGCCATGTCCATCACAAAGGAGTACAATCACCCTGGGCACTTCATAAGTCCCCGGCTGAGCTGCTGCTATGTTGGAGTTCACCCAAGTGGACGAGAGGGTCGCCTCCCTACGCCTTAGGGTCATGGGGGGGAAAACTCTGACTTTTGTTTGTGCCTATGCGCCAAACAGTTCAGAATATCCCTCCTTCTTGGACACCCTGGATGTCCTGCATAGGGCTCCTATCGTGGACTCCATAGTCCTTCTGGGGAGACTTCAACGCACACATGGACAACGTTGGGGAAACTTGGAGGGGTGTGATGGGGATGAACTGTCTACCTGATCTGAACCAGAGTGGGGTTTTGTTATTAGATGCCTGTGCTAGTCATGGATCAACCATAACAAACACCATGTTAAAGAAAAAAAAAAGCTCATAAATGTACATGGTAGCAGAGTACCTTAGGCCGAAAGTTAATTACCGATTTTGTTATTGTGTCATCTGACCTGATGTTTTGGACGGGTGAAGAGAGGGGCAGAGCTGTCAACCGATCACCATCTAATGGTGAGTTGGGTAAGATGGTGGGGGAAGCCACTGGACAGACCTGGTCAGCCCAAACATGTAGTGTGGGTGAACTGGGAACGTCTGGTGGATGCCCCTGTCTGGGAGACCTTCAACTCCCAAGTCCGGCAGAATTGTTCTGGTTTCTCTGTGGAGGCTGGGGACATTGAACCAGAGTGGTCATTGTTGAAAACTTCTATTGCTGAAGCTGCGATTGAGAGCTGTGGCCTCAAGGTCATTGGTGCCTCAAGGGGTGGCAACTGTCGGACTTTGTGGTGGACACAGGTGGTCAGGGAAGCCTTCCGGGCTATGTTAGCCTAAGCCGTAGCGGAGGCAAAGCAGCAGGTGTGGTAAGAATTCTGAGAAGCCATGGAGAAGGACTTTCAGTCGCCACCAAAGCGGTTCTAGCAAACTATCCAGCGCCTTAGGAGTGGGAAGCCTGGATCCATCTAAGCTGTGTACAGTTAGGGTGGGACATTGCTGACCTCAACTGAGGTGAGGTGATCGGGCGGTGGAAGGAGCACTCCTAAACCCAACTAACCCACCCTCTACGGTAGAGGCAAAGCTGGAGGATGAAGGACGGCAAACATCAATCAAAAAGGGGGTTGATGATATCCGTCCAGAAATGCTAAAGGCTCTGGGTGTTGAGAGGCTGTCATGGATGACACATCTTTTCAACATTGTGTGGAAGTCTGGGACTGCCTGAGGAGTGGCAAACGGGGGTGGTGGTACCCCTGTTCATAAAGGGGGACCAGAGGGTGTGTGCCAATTACAGGGGTATCACATTACTCAGCCTTCCTGGTTTTCCAAGGTGCTGGAAAGGAGGGGTCAAACCTCAGATTGAAGAGGAACAATGCGGATTCCGCCCTGGTTGGGAACAACGGACCATCTTTTTATTCTTGCAAGGATCCTGGAGGAGGCATGGGAGTATGCCCATCCGGTCTACATGTGCTTTGTGGATTTGGAGAAGGCATATGATCGGGTCCCCCGGGAAATACTGTGGGGGGTTACTACTGAGGGCATGTAGTCATGGAGGGGAGGGGTTTCAGTATGGCTGGCTCAGGATTGAATCGCTGCTGTTTGCAGATTACGTGGTCCTGTTTGCGTCATCAGTATGTGACCTTCAGCACTCACTGGATCGGTTTGCAGTGGAGTGTGAAGCGGCTGGGATGAGGATCAGCACCTCTAAATCTGAAGCCATGGTTTTCAGCAGGAAACCGATGGATTGTCTACACCAAGTAGGGAGGGAGTTCTCCCAAATGAAGGAGTATCTCGGGGTCTTGTTCTTCAGTGAGGGGAGAATGGAGCATGAGATTGCCCGGAGAAATGGTGCAGCGGGAGCGGTATTGGGTGCCCGTTATCACACTGTTGTAACCAAAACAGAGCTGAGCCAGAAGGCAAAGCTCTCGATCTACCGGTCAGTCTTCGTTCCTACCCTCAAGTCAAGTCAAGTCAAGTCTATTGTCATTTCACAGTTTACGCAAGTATAAAGCAGTGGGTGAAAATATTATGTGCAATACCCGAAGACAGACGGCAGTTATAAAAATAGGATAAAAAGAGATAAAAATAGAATAAAACAGAATAAAGAAGTTAAAAATAAAAATAAAAATGCAATTTATAAAATGCAATATATCGGCACAGAAAAAGAGCAATATGTATATATAAATCAATGTAATAAAATACACATTGTTATATGCTATACGCCCTTGTTCAGCAGCCTGATGGCCTGACTGTGGAAGCTATCTCGCAGTCTATTTGTACGGCACTTGATACTGCGGTATCGCCTACCTGATGGTCATGAACAATGGGTAATGACCGAAAGGACGAGATTGCGAATACAATTGGCCACAATGAGTTTCCTCAGGAGGGTGGTTGGTATCTCCCTTAGGGATAGGATGAGAAGCTCAGTCACTCATGAGAGACTCGTGTAGAAAGGAGACAGTTGAGGTGGTTGGGGGATCTAGTAAGGATGCTTCCTGGTCACCTCCCGAGGGAGGTTTTCCAGGCACATCCAGCTAGTTGATCATGCCAGGGAGAGGGAAGTTTGGAGTCCCCTGCTGAAGCAGCTCCCTCCGCGACCCGACCACGGATAAGCGGTAGTCGATGGATGGATGGCAGAAAGCACACCGCCTTGTGAGACTACCCTGTAACTAAATTTTTGGGTTGAGATTTTATTAATTAATGACAAAGATTTCAAAATATGACATGTGAATGTTTTGTATTTTACATGTGATGGCCACTGAATTCAATATTTGCAGCATTTTTAACTTAAGTATGAATCTAATCTAACTGCCTGATTATTGTTTTGTACTCAAACACACTGTTTGTGTTGCAAACATTGATATGACATAACATCCACTCAAATCAACGGCAATACTGTGGAAAAGATCAAATGGAGCCTATGAAGGTTGTCTTTCCGTTATCGTGACAGTCCTCATCCACCGGCACAGACTCAGCATTGCATTGCACTGCTGCTTGATGCCATGTGAGCGGCTTCATAAGCAAAAACAGTTCTGTGCATATTTAAAAACAGCTCAGCGCATTCCCTCTTCACATTACTGTTGCTATGAAATGGAAGTGAGATATTGCAGCTGTTGATAAGCCTATGTCCCAAAAAGCAAGCCTATAAAATAAGTCTAAGTCTAAGACTGGCTTGTGGTAAGACAGGTTTTAAAGGGATGTTGTCCTGCAAAAAGTAGTTTTTTCATTAATTTCCTTGATGCTCAAAGCTTATAAAGTGTGTGGTTTATAATACAGATAAAGGGAGAGGTCCACATGTGCTCTCCTGATGAAATCAAACACGCCCGTGAGGCAGAGGAGCTGTATGCATGGTGGTTGAAGTCCATTAAAGCCATGGGAAGCTGAACTCTTCTGCCAAAGAAAACAGTGGTAATCAGACTTGGTTTATAGGCCACTATTAACATAGCACCAACTCATTGGGAACTAGCGTGTCAGCAAAACACAGAAAAGATTAATCATTTACATGAAGAATACACAGCGAGTTGCTGTGAAGTAAGCTATGTGCATAAATTCAATTTTTAGTATGTAAGCTACTCATGCTCTGCATTAAAATCTCCCCAAAATAACAAAAATGATTACCAGACCGCTGTGAGAAAGAAAATAGACATTCTTCTTTTTTTATAACAAATAACATTTATCTTAAGTTTAATAATAGTAAAATACTACAAAGTTCAGCTAAATAAACAATGTCAGTGTTCAGCTAAAAATCCTATATTTCGTTAAATCCGATTTGATGTTTTTAAATCTTATTTTAGCTAGGGATGAACTACACCAGGGCTTTTCATACTCCGGACCAAGGTCCGGATCCGGATAAATTTTGAGTTAAGGCCAGAATTTAATAAATTAATACATTGTTTCTGGTAGAATTATTTGAAACTCTATCTATAGCAAACTATCTATATCTTATGAGAAAAATATGAAAATAATGAAATTATGAAAATTATGAAAATAAATAACTAACTTATTTAACTTGCTCTGGTTCTGGCATGTTGACATGTTTTGAATGTTCAGGAATGTTGGTGAATAGTGAATGCGTGTATCCTTTTAGTATGATAATTTGTGTAAATGTGTAAATTGGGGCACCTTGGGTCTGGGTGAATGGGGCATGCATTCTTTTGTGGTGTAAATAGGTGTAAATGTGGAATGTATAAATATAATTTGGATGCTTGCTGCAAAGCCAGACATTGTGTGGCTGGAATATACATCTGGTTCCTACTAGTACTATTAGTATAGTTATTTCTACTGCAATATAATAAGCATGTGTATTATTTATATCTATCTATTTATTTATTTATTTATTTCTACTTTTTCCATTTCAGAATGCCACCAGCAAGGAGAGGTCCTCAATACAGTGTGCAGGATGTGATTGCTGCCATCCAAAATGGAGAGAGTGATTTTGAGATGGAATCAGACACTGATGCAAGTGATGAAGAAGCAGATGAAGATGCCTGTGGAAAAGTGGACAAAGAAAATCAACAACCCACTGACTGCCCAGCCGATGATTATGTGGACATCGAGCCCCAACCAAAGAAACACACCGTGCCCCGTGACCGGTATCGTGGCTGAAAAAATATTTGATCAGTCCCAATACTGATTTCTCTGGTCTGGATATTACAGATGATGAGGTAATTTCCCTCCACACACCAATAATAAAAATAATGAGGCTAGTAGGCTAGAACATGGCTAAGACAAAATTCTGTTTTGTAAATACAATCTTATCCTGTTTTTTTTTAAATTATTATTACTTTTTTTAAATAAATGTCTATTCATAAAAATATATGACTGATGTGTGATTATTATTCATGTTATATACTGTTATGGGGCTAAGTAAGCAATCAACCCTGCAAAATAACCTTTAGTTGTTCTGTATATTTGTTCAGACAATGTGAGTACAAATACAGAAATTCTGCTGTCAGCTAGGACCAATGCTGTAGACCATGTTACAACATTTCCCTAAAAACTTACGAAAATGTAAAATCTTTGAAAACCCTTTCATTTCTGCATCAGAGGCCTCCTACAACAACATATGTAAGGTCAAAAAAATAATTGCTAATGTTTTGCTATATTTGGGCCTTACAGGGTTAAAGAGGGGAAGGGGCAAGGTTTTGTCCCCAAATAAGAAGCGCAGCATCATTGTTCTGACAATTAGTTGTCATTCTCAAAGTTCCCAAAGCAAAGGAAAGTTGATCAAGTGAACCAAGAATTCAAAGATGAATGGACAGAGAAATCCCCCTATGAATCGAATCACAGCTATTTTGAGCAGCAGTATCCCCAGAACACAGAGGTGAGGACAGCAACACTGACTCAGTTTAAATCTTTCTATCAAGCCACAAACAGACTATGTCAGATCTATGACACTGCGAGAGAGAGCAAATAAAGCCTCATTCAGAGTGGCCTGGGTTTTGCGCATGCACAAAATGCCCTTTTCAGATTCAGAAGTAGTGAAAGAGCACGACTGACGTAACCTGGGAAAATTGAGCAGATACCCTTATCAAACTCCACTACAACCAGGAGAACCTGGTTCAAGGCATTGGCTCGAGGCAAACAGTACCATTTATCCCACTAGTTCAAGCCACCATACTGTACTATTGAATGTGTGTGTATGTTAATTTATATCATGCAGTTTACTGGCATTGTTCCGGACCACTGACCTTGTATAACATTCACAAGTGGACTTTTAATAAACAAGTTTGAGTACCCCTGAACTACACTATAAATGTTTGATCATTATTGACTATAATGGTGTAATGTATACCACTGGGATTCTAATCAAAAGTTCAATATACACATGTTGTGAATGTAGAAGTGAACTGTTCAGTCTAATTTGGTATTGTTCCTTAAGGACAATTCTGTCAAAGTGCATTCTTGCCAATGCAAGCTTTCAATGAATTTACGGAAAATTAGCCTGTTTACAGTTTACTGGCTGAAATACAGTATATCACAGGGAGACATCACTGTGACATCGTGACATCACTGTCACAATACTTTGTGTACATAACTTATCTTGCAGCTTGTCAGGATTAAGTTATTCTCTTTTCATCACAATATAAGTAGAAGATGCAATATGGTCACTTGTTGTGATTGTGATCAACAGTGATTGTGTAATCACAACAGTGATTACACAACTCTTAAGTACATTCCATACCATTCGGCCATCAGGGTGAAACACAATAAAAATTGACCCTCAAACTTTAGGGTAGGGTTTACCCCTGAGACCAAGAGGGGAAGTGAGATAATGTAACTTTAATATGATGTGATATCTGAAGATTAAAAATGTGCTTTAGGGCACCTTGATGGAGCTATGATGGAGATCCAAAAGGAATATCAACGATCAGCCTCAGTGGACAAAATTAGGTGGCACAGGAAATGTTTTTATGATGGCCAGTGCTATGGATGCACAGTGTGCTCAAACTATTTGATACATATTGTATTTAATTATGTACGTAAATATATATATATATACGTATGCTTGACTAACATATACATATGTATTTGTACAAAGAGAGAGAAAGAGATATAGAGAGGGAGTTTTAATGATGTGGAACAGCTTCACACTTTGGATCGTGCCTTGTCTATTTGACTAGTCTCAACCGACGCTTATAGTATTTAATGGCTGACCGGCGGGCACCGAGTGCACTGCTTGCTGAGGTTTATTCAATTTAACAGGTCTTTTTTAGGAAGAGTTCAGGGCTCAGGGTTCTGAGGTGCCGTCCACCGTGGGCCTGGAGAGAAACCGTGATAAAAGACCTGCACCAAATGAAGTTGACATGACAGCGTTTGCTCTGGCTGACTGCCCTGAGAGGTGCACAGGTACATCCACCATCACCCTGCATTCCTGGAAAGACACCTCACTGACACTGATTAGTGTGTGCGTGTGTGTGTCTGAGTGCATGTGTGCATTTGTCTGTGTGTGTGTGGGTGCATGCATTTGTGTGTGTGTGGGTGCATGCATTTGTGTGCATGTGTGTGCGCGCCTGCGCCTCAGCTGTGGGTTTTACTATCTCCAACAGCCTCTTCCGAGTATATTTTCGACCCTGTCTTGGGGTGCTCTTTGTCTTCCTCGATCCATGGTGAGAGTTTTTTTTTGTGTTGTTTGAACCTCAGAGGAGGCATCGCAATAGATTTGACATTTAAGGCACCGGGTGCGATCCAGCTCCTCCTCCTCCGCCTCCCCCTCCTCCTCCTTTTTGGACCTCAAACAGCAGACGTATAACAAAGAGCCATCGCTTTACACACCGGTCCCCTAACAGACACTTGCATTTGACTAAGGAACTAAGAGGATTTTTTCCAGGGATTTTGGTGTAGGCTGGGTTGTGGGCAGAACACCCTCTCTCGCCGGGAGCCATAGCGACGATACAAGAGACTATGTGGGAATACGGATCGGCACAGGGCTGCTCCTTATCTTTGAAGCTGCATGCGGCGTATCTAGGCTCCCTGTGATATACTGTCATTGTCATTGACAATACCAACCGGAGCCTTTAGAGGCCTATTATTCAAGTAGGTAAGCCGAGTCAGAGTCGAGTCATAGGCCAATTTTTTTCTGTAAACGTGTCAGCTAATTTGACAGAAGAGGAAAATGAGTGAAAAATAAATGCGCCAAAGCAACAGTAATGACACTGCAGTGGCCGGGCCAATTGGCTGCCCTGGAACCCCTTCCACCCACTGAGCAGAGTATGTGTGTGTGTGTGTGTTTGTGTGTCTGTGTGTGTCTGTGTGTGTATGTGTGTGTGTATGGTCATTTGCATGGTTTGAATTTATTTTTCTGTATGTTTGTTATTGCCTTCACAAATGTGCATGAGACAAAGATTCTGAATAATCTGAACACTGAATGAGTGTAGAATAAAAATGCATTACTCTACAGCATGTGTTCTGGAGGTATCAGGCATCATATCACATACCAAAGAAATATGCATATTCAAAAGAACACTAGAACCCTGACGACACAAATTAATATGAATGTGCTTACTCCTTACAATAAGTTATTATGGCTTAGGATAATGATGACATTATTAATATAATTAGCGGTTATAGCTTGTGCTACTGCTGTATAAAATTATAAAAGAGTACAGAGTCTAGTTTAAGTTAAATGTAATCACAGCATTAACCCTGTAAGACCCAAATATAGAAAAACCAAAAAAAAAAATTATTTGACCTTTCAGATGTTGTTTTAGGAGGCCTTTGATGCAGAAATTAAAGAGTTAAAAAAAAAAATGTTTATGTACGTTTTTAGAGAAATGTTGTAATATTGCAACATTGGGCTTAGTTGGGAGCAGAATTTCTGTATTTGTACTCACGTTGTCTGAACAATTCAGAACAACTAAGGGTTCATTTGCAGGGTTGATTGCTTCCTTAGCCCCATAACAGTATATAACATTAATAGTAATCACACATTAGTCATATTTTTATGAAGTCATTTATTAAAAACAATAAAAATATAAAAAATATTAAACAAGATAAAACTCTTAAAAAACGTTTTTCCCCCCTCTTTTTTTCTTTTCATGACATTGGTCATGAAGACTTTCATTGGTGGTGAAAGTCCCAAAAACAGTCCCTGTCGTCTGTAAAGCAAAGGCGAACATCACACTTTCGGCATTGTGTGTTGGTGTATCCTTTATTGCAGTGTCTGCAGCGTCCTCTCCCTGTCTTCCTTGGGAAATGGGCAACTAGATCGTTGCGTACATCCAATGGGAGGTGTGCACATCTCTTGGATGGCCTCTTCTGAGCATTCAGAGGGCTTCCTGATGTCACTGTCTGTGTTGCTGGGCTCCCTTTGCCTGAAGATGGCCGTCCTCTCTTTGGAGTTTGAAGTGTTGCGTTTACCAGGATGAGAGAGGATGCTAGCTGTGCCTGAAACTGTCTCCTGTTCATTGTCTCTTTGCTAGACATCTTGAGCGCTTTACAGTCCCGCTTGTAGAGCAGCCAGGCATTGACCACAGCGAGGATGATGGTGTGCCAGAAGATGTACATGTACCAGCGACGGGATTTGATGGGGAACTTATATTTGGCTGTAAATGAGTCCAACAAATCCACACCTCCCATGAATTTCCCCTTGAAAGGAATCATCATCTCATCCACAGAGTTGTGCTCTTCTGGTACCACCTGCAGGCATTTCTCTCTGAATGAATCAAGCCACAGTCTGAGTTTCCATAGTTTGTCTTTCTTTTCCGTCTCAGATACTGTCATGTTGTTTACAAAATGTAATGACGTCAACAGGGATTGGAATCTGTTGCGTGGCATCACATCAGCAACAGGGGAGTACCGCGTCTCTGTCTCCCAATACATACGGGTTCCAGCCATTTGTACCAGGCCCATCTTCAGGTACATGCCAAGCATTTTTTCGATTTCCTTTGCAGTGGTGTTTACAGATGTTCCACGCTCCTGAAAGCTGTACTCATTCGTGTTTTGTGCCAGAGCCTCAACCATGTCTTCGGACACAAACTTCTGGAAGTATTCCAATGGTGTGTGGAGGGAAATGTCATCTGCTGTGATATCCAGACCAGAAAAATCAGTGTTGGGACTGATGAAATCTTTTTTCAGCCAGCGATACCTGTCCCGGGACATGGTGTGTTTGTTTGTTTTTGGCTCGATGTCCACGTAATTATCAGCTGGACAGTCCATGGGTGGTTGGTTTTCTTTGTCCACTTCTTTACAGACATCTTCATCAGAGTCTTCATCGCTTTCATCGGTGTCACTGCTTTCCATTTCCACCTCACTCTCTCCATTTTGGACCATTTCAATGACATCCCGCACACTGTATCGTGTCTCTCTCCTTGCTGGTTGCATTCTGAAAATAAAATATGAATTAATTAACATGTATATATATATGTTTTATATATTGTAGTACATAACCTGAAGGAATAGAATAGGGTGGTGGACCAAGTGCTCAGGGTAGAAATGTTTTCTAGGCAGACAATACTGTCTGCCTGGTAAGTCGCTTTGGACAAAAGCGTCTGCTAAATTCCCTAAATGTAAATGTGAATGTAAATGGGTTAATGGCTCTAATTATCATACTAAAAGGAAAACATGCATACCCCCACTTACATCCACACCCCACATTCAGGAACATTCCTTTCCCCAGAACTGAATTGTCTGTTGATATCCTCTTTGTGGACAAAGTCATGGAATTTTAGGTCAGGTTGATCAAATTAACTACATTTTTTTGAGATAAAACTTTTAAATCAGTCAAATTTGACCAGAACACAACACAAGGGTAGAATGTATACTATCCATGTATAAAGAAAATACTCTCTTTCAGGCAGTGGTGTAGTGGAGGGAATACAACCTGTTTGAGCCCACTGCAACAAGCCAGCTATTTTGACTACCACATTCACCCAGTGTTGTATAATTGCAACAATTATATAACAAGCTCTAAATGAAATTTGATGCATCTATTCCACAATAACTACATATGTACATGCTCTAGACATTGTAATAACAACCCAAAAAAATATAAAAGACATATTACTTACTTGAATCTGATGAATCCAGTCCAATGAAACAAATAGTTGTTGTTCGAAGGAAACCTTGAGAGGTTGTGTGAGTTCATGGCCAGAAGGCGTGACTTGTAAACAAATGTAAGATCCAATAGCATTGTGAGACTGAACAATAGGACCCAATGACTATGTAAATGTGGTAAAAAAATAAGATAAAATATAACAGATTGTTTTATAGGATGGTTAAAGGTAACGTTGTAATTTTACAACAAGGGGTGTTACAGGGTTAAAGGGCCACACACACACACACACACACACACACACACACACACACACACACACACACACACACACACACACACACACACACACACACACACACACACACACACACACACACACACACACACACACACACACACACACACACACACACACACACACACACACACACACACACACACAAGTCAAGTCAAGTCAAGTTTATTGTCACTTCACAGTTTACAGTTTAGTATAAAGCAGTGATGTGAAAATCTTGTGTGCAATACCCGACGACAGACAGCAGTTATAAAATAAGATAAAAATAGATAAAAATAGAATAAAAATAGAATAAAGAATATAAAATAAAAATAAAAAATGCAATTTATAAAATGCAAAAATCAGCACAGAAAAGAGCAATATGTATATATAAATCAATGTAATAAAATATACATTGTTATATGTTATACGCCCTTGTTCAGCAGCCTGATGGCCTGACTGTGGAAGCTATCTCTAAGCCTATTTGTACGACACTTGATACTGCGGTATCGCCTGCCTGACAGACACACACACACACACACACACACACACACACACACACACACATACACACACACACACACAGTGTGTGAGTTCCTGTTTAGAAAACCTGATAGAAAACTTGGCTTCATGATGGCTTCACAGCTCATCTAGTTTAAACATTGTGTTAATACTAAAGGACATTCAAGATTAGCAATAGCAACAGGCATTCCATAAATAATAAATAATTCCATACAGCCTCATTCATAGGAGAGTATACATCGGTAGTGCAATTACCGGCTAATGTGTTCATATAATCATGCAAAAACATAATTTGGGAAAAAATGGTGGGGGAGATCAAATATATATGCATGTATTAAATTGCCGGTTAAATTGCTGCTTTCACCATTTTCAACACTGTTATGAACATAAGCACTCGGATAAGCAAAGCAAAAACATTTAAAGAAGCAAATTGTTTGAATGTGTGGTCTATGAAATGTGGTCAAATCTCCCAATCTTTCCAAGTGAAACAGGATATCACCGTATGATAGAAATGATCTGGGAGGCCTCGACCTCCCTGGGATTTTATTTGCATCAGTGGAGGGAGAACGCCCCAACGATGAGATCAATAGGCCTATGTCACACTTCCTGCTTCCAGAACATTAAAAATCACCGAGCAGTTCACTCCTACTTCCGATAGTTACCCCAGATACATGACAAACTATGGCCGCCTCCTCTCGTCGCTGTTATTGTAGTGTACCGGCTGCTCAACATCAAAACAAAGACAGCCGTCCCTAAGTTTCCACGATTTCCCGAAAGACAAACTCCTCCGCAAGTCTTGGGTGAGGCTGATAAGGAGGGATGAAGGTCCCTCGTTTCATGTTCTCAGGGGTAGCGCGTATGTCTGCAGTTTGCACTTTGACGGAGAGAGCATATACGTCTCGAAAAGTGGGCGGAATAGGCTAATAATGTCAGGTATGTGTGTGACTAAAAGCACTGGTCCTGACCCCCACACACACTCCATCTCTCATCCGAATAGAGCCACATAATGTCGGGTGTGTGATTAAAAGCACTGGTCCTGACCCCCACACACCATCTCTCATCCGAATAGAGCCACATAATGTCGGGTATGTGTATGATTAAAAGCACTGGTCCTGACCTCCACACACACTCCATCTCTCATCTGAATAGAGCCACATAATGTCGGGTAAGTGTATGATTAAAAGCACTCGTCCTGACCTCCACACACACACAGCATCTGTCATCCAGACAGAGGCACACCATGTCGGGTAAGTGTATGATTCGGATTTAGACTTCTTCACTCTAGAGTGTTCATTGACTAGTTGAACCACATCGTCTTCACCGACTTTTGGAAGGTTATGCAGCGATGTTGTCCAGCGATAACTGTGGTGAATTCAAGATAACTTTATTTATCCCGAGGGAAATTAAGGTGCAACAGTTGAACAGGGGGAATAAATGCACACAAAATATACTAATACCTAAACTAAAAACTAAATAACAACAAACTAAACTAAGCTAAACTAGTATAAACTAAATGAACTCTAAATGAAATCTAAATGTATTGATAGATGAATTGCACAATTTACAGTATTATTACAGTAATACATAGGTATATACAATACACAACAATATGTATAGTGCAAATTGGCAGTAATAAAATACTAATAAATAACTCAGATGAATACTGAAAAAGTGACATGTGAAAAGTGAATTGAATTTACAGTGCAAAAATTACAGTGAGAGGATTTACAGTGCGTTGACCAAAAAAATAAATAATAACAGTGCGTTGACCTCAGGTCACTGAGTCTCCACTGTCCCTCTCACGACCCGAGGTAGCTGAATTATAGAGTCTGATGGCCACAGGAAGAAAGGACTTCCTGTGGCGTTCTGTAGTACACCTGGGTGGAATTAGTCTGTTGCTGAAGGTGCTGAATGCCAAGGTAAATGCATTAACCGGAACATGGGAGATGCTGCTTCCAGGATTTTGAACGGGTACTTCCGGCTTTCAACTGTGACGTGATATAGGCCTATATCATTCATAAAAATGACACGCACGCCCACATGGACACTTGGTGTCCATGAGTCACACTTAAAAACAATTGTCTTTCAGAGGGCAGTGCGATGCCCATTTCAGTTTAATGCCGTGGTAACACATACCATACCAAACCTTTCATGCATGATGTATGCAACCCGTACTGCACCCTGCGTTTCCTATAAGAAGGGGATTGAACGGGCTTTGTGGGTTCAAAATGCAATGTACGGTGTGTTGTGGGACTACCGCTTTAAATCCCATTGCATTAACCATACGGTTTGTTTTGGGCCCTTGTAAAAATGAATCCAGAAATTATGAGTATGTAAACCCCCACTGGCAAACATCCTCTGTTGTTCTGACAAGCAAACAGTTTGCCTCCCCTATATCTCACTCAAGCACAGCACTGTATTCCTGTTGCTGTCTAAGCCTATACCACCCCAACACCACCCCCCCCCCCCGACCTCTCAAAGTGCTTGATTTCGCTAATTACAGGAACGGATTGCTAGAAGTGTTTAACAATATTATGGAAAGCATCCCTACAGAGGAATACAACTATTTGTTCTATACCTTTGGCTTGATTTGGTCCGATTGTCATTGTGTCTAACCAAGTGTTGCTCTGAAATCTTGTAAGAGTTGAGTTGCTGAAGAAATAGAAGGGTGGGAACCTGAGAGAGAGAGAGAGTTGGAGAGAAGAGTGCCGGCAAGAGTTAATTGTGTTGGATAGCTTAGCTTGACATCAAAAATATGTCATGACTGAATATTTAGCTGATTTAGACTATGTGAGATTTGACATAGCCTTTAGAGTGAGACTTTTTGATCAAGACATGGTTTTACACAATAATTCACTAGATGAGACTTAAGGTAAAGAAACAAGTTGCATTTCTCTGTTGATCATTTCCAAAAAGTTGCCAAACACATTGCAATGCAGCCGTTTTGCAGGTGTGTTCTCACTTAATACTGGACCAATTTCAAAAAGTTGTTGTCCACTAATATTAGTAATGTTAGACCCAATGATGGGACCATTGTGTGAACGGTTTTACGCAACTAAGAAAGTTATGCAACTATGTCACTTTTTGGCCACCAAAATCTCTGTGTCATCTCTGTGTATTACAAAAAGGACTTTGTCATTTGCCATAAGCTTGTGTGGTCAGGAAAGGAGAGGGGAGGGGGGGTGGGGTTCGGTGTTAGGAAGAGGAACATGCCTCTGTCCAAAACATTATGGCACCCTGCCAAAGTCAACACCAGCCAATCATTATTCAATCATCAGACCTATTACCACTCAACCCAGAGCCCAAGCTGCTGCCACCTGTGTGCGCACATAACCATTTTCTTTTCAGCCTCGGTCTTCAGCCTGGTTGCTCATTGCTTCAAAATGCTGAGGACCTGTTGTGTCCCAGTTTATTTCATGCATGGTTCATCCCGTGTCTGTGCTTCAGACAACTACAATCGAGAGAAATTCAATACCGATGTTTGTCTCAGCAACAAGAGCGAGCAGTTGCTGCCTTGGCAAAAGGTTATTGGGCCTCCCAAGAAGAACCTTTGATTAACGCATTTTGGCGATGTGGGACGGAGGCACCAGGGGCAGTGTATAATTAAAATCTGTGAGAGTCAGTGCGACAGGCCGGTAGTCGTTAAGTCCGGTGATCTTACTTTTCATTAGGACAGGAATGATGGTGGAGGTCTAGAAGCAGGCTGGAACATTGCATGTCTCTAGTGAGGCATTGAAGATGTTGGTGAACGCCGGAGATCAAGTCAAGTTGATTGTCACTTCACAGTTTACACAAGTATAAAGCAGTGAGTGAAAATGTGCAATACCCGACGACAGATAGCAGTTATAAAAAATAAGATAAGATAAAAACAGAATAGAATAAAATAAAAAAAACTGTATAAAGCTAAATATCTAAAAGTAAAAATGCAATTTATAAAATGCAATATATCGGCACAGAAAAAGAGAAATATGTACATATAAATCAATGAAATAAAATACATTGTTATATGCTATATGCCCTTGTTCAGCAGCCTGATGGCCTGACTGTGGAAGCTATCTCTAAGCCTATTTGTGCGGCACTTGATACTGCGGTATCGCCTGCCTGATGGTAAAAGTGAATACAGTTCGTGGCTGGGGTGGGCATTGTCTTTTATGATGGGTTTGGCCTTGGCCACGCACCGCTGGTTGTGTATATCCAGGAGGGAGGGGAGCTCACCTCCAACAATATACTGGGCCGTCCGCACCACCCTTTGAAGCGCTCTGCAATCGAGAGAAATTCAATACCGATGTTTGTCTCAGCAACAAGAGCGAGCAGTTGCTGCCTTGGCAAAAGGTTATTGGGCCTCCCAAGAAGAACCTTTGATTAACGCATTTTGGCATTGTCTTTTATGATGGGTTTGGCCTTGGCCACGCACCGCTGGTTGTGTATATCCAGGAGGGAGGGGAGCTCACCTCCAACAATATACTGGGCCGTCCGCACCACCCTTTGAAGCGCTCTACAATCGAGAGAAATTCAATACCGATGTTTGTCTCAGCAACAAGAGCGAGCAGTTGCTGCCTTGGCAAAAGGTTATTGGGCCTCCCAAGAAGAACCTTGATATATCTAAAAGTAAAAATGCAATTTATAAAATGCAATATATCGGCACAGAAAAAGAGAAATATGTACATATAAATCAATGAAATAAAATACATTGTTATATGCTATATGCCCTTGTTCAGCAGCCTGATGGCCTGACTGTGGAAGCTATCTCTAAGCCTATTTGTGCGGCACTTGATACTGCGGTATCGCCTGCCTGATGGTAAAAGTGAATACAGTTCGTGGCTGGGGTGGGCATTGTCTTTTATGATGGGTTTGGCCTTGGCCACGCACCGCTGGTTGTGTATATCCAGGAGGGAGGGGAGCTCACCTCCAACAATATACTGGGCCGTCCGCACCACCCTTTGAAGCGCTCTGCGCTCGAGTGCGGTGCAGTTCCCGTACCAGGCATTGATACATCCTGTAAGAACACTCTCGATTGTCACGGTGTAGAATGTTCTCAGGATGCGGGGGCCCATGCTGACTTTCCTGGGTCGTTGTTGGGCCCTTTTCACCTTCTTGACGTTGAGGGCGAGGCTGTTCTCCTGGCACCACTGCTCCAGCAATCCAACCTCCTCCCTGTAGGCTGTCTCGTCGTTGCCGGCATGGAATATCATTCAATTGCTATGCTGATGACACTCTACATCAGAACAAACCCAACCCCCTCTGCAATCATCCAACATAACCACATGCCTGGAGGAGATAAAGGTGTGGATAAAGCACAACTTCCTTCAATTAAACAGCTCCAAGACTGACGCCTTTCTAGTTGGCACTCCACATCAGGTCCTTTCATCCTCCAGCATCACCTTCTCCGGTCAGAACATTTCACTCTCATCAACTGTCACCAATCTGGGTGTTAAAATGGATCCTCACCTGACCTTTGAGGCCCACATCAAACAAACAAGACCTCCTTCTACCACCTCAGAAATATTGCTAAACTCAGTCTGTCAGATGCTGAAAAGCTTGTCCACGCCTTTGTCTCCTCCAGGCTAGACTACTGTAAAGCACTTCTCATTGGGATTCCTAGCAAGAACATCCAGAAGCTGCAATACATCCAGAACAGCGCTGCTAGGATCCTGATGAGAGTGCGGAAGTATGAACACATCACGCCCATACTCAAATCATTGCACTGGCTCCCGGTCTCACTCAGGATTGACTACAAAATCACCCTCTTCACCTATCAGTGCATTCATGGACATACTCCGTCATACATCAAATAACTTCTCACCCCACAAACCTCCATGAGAAGCCTACGCTCTGAAAAGGCAAACCTCCTCCTTCCCTCCAGGACCAAACTGAAAACCATGGGAGACCGAGCCTTCTGCTCCGAGACTGTGGAATGCCCTCCCAAACCAGCTGAGGACACCACAGACTGTGGATGTTTTAAAAAAAGAAACCTAAAAACACATTTTTAGAATAGCCTTTCACTAGATTAAAAAACCACTGGTTGCCATGCCGGTGTAAACATTGCTGCTTTTATTCTGTTGTTTTATTTAAACCATTTTTTACTCTGTAGCACTAGAGTTGTCTACGCAAATTAAAAGTGCACTTATAAATACAATTTATTATTATTATTATTATTATTATATACAGAGCATATGTTATTTTCCCTGAAGTGACCCTGCAGTGAAGCCCTGTTCAGTACATGTGGTCATGTTCTGCACAGTAACTTGAGGGGTTAATTACACTACTAAAGTCTGGTGATAAAGCCTCAATAACATATTCCATGGACTTCTGCACGTTATCTGTACTGAGCTCCAAACCACTGAGCTGATCAATGAGAATATGACTCAATCCCGGCTGATGGCTGCTGATCAAATTAGTAACGGTCATAGTGGTGTGTGTGTGTGTCTGGGTGTGTGTGAGTATGTGTGTGTGGGTGTGTGTGTATGTGGGTATGTGTTTGGGTGTGTGCATGCGTTCATGTATGTGTGTATGCCTGCCTATGTACATGCGCTAATGGAAATTGTGATTATGCTCAGACAGAGCCAAATGCTTGTCACCCTGATTGATTGTGAAAGCGATCCTTTGCATAATGAATCATTGAAGGTATGAGTGATAAGACTCCAAATGGAGTTTTCAAAAACAAAGTGGTAATATATTTTGTAGCATAATGACTTTTAAGTCAATTGCCTCATGCATGCGATTTCATCAACATGGTGACGCTCGGGCGCCTCACACACACACCACAGAGAGGGCATCAAATATGAAAGACCGTCTTCTTGGGTATTTGCACATGGCCAATTATGTTGGGAAAATTGATGGAGCTTTCTGAAAAAGTGAAACCAACGCCCACGGTAAAGGTGGGAATGTGTTTTCACGTGGACAAAGTTTTGGCTAATTGTACCTGAAAGTCCAGGTCAACAGGTAGACATTTTCCCCATCTTTAATGTTTCCAACGCTCCAAAATAGTTCCCTATTTGATTGGACAAAGGAACATAACTTGTGAGTGAGAGCCATGAAGAGGGTAGGGTGGAAAGGAGAAAGGCAGACATGTATCTAATAGATCTTCCCTTCCATTCACACAAGAGACTTGCAAGGTTCCAAGGATGCGGTGCCTATGCTGTTGTTGTCGGGCAGAGAAAGAAAGAACCTTGAGGGAAACAATAAGATGCTTTCTAAACATATCGGCTGTCGCTATAGAGAATAAAAATAGAGAATAACCGGACCATTATTCGGCTTTAAGACTTAAATCTGAGAATGGGTGCAAGTGAATAGTCTGTGCTTGAAATGCTGAGAGGTGACAAACCTAGCTGTGAGTGGGGGGGGGGGGAGAATGAGGGAATATCTCTACAGAAATGTTCCAGATAGAAAGATATATCATGAAGTAATTGGCATTGCTGCCATGAAGCTTGTCAGATATATAATGGTGCTACAAAACTGTAAATGACAGTGTGTATTTCTGTGTATCACCGCATGCCATCACTTGAACTTTCAACAAAAGGTTGTGTATAACAGCGGTTGATTGCATGCTACGGTTACAGATGACATATGAACGAATGTGTGTCCTATCATACAGAGGAGCTAGAGCCAGGTAGATGAAGAACGATGAAGATGAATGAAGAACTATGATTTTTTTAAATTAACCTAGTAGTTAATCACAGTGCAGTAATCACTGATTATCTCATTCAAAAGGTGTGCTTCACACTATACATACTATTACCATACATCTTCTACATACAAGAAGGGGAAATTGGATTATAAAAACAAACTGTTATAACAGTTCGGGGTTCTGGAACCAGACATATATGGCAAGGTCTGAGGGTCCAACTATAAGGGGAGCCACCAACAACCAGAACATGTTTTACGCTCGCTTTGAAAGGGGGAACTCTGAGCCTAACAATAAATTGAACATTCACCCAGAGGACTACTTACTACAACTGTCACACATGACTGTACTGCTACACACAGCAACAATCAGATTATCAAGTTTGATAATGATAAGCGACGACAACAGTACAGAGATGAGGTAGTCCAGCTGACGCACTGGTGCAAGGACAACAGCCCTGCATTGAATGTCAGCAAGACTGAGGAACTCATTGTGGACTTCATTGTGGCTAACGAGGCACCCACTCTACCATCAGAAAAACAGAAAACTGAAAAACTGTGGAAATCACCAGCTGCTTACGTTTCCTGGGATTACAGATCTCTAGTGACCTGGTGTGGACCTGCAACATGGAAGGCATGCTGAAGAAGGCACACCAGCGCCTGTGCTGCCTCAGGAGAAGCGGCTTAGGCAAACAGTGGCTGGTGAACTTCTACCGTGGTACTGTAGAGAGCATCCAGATGAGTGGCGTCCACTATTATAACATTGTCATCCATATTACTTTACACTATCATACACTATCATACTTTTGCGGGACTTTCTGGACACATTACAGTTACTGCACTGTATTCAAGATCACTGCTTCCGTCATCCTTCTTTTTGCACAACACATGTCTATATCATCCATCAGTTACTTTATTGTTCATTTTATTGTTCTTTTGATTGTGTTTAGTATTTTTATAGTAGTGTTTTAAAAAGTCATACTGCGGAAGGGAATGGGGAGTAAGCATTCCATTGTACTTGAATATGGCAAATAAAAATCTTGAAACTCTTACCATACATCTTCCGAATGATTGCTAGTTCAAGAATCACAATCCAACAGTGACAAATGGCTGTATTGCCCGTTGTTGTACTATGCTTTAAAATGTGCCGTTCATTGTAGTATAAATCTTCAAGATAATGTATCATGGAAGAATAATCCATAAAAGATATGCAGGACATTACACCCCAGTGCCAAGCTATTGGGCCTCATAGCTTACCTCTGTCTTTATGGGCGTACATTTTAGTAGAGGAACAGTACGGTGAGAAAAAGTCACTGTGGGTTCACACTCTAGAAACACTCCCATCAATAATTCATAGCTCAGTCGATAATGCATGAAATATGCCCCCCGAAAAATCATCCAATTTATAGATTTCAAAAATGTTTTCCAAAAATTGAAGTGGTTTCCATGGCATCCTGTTGATTTTCATTGTTTCTGAATTGTTAAGTTTATGATTTTTTTTCGAAGGATTTACAGCATGCCCTTTAAAAATGTCAAATTATTCAAGTGGACACACACACACACACACACACACACACAACTGATGTCTAGTCAACTATTTAAAACTTAGAGCCCTTCTTGTGTTTTAATTTACATCTGTTTTTATTCCCCTCCAGCAACTACAACAAACCCTGGAGCCAATCAACAATCAACAGCAGGACTCAAATGTCTAGCTGGCTTTCCTCTGTAGTCATGACACCCGGGATGAGGAGTCTCACTCCCAAATGAGCCCTTCAACAATCATTCAGCTTTTCCTTCCTTTCTTCTCTACCTCTCAATTGCCTTGTCATTGATTTGTTGTGGAATCAAATACAAAAAGAGGGGTCCGCTGTAACTGTTAACAGAGCCGCACATTTAATGGCGAATCACAATTACCACACTTGCATTGCGAGATAATGGGTTAGATCTTTGGTGGCCCACGAAAACTGACGATCTGGGCCAATATCGGACAAATGTCCAAGGTAATCAAGCCGGAAAGATCAGCAGCCTCTGACAGTGTATTATTATGATGATATCCTGAAATCAGATTTAACCTGCTGCACACATACAATCCAGAGTGAAAATACCGAGACAACCATAACAAGCTATCATTTCACAGGATCACGTCATCAATCAATTTGGCCTCTCAAGGACATTTGTAAAGGACATTTGCTGCGGCGGGGACATAACCTCATCAATACAACCCCTCCTTTCCAAAGAGAATTGTTTCCATGAAGATTGCACTTTTGACGTGTCATTAGGCTGACGTGCTTCACGATGGGACTGGCCCCATAAAGAGACACACACACCTCATTAAGGGTCTCCGTTATCACCTTGTGTTGACGTGTGTGTGCGTGTGTGTTGACATTTACAGATAAGACTCATCTCCTTTGAGATGAGGCTATCGCTGACGTACGTGAGGCAGGCTGGTTTGTTATGGTTGGCCAGTGGTGTGAGATCCTTAAGGTGGTCACCTAATGGCTTGATGACTGAAATGTCGTCATGACGTGGAGGAACAAACACTCACTCCCCCGGGCACAACAGTGGGAGGCACATGTACGTGTGTGATTCAACTGTGCATGTGTTTTATGTTGCCTATAATCAGCTTACTGATTTCAGGAGGTTCCTTTCTAAGAAATGTGATAAAGAAGGTTTTTTTCAGGTGTTTTGGGTTCGGCTACCTTCCATTTCCTAAGCCAAGTCCGAACATCCTATCGCCCTAGACACACATCTCCATAACGCACATGACTCACAGATAGTGTGTGCATGCTGGATGTGTTTGCACGTTACCACCCACAAGTTTCCTCTAGTAGCCAGAATAAGCAGATTTTAATGGGGAAGCCTGGCCTTCAGAGACACCATAAGAGGAACAAAATGTATTAATAACACGACACGGACAAAATACAACCAATCCAATGGTACCCAAGCAGAACTATCCAAACCTTGGAGCAATATTGATACACACACAGCGAGGGACAAACACACCATCTGCACCAAAACGATATTCAATACTTGCATCTCATGCAAGGGTGCACATGTAGTCTATGAAATTAAAAGTGTCTCTTCTTTAAACTACTGCTCTGAAGCCAAAAGTCGGTAAAAAGTCGAACCCTGTCAGTGGTAGATTTCACAGGCCTCTCGGTGGCTCGGAGAAAAGCCGGT
This sequence comes from Muraenolepis orangiensis, assembly GCA_027704905.1. Taxonomy (NCBI): domain Eukaryota; kingdom Metazoa; phylum Chordata; class Actinopteri; order Gadiformes; family Muraenolepididae; genus Muraenolepis; species Muraenolepis orangiensis. The sequence continues at coordinate 24,409,855 of CM050999.1, forward strand.
GTCTTTTTGAGTGTGTTGTGTGTTTTCTGGCATTTGTATTCGCTGCATTGCAGAAGTGCGGTTACGAAAGGAAAAAATTGCCTGTTATGCTGCACATGAATATGAATTGCCCTTCTGTCCCCACAACAAGCACATTAAACTGTTTGTAATAGGAAATAGGCTAAATAAATGGGTTTTGTGGAGTAAAAACAAGTTAACACATAATAGTAGACAACACTCAAAACCAACACCTTTTTTTCTACAGTTATTTTAGTATTATTCAAATTTTTGCATTATGAATTGAAGAAGGAACACACGTAGGCTCTCCAGAGAGGGCAGGTTTGTGTATCCCTGGCTGATGCTATGTAAACATGAGTTTTTCAATATGAATTGTTGATGATATTCCAGATCTGCCCATAAGCTTTTTGCCTTTCCTTTCTGTCTTATTGAAGAAAATATAATAATCTCAGCAGCTCTTTGTTAAGAGCTGTCACTTAATTCAAACCAAATCATATCCTGTCCCCCTGACAAGCAGCCTTGGCAAGCAGCTGGAACACTTGGACATTTGCTACATTCAATCATCAAAAATAGAATCCTGATGGGACGGCTCTCATTGGCTGCTGCTGCATCTGCTACTGGAGTGTCAGTGTTCAAGTACACCACTTTATAAGACAGAGGGAGGCCGTAGAAGGTCCTTGTTTCCGGGGGGTGGGGGGGGGGTATCACAATGCACCATCAGCAAAATCACAACACGCAGTGTACGTTTCAACTGAACAGCATGAGCAATCTATTACTCATCTACTATGACTATTTTATTCTGGGTAACAGCTTGTTAGTAAGTGCTATGTGGAGCACGGTGGTTGTGGTTGGACTCGTAATCCCTGTAGAGGAGAGAGATAGGAGGGGGCGTGGCTCTCAGGACCCGATTAGGACACAGGTGAGTTAGTTAGTGGCAGGTATTGTCAATTTACTAATCACCTGTCAGTTGGGCCCGCGAGGAGGGAGGACCAAGACTTAAGTGCCTTAGGCATTTCCGTTTCTGCCGCAATAAAGGGTGCCTTGCTATGTGGCTACTGTTTCTTATTGTACATGCTACTTTTTTCTTTTTTTGTTAGGATATGTTTTCTACATTTATCTGAAAGCTTGACTTATTTAATTTAAACAAAACAGTAGCCATTGAATTAGCTAGGTGTAGGTGGAATAGCCTACAGCAGGGACGGTCCCCGATAGAAAGAGAGGTGTGTGCGCAAAACTCATCTGTATTTTAGTATTTCCGCATTATATGCATATATTTATTGAAACCATAACTCCACCGGCCTCGTAGGGCACAGGGTAATGTGGGGGAACTGAAGCACCAAGCTGAAATATCATTTCAGAGATCATTATTGTATTAAAATAAGAAACAAACCCAATACAATAATACTATGTTAACAGCAACAACAAGCGCTTTAATATAAACTGGTTGGCATTGTGGCCAATATTCTTGTTTCCCAGTGTCGTCTACAAATATTCAAGAGAGGTTAATGGTAGGAACCAAAACGGGCCTCATGTCCAAGCTGCAGCAAACCCACAACCAGGAATAATACCTTTAAACTAATTATTAGCACATCTGTCCTACCTTTAATGCGGTGAGGGTTCAGGTTTTTAATCCATCTTGAAGCACGAGGTGTGGGGGGGCGGGGAGGAGTGTGTTCTCAGATGAAGTGTGTCCTCAGATGTGGGGGTGTTTGAGGAGGCCACTCCGGTTCTATGTGCTGCTCCTCATCACACACACTCACCTTGATACACTTCAGGTTGATGGGGGTGGAGGGGGGGGTGGTCAGGTGCCCTGCAAGAGGAACATAAATGCATAAATACATGCAAACAAAAGGCATCTAAAACACACAGAATATTCCAAACGTCTCGCAGAGAGAACCACTCAACGTCACACACAGTGGCAAGAGATAGCGGACACGTTCTATGTTTACGTCACACACAGTGGCAAAAGATAGCGGACACGTTCTATGTTTAACGGTCATTGAGACTGACCTGAAGTGGGTGACATGAATTTCTCTTTTGCTCTACAGTGGTTCATGCATTGTCACGAGTGGATTGTTCGGTGGGACCCAAAACGCAGACCAAAACACAGTGGAGCTATACGTAAAGCTTTATTCAAAGCAAACACAACACACAAGGGTGAACGGGGACAGGCAAGGGGTCTGGATACCGGGAGGTCGATCCGCGGAGTACCGGCAGGTAGTAGACCGGTGAGTAGTCCGGGACGGGAGAGGAGTCTAGATACCGGGAGGTTGAAGTAGCGACAGGTACCAGACAGGCGGACGGTCAGGGACGAGCGAGAAGTCTAGATACCGGGAAGTCGTAGTAGCGACAGGTACTGGACAAGTAATTATAATTACCGGGGAGCTTGAATAGACCAGAGTAACGCGAGACAGGCGGGTGACGCGGGATAGGCAAAGAATCTGGATCTCCGGGACATCAGCGTGACGATTCCGTCCAGAATGTACGACGTAATATGAACAAAGTATGACGTACGACGTAACATGAACAAAGTATGACGTACGACCTAATACTGGGGTAACGGGCAGCCAGGGTATATATACTCCAGGTGAGGTGATTAGCAATCAGCCACGGCAATAGGCCTTTATCACAGTTGCAAGTTCCGGTTAATGCATTCACCTTGGCATTCACCATGGCGGACAGTTATCGCTGGACAACATCGCTGCACAACCTTCCAAAAGTCGGTCAAGACGATGTGGTTCGACTAGTGAATGAACACTACAGTGAAGGAGTCTAAACTGGAAAAAGGATACAAGTTATTTTACGAGAAGTTGATCTTCAAGTATAGAGGTAAGTGCTTAGATTATGTTGTGTCACCGCTAGCTTGCTAGCTTGTAAGGTTTAATGAAAATGACCAGTGTGTCAGATAAGTTCAACTACAGACAGAACGGTATCCATTCGGTGTATACTGGTGTGTATTTATATATATACACACCATTTTACACCGAATAATGGATACCGTTCTCTGTGTATATATATTTATATGTATATACAGAGAGCTTAGATTCTGTTGTCACCGCTAGCTTGCTAGCTCGTAAGGTTTAATGAAAATGACCAGTGTGTCAGATAAATTCAACTATAGACAGAACGGTATCCATCATTCGGTGTGTATATATATATATATATATATATATATATATATATATGTGTATGTATATGTGTATGTATATGTGTGTATATGTGTATATATATGTGTATGTATGTGTATATATATATGTATATATATGTGTATGTATATATATGTGTATATATATATGTATATATATATATGTGTATATATGTGTATGTATATATATGTGTATATATATATGTATATATATATATGTGTATATATATGTATATGTATATATGTATATGTATATATATATATATATATGTATATATATATATACACATATATATATATATATATATGTATGTATATATATATATATATATATATACATACACATATATATACATATATATATACACATACATACACATAGGACGTAGGAGCCCTTCCTGACCCTGCAGTGCTGTCCTTAGGGGCCAACCTACGACACCTTCAACCACAACCTGGAAAATGCAAGATCTTGTGTGGCCTGTTAGGCCTATATCACGTTAGATTAGAACGCCGGAAGTACCCGTTAAAAATCGCTGAAGCAGTGTATCCCAAGTTCCGGTTAATGCATTCAGCTTGGCATTCACCATGGTGGACAGTTATTGCTGGACAACATCGCTGCATAACCTTCCAAAAGTCGGTCCAGACGATGTGGTTCAACTAGTGAATGAACACTCTTCAGTGAAGAAGTCTAAATCCGAATCATACAATTCCCCGACATTGTGTCTTGTGGCTCTATCTGGATATATCGCCATATAACACATACATTTACATTTCATTTAGTTATATTTTGTTTATACTAGTTTATTTTGTTGTTATTTAGTTTTTAGGTATTAGTATACTTTGTGTGCATTTATTCCCCCTGTCTCAACTGTTGCACCTTAATTTCCCTCCGGATAAATAAAGTCATCTTGAATCTTAAATAACGAAGGTGATTTTGTGTAGAAGCAGAGGTATGCCTATGTATATAATATAGGCGATTTATTTGATGGATTTTGATTATTTCAATGTGCCTTTTCATTTACGTGTTAATATGTAGTGTGCAGCTGTATATTTTCTAAAAGGGAATGCCTGTTATTCTTGTGAATATGAGTTGTCTTAAAATAAAAGTGCTTGTGACATACTTGTGGCATTGAGTTAAAACCAAATTTGTATAAAATACCTATAGATAGAGATATGTATATATCTATATCTATATATATATAGATGGAGATATGTATATATCTATATATATCGTATATCGCGACGCAGCCAAAAAATACCGGGTTTTGGTCCGTATCGCCCAGCCCTACTTGGGACCAGTGCTTTAAATCACACACATACCCGACAATATGTGGCTCTATTCGGATGAGAGATGGAGTGTGTGTGGGGGTCAGGACCAGTGCTTTTAATCACACATACCCGACATTATTAGCCTATTCCGCCCACTTTTCGAGACGTATATGCTCTCCTTGTCAAAGTGCAAACTGCAGACATACGCGCTACCCCTGAGAACATGAAACGAGGGACCTTCATCCTCCTTATCAGCCTCACACACGACTTGCGGAGGAGTTTGTCTTTCGGTAATGGTGTAAACGGAGGTAGGGCTGTCTTTGTTTAGACGTTGAGCAGCCGGTACATTACAATAACGGAGAGGAGAGGAGGCGGCCACAGTTTGTCCCGTATCTGGGGTAACTACCGGAAGAAAGAGTACACTGCTCACGGCTCCGGAAGCAGGAAGTGTGATAAAGGCCTATTGCTGACAGGTGTGTGTGTGCGCCGCCAGCGCACGCGGCTTGGCCACGCCCCCTGCCAACCACCGTAATGCATAAGACATGCTTAAGATTCAAGACTCAAGATTTGCCATATGCAACAATGGGATGCTTATTCCCCAATTTCCTGAAACACTATACTATAAAGATACTGTACACAATAAAAATGACAATAAAATGGATTCAAAATAAAAAAGGATAAGGAAAAAAATTATAAATAAGGATTCAGCACAAGGACTTAGGCCCTAAGTCCTTGTGCTGAATCCTTATTTATTATTTTTTTCCTTATCATTTTTTACTTTTTTCACTGTTTTGCACAATACCCTAAGTCTTCGGGTATTGTGCAAAACTGTTTCCATGTTGAAGAAGAGCATTTCACGATGAGCATTAATCTGATGTCATTGCATTTGAATTGTGCCCTTAGTCAGGGGAGAATTACAGCCCACCGTGGAGATCAAGCAAATCACTTACAGTTTTTTTCAATTGCTAACACGCATTGTTCACTACAGAAGTCACTTTTTCAAAACTCTTCACACAGTCAGCGAAACAGAAGTCTATGCGGTCGAAACCGTGGTTCATTTTTCATTGCTTTCACACAAAATGCATTCAATGACTACAGTTACCAAAACTCATGAACTCCTTTCTCAGTCAGAGTCTACAGCCTCCAAAACACTACACTTTTGCAGCACATTTTTCAAATGCTAACACACTTTGTTCAAAACAGTTAAAAACACAATCAAAACAGAATGATGGGAAAAAAAGTCAATTTCTTCTGCAGCCACATTGAAATCTATGGAAAATAATATGAAAATATTGACAATAAAATTAAATAATTCCAAACACAGCTCACTACACTACATGTCACAGTACAGTACACTATGTTTATATTTTACATCTCCTACATTTTTCAATTATATTGATTGTTTTGTGTTTTACTGTGTATTACTATATGTAGGATTCAAAGGTTGCCTCCTACAGGAGGGAGAGGCTGCATTTTTTCAGATGCCCAGGAGACAGATATGATATGATATGGTCATTGCTAACAATGCTATTACTGTAAACTTAGACACATTGGGGACCGAGTGCTGGCAGACAATGTGACTTTTGCCAATGTCAACACGGTCAGCATTACAACAATTGCCAGAGTCCTGGATAAACATAAGGTAAGGATGAAGCAGTTATACACTGTACCGTTTGAAAGGAATGGAGAGAGGGTAAAAGAGATCCGTTATCAATATGTCCAGGTCAGATGTTTGTTCAAAAACTAAACAGAATACATACATAGCTATGCATAACGTGCTGTACTAAAACGGTGGTTTTATTTCATTTTAGACGGTAATGGAGATTGAGGCCAGACCAAATTTATTTATCTATGTGGATGAAGCTGGATTTAACCTGGCAAAAACGAGATGGAGAGGAAGAAATGTCATTGGGCAGCGGGCCACTGTGAATGTTCCAGGCCAGAGAGGAGCAAATATAACCATGTGTGCAGCCCTCTCCAGTGATGGCTTGCTTTTGCACAAACCTCTGATAGGACCCTATAATACAGAGGCTAATTTCTTTCTTAGACTACCTCCATAATCACCTTGTGCCAGTAGGTGCGAGAGGTCCAAGGGCAAGGAATACATTTGTTGTTTTCTCCGCGTGGAGGTGGAAAGTGTATGACCACTCCCCACATGACCAGCTGTCCTTGCTGGATGCAATGAATGCAGGGTGTGGAGATGTTTCTCCTGAAGCCTGCCAGGGTTGGATCAGACATTCAAAGAGATTCTTCCCAAGGTGCATTGCCAGAGAGGATATAAGGTGTGATGTGGATGAAAACATGTGGCCAAATGCAGAAGACAGGGAGTGAATGTGATGCATAAAGGACTGTAAATCACTATGTAAAGACATTAAAAAAAAATGTAACTGAAGCAAATTGTTGCATTGCTGATTCATTCTTGTTTCAATATACAATACAATATACAATCATTCAGTACACTCAACAATATGTATTCTATTAATTCTATTCTATTATATTAAATGTATTCTATAATAAAATGTATTCTATTAATTCTATTCTATTATATTAAATGTATTCTATAATAAAATGATTCTAAAATTAAAAACATCATTCAAACTTCAAAGATAAAAGTTCATTATTTATGTAATGCTCCCTGTTGTTAGTGTTTTGTAGGTCAGTGTGATATGAATGACAATGTATGCTTTCTGAGTGAGAACTGTTGCTAGTGTTATGGACGAACAAACCTATTTTGAGACAAGTATGAAGTGTTTTGGTGGTTTGAGTGAGTTTTGGAAGTGAGATTAACTGTTTGGCCAAGATGCGTGTTGGTATGGAGACTGTGTGAAGAGTTTTGAAAAAGTGACTTCTGTAGTGAACAATGCGTGTTAGCAATTGAAAAAAACTGTAACACCGTGGTAGAAACCACACACACACACACACACACACACACACACACACACACACACACACACACACACACACACACACACACACACACACACACACACACACACACACACACACACACACACACACACACACACACACACACACACACACACACACACAGCTGTCTTTCTGTACAGATACAACTCATTCCTGCTATGTAATCACACTGTTCCGTTTCCGAATTTACCTCTGCAGTAGAAAGACAAAGATTACTCAGTGAGAGGGTGTTGACTTGTCCCCGAAGGTACAGCAGTTTAATTAATGATATTGTCTGAGTCAATGTCATTCGGTGAGACACAAAAGTTCAAAGTTACACAGTCAATAGACTCAAACAAGACACCTGAGTTTACTTCAGCAGCGACTTCAACCTGTCCACCTTTTACACACACACACACACACACACACACACACACACACACACACACACACACACACACACACACACACACACACACACACACACACACACACACACACACACACACACACACACACACACACACACACACACACACACACACACACACACACACACACACACACACACACACACACGGTTGTGTCCTCAGATGAGCCTACCCAATCTGGGGATTGTTGAACAAGTGTTTTGCAGTGGCCACTTTAAGAGACTTTTTCTCACACACACACACACCACACACACACACACACACACACACACACACACACACACACACAGTAAGTGTACTGAGCTGGATTTCAGCCACCACTGCCCCCACCTCCAGCTGCTTTGGTTCTGCTCTGTACTGTAAGCTACACAAAGTATTAAGAGATCTAGTGTACCCCATGGAGGGGGGAGGACTGTACAGTGTTATTTTGTATGTTATGGTTTAAAACCGACTGCAAGGAGCACCCTAAAAGAGTGGAGGCTGAGCCTTTTCACTAAATAAATCATTTCAATCTATGACAAGGTAAATAATAATACGTAAACAAAGATAAACATGGCTGAAAAACGTTTACATAGTTATACATACAGAGATGCATAACCAAATTCTAACCAGTTTTTACTTTATTATAATAATTTTCAAAATAAATAATACATCAAACAATAACTATAGGTTAATAGCTTACCAATAGTGAGACGTCATTTTCACACAGTTTTACGGTTGGCAAAAGGTCCTTGTTATTTTACATTGAAAGTACGGCGTGCTCGACTTAACACAATTTTCTAGTCTCTGAATATGTAAAAAACTCAATCAAGTCACTAGTTCTAGATGTTCTTCTAAACTAACATATGATAAAGGTTCGGCTTCACTTCCAGACCCGTATGCATTGAAAGGATGGCAAAATAACCCCACACGTTGGCCATGTTTGAACCTGATCGACACGCCAGGGATAGACACAAAGGAGTCTCTCAAGGCTTTCAAATAACTGAAAGCTTATCAGTTTTTCCTTAATGGTCACTTTAAACCGCTATTTCACCATTATTTCATGCAAAATGCATTTTATTATGAGTTTTCGGTATTAAAGGTTTTTATTCCAAAAACAGAGGAAATTCCTACCAAAACAATGAATAAAGCAAACTGTCATCAAAAGTTTATAAACTCAACATCATCGTTACCCAATAAATATTGTCCTGACAGGAAGATATACATATCATCCATCAGTCACTTTGTTATTTTGAATTGTGTACAGTATCTTTATAGTAGGCCTTTAGTGTTTTAGAAAAACACCATTACTTATCATACTGCGGAAGGGAATGGGAATGGGATTGTACTAACGTATATGTATCTTGAATCTTGAGTATGTACCACAGAGACGCAACTGACCCAAAGGCTTCCAGTAGTTTCTATGAATTGCATTTATCCAGGCCTCTCGCTTTGGTTGCCTGCAGGCATTATGCCTAAAACATTCATTACCATGTAAATTTCAGGTCACGCGTCGCTTTTTGCCAACCGGAACACATAAAAACACCAAGTGACTTTGGCTGTGACGACACGAGAAACATCACTATAGCTTGGTGTAGCCGGTGGCAAAAACACTGCAGTTGGGGCAGTTGTTGTTTGTACCTGTCGGTTTTAACGCACACCTGATGGTCCTCGGAGTCCTCGTTGATGTAGTCAGTATATATATTTATTTTTAAATCGAAAATGAGTAATAGTAATAGCAATAATTAAAATTGCATCATCGTTATCGTCGAAAATGTTAGCGCTATAATTAGCGCTATTAATGCCAATTAAGCTTAAACATATTGTCTAGTAAAACGAAAAACATCATCACAATTAACACAATTTATAATGTGACACAAACATATCCGTGAAAGTCCCGAAGTCCATTGAGGTCATATTCAAAAAAGCATTTCAATTTAGCACAAAAAAAGTTGCACAACGCTGACAGTTGTAACGGAAAAAGGTATAGGCAAACTCCAAAACAATATTATGAACACAACAATAAGCATTGCTTGATTATGGCCCACGCATGGTAGATGTCTTTAAATGTAAAGTACGAATCGCTTGACAAGTGACTTGACAAGTGACTCGTTTGTTGAACGAGCCAGTTATTTCAACCAGTTTGTTCGTTCAACGAATCACCTATCGAATCCCTGTTCTTTCCTAAGTAGTTTGTTTGTTCGTTCACGAATCTCCTGACTCCCAAGTCGGGAGTCGGTTGTGAAAATACAAGGGGCAGATCTTGGGTGGACTAACTTACTTCTGTCAGGCAGTTAACTGGTTGTCCCGCCTGTCGGGTGGAATACTTAGCTCTCTGTTTTTGAATTGTATCTTATCTCAGCCGTTTTTATTAATAATGTATTAATAATAAATATATTATTATATTATATATACATAAAATTAGATTCAAATGTATTGTCATTGCACAGCACAAGTACAGTACAGCGAAAATAATTTAGAGGCAGACCCAGAACCAGCTGAAATGCAGAGCAGTGACAGTGTACCAGCCAGTGCTTCAGGTGCCACTGCTCCACCATAAGCTTCTGGGGCCCCTGATCTACCTGTCCAACAAGCAGGGCAGGGCAGACTCGATTAACACATTTTGTGTCAAGGCCATTGGATCCAGAACGACAAAAAAGCCTTGATGAAGACCTGGTCAAAATGGTTGTCAGAGATATACAGCCTTTTTCTATACTTTTTCTATATACAAGGGATTCAGGGCATTTACAAGGCCCTAAACCCCTCACACACACAATCTGATTCCAGAGATTTAATGTTTACATGTCTGTGACATGTATGGCGGCAGTATAGCTCAGGAGGTAGAGCGGTCACCTCACAACCGAGAGGTCGCTGTTTCGATCCCCCGGCTCCTCCTAGCAAAAACTGTCGAGGTGTCCTTGAGCAAGACACCCTAACTGCTCCTGACGTGCTGGCTGTCTCCTTGCATGGCTGACTCCGCCGTCGGTGTATGAATGGGTGATGTGAGGCATGACTTGTAAAGCGCTTTGAAAAAAAGCGCTATATTAATGCTGGCATTATTATTATGCCATTTAATAGTGAATTGGGAAATGGTCTATTGCCTGCTGGACTGTTTTGAGTTCAGTGAAAGGCACACTGCTGAACATCTTGCGCTTAGTGTTGAAGGCCTCTGATGAGTGGGGTATCACAAATAAAGTGGTTGCTTGTGTCACAGACAATGCTGTCAACATGATCCAGGCTGTTCGCAAAGCCGGCTGGAGGCAATTGCCTTGCTTCGCACACAAAATTGATTTAATTGTGAGAGGAGGGCTTGGTGGGATCCAGCAATCTTTGGAGAAGGTTAAGGGAAATGTTGATTTCTTACACGCAGCACAGTGGCAGCGTTACAGACTGCCCAACTCCGGTGGAATTCCACTTTTTATATGTTGAGGAGATTCCAAGAGATCAAGGATGCCATTATATCCACATTGGCCCTGATCAATCCAAGACTAGAAACCCTCAGTCAGGATGAGTGGGAAGAAATTCCCGAGGTGTGTGAGGTACTTTATTAAGTAAATAAAAAGGTGTTAATATATGCATGGAGTGTTCCATTTCTCTTTAAGTAGCTTCTACTGCTATAAAGCTGTAAAACTGTGAATCACCATTTGCACTCTTGAGCCTAGTGATATCAAGGTCAAAGGTTGTATCCAAGGAAATGGCAGTGAAGCATGGAGGTTGTTGTAAACTGTAATAACTGTAATAACATGCTATTATTATCTCTGTATTACATTAAATTAGATTACAGTCATTTAGGGAACTTTGATGAACAGGTTTCAGGGCTTGTGACACCAGCTAATGCTTCAGCTGAAGCTTTTCTGGAAGTCAGGTCCTTCACAGAGGGGCTCCTGCTCTCAAGGTCAAATAACCCATTAACCTGGTGGAAAAATCAGTAAAATGGGACTGATAATTTCTGATCGCCGGAGCAGAAATAGCCCTTCCATAGCTCGGCAATTAATGTTCTTGATATTTATTGTTATTATTATTTGTATTGTTGTTGTTTTGTTATTGCATTTGCTGTTATTAAATAAATAAGACTGACATTACTTGAATTTGGAATATAATGTTATATGTATTCAAAAAACTGACAATTAAAATTGGTCGAAAATGTGTCTCGTTCCAGAGCTGGTCCTGACTTGACTTCTATCAGACAGCGATGCTGTTTGATCGTTTAATATGTTTTTTAATATTAATATGAATATTTTAATACATATAATATACATTTAATTTAATTTATACATTAATCTGATCTGTATATGGTCTGTATATGGTCACATGGTCCACGCACACCACACACGTGGTGAAAAGGGCCCAACAACGCCTGTATTTCCTCAGGCGTCTGAGGAAATTCAGCATGGTCCCCCGCATCCTGAGAACATTCCACACCGGCACCATCGAGAGTGTTCTTACGGGGTGTATCACCGCCTGGTACGGGAACTGCACCGCACTTGAGCACAGAGCGCTTCAAAGGATGGTGCGGACGGCCCAGTATATGGTTGGAGGTGAGCTCCCCTCCCTCCTGGATATATACAACCAGCAGTGCGTGGCCAAACGCATCATAAAAGACAATGCCCACCCCAGCCACAAACTGTATTCACTTTTACCGCCAGGCAGGCGATACCGCAGTATCAAGTGCCGCACAAATAGACTCAGAGATAGCTTCCACAGTCAGGCCATCAGGCTGCTGAACAAGGGCGTATAGCATATAACAATGTATATTTTATTACATTGATTTATATATACATATTTCTCTTTTTCTGTGCTGATATATTGCATTTTATAAATTGCATTTTTATTTTTATATATTTAACTTTATACAGTTTTGTACTTTTTAAACTTATTTTATTCTATTCTGTTTTTATTTTAACTTATTTTTATAACTGCTGTCTGTCGTCGGATATTGCACATAAGATTTTCACTCACTGCTTTATACTTGTGTAAACTGTGAAGTGACAATAAACTTGACTTGACTATATATTTATTTAACATATATGTCAATTAAATCTAATGGTCAAATTGGAGTTGGTTGAACATGGGTCGTGTCATGATAGGACTTGCAACCTTGGGTGTCAAAATGTTTGGAATGTCATATTTATGTGCATATTGCAACAAAAAAAAACACTGTGATAGTCAGGTTGTTTCCTATCAGGGGATATCATGGAGAGCCTGTTGTCACCAGAGGATGATGGGGCATTTGGAATGTGGTGACAGTAGTTATGTAACTCAGGATGAGGAGGTATTGTAGTAGAATAACTCAATATTGTCACGAATGGATAGTTCGGTGGGACCCAGAACGCAGACCAAGACACAGTGGAGCTATAACATAAAGCTTTATTTAAAGCACACCAAAACACAAGAGTGATCAGGGACAGGCCAGGGGTCTGGAAACCGGAAAGTCGGATCAGCGTAGTACCGGCAGGGAGTAGACAGGCGCGTGGTCCGGGACAGGCGAGGGGTCTGGATACAGGGAGGTCGGAGTAGCAACAGGTACTAGATAGGTAACTATAATTACCGGGGAGCTCGTATAGACTGGAGAGTAACGCGAGACAGGCGAGTGACGCGGGATAGGCAATGAATCTGGATTTCCGGGACATCGGCGTGGCGATTCCGTCCAGAATGTACCACCGTACATTAGTAGCAACCATAAAGTACGACGTACGACCTGACAAAGGGGTAACAGGACGCCAGGGTATATATACCCCCAGGTGAGGTGATTAATCATTAGACACGGCAATTGCTGACAGGTGTGTGTGTGCGCCGACAGCGCACACGGCTTGGCCACGCCCCCTGTCCACCACCGTAACCGTGACAAATATTGGCAAGAGAAAGAGAGAGAGAAAGAAAGAAATAAAGAGAAAGAGAATGAGAGCAATAAAGAATCAAAGAAACATGTACAAACCCATCTCAATACGTGAAACAGATGTCTAATTTTGGACTAGAAAGGCATGGATACACTTCAAACAACAATAAGATCTTTCAGGAAAAAAAACTCACAGTACTGCATTTGGTGGCATGCTGGCTGAGATACCTTGTTAGTGGACAGGGTGGAGGGTGAGCCAGCCCAGCGCTGATTGCAGCACACAATGCAAAGGGGTAGCGAGTCATGCTGGCTCTCTGGAACCATTTGTCTTGTAAGTTATATTCCTCTCAAACTCCAGACCGAGGTCCGGATCCGGACTGCAAATCAATCCGGACCGGACCCCGTGTCACATAAGATGTAAATTATATTTAGTTTATAATAGTTTGTAATTATTTAGTTTATTTTCTTGTGTCTGACACGTTGTGAGAATGACGTGAATATATATTAACTTGTGTGCGCAAGCTTGACATGCATTGCAGTTCGTAAGTTACCTCAAGATAACTTTTGTTTTTACTTCCGTGAAAGTGAAAGTCTAATGCTCCCATTGGTTGCATTAGGGAGGGGTAGGGGCAAGGTTTTTTCCCCCCAATCAGAAGCGCAGCATCATTGTTATGACAATTAGTTGTCACTGTTAGTCAGGGACCTGCACACGTTATTGCAAATGCTGGCATAATGTCGTTCTCAAAGTCCCCAAAGCAAAGGAAATTTTATCAAAAGAACCGAGAATTCAAAGAACAATGGACAGAGAAATGCCACTATGAATCACAGCTATTTTGAACAGCAGTACATTACATTAGATTGCAGTCATTTAGCAGACGCTTTTATCCAAAGTGACTTACAATAGTGTGTTTCAACAAAGGAAGGTAAGAGAACAACTCGTCCCCAGAATTCAAAAGTGCATTTAATTTCGAACAAGTCTCCAATAACTGAATCAGTGCTCAGGTAGAAGTACAATAATTCAGGCAAAAGTGTAAGAGAAAAGTACAATAAGTACAATAAATATACAACAATATCTAGAACAATATCTACCTATCTATCTATAATATGTAATCTACTAAGATAATTGACTTAGCGCTACGAGGAAGGATCCGGGAAGTGTGTCTTGAAGAGATTGGTTTTCAGCCTGCGGCGGAAGATGGGGAGTGAATCAGCAGTCGTGACCTCCATGGGGAGTTTGTTCCACCAAATTGACGGAGAACAGCCGTGACCGCGTAGATCGGCCACACGGGCCCCTAAGTGAGGGGGCAAGCAGACTGCCCGAAGAAGCCGAGCGAAGTGGACAGGTTGGGATGTAGGCCTTGACCATTGCCTGGAGGTAGGATGGAGCAGTACTGCCTTGTAGGCTAGCACCAAGGTCTTGAACTGGATTCGAACAGCTACAGGTAGCCAGTGTAGAGTCCAAAGGAGGGTAGATGTGTGGGAGTAATTGGGGTGGTTGAACACCAGACGAGCTGCAGCTTTCTGAATGAGCTCCAGGGGCCTTATGGCAAATGCCGGGGCGCCTGCAAGGAGTGAGTTGCAGTAGTCCAGCTGGGAGATGACAAGAGTTTGGATGAGCACGTGCACAGCCTTTTCAGTGAGAAAAGGCTGAATCCTCCTGATGTTGTAGAGGAGGAATCTGCAGGAGCGTGTCACAGATGCAATGTTTGCCGAGAACGACAGTTGGTCATCCAGGGTTCACCCAGATTCCTTGCGGTCCGAGTAGGTGTCACCACAGCATCATCAATGATGACAGCCAGGTCTCGATGCGGACAGCCCTTTGCCGGGAAGAACACTAGCTCAGTCTTGTCCAGGTTGAGCTATAGGTGGTGCATCAACATCCACTTTGAGATGTCTGCTAAGCACGCCAAGCACGTCAAGCCACAAACAGACTGTTTGTCAGATCTATGACAATGCCTGAGAGAGCAAATGAAGCCTCACTCTAAGTGGCTTGGGTTTTGGGCAAGCACAAAAATACCTTTTCTGATTCAGAAGTAGTGAAGGAGTGCATGCCTGAAGTAACTGAGGCTTTGGAGGGTAAGGAGAAACAGGAGATGTCTGAGAAAATTAAGCAGATACACTTATCAAAGTCCACTACAACCAGGAGAAAACCGGATAGATTATATCAACAATGCAGAGTGAATTTCACTGGCTGTTGATGAATCAACTGACAACGCCCAGCTACGTGTCTTCTTTAGGTTAAAGTGAGGCAAAGGTAACGTTTTGTGAGGACATATTAGCCTCAAACCCCTCTATGGCTGGATGACCTCAAGGGATTTGACCTCAAGACTGTGGTGTCCATTGCAACTGCTGGAGCTCCAGCTGGGACTGGGAGAGAGAAGATGGCTGTTCAGCACCTGAAAGAGCACCATCCAGACCTGCTGTCATACCACTGCATCATTGACCAGTCAGTGTTGTGTGCCAATCTTGGAAAATAATAATCAGATGTCATGGAGACAACTATGAAGCACGTAAACTAGCCTCCTCAGCACTTCAGCACTGCCTTTTCTGTGTATTTCTGACAAAGGGTAAGTTTATGACTCTTGGTTGCATTGTATGATGGCCAGTCATCTGTATTAAACCGACTGAGGTTTACTCTTATTTTGCTGAGTGTGAGTAGTTAACATTTGGCTAAATAGTTTTCTCACTCACTCACACCAGGTCACTGCAGCTTATGATGACATTCTGAAAATATGAAGTGTGTGGCCTTTTTGATGGATGTGACATCTCATCAAAAAAAGCTCAACTCCAAGCCCAAGGCAACACAGTGTGTGACCTGATGTCAGCATTACCTTCCTTCCAAAGAAAGTTTTGATGATTTCAGTCTGTGTAAGTAAGGGGCTTTCTCACTAGCCATTCGGGGTCGAATCCGAGCACGATCGCACCAAAATAAGTGTGATGAGAACGCTCCCCCCCGTCACCGGGGATGCTGATTCGCTCCAAGCCGGGACCGTTTGAAAAGGTGGTTTCGGGTGCGTGCCAGCGTCCCCGACGACGGAGCGGGGCGTGGTGTGCAAGCTAACCGTACCAAAACACGGAAGAGGCTTGCTGTATCAACTTTCTGATTGGCTGATTGGCGATCGCAAAAACCAACTAGGTGCATACGTCACCTGCTGTATCGGAGTGTTGCTCTCCTCAATTGTGCCTGGGAGCGAACCAAGACTGTAGTGTGTACACAGACCAGAGGGGGGAGAGGGAGGGGGGGGGTTCGCTCCCGAGGACGGAGCGAGGACGGAGCGGAGCACCCGTTCCTAATGAGAAGACGCCCTCAGTCTTGCTCTGTATTGGATCTCCATTTCTGGTGAAGAATGTTCAAAAATGTTCAAGAGAGGCAAAAGTTTAATCTCTGCAAACCGAGCTGATAGATCTCCAGGAAAATGTTTATCTGAAGGATGTGGACTGTGACCCTGTGACATTCAGGACAAAGATGGCTACTGCAGCAAATTTCCCCCACCTTCAAAAGGTGGTCATTAATTTGCTTATCATGTTTGGTGTTTCAAGTGGATTTTCCACGATGAACATTGTGAAAACACATACCGCAAATTAACACTTGGGTCAGTGAGGTTCAAGACATTGGCTACAGGCAAAGAGTGCCATTTCTCCCACTAGTTCAAGCCACCAAACTGTACTATTGAATGTGTGTGTATATGTTATGGATGTTGATTTATGCACTTTATTGGCATTGTTCCGGACCCTTAATAACCTTTAATAAAAAAGTTTGAGTACCCCTTCTCTAAACCATTACACCACATTGGTGGAATTAATTGCACTGTACACCGTCTATAGCATATAGATTACACACATTTCACAAATAAACTCTCATATTTGGGCCAGCCGAGATGGGTAGAGGGCTGGTGCTTTGAAATGGTAGAAAGAAGGATACTTTGACCTGGAAGTACATGAGATTAGAGGGTATTATCAAGGTTAGAGTGTATTATCAATGGAGACCTTCCATCCCTTTCATTCTAAGTGTGGCGAAAGCTTAAAGGGTGAAAAGTTGTGTGCGCTAAACGGTTTTACGTCACGACTCGGTGGTTGAAGAAAGCGGATATAAAATATGAAAGTTTGCACTCAAAATCTAAATCTAAAGGTTATGAAGCAAGAGCTTTCTGTTGTCATGACATAATTATTAAGGCGGGCGGGCTGTGACAGTAGAGGGCAGGCCGGCGAGTTCCTGTGTATCCCATATCAACGTTGTTTTGCAGGGAGTTTTCAGCAAAGGGAAAGAAGAAAGTGTCAAGAAAGTACTTGTTTTCCCATATAAGAAAATATAGACGATAAAGTTGAACAATGAATATTTTAGGTCTACAGAAAGAACCAACATAGTTGACATCAACGCATTAGGGGTAACATGGATTGGGCCAAGATGTATCAGCATAATATTGGATGTTCCTCTTAAAGATACAGATATGGTATTTTTCCTTTTACATTATTCCCAAAATAAGTAAATAAATAAAGCTAATCCATTTAAATTGTTTTGAGATGATCGAATACCTAATTAACCTACCCCAGGCAGCCAACTTTAAAAAATAGAGCTTGAGAAATGTGTGTGTGTGTGTGTGTGTGTGTGTGTGTGTGTGTGTGTGTGTGTGTGTGTGTGTGTGTGTGTGTGTGTGTGTGTGTGTGTGTGTGTGTGTGTGTGTGTGTGTGTGTGTGTGTGTCTAAAGACATTTGAATGAGTATATCAATTTAAATCTATTTAGATGTTTTCAGACTATTACCAAATGCATTACAATTAGCCGGGTGTCAATCAAGTAAATCAAATAAAGGTGTGTGTAGTTAATTATCATCACATCACATTGTGTTGTTTAAGAGACAAAGTTAATGGTACACGTCCCTTGTGAGTCTGAGGGGATATTCTAACTTGAAGGACATGATGATGTAATGTTGATGAAATGCTGCATCGCCATTGGTGGAGACATCATATTTTCCCTGGTTCAACAATAAATATAATGTCATAAGTAGCTTGCGCAATGGCAAGCAATGGTGTGTTGCGTAAGAAAACATAATAAATACAATTAATTAATACATTTAAATAACATTGTTTTGATCAAATCGACTGGACTTGTATGAAACCATGCTTGAGTATAAAAAATATAACAAAAACAACAACAGACAGAAATAGCAAAGGATTTTTGACAACTGAGTATCTGTGCTGAGCATTGTGCATTTCATGACAAAAAATTACCCATTGTCGACATTGGCGACCGTTTTCCGCACGTGCACAGCTGCGCTAGCAAAGTAATCAACCCGGTGTAAACGCCTGCCACCGATTGGCCTCGCTTCTGCTGCTATTGTTACCGGCCGCCGACTCTTTTAGTTATGCCTATAGTTATGAGGGCGTATAGTTTTCTATCAGTCTGAGCCATGACCCCAATTCAGGAGGCCATATGCACCGGGGAGACGAGAGGCAGCAGTGAGTTGGCCATGCAGAGCTGCAGGGAACTGATAAGGCTGCTACTAGTCCTGCTATTGGCTGACGCAAAGGCAGCAAAACACACTGTATGCCTTCAACCAAGCCTGCCTGCCCACTGCAGGCAGCCTTGGTGAAACACTGCATACATCAACATCAGCAACTATAACTATATATAATAATACAGTATTATTATATCATTGGAAAAACTAAAACAAAAAAAGATTTGCAACGAGGGGAAAAAGAGAAAAAGGAAGGAGGGAGAGCAGCAAGGGCTTTAGGGTGAAAACATTAAGGAGTAAAACAGGAAGTTGGATAAATCAGCCACCAGGAGATGGATAGATAGGGGGGTAACACAAATTAAATATAGTTATTTATAAAGCTCTATAACCGCTCTAAGATATTGGATTCCCAAGTCATTAAGATGTCGGAAAAAAAAGAGCAAACAAATGGCTGAGAGAGAGAGAGAGAGAGAGAGAGAGAGAGAGAGAGAGAGAGAGAGAGAGAGAGAGAGAGAGAGAGAGAGAGAGAGAGAGAGAGAGAGAGAGAGAGAGAGAGAGAGAGAGACGTGTGAGCTGAGTGTCAAAGTGAGCCAGCAGGAGAAATTAAATTAATGTGAAACAAACTGAATGAAAACACTGAAATTAAAAATCCATGTGTAGTGCATTAGTGTTTGGAAAAAGTGGAACAGAGAGGCAACCTTGATCTTAGAGTGAACTCTCTCTTTTAATTGGGGAAATTAGAAGAGAGAGAGAGCAGAGAGAGAGAGGGCAAGAGAGAGAGCGAGAGCGAGAGCGAGAGCGAGAGCGAGAGAGAGAGAGAGAGAAAGAGAGAGAGACCCTCGACTTCGCCGAGGGTCTGCTTGGTTTGGGTCGGGTGGCCGTACCACCGGTGAAAACAGCAGAATTCCAGCCTCTAAGGCAGTGGTCTGTCTCGGTCCTCCGGGATCCCCTTGGTAGCCTCCATTATGTGAGCAACAGGAGTTGAATTACTGTTGGGCTTTGCTCTCACCAGAGGACGGCAGGTGTTTGCGTAGCCTGCGATTGTTAATTTGAATTGTATTTTTCACTGTATTTCACTGTAGTTCTCCCAGGGGGTGCACATGTATATAAATCATTTATACCGCATTCCAGCAGATAGTTATCTTTAAAAGGGATGCGTTTGGCGGGCAGAAGCACTGTGCGGTGTGGGCGCGACGGTGACTTGGGAATTGTGAATGCTATGTGATGATAACTAACCACATTATAATGCTTCCCAAATATTTACACACTAGAAACGATGACGAGGCGCGACGAGTCTAAAAAACGCAATCGAGTAGAGAGACTTTCACAGTGACACTTCCAGTGCAAACTTTAAGCACAAAAGTTTGGCAAAGAGCAACATGTTTAATAATTCAAACGCCACAGTAATAAGACCCCGGAAAGTTAACATCCACCCGCAAACACGTTTGAATTCAATGAGACGTTTGTCATTATCGGTACGGCAGTGAGAACTGTGTGTGCATGTTTCCAGCTTAATCACTTCAAATTAAAATATGTAATGAACATTTAAAAGGCTCTTCCGAGGATTATTCTATTCTGAGAACAAATCAAATCATATGAATATTATAACAAAAATCTATAATAATCATACTTTTATTTGTTTATTTGTTTTCCATCCATAAATGTCAGCACAATGTCTTTTGTTCACGCTAATTTAACCAAGAACAAATAATCAATTCAATATGGCAGGATTGTAATTACTAATGATTACTCATGACACATTGTTGTTTTTAACTGAACACTAACTCTTCATGGCCTCCCGCTGCTGATCAAGGCAAACTTCCACAAACAGCTATTACAGTTATTCAATTACATTTTCCATCTTCTTTGTTTCCTCAAAACCTCAGATCTCTCATGCACCCTTCCATTAGTAGCTTTGCGTGCCCTACACAATTTCACTCTCTCAAGCGCACACACACACAAACCTGTGATTATTATTATTATCATGAAACATCCTTGGACCCATTAATCCTAGAATCAAGTATATTTCACTATCTACCATCAATTTGACCAGGGCTGGCTGGCTGGCTCTAGTCAGCCTGACGTGCCGGGCTCTGACACCAGACGTAAGTGGCAAAGTCTGAGGGTCCTCTCCAACTTCAAAGGGAGCTCAGGGGCAGTCACCAACAAAGACCCTACCCTACCAGACGAGCTAAACAAATTTTTCGCTTGCTTTGAAAGGGACCATGAGCCGACCAACAACATCAGCCCAGAGGACTACATTCTACAACTGTCCGAGTCCGAGGTCCGCAGAATCTTCAGGAGGGTGAAGGCAGGGAAGGCAGCCGGCCCTAGACAGAGGCTCTCGACAGAGTTCCATCCCGCATCTTCAAGACCTGCGCTGACCAGCTGGCTCCTGTGTTCACCGACATCTACAATGCATCACTGCAACAGTCTGTCGTCCCAGCATGCTTCAAATCGACAACCATTGTGCCGTTACCCAAAAAGACCGAGGTAACATGCCTCAATGATTATTGTCCAGTGGCTTTAACACCCATAGCCATGAAGTGCCTGGAGAAACTTGTAATGTCGCATATAAACTTGTCCATCCTTGAGTCCCTAGACCCACTCCAGTTTTCATACAGACCAAACAGGTCTGTAGACGACGCCATTTCCCTGGCACTACACACGGCCCTGCAGCACCTAGACAGGAGGGACACCTACGTCAGACTGCTGTTCATTGACTACAGCTCTGCATTCAACACCATCATTCTCTCCAAGTTGGTCCTGAAACTGAGGGACCTAGGTCGGGCGCCCCCATCTGTAACTGGATTATGGACTTCCTGACGGGCAGGCCTCAAGTGGTGAAGATTGGGAACAACATCTCATCCACTCTGGTCCTCAACACCGGAGCACCACAAGGCTGCTGCCTCAGTCCCCCGCTGTACTCGCTGTACACACATGACTGTACAGCCACGCACAGCAATAATCGGATTATCAAGTTTGCAGACAACACCACAGTCATCGGCTTGATAAGCGAGGGCGATGAAACAGAGTACAGAGATGAGGTGGTCCAGCTGACGCGATGGTGTGAGGACAACAGCCTTGCACTGAATGTCAGCATGACCAAGGAGCTCATTGTGGACTTCAGTTTCCTTGGACTACAGATTTCCGATGACTTGGCGTGGACACACAACACGGAGGTCATGCTGAAGAAGGCACACCAGCGCCTCTATGCTCTGCGGTGCCTCAGAAAAAGCGGTATAGGCCAGAGGTGGCTAGTGAACTTCTACCGTTGCACCGTAGAGAGTGTCCTGAAAAGTGCCGTCACTGTGTGGTACGGCAACACTACTGCACGGGACAAGAAAGCCATCCAGTGGGTTGTGAGGACGGCAGAGAACATCATCGGGTATCTACTTCCATGCATTGAGGAGATCTTTAGGACCAGATGTTGGAAGAAGGCCATGTCCATCATAAAGGACTGCAACCACCCTTGGCACCATCTCTTCTCCCCCCTACCAACTGGTCGCCGGTTGCGCAGCATCCACACAAGTACTACCAGGTTTAAGGATGAACTGCTAGGAGTGCTGCCACTTTCACTTTCATAACGTGTCATTAACATTACACTAACATACTCTGCTGGACTTTCTGGACTCATCACAGTTACTGCACTGTACTGCACTGTATTCATGATGCTGCTGCACTACTGGCACTTTAAATGCTAGATTTTTGTAAATAAAACAACCACCAAAAAAACATGTACTTATCATTTAAGTCACTTTGCTGCTATTTTTTGGTTTATTTTATTGTATATATTATTTTTATGGTATTTTTGAGATTTATACTGCGGGAGGGAATGGGGAGTAAGCATTCCTCTGTACTTTACAGTTACAAATGGCCAATAAACAGACGGGTCACATGTTCACTGGCCACCATGTCAGGAGCACAGGGAGTTAGTTACACAGTGTTAAGGGGTGCACAAAATATTTTTTTTCAAATGGGAGCCATATTTCCTTTTAACCATGTCATGTTATTTTGTTTTGCCTTTGTTTTAGAGAAGCCCACAATCCTAAGAGCTCTAGAGACCAGTGGGCGTACCGGCCCCAGACGTTCACCTGTAAAACATAGATATCACACCGCCACACGGCCGAAGATGGTGACGGTGCGAAGTACATGCACCAGCAGTGGGTATATTAACAGGCCTCTCAAACACCGGAACCACAGATAAAAAACAAACAGCAGCGGGTCTGCGGTGGCTGGTGTGCCACAAAACATAACCATCGAGAACGCAGACGGAAGATGAAACACCTGTTGCCTCACTAAAGAACGGTCCTCCGCAGATACTGCCGGAGGCACACACACACACACACACACATCTCTCCAGAGAGGTATCTCAAGTGTAAAAGCTTTATGTGAATTAAAGTTAATACAGTTAAATGCACAAATGATTTTTATCAACTGACCTGTTGGCACGGTGGTAAAATAGGCGGACCAACTCCACTGCTTCAAATGATCCAAATCTCGTATCCCTCACTATCTATCCCTCCATCCTGTCCTGGCTGTCCCAGAGTCTAGGCTGAACACATTAAGGGGATCATGCCTTCTGCCTGTTGACATTAGAAATTGCTTTTAATCTGCTTTTATTTTTTAATTGGTCCATGTTTGGGTGGATGTTGTCAATCTGCTTATTGTAGTGGGTATTGTGTATATAACAAAAGGTGTTTTTTTTAACAAAAGGTATATTATTCAATCTTTTAAAAAGGATTTATGTTTTATTTAATTGTATTGCCTTGTCATGAAGCCCCTTGCGCTGTATATGCTTGATAAATAAAGGGTACTTTCTCAACTCTCCCTCACACGGCACGTTGTTTGGCCAGTTTATATGTGTATAGTCCAGCAGTTATTGATTTATTTTTCAGACCAACCCACAAACCTTTGATGAATACAAAACAATTTATATTTTTTCCCAAATGAATTTCCAATCTCCTGTGTGTGTGTGTGTGTGTGTGTATGTGTGTGTTCACGGAAACACAAACAGTATGTTTAATGCGTAGTGAAACACAAATGAAAAATACAGGGACCAGGAAATATGTTCTGGGGAGTCCACTGAGCAGGAAATTGGTGCCCGGGTCTGTGGTCCCAAACAGAAGTAATGAATGCTTTGGGATTTGCAGCAGCAAACATGTCGAGGTCCCCGGCAGACAAACCTCTGATGGAAATCATTGATATATATCCAGAGAAAAACTAAATTAGGCACAAACCTCAGAAGAAGTAAAATCTGAAGGAAATGTGGTGTTCATGTCTGCTTCTTATCAGCACATCACAGAGTCTCCGAGGGAGACGGTCATTTATTATTTACGGGTTTCGGATCTATCAGGTAGTTTTGGTTGCGGTCGTTTCATCGTCCTCGGAAGATTAAAAGGTTATTTTGTTCGCCCTCGACTGGTGATTTTGCTTGTGTTGGCTGCTGCTTTTGGATCTGTATTTGAACAGCCTCAAGTGTCATACTGAACTGAACCGGCTGACATAAGTGAGATGGTGTAAGGACTACAAAATAAGAACTGAAAAGTCATTGTTGTAGTGAGGCAAAACGCCAAAGCTCAAGCCAAGCCAAGGACTTGACGTTATTAGCGACTGAACAAATATAGACACAAATGAGGCGCTGTCTCAGTTCTGCCTCTTGCAGAAGCCGAGTCCTCCGAGCCCTTCTTCAGTGTTTAAACAGAATCGCTACCCAGAGAGGAGCCGTCGTACTACAAACCCTCCTCTCCCTCCCCCCGACAACCCTCCTCTTCTCCTCTCCTCAGATTTGCCTCCGTTTGGGCGTTTGCCATTTGAGTGACTGTAGTTTCCCCTGAGCAAACAGTGTTGGTTGAATAGGGAATTTGTGAACTAGGAACACAGTCCAATTTATAATTATGAAAGCGGGGCGAGAGACAGACAGCACTTACATTGTTCTAATGGTCTCTCTGCCTGGCTAACAAGGGGTGAGAGAGAGAGAGAGAGAGAGAGAGAGAGAGAGAGAGAGAGACTTTCCAAACCCTTATGATTTTCCCTGTTTTCACTGTTCTCTCCCGGTAGTCACCCTGAGCCAACCTTGTCCCACAGTTCTACCGAATCAGGAGAATATCTGAATTAGTTGATTTGGTTTTCCCTGCCTCTTGTATCTACATGGCTGGTTAAGTTACTAACCGAATCATAATGCAACGTGATGACACAGCTAGGGAATAAATCAGTTAAGAAGTTAAAAGAGGCAGAGGAGGGATTGTATGAACAATCAAGAAAATAGATTGTATCAAATGAACGATTAGGTAAACAAATATACATACAATATTAGTATTATGTAATGTATATAGTCATATAGCCTACTGGATTTAAATGGATGTTTCTGTGTGTATATATATATATATATATAAAAACATTTAAATATATATATATTCACTTCCAAAAACATTTAAAAAAAACATTCTCACACAGAGAGAGAGAGAGAGAGAGAGAGAGAGAGAGAGAGAGAGAGAGAGAGAGAGAGAGAGAGAGAGAGAGAGAGAGAGAGAGAGAGAGAGAGGCGGGGTGGGATGAGGCTGAGGCCAACCCATGTCTAAGTGCTGATCGGGAAGAGAAGAAATCCAAACTAAAACTGTTATCTTCTCAATTCCATTATTATCTCCCATATCACATGATGTACGCCAGGCAACCGCTGCCATAGGCCTACACTATATATATGCCACGTGGAGTAAAACTATATGAATCCAATATAAATTAAATACCCACTTCTATACTTTTGCGGCTCTAATGCTTATTACTGTGGTGACATCAATCGTGACGATTTTTCTCCGTCTGAGCTAAATAACAATTTCCCTTAGCACACATGCATAGAGGAACACACAGACACACACACACACACACAAACAGCCACGGAAATGATCATATTCATGATAATTGTAAAGAAGCAGGCAATGGCACTCAGCCTTTTTCTCCGTCCACTTTCAGTTAAGATCTGTCCCCACAATTTACGAGCCAGGAGACTTTAGTGGCTTCCAAATTAAATTCATAGGAATCCCCGACTTCCACCGCGACCATTCCATCACCCGACTCTCATCTACCTCTCTTCAAAACAGATCATTTATCTCCCTTACATCTCCAACCATTCAATTTGTATCAACAAATCAATTGGAATCATTTGCATAAGGTCAACAATAGGGGGGGTCAACCGGGAACGGAAAACCAAACAAGATACTTTTTTTATTTATTTTTTGGTAGAAGGTTGTTTTTCTTACTTTGAGATGCAAAGAGGTGATTTTGTTTTTCCAATCCTCAAGCTCTCATTCATTGTTAGAAGTGTAGGAAGCCTGGACCATGTGCTACCAATTAACGACTCCCCTCCCTGTTAGCATATGATTAATATACAAATTTTTGTGTGTAGGGAACCATCTTGAGAGATATAAGCATTTTTATGCAGCCCGTAACAGTTTTAATTAGAGGTGGGACGATCGATCGGCTTCCGATCATTATCGGCCGATTTTGAAGAAAAATGCGCAATCGGAGAATGCCGATCTTTCTTTAATGTTGCCGATTTCACAGCCGATCCTGCACGTGAGAAACACGTGAGCTCATCTCTTTACCAGCGAGTAAAACACGTGGGGCCCCGCCTCTTTTCTAAACAGAGTGATACTCGCCCTGCCTCAACGTGTCAGTGGTGTCTGCAGTGTGGAGTTTCTTCAAAGTGTGTGATGCAGATGTAACATTTGCCATCTGTAATGTGTGCAAAGAGAAAATATCTCGTGGAGGAAGCAAGGTAAAAAATTTCAACACGACAAATTTAATAAGACACCTGAAAACCCATCACCCAGTGCAGCATGGCGAGTTTGTTAAACTGACCGTGGAGAACGAGAACCCCAGGAATGCATGATGGATGAAACTGTTCTATAATACAGGGGTTCCCACCCTTTTTTGTGCCACAGACCGGCAGATACATGAAAAAAAATCTCGCGGACCAGTTGTCAATTTTCGCGGACCGGTTGTCAAAGTGTGTGTCAACACACACCCCTAACAAAACGGCAGGGCTCGATTTCAGTATAAACGCGCATGTACGCGGAGCGCCCGTAACACAAACCCCGGCTCGTTCGCGACCGACACGTCACTAGCGCGTAGTCTCTTTAGTAGCGCGTGTAACTGAAAGTCTCTCGTTATGCCGCCGATATATATTTAATGTATATATATAGATTATACCGCTATATAATCTATATATATAGATTATACTATATATATCATCTCTATATATAGATTATACCGCCCGCCGTTCACCTATACTCAAATTATTTGAGTCAAATATGATGATAAACACACAGCTGTTTCGCCGCCCGGCAGTAACACCTCCACGGCCCGGTACCGGTCCGCGGCCCGGCGTTTGGGAACCCCTGCTATAATAGACAGCTATAGCAGCAATACACTGTAGACCGCTATAGCTGCAAAAAAAATAAAAAAATCGGTGATCGGTGATCGGTGGGGCAGATATTTCTCATTGTGATCGGTGATCGGTGATCGGTGGCAAAAAACGTGATCGTCCCATCCCTAGTTTTAATGCTGTAACGCTTTAAGAGCTGTTCTGCGTTGCTATTTTAGAAGGACACATGACACATGGAATGTTGTGTGTTACAACACAACCCTCTAAGTTATACCAACATTTCCATGCATTGAAATGCATGATGAAAACAATGAGGAAAATCATGATGAAGACATGCAAAGGCCAAAATTGCAATTTATGAATAAGTAGGATATGATCCAATTCTCACAATTGTATAGCTTTGAAACTGTTTGCACAGATAATAGTAGGATGATAGGAGTTTTAGGCAGTGGAGGCTGGTCCATTGAGGAAAAGGAGGACCATCCTACCAAACATTAATCTGTGAAAATACTGATAAAAATGCTGTTTCTAACGCTTCAAATTCTTTATTTGGGTCGAAAAAATGAAGCGGACCTCCTCCAAATAGAATAGAGGTAATGTGTAAGTGTGTGTATGGGAAATGCGTAAGTGGTGCTGTAATCACATGCAAAGCAAGCCCCATGGACATTTGTTCTGGGCATTAGGCGCCTTCCGCGGGAAACACATCAGAGGACGGACGGACGGCCGGCCATCGGTCACACTTTCAGCCGCGCTCTCATCACTTCCACTCTGCGGGAGTCACCGTTAATATCGACAAGGTTGGACTACAGCCAATCTGCTGCCACCAAGACGGGAGGCAGATGGATTGGACCGGCAGCACTCCAGACTAAATTGAGAGAGAGAGAGAGAGCGAGAGAGAGAGAGAGCAAGTGTCTGTCTGGCAAACTTTTCTCCACCGACTTGCTCACTCAGACAGATGAAGAGGGAAATAAATAAATGACGAAGGCAATTAAGAGAGTAATTAAGAAAGGAAACAAAAGTGCTGCAAATGAAGGAAGAAATAAACAAATAGAAAAAATAGGTATGTGGGGAAATAAACCCAAAATAAAAGCCACTACACCCACACACACACTTGTGGCTTTTGGGAGAGAGAACCATTTGTTTCCTGCAGCGTAATTAAACCCCGGGGTTACAATATGCATTACTTAAGACACATGACATATGGCTCCAAATGAATGACACATCTGCTGCCACCAAGATGGGAGGCAGATGGATTGGACCGGCAGCACTCCAGACTAAATTGAAGAGCTTACGGGAAGAGCGAGAGCGAGAGCGAGAGACATATGAATGCTGCCATATTGAGATTAAAAGTGATGGCCATTATAAACACTGCATGTGTACTGGACTGTTTTTCTTGAGTGTTCTTTAATCCAACTTATGATACTTTGATGGTGATCTTAGACTTGACTTATATTGCACAAATTGCTCTAATGGTAACATATTGTAGGAATGCCACACACGCCGTGCTTGAACGCAACGCAGAGAGCGAGAGCGAAAGAGACAGCAAGAGAGAGAGAGTGAAAGAGATATAGAGCAAGAGAATGACAGCGAGAGAGAGAGAGGGGGGAGAGAGAGGGGGGGAGAGAGGGGGGAGAGAGAGAGAGAGAGAGAGAGAGAGAGAGAGAGAGAGAGAGAGAGAGAGAGAGAGAGAGAGAGAGAGAGAGAGAGAGAGAGAGAGAGAGAGAGAGAGAAAGAAAGTGTCTGTCTGGCCATCTTTTCTCCACCGACTTGCTCACTTAGACAGATAAAGAGGGAAATAAAGAAATGACGAAGGCAATTAAGAGAGAAATTAAGAAAGGAAACAAAAGGGCTGCAAAGGAAGGAAACAAATCGAAAACAATCGGCATGTGGGAGAGGATGGGGCTTTTGGGAGAGAGCACCCATTTGTTTCCTGCAGCCTAGTTAAACCCCGGGGTTACAACATGCATTACTAAAGACATATGACTAGCGGCTCCTAATGAATGACACACTTGAACCTGGGTGATTGCATTTCAGTTAATTTGATGCTGTGATAATTATAGCCGAGGCTGCGGGATGCTAATGATTGAGTGCAGAACAACGTCCTGCATGACTTGAAACCCATTGTTCAAACGTACGTAGAGACGCGGGGGCTACACGCACCGTATGCTACCTACTGTAATTCAGTTCCATCTTCAGCATCTCGTCCTTCTAAGTCCTGACATGGTGACATGGTTTATGTACTGTAGCTGTTTGCAATTGTAACAATTTATGGGTATAACAGTATGGTTGTTTTTTTTCAAAGTGTGTTTTAAAAATAAGCTCATATAAAACCTGACCTCGACCGTTCAAGAGTTCCAGATATTACACTTTCCCACTATGTATGAAAACAGCAAACAGCAATCTAGTGTCTCTTGGGTTGTCTCCTGTTTTTAAGTGAGTCCACAGCACGACACAGCTTCATATTGCAATGTTCCTCTCCTCTCAAGTCACATACACACCATCCTCTTAAATCAATTGAACTGTGTACAGTATATCTGTGTTCCTATTTAACGTTGCAATGCTGTTGAAAACGTGCTTGACAAGCTTTTAGACAATTTATTAAATGGATGACTTGCAAACAATAATAATTACAAAAGAATATCTGAAAATTATTTTTACTTTCTAAAATTGTTACCAACACATAAAGGGTACAATTCCATTTAATTGTATTCATTATTCAAGCTATACTGGCAGAGCAATAAGTGCTTGATTCTAGTCATCCCCTGCTATAAATTAGCAGGTTATGGAGCGAGACCATAATACATAATTCATCAGCATATGTGCGTTTCCCTCCGGGCTTGACTATTTCCAGTCGAACACTGGTGTGAAGCGTAGACCTAAATACGACTCCAATGGAAAACCATCGGCAAACCTAAAAATATTTAAAAAACAGTCCCCAGCAGAGGCTCGGAGAACCATCCGCAAAGGTTGAAACTTTTAACCAATCAGGGCTGCGTCATGTGATCGTCTCTCCGGAATCACTGCACGGCGACAACCCTACGATAGAACAACCCAGACACTCACCCACCAGCTGGATACTGGACTAGATACTGGATGTGGATACACATCCACGTGCAGCTGGATACTGGACCTCCTTTCGGACCGCCGCCAGGTGGTGAGGATGGGCAGCACCACCTCAGAGCCACTGACCCTCAACACGGGAGCCCCCCAGGGATGCATGCTGAGCCCTCTCCTCTACTCCTTCTACACCCACGACTGCATGGCTATGCACAGCTCCAACGTCATCATCAAGCTTGCTGACGACACAACAGTGACGGGCCTGATCGCCGGCGACGACGAGACAGCCTACAGGGAGGAGGTCGGATCGTTGGAGCAGTGGTGCCAGGAGAACAGCCTCGCCCTCAACGCACAGCCCTATCTTCATCGACAGTGATGCAGTAGAGAGGGTCAGCAGCTTCAAGTTCCTCGGCCTGCACATCTCCGAGGACCTCACATGGTCCACGCACACCACACACGTGGTGAAAAGGGCCCAACAACGCCTGTATTTCCTCTGGCGTCTGAGGAAATTCAGCATGGGCCCCCGCATCCTGAGAACATTCTATAACGGCACCATCGAGAGTGTTCTTACAGGGTGTATCACCGCCTGGTACGGGAACTGCACCGCACTCGAGCGCAGAGCGCTTCAAAGGGTGGTGCGGACGGCCCAGTATATCGTTTGAAGTGAGCTCCCCTCCCTCCTGGATATATACAACCAGCGGTGCGTGGCCAAGGCCAAACGCATCATAAAAGACATTGCCCACCCCAGCCACGAACTGTATTCACTTTTACCGTCAGGCAGGCGATACCACAGTATCAAGTGCCGTACAAATAGACGCCGAGATACCTTCCACAGTCAGGCCATCTGGCTGCTGAACAAGGGCATATAACAATGTATATTTTATTACATTGCTTTATATATACATATTGCTCTTTTTCTGTGCCGATATATTGCATTTTATAAATTGCATTTTTTTTTTTTTTTTGGACTTTATTCTATTCTATTTTTATTCTATTTTATCTATTTTTATCTTATTTTTATACCTGCTGTCTGTCGTCGGGTATTGCACATACGATTTTCACACCACTGCTTTATACTTGTGTAAACTGTGAAGTGACAATAAACTTGACTTGACTTGAGCTGGGGCCAACTGGTGAGGGCAAGGGAGAGGGAGGAGGGGGGGGGTGAGGGGGGGAGGTGAGGGTCCCTGACTTTGCTCTTTAGCTCACAGGCTCTTCTGGGAGCTCTGTGAGGCTGATGTTTGCCAAGGGGATGATCGGATTGCAACTTTCTGTAGTTTGGTAAACGTTGAATATTCAAATTGATGGATATCTTTTATTTGACTTAATGGTCATTTAAAATCATTACCACTCTACATACAATAACTTGTACACTCAACTCACTCAATTGATATGGGATCAAGTGAGCCTGCTTTGTACCTCACCTTGAGGTATTCTGCAATCTCCATGTCTACTAGGAGTGTACGAAAAAAACTCCAAAAATGTATTTAAAAATAATGATATATATTTTTTCACTAATGCCTCAAGTTCAGTTGATATAACTTTTTCAAATATAAAAACTTCATCAACATCATCTTATACACACTCTGCTTTCATTCCATAATGTGCCCCAATAATAGATCATGAAATGAGTACCGCTATGGACTATATCGACAATCAAATCCATTTTTGAATGGAGAAGCAAAATATTCCCACCCCTAATGTGAGAGAGAGAGAGAGAGAGAGAGAGAGAGAGAGAGAGAGAGAGAGAGAGAGAGAGAGAGAGAGAGAGAGAGAGAGAGAGAGAGAGAGAGAGAGAGAGAGAGAGAGAGAGAGAGAGAGAGAGAGAGAGAGAGAGAGAGAGAGAGAGAGAGAGAGAGAGAGAGAGAGATCGATCGATCGATCTCCTGGGTCATGCCTATTCCTGAACCCACTTTATAGAATGTTTTTTGTTGTAAATCTCTGCATTCTGTCACTGTCACCTCTCGCTCAGCACTCAGGTCTCCCTACAGACTACAAGCCTCTGTTATATTGAAGCTGAACATGATCCTTTCCTTGGCTTTCCAAGCCATCTCTCTCTCTGAAATATTGTCCCTAATGGGAAATAGCTATACAGTATATACTTGACTAGATGGGATGTGACACTGGTTTATTTCACATATTCATACACGTCTTTTGGAATACTGTTGCTTTTAAAGACTTGCTTTTAAAATGCGTCATGGACTAATACATATCTTTGAGTCCTGTTCTAGGACTGTTCTAGTATCCTGTTCTCCTGTGCTATAAAAGTATTATGGTTTAATACTTTTATAGCACAATTCAATACAAATGAAGTCGAATGGGTGATAAAGGTGTATTACAAAAAAGGCTTGTAAGAATTAATACTGTAATATATTTATATTACAGTATTCCTTCTTACAAGCTTTTTCTGAAATTAAAATTGTACTTTTTTTTTTATTGTGTACAGTGTTGTATAGTAGAAGTATAGTACATATAATAGCATATAGTGTTAAATTGTAGGAAATTCATACTGCGGGAGGGAATGGGGAGTAAGCATTGTACTTGTTGCATATGGCAAATAAAAACCTTGAATCTTGAATCTTGACTACATTTTTTGATGAGTTTGATTAACAGTCTCGTACCACAGACCAAACAAACCATAGATTTAGAAAACAACACTTTGAGGTTAGCAAAAACAGCAACAGGGTGACAGAGCTCCTGTCAGGGTACCTTAATCTCTTCTATTACTTAAAAATCCATAATCCACCTCAAATCCATAATGATGATTATTCATTATTGTTTCAGCCACCATGGCAGAAAATCCAAACTTAAAGTTGGCATATTACCACGTTCACTAACCTAACAATTTCAAATTATTTATGAAGAAATCCTCAATGGCATTATACACATATTATAGATCAAATTAATTATGGCAATGATTCAAGATTTATTGGATCTGCAGTCATAACAATTTCTTTAATCCTAAAGTAACTAACTAAACAGCAAAAACGTACCATTCTATACATTATATAGCACATATATATATATATATATATATATATATATATATATATATATATATATATATATATATAATATCAACCTAGTAGATATTTCAGAACACTGAAGCTGACTATCCTTGGGTGTAACACAAAGTGGAATGCACTTATTTAGGAATATGAGAGCTTAATGAGAGTCCATTTGTTTACACCCTTAGACTGCCAGTATTACTGTTTTCTAATACATAACAAAACTAAGTGGTTCTCTCCCTGTACCTTCTTTACCTTCTGGGACTAACAGCTGTTTAATGCAGTGCGTTCAAGTACAGTGTCACTGGTTATGTTACTTAAACAGCAAGGCGGCCTCCACTGCATGTGCACGAAACAGCTGTCCAACTTTATAAATCAAATTTCTAACTATTGAGATAAAACTCCTTATTTTATTATTATTATTTTTTCCAATAGGACTTAATATTCACCAACACACCTGTCGAATCGGGGACCACAGCTGTTCAGTGAATGTGAAGCTGTTTGGATGATGCACCAGCTTGTGTCGAAGACACACACACACACACACACACACACACACACACACACACACACACACACACACACACACACACACACACACACACACACACACACACACACACACACACACACACACACACACACACACACACACACACACACACACACACACACACACACACACACACACACACACACACACACACACACACACACACACACGTTGAGCTACATTGTGACCAGGTCTTTTTTGTTGGTGGGCAGATAAAAATGTGCATGGAGCCGTTTACTGGCAGGCAACAGACAGTGAGTGCTCTGAAGGTCGGACAACGCGTCTCTCTCTCTCTCTCTAGAAAGCATAACATGTTGGACACAAGAAGAAGAGCCCTGCGCTTCACAGGTTTCAGGCCGTCCGTCTCGGTGGGACTGATGAGCTCTTCCGTCGCCCTTCTCTTTCCTCCTGAACGGTCCCCTTTACCCCAGACTCCAGACTCAGAACCATCAGTTAACTCGTAGAGAAAGGTCACAGGAGGCCGACCGCCACCAATGGCTTGGTCAACAGCTCTCCCTTCTGAAGTCTGTCCTTAAATAAAGAGCAGCTCACAATCAAGCCCGACTACAGCTGCCCACCCCTGCCCTGCTATCCGGGTGTAGAATCAGTAGGGTGGTGACAGCACCATCACCGTCACTTGGTCGTCTTGCTCAAAAACAGACCACGCCCACTAAGGTCATATCGCAGTACATCAGCGTAGTGGAGGAAATCTACTGTGTCTTGAAGACCGCACCGTAAAAATATGCTATATTTTATTGGAGAGAGTTTGAAATTAAGCCGAAAACTCTAATAGTTAAAAGTGAGTTCAGTACAACGAGCAACACGGTGTTGTTAACCCAACTATACTCGTCCCCCAAATGTATGTTAGCATCAGGGCGCACTTAGTCGCCCAAAACGCAGTACGTCTGAATTAAGTTACCTAACAACCTTTCACATGACTTGTGCTATGCAGTTTGTGTTTACTAAACGTGACGGCACGTCCCAACATCCAGAGAGAGAGAGAGAGAGAGAGAGAGAGAGAGAGAGAGAGAGGAGAGAGAGAGAGAGAGAGAGAGAGAGAGAGAGAGAGAGAGAGAGAGAGAGAGAGAGAGAGAGAGAGAGAATGTAGGCTCATTCATAGCACTTATGAACATAAGGGGAAGCCTTGGGATCTCTGCCTGCGTGGTCAACGCTTCGTTTTGGATGGGGCACTGACAGCTGAGTGCGGGGGTTGCATGATGACAGGCGAGACTCGGTGACGATATCCCTGAAGAAACAGCCCCGATGTTTTTTTTCAAAAGCCCTCCCTCTTCCCTCCCACTGTAACTCCCTCCCTCCCGCCCTCCCGCTCTTCTTCCCTTCCTCCATCCAGCCGCCCACCCTCCCTTCCTCCCTCACTCCGACCGGCCTCACCTAACGCACACTTTTAGGATTAGCTTCTTTCTAAAGGCGATCCCCACTGGTGTATCGAAGATGCCAATGTTCCAATTATATACGTACAGCGATATATCGTTTATCTTGTCGTAGAGGGGATGGGGTGGGGACATGGGTAATATATTTGAC
This sequence comes from Muraenolepis orangiensis, assembly GCA_027704905.1. Taxonomy (NCBI): domain Eukaryota; kingdom Metazoa; phylum Chordata; class Actinopteri; order Gadiformes; family Muraenolepididae; genus Muraenolepis; species Muraenolepis orangiensis. The sequence goes on from CM050999.1 coordinate 24,445,416, forward strand.
AGCGTGATATAACATTATGAGCCTTGCCTTTTAAAGCAGTGCATGTTTGTTTGTTTGCATGCTTTACCTGAATACCGGCGGCCACCACACACACACACACACACACACACACTGTCATTGTCACTGTAATAAATCTGCAGCTTTTTAGTGGTTAATGAGATGCTGTCATGGCGGGCGTGCAGCCTCGCCCTCGCCCAACAGAGACCGAGATGAGTTCAGATGAGTCCCCATGTCACACGTCTTGCCGGCTACATTGTTTACCCAATGCCGCCTGACTCTGAGCGGAGTCGTCTCCTACCCACTAATCGGGCCTATCAGCGGCAAGTGCGTGGGATCCCCGTACGAGGCCCATATACCGACTGGCCTGAGAATCCAAACCCTCAACCTTCAAACCCTCAAGCCCCCATTTGGACACGTCGCCACAATCTTCCGGAAGCACCGCCGGGCGATTCGCTGCGGTGAGCGTCCTGACAGCTCCACAGTGTACCGCTGTTAAAGATGAGGACCGCAAAAATTTAACAGTGGATTGGAAGGGCTGGTCCTGCTGTGAATGGGAATTGGCCTCCTGCCACATGTAATACCTCACATGAATATCCCTCTCTACAGTCACATCATTTGCCGTCTGCGCACCAAGAGGTCCCACAGTGGAGTTGGGGGGGAATTAATCATATGTATCCTCGCATAAACACCATGAATACAGGTGCTATATTATATATTTTTACACATCCCTACCTGTATCATCCGCCCGAGCTATATTAGTTCACATACCACTGCTTTGAAATAACCAATAAAACAGATAAGCGTGTCAGTATGGATTCATAAACTAATTCTATCTTGAAATATGAAAGTAAAGCATGGGGCAAATCATGCATGAATTACACAAGAACCGGTCTTTTTCCTTATTTGAGGCGCCGAAAAAAACTGAACGGGCAAAGTTTTTCAACAGGCTGCAACTTTACTTTATTCCCAATCCCGCTGGGAGCTCGGAGGAGCCTGCAACAACCAATCAGAAGCCAGGAAATTAGCCGATGAAATGAGTCAGCACAACCTACATGGGGTAAATGATCTCGGTGAGCCCCTCTGGTCTCCTCATTTTCAACGTCTTTACTGCCAAAGGCTTTCATTAAGAGCATTCATTATCCCACCTGATAGTTCTCACCGCCGTCCCCCCCCCCAGTTGGAATCCTTCGGCTCAGAAATATGAGTGAAAGGATTTGACGGATTGCCCATGAGGGCTTCAGCCTCGAATGGATCGGAACGGATCGTGAGCACGGCAGATGTGGATATATATAAATATATGAGGGCTGTCAAAGTTAACGTGTTTACGCATGTGATTAATCATTATGAACATGGCTCTTTATAATGCTCACCCGCTCAATGCCTTTGAGTCAACCAACCGTTTCATCCCCAGCTGAGCTCAATTACATCGGTAACGACTTAAGGCATTAGTAGTGATCATGAAAAGAAAAACACATTTGGTTATATTCCGTCTCATACGCTCATCTCAGCTCATATTTAATGTAAATATTCAACCATGCATGTATGTTTACTGTATTATACCTGTACAAATAGAGACATCATTTTTCACATTCACAACACAGATAGGGCCTGATTTGAAGGTGAGGCAGTAGACGCATGAGTAGAAGTGTCCAGTGCCCCTGTCCATTGATTGAAGGATCAAATCACATCTCGCATACTGATAGATGTTCCCCATGAGATACTATTTGACTTTATGACTTTATGTTAATCGCTGTCTCAGAAATGCTTCACTAAAAATAAAAATACAAATGACACTTGGATTGGGGGCGAATCGGACCTTTGAGGTCTTGTAACAGAACATATACTGCACATACAACATATAGTAGACTCAGGTGCATGCAAGTTACATTTTCTACAAACTTGATCTTAACTGAAAGATAAAAAAATAAATAATAATAAAAAATAAAAAATGAATGACGTCATGCTAGAGAACAGTAGTTGAGAATCCTGAGGCTCAGGGATGCGGGGAAGATGAGAAGCGACATGGACACTGGTTTGACACAGTGGGGCCTGTTTTTTATGTGTGTGTGTGTGTGTGTGTGTGTGTGTGTGTGTGTGTGTGTGTGTGTGTGTGTGTGTGTGTGTGTGTGTGTGTGTGTGTGTGTGTGTGTGTGTGTGTGTGTGTGTGTGTGGCTTGCACACGGCTCCTCTGCTGGCAGCCTGCTGTGCTAGTGCCTGGGCACATTTATCAAGGTGTTATAACAGAGGAAGAGTTCTAAATGATCTGCAGCAGTGTCAGGAATAGGGGGGGGGGGGGAGGGACGGATTGTGACCCCGCCGTTGATGGGGGATGGGGGCAGCAGTCCCAGAAACACCGTACACTACTTTGCCGTTATCCCGGAGACCACAAGATGAACTATCATTGATCTTAGCAACAACAACAACATCAAAAAAGACTAAGACCTCCATCACCGCTAGACAAGGCTGGTTTGGCGAAACACACACACACACACACACACACACACACACACACACACACACACACACACACACACACACACACACACACACACACACACACACACACACACACACACACACACACACACACACACACACACACACACACACACACACACACACACACACACACACACACACACACACACACACACACACACCGTAAATCACAAAATGGCGCAGATTTCAAACCTGGAAATCCTGATCATTACTAAGGCAAACTGCGTTGTCATGCAGTTTAGAAAAATAGAAAAATGCATATGGATGCACGTTACACACATCAACAATTCATTGCAATGCGAAACACAATAATAACATTTAGGGCATTTGGCAGACGCTTTTATCCAAAGCGACTTACAAGGTGTACATTTGTAGAAGTAGACAATAGCATAACGCTGAGGTACGCGAACATAACAATAGAGCAGTTCACAAGCATTCATATTAACAAGATGAATAACACAATTTCGTACTGCCAGGTCACCTGCTTAGCTGTGATAAGAGCGTGTTATCAACATTAAGGCTATACACTTGCTAGAATATACAACATGCTAAGAGCTATTAATGTCAGGACTTAAGCAAGTTAGGGGTTCACAAAGGAGAAGGAGGGTTCATGGAGAGTCCAGGTGGACTCTGAACAGGTGGGTCTTGAGTCTCTTGTGGAAGCTGGCGAGGGACTCTGCCGTCCTGACATGAGACGGGAGTTCATTCCACCACTGTGGAGCCAGAGCCGCATTCCAAGCCTACATCACAAAAGTGCAAAGAGTGCAACACAAACCACTGAAGAAACCACACGGCCCCTGCTCAACAGCAGAGGAGGTGGGCCGTGTGCAGGACCATGTGTTGGATGCAAACCTCAATACACATCTCCTTGGCAACCTAATTCAGAGCATGATTCGGTCCATTGAGCTCGAAGTTAATACACCATCGTCATGGTGGCCACCAACCACGGCCTGAGGCATCCAGATTGGAGCTGATCTTCACTACCTTTTCAATCCACCACCGTATATAAAGTATGTGCAGGCTGTCACACACACACACACACACACACACATGAATGTCTTGTGTTTGCGATGTGCCATATACAAGGCTGTAAGAGTGGATTTAGCACCTATCCTGTCGTCTCTGTTGTATCATCATAAGGCGTGCGCGTGCGTGCGTGCGTGCGTGCGTGCGTGCGTGCGTGCGTGCGTGCGTGCGTGCGTGCGTGCGTGCGTGCGTGCGTGCGTGTGTACGGTGTGTATTTTCTCTAAGCTATTTGGAAACGGTTATGTGGAATAACAGGTAAAGGAGCTGGCCCTCTGGCGTGGCCTAGGGGGGATACTACTGCAGTGTTGTCTCACGGTCGGGAGGGGGACCACAACAACACAGGAAGTGATGCGTCACTCCTTTCGATCGATTACACCCCCCCTCCACCATTGTAATTATACACTAGCCCCACTTAGGTCATTCATGTTATATCTATTCATGCATGTGCTCTCTCTCAATCACACACACACTTCTTTTTTGGGGGATTTTTAATACCTCTACACCTCATTCTGGAAAGCATCACAAGGCTGCTTATTGCTCCGATGGCTCCCCTCTCCCCCACCACACACAAATACACACACACACACACAGAAACACACACACACACACACACACACACACACACACAGAAACACACTCACACTGTCTCCATTGCGTTGCAGACCCTCCCCGGTTCAACAGCCTCATCACCATTAAGAGGACTCTAATGTCGCTGTGTGAATGTTAACATTGCGCCCCCCCGTCCCCCGTCCCCGTCCCCGCCAGCAAACAGCCCAAAAAGGCTAATTGCGAAGAAGGGGGCCCCCCTCTCACACTCACAGAGACAGGTTCTGAGACTCCCTCCAATTAAGCCCATTCACAAAGCGCAATGAAGGCCTGGACAGAAGAAACATACACACTGTACATGCTCTGCATCTCATCGCTCATCTGTCATGTTTAGCAAACAAAAGGGAAGGTAAGGAGGGGATGAGGGGTGGGGGGAGTCTGTGTGTAGTGGCGTCTAGCAAGCGTTGTTATGTCTCTCACGAATCCCCGTTGGCTAGCAAACGCATGGAGAGGAATAATAATAATAATAATAATAACAATAATAATTCATTGTATATAGTGCTTTTCAAGACACCCAAAGCGCTTTACATCGTGTGAGGTGTGACTGTGTGTGTGTGTGTGCAATGGTAATGGTAACGCTTTTTGACACAGCGCTTTGATCCAAAACGTTTACAAGTCAAGCATCACATTCACCCATTTATACACACATTCAACCACCGACGGCGGAGTAAGCAATGCAAGGAGACAGCCAGCACGTCAGGAGCAGTTAGGGTTAGGGTGACTTGCTCAAGGACACCTCGACAGATTTTTGCTAGGAGGAGCCGGGGCGACCGCTCTACCTCCTGAGCTATACATTGTCATAGACCCATTTATAATTTAGCTTCTGGGGGACAAAAGGGGGCTGCTGTGTGTGTGTGTGTGTGTGTGTGTGTGTGTGTGTGTGTGTGTGTGTGTGTGTGTGTGTGTGTGTTTCTGTCTGAGTGGGAACTGGCATCCTCAGTACAAGCCTCTTTCTACTTATCCAAAAGACTCAAAGGATTTCTCTGAATACAACCATTAACACATCAATACTTAATAGTCCCTCCTGGCGTTTCCCAACCTAATAGTATATTTAACTTGGAAATGTATCGTCGTATCATAAAAGCAAAAAAACTCTTTGAACCTCAATCTAGCCTGTCTTAACGACAGTCTTAATGTGTGTGGATGCGTGGAGCTTTGTCTGGGCAGCAGTTAATGTATAATTGTAGATGGCTGGGTCCGAGAGAGAGTTTTAAGCTGCTCTAACGTCACAATGTGCAGCATACACATATCATACGCAACTTGGCTCTTCATAATGCTCATAATCGATGATGCACACTCAGCTTGGGAAAACATCTCCCTCCTTCCCAGAAACTCATGACATTTCAGAAAATGCGTTTTGGATATGGTGTTCAAATTCTAGCTGAAACGAGAAACTATGCACTAAAAAGCTGATCAAATGTCCACCAAATGGCATATATAATGTTAGTGTTAGTGTACCGGATATAGACAGCTATCAAAAGAGGAGAACGACCAGGCATAGTTCATCCTTGAGAGACATCACGCTGACGTAAAGCACTTCACTGTCACGGTTACAGTGGTTGGCAGGGGGCGTGGCCTAGCCATGTGCGCTGGCGGCGCACACACGCATCTGTCAACAAACAATCACGTTGGTTGGCAGGGGGCGTGGCCAAGCCACGTGCGCTGGTGACACACACACACACACACACACACACACACACACACACTTTCCCCGTCTAATTGTTTATCACCTCACCTGGGGTATATATACGTTGTCTTTCCTTTACCCCAGCGTGAGGTCGTTACTCTACAATGCACGTAGTTCTCCCGTCTGATACCCATCGCCTGCCAACTACCTGCCGGTACTTCGCACCCGATAACCCGGTACTCCGACTCCTTCCCCTGTCCCGGACTACTCGCCGGTCAACTACCTGCCGGTACTCCGCGGATCGTCTCCCCAGTGCACCCTTGTGACTTTGTGTGTTTCCAGTAAATAAAGCCGTTCATATCACTCCACTTGTCGGCGTCTGCATTGGGGGTCCAACCCACTCCCTTCTCATGACAGAACGACCTCACCACTATGGACCTCGGCGACTTCGACACGTGGAGGACCATTATGCTGTCTATCGATGCCTATGGACGCGTCTTTAAACTGGCCCCGTTGGGCCCAGGCCACCACGTGCTGGTGGACCAATTGGCGCGGGAGCTGATGGATCACCGGTTGGTCGACCTGGATCCCGGTGGGCTCCAGCGGCTGGGGCGTCTGGTCGATGCCCTGAGGAGCCGTGGCCCATCACGGGTTCGAGCGCTGCGGAGGCTGGAGAAGGGGTGGGGGGGTTGCGTTGGCTCGGTTGACCCTCGACGAATATTACCAGTGCCAGCCCGAGTATGATGCCCGGTGCGGACTGTGGGTTCAGGGACTGCGGTACATGATGGGCCAGCTCTGGGACCTGTCTACCGCCATTACTTCCCTCCTCAGCGGAAGGACCCCTGACGTCCCGCTTCTCCCCCGTCTGACAGCTCCGCACCCGGCTGACGACGACGCTCCGCACCCGCCTGAGGACGTCGCTCCGCATTCGCCTGAAGACGTCGCTCCGCACCCGCCTGAAGACGTCGCTCCGCACCCGCCTGAGGACGTCGCTCCGCATTCGCCTGAGGACGTCGCTCCGCACCCGTCTGACGACGTCGCGCGGCCCCCGTCTGTTGACGTCGCGCTGTACCCGACTGACGACGTCAAGCGCCCCCCCGTCTGCTGACGCCGCGCCGTACCCGACTGACGACGTCAAGCGCCCCCCGTCTGCTGACGCCGCGCCGTACCCACCTGACGACGTCACACAACCCCCGTCTGCTGACGCGCGCCGTTCATATCACTCCACTTGTCGGCGTCTGCGTTCGGGGTCCAACCCACTCCCTTCTCGTGACATTCACAAATGGAAAATAAAATGTGTAAGATCAGGCAGAAAAGCTTCTTAACGGTCATATTCCCTTGGTGAAGCTTTCAGGAGTAAAAAAAAAAGAACATTCAAAAAACGTATTCAAAATCAGTGAGTATGTACAAAAAATGTAATGAAATAACAGTGTAGATGTTAATTGAATAGCTTGTTGCTTAATAGAAGCCAGCTTTAGGCACTCTGCAACGTTGGGAAGCATTTTTGACACGCAAACAAGAATTTTTAGCTTGGATCTCTAGGCAAGATCTGACAGGATTGTGCATTGGAGGGGATTTAAAGGAAAATGTCAGCCGAGCTCATCTGGGTGATAGAAGTAGAGTGGAGTGGCCATAAAACACAAAAAGACTCTCTCTCTCTCTCTCTCTCTCTCTCTCTCTCTCTCTCTCTCTCTCTCTCTCTCTCTCTCTCTCTCTCTCTCTCTCTCTCTCTCTCTCTCTCTCTCTCTCTCTCTCTCTCTCTCTCTCTCTCTCTCTCTCTCTCTCTCTCTCTCTCTCTCTCTCTCTCTCTCTCTCTCATCTAAACTGATCTCGAGACAAAAATCGCTCTCCACCTTGTCATTAATAACAATCATGTGATCAAATTAAGTCTTCCGCTCCTCCTTCCCTATCTGCTAGCAACACTAGCGATTAGCCGACCCCTTAATGAGTGGGCTCCATGTCCCCAGCGGACCACTAGATTTTCAAGTAGAAGTCTATTCTATTATATTCATATTCTTTAAATTTAACTTGATGAGAAGACTACAATTTTGCACAAAATGCTGTCTACACACTGGAACTGTGTGTTTCGGTGTGTGTGTGTGTACTTGCGCATGCTTACGACTGCCTGGTCTGTCCCTCAGAGCAGTGCACCTTTGTCAGAGATACAGGGCGCTGGGGGCTTGCAGGCAAGGCCTTTTAAACCTCAGCTCACAGGAGCTGCAGACCGGCCCGCCCGATGAGTCTGGCGTCCACAGCACTGGCTTAGTATAAGCCGCAAATGATCTGCTGTTGCGCCAAGCAGTAGGCCACTTCACTTCCTGGGCAGGTGTACACCGCTAGACACACGGGACTCATAGTGTCTCCTGGGCAGGTTTACACCACTAAGCACACTGGACTCATACTACCTTCCGGGCAGGTAAACACCGCTAGACACACTGGGACTCATACCATCTCCTGGGCAGGTATACACCGCTAGACACACTGGACTCATACCGGTGATCCTGACTTTACCTCACATGTCACATGGAAAATTCTTGATAGTGGCATATATGATTTACTTGTTTCAAAATGTACTGTATGTACAGTAGTTTATGGTGCAACGGTATATGCCAGAAACTGCCCAAAAAATGCTGCGCAATATGGAAATATGGGAATCAAACTCAATTCATATCAAACTAATATGAGCAATTATATGGCTTGGCACACAATTCATTCACAATTGATCTACCACGCTTATTTCAAAATAAAAAAAATTGAGAGACAGAAAGAGAGAAATAAGTGGAACGCTGACTCTAAAAGTGGTTGGAAACTTAGCTAACTGAGTATAATAAGTATCATGTGAGTATGTGAGTAATGTGTAGGAGTATAATAATTATGATTGGTTGTAACATTTCCTCCAAGATATTTCTCCTGGACATTGCTGAGAACGATTGGCCAGCTGTACGTTTCCTTGTCTATAAATTCCCTGTTCAACCATGACCCTGTGATATGCATTCACGTTGCATGCATCACAGACGCACAAGCCTTCATTGGCCCCATGGATCGGTGTGCAACCGAGACAGGTCACAGTTACCAAGTGTTGCTTTCACTGCAGAACGGTACCGCAAGTACAATTGATTTTGGATTGATTTAGTCCCGGAGAAATCAATGGCTGTTTTTCAGAAAACACACAGGAATTTACATGCACACATTTTCACACACACAGGCATAGTGACAGTCCTGTGCATATGACATCATGTGTAGTGAAAGTGACAGGAGAGAAAGGGACCAGAGATATTTGAAAATGAATGTAAAAGTGAAAAGGGCAGCATGTGTATATGCTGGGGAGTAGAACGAGAGCGAGAGAGAGAGAGAGAGAGCGACATGAGTCAATTACCGAGTGGGACTCTCTCGGTACAGTTGTAGATGGTGGCAGCAGTGCTTGAACCCAATCAACCTACCGTCTCAGTCTATTCTAAATAACCAAGGAACAGCGCGAGGGACACAGCACTAATTCGAAAAATAGTTTTGTTTGGGAAGGATTGCATTGTGGGGGGAAGGTAGGGAGGGAGGCTGGCTTCACAGCATGGCTTGTCGTGGTTCACAGCACGCCGCATCTCCCCCTCCCCCTTCCCACGCCTCCCCCCCTCACACGCCTTCCCCGCACGTCTCCCCCCAGCACCTCCCCTCGGCTGTAATAAAAATCATAACAATTATTGCCGCTCACATACAACAGCTTTCAGATCTGCATTACCTTGGGCCGGGGGAGGAGGGGAGAAGGTATTATCTACCGTCGAGGGAGGTAGGAGTGGTGATGATGGTGGTAGTGGTGGTGCTGGTGGTGATGATGGTGGTGGTGCTGGTGCTGGTGGTGCTGGTGGTGTGGTGCTGGTGGTGCTGGTGATGGTGATGGTGCTGGTAGTGGGGGAGGGGGCTGCGTGGTGTTCGGCAAGCAGGAGGGTAAGCAACTTCAATTATGGTTAATGAGCTCAAATGAATCCAGTTAGCGGGGCTCATTAGCTGTGATTCACTGATTGAAGCCATTAGGGCTCAACGTGCCGCCACCGCCGCCGTTGGCTGGGCGAAGCAGCATGACGAGGCAGTGGGGCGGAGACGGCGAGGAGGAGGCGGCGAGGGTATCATGTCCTGATGCAGCCATCATGACTAATCTCCCGCTTGCCGCACATCCGCACTGGGTTGTGTTTTGTCGCACACCTGTGTGGATGTTACGTGAGCATGAGTGTGTGTGTGTGTCTGTGGTTGCTTGTGTGCTTGTGTGTGGGTGGTAATGATGTTGCTGAGTGAGAGTCATCGCCACCCCCCGGGGTTTCCTGTGTGTGAGGAGGAGGAGGAGGAGGAGAGGCTGGATGGAGGCTATGGGAGTGGGAAGAGAGGCTATGGGGACTAGATACAGAGGCTGTGGGGGCTGGGGATGGGTGTTTGGGACAATTTGTATGGTCTTGCTAACAATAAGACCTCTCCCTGATGGAGTCCTGGGATGGGGCTGGGGATGGGGGCTGGTTATGGAGGCTATGGGGGCTGGGGATCGAGGCCAGGGGTTGGGGATAGAGGCCGGGGATGGAGGGCTTGGGATGGAGGCTGGGGGATGGAGGCTGTGGATGGAGGCTGGGGGATGAGGCAATTTGCTGCACTCCAACGATGGGAGGGGGATTAGAAGTGACAGTCTGGATCATCAGTCGTGTAATGCACCTTTCTACACTCACTGGCTCCATTAACACATTATTTTGCCGTGTAGCTCCCCTCTATCTATATCTCTCTCTCTCCCTCGCTATGTATCTCTCTCTCTCTTTCCATCTGTATGTGCCTCTCTCACTCTGCTGGCCGCCACAGCCCCTATATTATTAACAGGGAGTGGTAGTGGTGTGTTTACCATGTTATAATAAGTGTGTCCATTGATGAAATCGGCCCGGCTAAGTGAACGCGACTCCAACACGGAGTTGCAAGGAGTGTGACGGACATCGCGGCAATTCAGTCAAGAGACGACGATGTCGTCCGCGTTAAAAGATAAACGGAATTTATCGAAATGACGTATTCAACGGCGGACAGTTTCACGAGCGTGAGCCAAGCGTTCCACTGTATTCATGGATTGGAGTGGAAGGGAATTGAGTGTGCGGTGTTGCGAGCAGATAATGGATTGATTGTTTTGTAAGAGTCGGACGCTCTGGCCGCCTACCGTGGATTAATGGCAACCCGTCAATGAGTATACGAGTATTTTGACTGGCGATTGTTTTATGGGATTTGCCCTTCTAAATCTCCCCCCCACCACCCCTGCCCCTCATGGATGTAAATGCGGAAAAAAATTGTAGAACAAGCAGCAGACTCAAAGCCTGTAGAACCGCTCACCCGCCCCCACTCCCTCACTGGAGAACACATTTTTTTTTCTCTTTTTAACTCTTTTGAACATCGCCGTGTGGCAGAATATTTATTTGCACCACTCTGCATTCGAGCCAAACAAGTGGCTGTAAAGCTGAGCTGACCATGTGTAATTTATCGGACAGCCTGGAATATGCATTACCACTGACCTTTAAAGGCTACTCCCCACAACGCAACTTTTTGAGTCAGCCTCAACTTAAGCTACATGAGGTCTGCCCGATGAGTCTCGCTTTGGACCTCAACTCCCATTGGTCGTTGTTAATCTCAAATCTCATTGGCTGTTGCCAGCATTATCCCCGATCAAAGTCTCATTTGCCTCAACCCCCACACTGCGGGAGCCAGGCCTGATAATATCAAACCGGTTTGAAAAGGTCTAAGCCGACGTCAGAAAACCCCCCCCCCCCTCTCCACCGGGGGGAGAGGGGGGTTTGCAGCCTTAGGTAACACGCCCAGCTGCCCTCTGAAAGGCTGGAGGGTCAACATGCTCAGCCTCTGTGGAGGGATTTGCATACGCAACAGAGCAGCAGGGCATAATTCTTCTGGGGTGGATGAACATGAGGTCAGGGTTAATGGCCAACAGATGGTAAATTATGTATTTTTTCGGACAGAGCTGACACCCCATCTTTGTAAATGACTAAAGGGACTGGGTAAATGTTAAAGTGGTCCAATTATTACCCCCCAATTATTAAATGGTCTTGGCTTGATGCCCGTCATCTGCAAAGTCTAATAGTCCCGCCACCTTCTGGTGAAAAAAAATGGAATAAAAAAAAGACTTCTTTGTTCAGATCCCTAACTCATGACTCATCCTCTCATCTTATGTTTGCGTCCGTTTTTTGTTTGTGAACAAAAAGCCGTGTAGCTAAATAACAGTTAAACGTTTTAGTCTAATGCCGCTAATGGAGCTCTTAAATCTAAGTACGAATAATTAAATAAAAGATAAAAAGGAAAATGCTACAAAACACAAATTCACGGGCTTCACTCGTTCAATTTGCCTGAACATCAATAAGACCCGCCACCAACCACACACACTCCACAGATACTGTTTATTACCTTTGCATATGCTCTCGCCTTCAAAGATAACGGGTTGAAAATTGTACAGTTTATGAAGCGTGTCTCGCAGAGGAGTTGGAATTATGTTGCTGTGATATTACTTTGCTGTGTGGGTGAGCGCTTCATACGAGAATGTGAACCAATCCGGCGAGTGTATTAAAATAACTAAAGAAGCGATAACTATTACCGTTTTACAAATATCCGTATTCAACGCCGTTGAATGTCCGATGTTTAAATAGAACATGTAGAAAGTGCATTTTAAAATCAAATAATTAATATCTAAATGACGCAGCAGTAACATGAACATGACTGGAAACAGCAGACAGGCAAAGCTCGCTAAGTACCTCGGGCCATATGGTGTGCTTAGGCTCTCTGCAACACGTGCAAGATTTCCTAACAAGAGCTGTGAATATAAGTGCGAGTCTAGAGTCTAGCCACATAAACACACATATAGCACACACACGTTGATCCGTAAACGGGGGTAGATCAGCATGGAGCTGTGAGACTGAGAGACTATTCTGCCGTGGTTCCATCTCCAAGCGAGGAGTATCGCCACGGTGATATTTCACGGCCCGCCATCTTTAACTCGGGTCACACATCAAGGCTCACGACAAACACGAGCGCCTTCGAAGCATCCGCTATGCATCCCTACTTGTGTTGTGAACACGTTTCCTCCAAGTTTTGTTTTGGCACCCTCTCAACACCACATCCGAGGCTGTGTGGTCATGGATGAGAGTGGAGGTGAGGAGCGGCGAGGGGGCCTCCCCCTCAAGATGGAAGGCGGACATCAGAGCAGGAACATCTGATTAGAGCTTATGGTGGGAACGCTGTGTGAGTCATAAACACAAAACCAGGAGACCCCGTTGACACGCTGCTCTCAAACACACTCAGAGGATGTGGTGGGGGGGAGCAAGAGAGAGAGATGGGGGGGGGGGAGACAGAGAGAGAGAGAAAGATATATTATTACATAGAAAAAATAAGCAATTTCATTTATCATCATGTGTAACATCTGGGTGTGTGGGCATGTCTTTGTGTCTGTGACTGTGTGTGTGGGCGTGTCTTTGTGTGTGTGTGTGTGTGTGTGTGTGTGTGTGTGTGTGTGTGTGTGTGTGTGTGTGTGTGTGTGTGTGTGTGTCTATGTGTCTGTATGTGACTGTGTGTGTGTGTCTGTGTGTGGGTGTGTGTGTCTATGTGTCTCTGTGTGTGTGTCTGTGTCTATGATTGTGTGTGTCTGTGCGCCACGAGTCATTGTGTTTGACTCAACTCAAGCTCTGTCTCTTATCATTGTAATGGAGACCATATGGCGCAGTCACTGGGACACGTCATTCAAACGCGGTACGACGGAACCAACAGGGACTTCCGCTGGAGTCTGGTTGTAATTGGGTGTCTCTTGGGTGTCTCTGTGTGTGACACACAGAGACACACACACAGTCACACACACACACACACACACACACACACACACACACACACACACACACACACACACACACACACACACACACACACACACACACACACACACACACACACACACACACACACACACACACACACACACACACACACACACACACACACACACACACACACACTTTTTTTTCTCAGGAGAGCATAAGACTTGGTAGAATTATCCAGAACGTCAACTGTCAAGTCACAAAAAAGAGAAGAGGCCAAACCTACCTAGTGGCTCACAGCGGCCACATCCATGGCCAAAATCCATTTATGAAGGGTGTTATTTTGAAAATAGGTGGGCTAGACTCTTGCCCCTCTGGCTCCAGAATAAGTCAGCCGAATGAAAGGTTTGAGATGAGGAAATTCAGTGGGAGGCCATTTTGATTACATGTTAGTCATACTCATGTCGGCAGGGATAAATAGTAACATCTCTGCTATACATTGAAGTGCGTATGTGTTTGTGTGTGTGTGTGTGTGTTAATGTGAATGAGCCAGCAGGAGTGTGTGTGTGTGTGTGTGGAACAGCCGCTGGTGTTTGTGTACTCAAGTGGAAATTAACTGTTTAAATGGTTAAATGTAATGGTTTACGCGTCAGTTTGGATGTTCAATGCCCTGTTTGTTTCTTTGTTTGCATGCGTGTGTTTCTGTGTGTGTGCCTGTCTATTTACTGTGTGTGTGTGTGTGTGTGTGTGTGGTGTGTGTGTGTGTGTGTGTGTGTGTGTTTGCCCTTTTAAGTGTCAAAATCAGAAGGACATGTCATGTTCCTTATTTGTACTTGTTGTTCAGAGACGAGCTATCAGCTAAGATGAATATACATCAAAAGATGAATGGATATTTTATTAATAAGACACACGTCAACGACTAGAAAACTGGTTTGTACTGTTTCCTCACACATATTATACATGTGCATCAGATCTGGTCTATGTAACCATGTGACCTTCTGTGGAATGAATACACATAGACGTAGACATTGTTAGACTAGCACCTTCCCACAGTGAGAGGCGGCAGGATAGCTCAGTCTGTTGGGACTTGGCTTGGGGAATCGGAAGGTCACCGGATCAAGTCCCAGAAACACATGGGCAGTGCCGAGGTGCCCTTGAGCAAGGCACCTGACCCCGGGGTGGCTGTATATAAAAATAGCTGCCCACTGCTCCTAATACTAGGATGGGTTAAATGCAGAAAAACAAATGTCGCTGTGTGTGTATATGACCAATAAAGAGGATTCAATCCTCCAGATTTAGATGAGTTAAAGGTGTCCTTGAAAGGTGTATGGATCTCACTAATAGGTCAACTGAAAGTGTATTGTTATGATTGTTATTATTATGAATAAAGGATTTTTGTGATTCATTCAGAGTGCCTTGGAGCAGAAAGAAGAAGAATTTACAACATCAAGATTTCACTTTTGATAATTTTTTCCCAGAACATTGATTTCGGGGAAGTGGGACTTAACCGTGAGCAAACCATCCAAAAAATACAATCACCTTATGCTAATGCTAATACCCAATATGCCAGGGAACTGGCAGCACCATTACAATGTCAACGGTCAGATAGTGTGTGTGTGTGCGTGGGGGGGAGTGGACACCTCTTTTATCTTGGCCAATTTATAGCCACGTAGACGGGAATATAAGTGTTCTTCGCTGGCAGTTTGAAAAGCCCTGCAGCTCTTGCACTACACATTAACCGACCTGATTAACATCTCCCTGTGGTGGTTAGATTAGCATGTGTGTGTGCCTGCGTGTGCTTGCGTGTGTGTGTGCGTGTGACGCCTACCTTGTACCCTGCGTTGTATGTGCCACCGCTGAAATTTATTCAGGCCAGTTGCTCGAGTATCACCATCAATACGTAGCTAAAAGGTTTGAGGAAATGTTTTTCATAACGTCACGTGTTTCAGGTTGGAAAAAGGAACATACAGGAATACAAACAGAAATATCAGGGGAAGGAATCTGCGTTTTACGCGTGGTTATTGGCAGGGCCGTATAAGGGAAAAACGCTCACTCCGTCCCGAAGGACACAGAGGCTCTCATCTGGACAACCCCCCCATTATAGGTGTGAGACGGGAACAAAATGGAAAAAGATGACATCCAGTCAGGCAGCTAGGACCCTTCCCCCCTACCACAACCTCCTCCCGCCATCATGTCCCCAAGCAGTTGTTCCACAGTTTGATCTACAGCACAGGTCACCTTGTCATGCCACACGCAATATGCACAAGAGTATGCACCCCCCCCCCCTGCTGGTTCTATACCCCGGCTCCTCCTAGCAAAAAAACTGTCGAGGTGTCCTTGAGCAAGACACCTTAACTGCTCCCGACGTGCCGGCTGTCTCCTTGCATGGCTGACTCTGCCGTCCGTGGATTAATGTGTGTATGAATGAGTGAATGTGAGGCATGACTTGTAAAGCGCTTTGGATAAAAGCACTTTACATTTACATGTAAATGTCCCACTCCGTGGGACAGCGTGCCCGGTTAAAGTCCCACATGCCAACACACATACACACACAAAAAAATAACAATATTGGTGTCACCTCACAATTTCCCCATCTATTTGAAACCTTTCACAACATAGCAATTATTCTTGCTGGTGAGGATTTCAGGAGTCCATGCCTAGTAAGTTAACCGTTTACGAGTGGTCACCCGAAAGGATGTTCACAAAGTCTCGGCGCCGCTTCAGCTTTAGTTAAAGGTCTCTGGTACAATTAACGAGAGAATGATTTTCTGCTGGGGCTATTTTTAACAGCGTAGGCAGGCAGACATTGGAAAACTAAATAATAAACTAGAGGGCCCTCAGTAGAGCTCATACATCCGCCTCATCTAAAAGTCCCCTGGATCTGGATTTATATCAACTGTTCCTTGGCCCATTAGTAATCGAACCATCAAGTCCAATTCCGTACATTATTTTAGAGTTATCTTGCTAACAGAAAAACAGGGGTAAAAACATATATCCTGCGTCCATCTTCCATGGCGGAGGTAACAAATACATGAATTAAATAATACAAATAAACAAGGCCTCTGACATTTAGCCTTCTAACAAAGCTTCTCACTCGGCTCTGGCCCCTCTAGTTAACCCTGTCGCCATGAGGCAGCAGCAGGGCAGCCCTGAGCCTCCTCCTTCAGTGACTGTCCAACACTACAGTCTAATCATGGGGAACTGGAGCCTCCTCCTTCAGTGACTGTCAAACTCTACAGTCTAATCATGGGGACCTGAAGTCTCCTCCTTCATTGACTGTACAGCATGACGGTCTAAAGACGAGGACGTGGGGCTGGGAGGACCCGATGGCCCTTTAAAAAGACGTCAACTGATGGGGGGGAAGCAGACAGGAGGCCGATTGGTTAGCAGGGACTACAACACTACCTGTGTGTGCACCGTGGGCCCCTGCAGGACACCACCAAGACTGTGTGTGTATGTGTGTGTGTGTGTGTGTGTGTGTGTGTGTGTGTGTGTGTGTGTGTGTGTGTGTGTGTGTGTGTGTGTGTGTGTGTGTGTGTGTGTGTGTGTGTGGCTGAGTGTTAAGCGGCTATAGGAATATGAATCTCATCCCTTGCAGCCACAATGCATAAGTTATAAGAACCACGACTCTCATAGACGTCCCCCCTGACAACGTGGGTCCCATTCCTATGAAACCCCCGTACCTAGATGAGGAGCCAGCCGTGGAGGAAAACCCAGAAGCTATTTCCTCTGTAGAGATGCAATACGCATTTAAGAAATAAATCGAAAAATCTGTCATAATTAAAAAACAAGAACCACCACGTCTGGCGAGTCATATTTCATGTTTGGGGATAGCAATCTAAGCAATTACAACCCGAGCATCAATCCCCATATAAGGGGCACTTCACAGTTGTCCCTTTTCTATAGGAGGGGCGTTTAGTTATATTTACCTCCGCCATCGAAGATGAATGAGGTTAGATTAACTCTAAGTACGGAATTGGACAAAACTTGGTGGTTCGATTACTTATGGGCCAAGAAACAGTTATTTATAACAGTAATATACACTAACAGTCATTTCTAATTTCAGATCCAGGGGACTTTTTGGTGAGACGGAGGTCTGTGCTCTACGAAGGGCCCTCTAGTTTAGTTTATATACGTTCAGTTTAGCAATTCTGGGCTGAGGCACAAAATATACAGTGATAAATAACATGAGCTAAATAATCACAATGACGTAAGCACAGCATTGTGTACGCACAACCATCATGTGAATGTAGTGTGTACGCACTACATTCGCCTCATCATGCCTTGTTACATCCCAATGTATGTGCTTCCCCAGTGTGTGTCTTGTCTCCAGTTTGGTTCCTCCCTCCAGCCAGAACCCGCCCTCCACCATTGGTCCCTGCTAGTCCTGCCCCTCCATTGGTGGACTACTATACAGAACAGAACCCATTGGTGGATGGGTTTCAAGACTCCTGCACCCAATCAACCCGGATCACCACACCCTGTTAAAACATGGCTGCTCAGACCATTCAGCCCTCTCTCTCTGGCATGAGGCTAAGCCTGGTGATATTTTGTGACCTTGACTTTGAAATATTGCATTTGTTTATTGGCCTTTGTGTTAGGGAAAGTGCTGTAGATTGTTTTGTTATGTTTTCCATTCTTGTAGAGGTCACTAATGTGTGTTATGTTCCTCTTGTTCAGGAAGCAGGGATGGGGTGAGCGGCCATTTCCTTTGGACACTTGTTTTGTCCTGTTTTTGTTGGGTAAGGGTAGTTTAGGTCATCTCTTAGGTTTAGCTTTATTTGGAGAATAGTGGTGTTTGTTTGTTGTTTTGGCCTTGGCTCACCCTTGAGTTACATGTGCTTCCTTTGCATACATCAATAAATATCATTTGTGTTTACAAACCTGGTCCATCATTTCCACCGACCAACGTTTATGTTACAGCCCTTTACCCGTAGACCCACAGGGGTCGTAACATGCCTGAACTCCACAATCAGGGGCAGAAATAACTTTGTCTTCAGCCTCCTCTGCATCCCTCCCACCCTCCCTCCCTCCGCCTCCCTCCTTCTCCTTGCGCTCTCACTTGATGGTAGCTTCTTAGAAACACATAACGGGGGAGGGAGGGGGGGTACGGGCCTGGGGCCACGGCCCCGTCCATTCTTACGTCTTCCTGAGCAGTGCGGAGCCACTAAAAAAAAACAGACAGTACAGTAATAATATAAGTAACTCGTCAGCTCGGCTTTTTTCTCTCCTCTCCCCTTCGTTTCTCACACACACTCCACTCATTAGGCTAATTAAGCCTGGGAGAGGATGCTGTTGAGCCAACTAGGACTGACTACCACCACTGGAGATCATCACGGACCGGCTCTCTGCACATCTGTACACAGACTCAGCCTGTCATGTGAAAAGTTGTTATCCTCCGTTTTATATCCTCTGTCTCCATAGTGTTAGGATTGGTTTGACCTATTGCTCCCTCTCGCCCAAACCCTTCTCTACGTCACACACACACACACACACACACACACACACACACACACACACACACACACACACACACACACACACACACACACACACACACACACACACACACACACACACACACACACACACACACACACACACACACACACACACACACACACACACACACACACACACACACACACACCCCTTTGTAATCATCTCCTCCCACCCAGGTCCGTGCCGAACACAGAGGGCAAAGTTGAGACATCTCCCGGTGACTGTCCAACACTACAGTCTAATGACGAGGACCTGGAGCCTCCTCCTTCAGTGACTGTACAGCATGACGGTCTAATGATGAGGATATGGATGAATACTTAATTAACCCGGAGCCCAAGGCCACGCCGGTAGACAGACTGCCGGTTAAGCCTATACATGAAGCAGCACACAGACTGCCGCCTGCTGTAGTCCATATGTAGTATGAAGCAGTAAACAGAGGCCTGCTATAGCCTATATACTGTATATATATATATATATATATATATATATATATATACACACACAGTATATATAGCAGGTGTCCAAGACCCAAAAATAACCCAGAGCAGGTGTACACACAGGGCCCTCACGCTGTGGTAGGTGTAGCTGCAGCATCTCTTGCAGGAGGAGGAGGAAGACACAGAGGAGGAGACGCCTGCATGTCCCAGAAGGCAATCTCAGCTGCCACCATAAATTCCACCCAGCTTCCCACCAGCAGGCCGGGGGGGAAATGAGATGCGCCAAGCGCAACAAAAGAAGGCGACGGCAGAGACGAGGTCAGAGAAATGGAAACTAAACAAAGAATATAAATGAAAGAAATAAAGAACAACACATTTCATAAGAGAACCTTGACACGGAAAATGGTTGTTTGGGAAGAGCTTTGCCATAGAAACGTACTAATCACAAATGAAATTCTGCATGCGGGAAGATTATCACCAAGAGAAAACATAACGGGAACAACAACGGCACATTGCGAGAGGTAGAAGGGCGGGACGGTTCACACGTAGTGCTTGCGTGCTGTTGAATAATTAGTGGGCGCCGGCGAGCATTTGATTTGTCGCTTTCTGGCAGGAAGCAGACGTATTTGGCATTTTTGCAGCGCTGGTGATGCAGCTATTTTTCTTCCTCCGCCGCACACGTTGAATGCGTACATAGGAGGAGCGTTGTTGCACGTCGCTCGTTGGCTCCTGATGATTCCTTTCCCGCCTTATATCAACTAATTTCCCTCGGGATAAATAAAAAGTTAAAAAATAATAAATTGGGACAGACGTAGAAGGAATATTGCTACTTGGCACCGCCCTTTTTCTATTACGAAAATCAGGCGTGATTCGAATAGTTAGCACCTCTATACTCTGTATTCTCTGTATTTAAAGCTTTGCATGTTTCATGGCAGAGTTTGGGTTTTATTGCGGATGTTGTGTTTACACTTTGCGTCTTCTTGAGTCTGGACTTGGGTCGATCAGGGGTACATTTATCGGGCTCCGCTCGCAGCTTCGCCGTAGCCCCCTCGCTAAGGCGAAGCAAAGACGCCGTAGCCTATATGACATTTACCAATAGTTAAACAGTTGAACAGTCTAATTGCGAGCCAAAGAAACAATAGTTATGTTATTATAACTCTAGTTCTATGATTATAGGCGTAGCCGTCTAGTTACCCACCTGCTGAACCCCAATTGCTGAAACAAATAGCGTGGAGGGTGAGTGCCGCTCGGAGCAGCCTTATATGCACAGTGCCATGGGGAATGTGGGCAGGATCCACGTGGATTGATACATTGCTGAGATTTTCAGTGCACGCAATTTGCGCACGGGACAAGCACATAAGGCGAAGCCGAGACAGCTACACCTATAACTATCGTTTCTTTGGCTCGCAACTAGACTGTTCAACTGTCTGAAGTTGTACTATATGATAGTATGCCTTATTTTTTTATTAAATAAAGGAAAATATACTCAACGTTGCCTCTAAATTGACGAGTCCGGGATTTTCCCCGAGTTCACAAGTAGAAAGTTCTTCAGTTCAACTTCAGGTGACGTTCCATTGCACTGATTCTTGTAGGAGGATGTGAATTCTCGACTTACGAGTTTGTGTGGAACGCGGCATGATTCCACACTGACTGGTCACACAAGACACTGCTACACTACATCCTAATGCAATAATGCATATATATATATATATATATATATATATATATATATATATATATAATCGTTTTACTTTTATTGCTCTAAATAGTAATTTTGTAACTATTTTGGTTGGTGGTGTGCCGCAGGATATTTTTAATGTAAAATATGTGCCTTGGCTCAAAAAAGGTTGAAAAACACTGGCCTAATGCATCCAAGTTGTTTTTAGTTGGTTTGCATGACAACTGGTGGACGTACCTGTGGAAGGCTATATAGGCAAGACGGTGCCATCCTTTGAACAAAACTTAATGTAAATTAATAAATGCTTAATATGAGTTTAAATACTGTAAGAGTTCAGTTGTATTTCGAGTAAAGCTTCCTTTTTGAAGAGCTTCAGATATGACGACTTTCCCAACCCATAAGTCAAGTCAAGTTCCTATTGAGTTCAATATGATGGCCTGCTGGGCCGTGACGAGGAGGCTGGCTTTAACTAAAATCAATATTTATGAACTATAGAATTTCAACACTTGCATTAAATCAAATCATACGCAAGTATTATGTGATCAACTAATGCTCTCGCGTTCATCAGAAATCAAA
Source organism: Muraenolepis orangiensis (assembly GCA_027704905.1). Taxonomy (NCBI): domain Eukaryota; kingdom Metazoa; phylum Chordata; class Actinopteri; order Gadiformes; family Muraenolepididae; genus Muraenolepis; species Muraenolepis orangiensis. The sequence goes on from CM050999.1 coordinate 24,467,187, forward strand.
GACGGTGCTATCCTTTGAACAAAACTTAAAGTAAATTAATAAATGCTTAATATGAGTTTAAATACTGTAAGAACAAACCGAGGCAACAGGGCAGCTGTTATTGTGAGAGTGGACCACCACAGATCAGAGTCTACCTGCTTATCTTCTGCTATATGGGACAGAAAGAGAAACACATCCCTGCTTCTGCTCCTATAAATGGGCAGTCCAACAAAAGGAAGGAAAATAAACAACACAACAGCATAGAATCTCACTTGTCCTTTGTGAAATTAGAGGGTAATAATGGATGATTATATCCGGGGACAAAAAAAAATAACCTATCCAGGTCAGCAGTCTTTAGATTATTCGTTGACATCTTTAAAGCAGCAAATTTTTTAACTCTGCAGCAGCATAATGAGGCTGAGGCAGGCCGACCATCTATCTGTGTCAACATACAGCCGGGAAACACACACGCTCACACACTCACACACACACATTCTTGAAATGTAACCCTAAAGAATAGAGAGATGGAAATGGAAGCCCATACGTGAGTTACTAAGGACTGAATGACCAGTAATTGTATGACTGCCAGACTGAAGGCACAAGAGCCAATCCACCGCTGGCCTTCCAATGCATATACATCAAGCATCTGAACATATCATGTCCCGCATCTAAATGCAAAAGGGTTAGAAGTAGAGTACCCTCACAAAAACAATCAAGCCAAAAGCAATTGCCTTTCTGTATCTGGGAGTTTGCATGAGCTCCTCTTCAACGAAAAGTCCCCAATTACAGATTAACATTTTTAACGACGGTCATTAAGAACCACTGCTTTAACTGGGTTCTAAAAGTAACTACCTTTAATAAAAAAAAACACTGTTGAGTTATGTAGTTAAGAGAGTAGCTTGTGGAAATGGGTTTTTTTATACTCCAGGAAATCATATAGCCCAAACTATAAGATTGTTTGGTTTGCGACCAAGGCATTTAGTTCTGAGTCTGGATTCCAGCTCTGCCTATTTTAATTGCTTTCCTGCTCAACCGTAACCGTAAAAGCAACGAGGAAAAAAACATGAAATGAACCATCAGATGGGACCACTCTTGCTCAAGGAGGCCTACCGGTAGGCCGAGTGAACCAACAACCCTGATGCTGCTGCTACTACTGGTACACACGTCTGTAGTTCAGGAAACAAACCGTACCGAGAGACGGGACGTGACTGGAGAGGGGAGGGGGTGAGTACAAGTGTATTGTCCAAGTAGATTGTTAGGTAGATATTGTTCTATATTGTTCTATATTGTTTGCCAACTTATTGTACTTTTACCTGAGCTTATTGTACTTTTACCTGAGCACTGGCTCAATTGTTGGAGAATTGTTAGGAATGAAATACACTTTTGACTTCTGGTGAAGAGTTGTTCTCTTTACTACCTTTGAACACACTTTTGTAAGTCGCTTTGGATAAAAGCGTCAGCTTAATGACTGTAATGGAATGGAATGCACGTACATCAAGTACGTCAGGGTAGCTTTACGACACCATGAAATCTGACTTCCTGACATCAGGCAGGTAGACGGATCCCCTGCAAGTGCTTTATCTGTTGCGGCCCGCGCGGCCCGCTCTCTCCTGTTAATTTATCACTGTCATGCAAGCGGCTGACAACTGCTACAGTGAATATGAATCACTGGAGGAGGATGCATCTCTGTGCCCAAGCCCAGCTTTGTGCACAGAGACGGCCACGGAAATACTTGTGAAAGAAGCCAAAGCACACGTGTAACAGGTGTAACAATTACAATGGAATGCTTGCTTTTCATTCACTCCCGCAGTATGGATTTCTACAACAACATTATACTACAAACTATACAACACTATAAACAACCCTATATGCTATATACTATACTATAAACAACTATATCCTACAACAATACTACACAATAAAAAATTGTGTGTTTCATGAATGTGTTTCATGAATGATATGCCTACGGGCAGACGTGCAGACACTTGGGTTTGAGCCGCGGACCCTCCTGAACCGGGGAGAGGGGGGGGGGGAACCAAACAACCCACGAGACCACGCTGCCCGCCTCTGATGTGCATAGTATCTTGTGTATCAAGCGCCCTTGTGTATCGATGACATCATCAAACACGCGCCACGTGCGTCAAGTGGTAGCCGCTGTACTAGATATTGTTATATATTGTTTGCCAACTTATTGTACTTATTGTACTACTTATTGTACTTGTACCTCAGTGTACTTTTAACTGAACTTATTGTATTTTTACCTGAGCACTGGTTAAGTTCTTGGAGACTTGTTAGAAATTAAATGCACTTTTGACTGCTGGTGACGAGTTGTTCTCTTACCTTCCTTTGTTGAAGCACACTATTGTCGCTTTGGATAAAAGCGTCTGCTAAATGACTGTAATGTAATGTACATGGAGTGTTGCATGTCAGGTTGTGCGTGTAGGCTACACGTCTTGAGAGAGCGTGATTGCCGGTTAACCTTCACAGTGGCGCGGAGCCAAGACTCCCACTCCCACACACACACACACACACACACAATCCATCAATTGATCAGCCTCTTGATGACATCATGCATCTTGCTTATTTATTTATTTTTCGCTCGGGGGGATTGCAGATGTGCCTCACATCACGTTATCTCTCCATATCGCTTATTGGAATAAGAAATAAAACACACTGCCGCCTTTGCTGTGCTGTATTGACTGTATTGATCGTTGGCAGTAAGAAAGAGTATTGGGAACATAGAGTCTCTTTTCTAGAGAAACATATCACACCGCTATGATATGTTTTGTGGTTTACGAAACGGGCAGTGTTCATTCAGTCTATACAATTTGGATTGTAAATCTAATAATGTGTCTGCTTCCCCAAATCACAGTCATTACCAAAGGGAGACTCTACTCTGACAGGGTTTCCGTCTGGGAACATTCCATTGTGGAACAATAATAATAATAATAATAATAATAATAATAATAATAATAATATCATACAGTGTTCAATAATGGAAGATTATACTGTACATACTGTACGCCGACCGCATACAGGTATGAATTAATTAACGCGGATGAACTCGGACATTTTCTCTGCAAACTAAATTAAACCATGTTGCCAAAAATAAATATGCCATATGTAATGCATACACTCAAGGTGAGTGTGCTTTCTGTGGTGTGCGCTTCAGAGAGAAGCTTATCAAAGTAGCCAGTCTCTCGTATTAAAAGGCACACTGAAGCCCGCCGACTACACCAATACAGGAAGTAGGATATTGCGTATGGAGGGTGTTCCGTCCCCAGCCAGAAGATGCTGGATGTGGTTCGTCTGTAGCCAACCTGTAGGCACCCATTGAGAAACACTCCCATCTGCTTTTTAACGCCCTGCATTGACATTTACCGTCAAAACACACGATAAAGCGTGTCTTTGGTTGAGGTAGTAGGCCTAATGTCGCTTAAGAGATGCCAAGCCCGATATGCTGGTGAAAAACAAACAAAAATACATTTGATTTATACCGTGGGCTGGATAATAATAACATACAGGCCTACACCAAAAGACTTATAGGTATTAAGGTATTACTGGTGACTGACACCGTGCATATAATGTCATGTACTTATCAACCACTACAATTTAAAGGGCTGGCGACAGTGACTAAGTCACTTTTATTTGTTAACCCTTTCTATTTTAAATCCTGATCAAAAGAGACAAACAAATCAACTAACTTGGACCAAGGTGATGCTAAAACGACTGCCTCTTGTTGCGCGCTCTCTCTCTCCCTCTCTCTCTCTCTCTCTCTCTCTCTAACAATGTATATTTTATTACATTGATTTATATATATATATATTGCTCTTTTTCTGACATATATATCACACATTTTTATATATTTAACTTATACAGTTTTGTACTTTTTTAACTTATTTTTATCCTATTCTGTTTATTATAACTGCTGTCTGTCGTTCGTCGGGTATTGCACATACGATTTTCACTCATTGCTTATACTTGTGAAGTGACAATAAACTTAACTTGAACTATCCCTCTCACTTTATCCATCATCAAACCAGGAACATGTGTCATTGCCTACTACATAATGAATAGCAACAAGAAAGTGACCATTTCCAGGTCCCAACAGTGTTCCTTGATCACCAACAACGACTATCGATCGATGACTACACATGAGCGATCTCCATCGCTCATGTGTAGAGCCTATATTAATCAGTCACGACTAAAAGCGCGCTTTACCAGGGGCAAGGTACGCGTTCATGTCATGGCTCTGCAAGAAGTAGTGCTGCTAAGGACCTGAGAAGTGATAACGCGATGATGATGACGGCCACAAGGACATCACCCAGACCTGTGCGTATCGCTTGCTGCAACGATGGACCTCGACCGAGTGTGTTTAAAACCCAATCTTTTGGGGGTAGTTAAAAGTCTACAGGAAGGCAGTGGGTATGGCCCTAGCTGTTTTGTTGTAGTGTGTTTTCAAATGCACTATACGGACTCAAGAGACATCACAGCTCATCAGGTGTCCATGAGATTTTATCCGAGTCTTAATCTCTCTCACCTGATTCGCGGCTCTGCGTCCTTCCCTGCAGGTTTGTCTCCGGGAGAATCCTCTGGTAGTTGAGGAGGATCCAGGAGTCCTACCTTCCTAGATGGTAAAACACCGTCCTGTCAAACTGCTGATATACTTCGATCCCATCCATAGCGATGTCCAGGTCTTCCTCTGCGCACGATTCGTTTCATGTGAGCCTTATTGAAAACGAACGAATACGTGACATACGTGTCGTTCATTACAGACCAAAAAAAGTCCACCTTATAAATGTTTGCAGACCTCTGCTGCCCTACTCTAGTCTACTGACACCCCATGGGTGGCGGTGGTGATTTCCTCGTAGTTGGAAATATCTCACTTCACCCCCTCTCGAAGAAATCCTTTCCTTCCCAAAACAAAAAAGACAAAAAAGACAGAGTCCTTCCCTCGTGGAACTGACAAAAAAGCTTCCGATGTCCGTAAATTCTTCGGGCTTTTTGTTGTATATTCCAGCGCGAAAGAGAGAGAGAGAGAGAGACATACATAGGATCGAACTAAGCCTTCGTTTGGAACACGCGTTGGAGGCTATCGGCGTTACGGTAAAAAAAGAAAAGAAGGGCAGGGCGAAATTGAGGCGCAGCAGCCGGTGTAACAGCGAAGAGTCTATCCTCCTCCTCCTCCTCGCACACTCTGGTATACGGACGCTGTGTGCGCCACACACACACACACACACACACACACACACACACACACACACACACACACACACACACACACACACACACACACACACACACACACACACACACACACGCGCACACACACACTCGCACACGCACAGCAAGGCGCATCAGAGGACGGACGCGAGGAGGATACGCGCCAAAGTGCATTACAACAACTCCAAAAAGGTAGCTGTAGACCTGTTTTATGTTGCGTTTAAAAAAAATATTGTATTTAGATACTCAGTGAACACTTATCTGGCATTATAAATACAAGTAAAGTATAATAAATGGAGGGTTATAGTTAGAATGTATTCTTGGTTTGTCAGCAAATACTCATAAAACAGTGTGTTGTTTTTTATGTGAGGAGAAGGTCCTGTCCTGCCCTTTGCAGTTGGAACACAACCATCAATTATTGTGACATATATTAGATATACCCTTCAGTGTGTGATGATGAAATTAAATGAAAATGTGCATATTTACAAATTTAATACAATACATGTCATTAATTTGGCTCAGTTGTAATTTCAATCTAGCCTATGCTGGATTGGATAGTAAAAACGTGCACACACACACACACACACACACACACACACACACACACACACACACACACACACACACACACCCACACACACACACACACACACACACACACACACACACACACACACACACACACACACACGGCTGGATTACCACCACTCTATGCCCCCCCCCCCACCCTGTGCTGTTGAAGGATAGTTTTTCCATGATGCTCCGGTGTGAATGGGGGGCTTTGGTTGTCTTGTTGTGGGCTTTCGCCGCCAACACACAGGCTTTCTAACTACCGTCTCCGTTATTCACTGTTACCCACTGTTGTTATGGCTAGAAATAGCTGTCAATCAAGCACAAGGAGTCCCACGCAGTCCTGATTTTCGTAGGCCTATTTGCACACTTTAATAAGGCACTTTACATTCACACCATTAACTGTATGCCTATGCATTTTTTTTAAATTTTGGCTTTAATGTCAAAATCCTCCACGTGTCCAGCTGCAGATGAAGTGTGTAGCCTCTGTAACAAACACAACGCACACGTCTGTTGGTGTCAGTGGGTTCACAGTTACCTGAGCTGGGGCTTCCTTGTGCACTGGGCATGTCTCAGGTGAATCCTGCGGTTATCGGTAGGAAATTAGATCACTGCGCTTCGAGTCGAGTTTCAATCAACAACCTGTATCTAGTCACTTGAGTGGAACAGTTCTAATAAGGCTTGGATTCATTAAACACAAGCCTCCCCAGGGACACACCGCAAAGTTATGCAAAATGAATTTGTGCCTGCCTGTTTGCTTGTCTCAGAATGCATCGGCTGAATCACATTTTCACAGGAAGGAGGGGGATCTCCTCCCCAGGGACACAGAGGGTAATCAGTGGAGGCTGATCTATCACAAATGGTCTGCCTACTCAGTACCATGGCTACCGTCATTTCAGCACTTTTAGCTACTAAGTAAGGGCTTGCGGTACGCGGTGTGTGTGTGTGTGCGCTTGCTGATCTTGATAGATAGAAGTAGCATCCATGTACGTATCTATCTGTTATCCATCAGTCTGTCTGTATGTGGGTCTGTTTGTTTGTCTTTTACATTATGAATACAGTCGTGGTAAGCTAATACGTATAGTTCTAACACCACAATCAGCAATCAGCCCATCCACTGGTGAACCACCAGATTCTCCTCTCCACCCTTGAGAGGATGGGTGTCTCGGGCTCTGCACTCTCTTTGTTTGCATCCTATCTGACCTCCTACCGGGTGACACTTAGAGCGTCTGTGTCAGAACCACACAGACTGACTACTGGGTCGGTTTTGCGTCCTCTTCTCTTTTCCCTCTACACAACATCGCTCGGTTCTGTTATCCACTCCAATGATTTCTCCAACCACTGCTATGCCGATGACACCCAACTTACCTTTCTGTTTCCCCCCTCTAACACTCAAGTGGAGACGCGTGCCTGGCACGCGTCTCCACTTGACTGGTATCTGAGTGGACGTCATCGTCAAGTTTGCTGACGACACGACAGTGATGGGCCTGATCGCCGGCGACGACGAGACAGCCTACAGGGAGGAGGTCGGATCGCTGGAGCAGTGGTGCCAGGAGAACAGCCTCGCCCTCAACGTCAAGAAGACCAAGGAGCTGATCGTGGACTTCAGGAGGCAGAGGGGAGAGCACAGTCCTATCTCCATCGACGGCGTTGCAGTAGAGAGGGTCAGCAGCTTCAAGTTCCTCGGCGTGCACATCTCCGAGGACCTCACATGGTCCACGCACACCACACACGTGGTGAAAAGGGCCCAACAACGCCTGTATTTCCTCAGGCGTCTGTAGAAATTCAGCATGGGCCCCCGCATCCTGAGAACATTCTATAACGGCACCATCGAGAGTGTTCTTACAGGGTGTATCACCGCCTGGTACGGGAACTGCACTGCACTCGAGCGCAGAGCGCTTCAAAGGGTGGTGCGGACGGCCCAGTATATCGTTGGAGGTGAGCTCACCTCCCTCCTGGATATTTACAATCAGCGGTGCATGGCCAAGGCCAAACGAATCATAAAAGACATTGCCCACCCCAGCCACGAACTGTACTCACTGTTACCGTCAGGCAGGCGATACCGCAGTATCAAGTGCCGTACAAATAGGCTTAGAGATAGCTTCCACAGTCATCAGGCTGCTGAACAAGGGCATATAGCATATATCAATGTATATTTTATTACATTGATTTATATATACATATTGCTCTTTGCTCTTTAACTTTATTCTATTTTTATTCTATTTTTATCTATTTTATCTCATTTTATAACTGTTGTCTGTCGTCGGGTATTGCACACAAGATTTTCCCATCACTGCTTTATACTTGTGTAAACTGTGAAGTGACAATAAACTTGACTTGACTTGGATGACGTTGCACCACCTCAACCTGGACTAGACCGAGCTGGTGTTCTTACTGGGAAAGGGCTGTCCACACCAAGACCTAGCCGTCACTGTTGATGATGCTGTTGTGAGAACTACTCGGACTGCGAGAAATCTGGGTAGAACCTGGATGACCAAATGTCATTCTCTGCAAACATTGCATCGGTGACACACTCCTGCAGATAACCCCTCTACAACATCAGGAGGATTCGCCCCTTCCTCACTGACAAGGTAGCGCAGGTGCTCATCCAGGCTCTTGTCATCTCCCCCTGGACTAGTGCAACTCCCACCTTGCTAATTCCCCGGAGTCTGCCATCAGACCTCTGGAGCTTTTTCAGAAAGCTGCAGCTCGTCTGGTGTTCAACTGACCCAAGTTCTCCCAAATATCGACCCTTTTCCAGTCTCTACACTGGCTCTCTGTAGCTGCTCAGTAGCGGCTAGCACAAATTAAAGACCCTGGCGCTATCCTACAGGGCAGTGAAAGGAACAGCTCCTTCATACCTCCAGGCTATGGTCAAGCCTTACATCGCTGCCAGTAAACTTTGCTCTGCTCCCTCGGGGTGCCTGCTTCACGTTCCGGCTCTTCTCTGTCCTCTTGCCCCACAGTGGGGGAATGAACTCCCCACTGATGTCAGGACAGCAGAATCCCTGCCCATCTTCCACCACAGGCTGAAAACCTTTCACCTCTTCAGGAAGCCCTACCCTGACCCTTCCTCTTAGCACTTGTGTCTTACTAACTCTAGTGATTGCTTGATTGTTTGTTTGCTTGTTACCTCTATTTTTTGTTCTATTGTAAGCCTATTTTGGCCCACTCATTATTCTTTGACTTGAGCAGTGGTTCCGCTCTTGGAGGCTTGTTAGGAGGAAAATTGACTTATGACTTGCCTACTTGTTGAATGCACTATTGTAAGTGGCTTTGTCACAAAAGCGTATTCTAAATCTAGATACTAAATGTATACTAAATGCATATACATTTACATTTATATATATTTATCCTGTCGATATAATTGCATTGCTCACTACCTGTTGAATACTTGTATACTTACCTGTATATATATATACCTATAATTCTGCACATATCTTATACATACTCTAAAAGTTATTTTATACCGTTTTTATAGCTAGTAGTCTGTCTTACATCTTATTTAACAACTGTAAATGATATATTACCATGCACTTTACTGCAACATATGCACTCTGGTTAGATGCCAAAATATTTTTGCTGTACTTGTGCTGTGCATGACATACTTTGAATCTAATCTAATCTAATCTAAATGAATGAATGATGTAATGTAAAATCCTTTGTCATGCTGACTCAGAGAGTGGGTTTTCCCCCCTACGGGTGTATTGATTGAGGGGGAACTGGCGAGGTGCGTTAACAAGGAAATAAAATGGACTGACGTACGGGTAGGCCTACGTCAACTGTCAGCAGTTTCCGACATTTGCATGCAGAGCGATGTTCGCCTGTCAAATCCGTCTTATGCGGAGACGCCCGCCCTCCCCCTTGACAATCCAAAAGATATGAGAGAGAGACAAAGAGAGAGAGAGAGAGAGAGAGAGAGAGAGAGAGAGAGAGAGAGAGAGAGAGAGAGAGAGAGAGAGAGAGAGAGAGAGAGAGAGAGAAGGCAGTCGGGAACTTGGTGCCAAAATCCAGTGTAAAGGTCTGTCTGTGACACCATGACCCCAAGGTGCACATGCATACTTTTGATTTGAAGATCCTATATTTACCAAGGCACGGAAAGAGTAAAATACGATACAAACAGCAGAAGATATGCAGTCAACAGAAACTTAGCCTCTACTGTCTCTGTGGGTTGGAACACTGATGTAAACGGTTGTGTTTTTTGGGTGCCATTGTTATGGCCACACCATCAATGTTATTACACTTGTCAGCTCTAAAAGGTGTCATTAAATTGGCTGGATTGGTTGCGGCCTTCTTATAAAACGGGCCGCCGTGTGCCACACACGATGGGCTGGGAATGTGTATTTCGGGATCAAAGAAATAAACTAAATATGATTCAAAATAATCAAAACAAAGAACACTACGAGAATGAACCCAGCCCAAATCAGCGGGAGGACGGAACAGCTGCCACCAACTGTTGATGTGGGCTGCCAAAACCGTCGTTTGCAACACTTTCATCGGGCACCAACATTGATTTTGAGGTTCTGTAGACGAGACTCTTTGCTGGCGCTCGTCACGATCCTAAACTCCCTCCTGCTGATTTGTCCAATAATTTCTTCTTTTTTCTTTCAACAGGCATTCAAGGCCTGACTGATCTCCACTAGAGAGTCAGAATGGGAACATGCAATATCAGGATGTTCTCACAATGCTAGCAAGCTTCCCTGGCACAACAACATGTATTCATGAAGAGAAACCCTTGGTGCTTGCTTGTGTGTGAGATAATAGGCCTCTTGTAGGAGTAGCATACTAGCTAAACCAGATGGCCATCCTCTTTCTGGTACTTCTGCTTCAGCATAGTGCATATACTTTATTCTTAAAATATATATACTTGTAGCAATAGACTGCTGCACACCACTGAAGTTGCTTCTCTTGGCTCCGCCTACAAGACAAGACACAGGTAGCATGTTGAACCAACCAGTTTATTATTACGTGGGCAAAATGTTTGCAGGCAGAGGAGCAGATGCTCCACACTGACATGTCAGGGCTCTCTCTCCTGTGTGTTGTCGTGGTGATGGCCGGTTTATCCTGCATGTCGTGATTATCCTGATGCACCACAGGTGTGCAGCCCTACCCGGCCCAATCAGTCGGACTAGGAGCCGACCAGGTGTGGCTGCTTAAGCCAGCCCAACAACACACACACACACACACACACACACACACACACTTCACAATACTTATAGGCTTGTTTTACCTTTATAGACAGGACAGGGGCGATGATTAAAGGGCTGAAACAGAGAAAGGAGCACGTGGCACAGAAATGAATCAAACCCTCGGTCGCTACACGCCATATTCCTGACAAGTTATCAAGCACTAGCCAGTTGAGCCACCCCTATTTGAACTTAAAGTGATTTAAAATGTTGGTTGACTTATGTCCTCATCTTATTACCTGATTGATCAACTTCTAACGGCATCTCTTTTCAACAAAATCTCTTTATTGTGAACTTTCCTCTTGTTTCCTTTCAGCGCTTTTAGAAGTCAGCCCATCAGTATCCTGTAATGAAGGAGATAAATGAATATGAGGAATATAATGACATGCTGTACACACTTCAATAAACACAACAGGATTTCATTGGAGTCTCCTGTGGTAAGATGAGCGTCACACAAGCGTATCGCTGTCTCTACACCGAGAAAAAAAACACTAAATTAAAGGTCTGTGAGAACACCCGTCTCCATGAATATGTCTGCGATGAGCGGCACAGCCAAAAGGGGAAAAAATTATGATTATTTTGAATTAGCTTCGGCAGTGAGAGACAAAAAAGGCTAATAACTTAACATACGTTCAATTAAACGCACAAGACGAGACGAGTCAATGGGGTGTCATGACCTCACTCGAGGCTACTGCCTCAATAGATGACCTCCCCCTCCTCTTTTTCCCTTTTAATCCTCAGGACTGGGCTTCCGCAGCCCGGTTTAGCAGGATTAACGGAGCTCTCGATGGTAGCGGTGAACCAGTGGGAAGGAAGTGTTGCCTTGAGAGACACCTCACCTTTAGGCTGCGGGGGGGGGGGGGGAAGAGGAGCGCCTTCTGAATCGCTGCCCTTTTATAAAGACCACAGGAGGCCGTCAGCTGTGCTATGCTCGCGCGGCGGAGGCTGCAGCCCCCTCTCCCAGATGCCCTGCAATCAGTAGGTTTAGAGCCGGCTCCTGCTTTTTCCTGCGTTTGTTTGGCGAAGGGAATGGATAACAGATGGAAGCACTACCCTGATCCTTCCTCTTAGCACTTGCATCTTCCATTATCTCTATTGGTTGCCCCGATTGTTTGCTTGTTCGCTCTATTGTCATCTATCTGTTAGTTACATTGTAAGCCACGTTACTGTTCTATTGTACCTGAGCACTGGCTCTGCTCTTGGTGGCTTGGTAGGAAGGAAATGCACTTATGACTTCTGGTGACTAGTAGTTCTCTTGCCTACCAATTGTTGAATGACCTTATTATAAGTCCCTTTGGACAAAAGCGTCTGCTAAATTACTAATGAATAATGTAACAAACAAAACCTAATACAAATAATAATAACCAAAAAACTGATTTGAATAAAACGTTCTGGAGCTTAACTCTCCCTTATGTTTGGTCTTCCCTTCCCCATAGGTAGATGCCTTCCTTCCCGGGTGTTGGCGCTGAGCACAGGGGGAGCTATTGATCAGTGCTCAGCTTGAGTGTCAGTAGATTGAATCACCTGACCCTGGGCTGTGGTCCCGTCACATCGGATCCACGGGAGGAGGAGGAGGAGGAGGAGGAGGAGGGGGGAAGAATGCGGTAACTTTCCTTATCGTCTGCCAGCCACCAGACAGCAAGCTAAAAGACAGAGCCGCAGGAAACAGTAGGACTTAAATTCTCCGGGTGGTTCATGGCTCGTCAAGTGAGCGATACGATGGTCCACATTCATCTCGTCTTATAATCCTTTTTAGCCTAAACAATTGCAAAATGACTTCTATAAAACAGATAAAAAACTGAATATAATCTATAATCTATAAAACAGAAAAGGCGAATTGTTTTCAAAATGTCTTTCTCAGCCGGAATTTGATATTATCCTCTAATTGAGAATCAAATTGCCTTTATGTCACACTTTATTAGGCAAGATGGCCACTCGACACACACACACACACACACACACACACACACACACACACACACACACACACACACACAGCATGGAGACACCTGTCAGCTGGTCGTCTTGAGACCAGAGAGCTGTCAAATGTCCATCGTGCGTGTGTGTCGGGGCATTGGTGGACACAACACTCTGTGTTGTGTCCGTTTCACTTTGTTCGCCTACACGTCCCTTTCTGTTCCCTTTCTGTTCCCTTTTGGTTCTCTTTCTGTTCCCTTTTAGTTCCCTCTCTGTTCACTCTCTGTTCCCCTTCTGTTCCCACACACACACACACACACACACACACACACACACACACACACACACACCTACCTACTTGAGGGACCCTAGGTGTCAATCAAGCAGCATGTCAACGAAGCGTGGCTTGAGTGATTACTCCAGAGAGGTTATGGATGAATCAATCGTTGGGAGGGCGCATCGATCGCCACCCCCCGCCACAATCCATCACCCTATCGGCTTCTTGCTCTGGCGGTAGGCCTATACACCCACCACTGGAATCAATCCTCTTGAGGCTCCAGGGTCCCCCGGGGGCTCACAGGGGTGGGGTCGGCTTGAAATAAATAAATAAGGACCAAAACGCCCTTGATTGACTTAAGTGTGACCGGGTAGTAAACAAAGCTCTTTAAAAAAAGGTAGAAAGTAGTTAACATTCACAGCTCTGGAGAATAAATTGACAGGAGAACAGAAAACAAAAAGGAAAGAAAAATGTGAGTGGTAATGGATGCATGTTTAAAGCGCTGGGACGTCGTTCATCTCTCGGAGAACCTAAGTTAGTAATGAGTTCATAGCTGTACTCTACCAAAAAAAAAACATGGCTGACTCATCAATACTACAGATGAGATATAATTCTCAAGTTTTCATCTCCCTCGTAGCGTTATAATGTCCTCTTGTATTTATGATACAGCGATCAACCTATGAGCTCTAAACAGCCTACAAACGATTCACCCTGTTTCCTTAACCTACGATGAAAAAAAATAACAAGAAGAAGAAGAACAAAAACATTAATAAGAGAATATAATTAGCAAAGGCGCCCGGACAATCATCAGCTCAGCTGCATGAGTGGGTTGCTTAGAGAAGCCACTCGCACCGTGGCGTTATAAGTGTGAAACTGATTTATTCCCAAGGTTGTGCGGCATGACGAATGCACGCCAAGAAATGGCCACGCCTATCACAAACACACGCACGCGCGCACGCACGCACACACACACACACACACACACACACACACACACACACACACACACACACACACACACACACACACACACACACACACACACACACACACACGCACACGCACACGCACACGCACACATGAGACATGCCAATAAACTGTACTTGTTAAACTCCATTTGCATTTGGATGGCAAAATGATATATGGCATCTTTGCTGACATACGGAACACACTTAAGTCGCTTTCACAACAGGCGACTCCGATCACTACAAGAAGGATCACTCAGAAAAGCCATCAAGAAGGGTCACTTGGATTACAAAAACAAATTGGAATCGCAGTTCGGGGCTCTGACACCAGACATATGTGGCAAGGTCTGAGGGTCCTCTCCAACTACAAGGGGAGCTCAGGGGCAACAACAACGACCCTAACCTACCAGACGAGCTAAACAAGTTTGAGCCGACCAAGAACATCCACCAAGAGGACTACGTTCTACAGCTGTCCGAGTCCGAGGTCCGCAGAATCTTCAGGAGGGTGAAGGCAGGGAAGGCAGCCGATCCAGACAGAGTTCCATCGCAAGACCTGCGCTGACCAGCTGGCTCCTGTGTTCACCGACATCTACAATGCATCACTGCAACAGATGTCGTCCCAGCGTGCTTCAAAGCGACAACAATTGTGCCGTTACCCAAAAAGACCAAGGTAACATGCCTCAATGATTATCGTCCAGTGGCATTAACACCCATAGCCATGAAGTGCCTGGAGAAACTTCTAATGTTGCATATAAACGTTTCCATCCCTGAGTCCCTAGACTCACTCCAGTTTGCATACAGACAACAGGTCTGTAGATGACGCCATTTCCCTGGCACTACACACGGCCCTGCAGCAACTAGACATGAGGGACACCTACGTCAGACTGCTGTTCATTGACTACAGCTCGGCGTTCAACACCATCCGATGACCCCGATGACCTGCCGTGGACCCACAACACGGAGGTCATGCTGAAGATGGCACACCAGCACCTCTATGCTCTGTGGTGCCTCAGCAAAAGCAAAATAGGCCAACGGTGGCGATTGAACTTCTACCGTGGCACCGTAGAGAGCGTCCTGACGAGTGGCGTCACTGTGTGGTATGGCAACACCACTGTGCGGGACATCCAAAGCCATCCAGAGGGTTGTGATCATCGGGTGTGCACTTCCATGCATTGAGGAGATCTGTAGGACCAGATGTCGGAAGAAGGCCATGTCCATCATAAAGGACTGCAACCACCCTGGGCACCATCTCTTCTCCCCCCTTCCATCTGGTCGCCGGTTGCGCAGCATCCGTACAAGTACTACCAGGTTTAAGGATAGTTTTTATCCACAGGCAGTGTGCCTACTGAACTGCTAGGAGTGCTGCCACTTTCACTTTCAGAACATTGTCATTAACATTACACTTACATACCTTGCTGGACTTTCTGGACTCATAACAGCTACTGCACTGTACTGCACTGTATTCATGATGCTGCTGCACTACTGCACTACAAATGCTTTTCAATCTTTTTGCACATTGAACAGATGTTCATAGCATCTATCAGTCGCTTTGTTGTCCCTTTTTAGTTCATTTTTATTGTATATATTATTTTTATGGTATTGTTTTTTGAGATGTTTACTGCAGGAGGCAAATAAATATCTTGTATCTTGTATCTTGTATGTCTTTGGGGATGCACGCCTGGGTGTGGTGGTGTGTGTGTGTGTGTGTGTGTGTGTATATAGTGGCCCCACATCTGTATTGTTTGCATATTCGGTGTAATAGTATAATGACTGCGCAAAGCACTTAGGGGAGAAATATCCTAAAAGTCTTGAGGTCCCCTCCCTGTCCCAGATGATTGATTTAGTCGTGCATCCTTATCACAACATTAAGCCTCACGGCAGCACCGGTTGATGGCACACATCCCACAATGATCAGCAGACAGCAATCCGTACGTGATGGCAAAACCCTCAGCAGCAAAACAACCACGTGGAGGACGGCTCTCTTCATTATTTGGTTTCTACTCCCATTTTCCAAATGCTTTGCTGCGAGATTTAAAGGAGATTGCTCCGTGTAGGAAGAGAAAGAAAACAATTTAGCCCTGTGACTAAACATCTGGAATACATACACGACGACATTCATATTAAAACGGGAGACTTGCTTTTTGGGTTTTTTGGCTGACCCCCCCCCCCCCCCCTTCTCAACCGGACCCGCCCCACCCCGCACACCCGTGACATGGTCCTCCCTTTTGCATCTCCAGTAGTCATTACTTACGGGAGATGCTGCTGCTGCTGCCGTGTGTGTGTGTGTGTGTGTGTGTGTGTGTGTGTGTGTTTGTCTTCTTGTGCCGGACCGAGGCAGGGGGGAAGAAGTTGGGGAGGGGGGGAAGGGGGAGGCTCAACGTTGCGTCAACCTTGAAGGGACTCGCTCTCTCTCCCCCCTTTTTTCTTTGCCGTCCTCCCAATTAGCCTGCTGACGGACCGCATGTGGAATGTGTGACAATCAATTACGGGTCCTCCACTCACTCACTCACTTTCCCTCTCTGTCTTTGCTCTCAGTCATCCTTCTCTCGTCGACTCTCTCCCTCTTCATCCCCTCGTCATCAGTCGTGTTCACGGCCCATCTCTCTCTTGCCAACTCCTCTTCTGTATTATCTTATCCCCCCCCCCCAACATTTTATTCATGTCTAAATACTGCCATCACAGGGCTCATCTCTTCTCAGGTCCCAGTGGTGCATTATGTCACGAGGAAAGTAAGGTGGAGAGGAACATAGAATTGGAGAGGGAGGGAGGGAGACAGACAGACAGACAGACAAAAAGAGAGAGAGAGAGGTTTGGAGAAACACACACACACACACACGGAAAGAGAGAGATAGAGATAGCCTAGATTGAATCGAAAACCAGAATCTGAAGCCTCTTTGTCGTTGATTTGTTCACCAGCCATCCAAACACACCAAAACTGGTGATTTGTGTATTCTGACTCAATCAGCGCATACACACACAACACACTTGTTATGTGAAGGTTTAATGCGTGATTCCCCTCACAATTCAAGCAACAATCATTAATTATCGATTGGACGGTTTGTCATCGTAGTGTTTTGGAGAATCAGGATGTTGCCCCAGAAGACAAACCAAGCTTGGCTGATAAACCAAGGATAAAGCCAACTGCAGCTTTCATTCCGTGGGTCGGTTCGCCTGTGGCTGTTAAATGGTAAATGTTTGCCACCTACTGGTGGACCAAAAAAGATAAGCAGTATTGATTCTTCATGTGTTCAGCGCAGTTCCCTATACCAACGTGTTGGCACTGCTACAATTAAATAAGTAGAAATAAAAACGTTTTGTTGCTCCAGAGTCAACAATGAACCCTCACAACTGTGAACAAATGACCAGAATGTGACCGCTGTGGATTGTTTTAACAGTGAATGTACATCTGCTATTATATTATAGCCAATGAACTGATTCATCTGCTAAATATAACATTGTAAAATTGTGAAAACTATGAATTTAATGTGATACCGCTGAGTGAGATTTATTGAACAACAAGAAAAAGATTAATTTAAGAACGCAAATCAGATAAATTTAACAACGTGAAACTGCTGATTCAAATTAATTTTACAACGCAAATCGGTTTCATCAGTTTCATTGGATTCACCAGACTCATCAAATTCACCAAAGTCATCGGTTACATCAAACCCATTGGTCAAATGCATGGGTTCCAATGTAGGCCTACATAGCAGCAATTCATATTTTTATTCTGTATTATTATTTTAATGAATATGTTTTGGAAAACTTTTTTGAAAGATATTTTTAAACAACTATTTATTTAATAATCTTTGAATCAGCCTAGATGACAGTTTATGCTCTGAAAGCAGCTGACAATGTTTTTTTTATGTCAATCTAATAAATGGCAGAAATAGTCTTAGCCAGGGAGCCACAAGGTTTTCATTGCTGTCCTGAAACCTATAGAAAAGTCACGGCCACTATCTGTCGGTCAGCGCAATTCATCAGCAGTACCAACCCAAACATACGTCAACAAATCCTAGTGCACGGACAGCACCTTCCTAAAGTCCAATCCCGGGTGAAAACTCTTCCAATATTAGTTTTTAAGTGTTTAGATGTTAGGTTTACAGCAGCAAAGATAACCTTGGATCACGACACTGAAGACTTTGCTGCATTTAGCTTTTTGTAACATCGTTCTCTCACCCAACGTGACCGAGGAAACCAACAACCGCCGATCCCTATAGCTACCAAACCTGAGGTGACATGATGTTCCAATGAATTGAATACATTGAAAACGACAACTGAAGGGGGAGAAATGGGAGGGAGTTGATAAATACCAATGACGGTGCTGTGTGAGGGAACACAAGGGGACACCCATAGGTGTGTGTGTGTGGGGGGGTCTTATAAAGAGAGACAGAAGAAGGACCAGGTGGAAGTCAGGAGAGTCTGGAGGAGGAGGTTGTGAGTTATAGGGCCTCTTTAACAGGGTGGTTGAGGAGGAGGAGGAGGAGGGAGGGATGTAGAACACAATAGGACCAGATCAGAGCCCCGGGGACTCTCTCATTCTAGTTAATACCAACCCTGAATTTATGTGTAATATTTGATTAATTATTAATATTTTGACCGTCAGGTTTTGAATTTACCATTTTTTTATTACTATTTATTATTTATTATTATTATTATTTTATTTTACCAGCTAAAAACTGGTAATTACAGGCTAACGGAAACCCTGATATATATATATATATATATATATATATATATATATATATATATATATACAAAAGCACATATACAGTATATGTATATATATTTATATATATACATATATATGTGCTTGGAGATGGAGATGGATGGATGGATATATATATATATAAATATATCTACATATATATGTGCTCTTAACACACATCTTGTGCACTTGTACATTTTGGTATAAGTTCTCTTTCTCGCAGGGAGTTCTGGGAGAGAGCGGACAGGGTGGTAGAACAGCAGGTACTGGGTGGGGTTGGGGGGGCAATTCCTCTGCTCATGCTTAGTCTCCCGTTTCTGTGGCAACTGTTTTGGGGGGGAAAGGGGTGGGGGGGTTTATGGAGAGGAGGGATAGGCTCAGCAGTGAGAGGTTGAGCATACCGGGGGGGTCGTCCAGGATGTCCAGGAGGACACAAGAAGTTGGTACAACTTCTGAGTCAACACTTACTCTTTGGGGGGTGGGGTGGGGGGAAGGGGGCCCAGAAGAGCCCCCCTATCTCTTCTCTGGGAAAGTAGAGCGGAGAACTGCCATTAGACACCGAGGCGTTTTTCTCCAACAATAGTTGCTTTTGTTGACAACAAAGACGTAAAGTGAGTTACCTCTGTTTCTGTCCATGTCTGGCGTAGGTCTCTTTGACCTTTGCCATATTTAATTATTATATTTGGCTTCAACCTCTTACGGAAAGGGAAAAACAATGCAATAAAATGTCATTAGGTCGTGTTCTGTGTATGAGATCAGAGCGAAGACAGAGAGACATTAATAAATATACAGAATTATATAGACCGAGAGAGAGATGGACAGCGTTAAAGAGACAGAATTATATAGACAGAGAGAGAGAGAGAGAGAGAGAGAGAGAGAGAGAGAGAGAGAGAATTAAATAGAGACAGAGAGAGACAGAAATACATAGACGGAGACAGAAAGTGAGACAGACAGAGACATAAATAAATAGACAGAGACAGTATGAAATAGACAGAGACAGAGAGAGACAGAAATAAATAGTAGGGAGAAAGAGACATAATTAAATAGATAGAAAGAGACAGACATATATCTAAATAGACAAAGACAGAGAGAGAGAGACAGACAGAATTAAATAAACAGAGAGACTGAATTTAATAGAGAGAGACAGACAGACATAATTAATAATAATATTAATAATTCAGACACAGAGCAACAAACAACAACAAAAACAGAAGAATTAAAGAGCAAAACAGATAGCGAGAGAGACAGAAAGAAGGAGAGGGGGAGAGAGAGAGAGAGACAGAGAGGGGGAGAGAGAGAGAGAGACAGACGGACAGAGAGGGGGAGAGAGAGAGAGAGAGACAGAGAGGGGGAGAGAGAGAGAGAGAGACAGACGGACAGAGAGGGGGAGAGAGAGAGAGAGAGACAGAGAGGGGGAGAGAGAGAGAGAGAGACAGAGAGGGGGAGAGAGAGAGAGAGAGACAGACGGACAGACACACAGATCGAGACACATAGGGAGAGAGAGAAGGAGCGTTACCTTGAGATAGCTGAGGTTGGCCTGCAGGTTGCGGAGGTGAGAGAGGACCGGTCTGCTGAAGGTGGAGAGGCTGCCGGCCTGCGAGGCGCTCAGCTGCTTGCCCGAGCTCGCCGCCATCCTGTCATCAGACGATGTCATCATCTGTGCTGCTCTCTCCCGGCCCACTGTAGCCTTCCAGGACCGGGGACCCTGCTGGGGGGAAAACAAACACATCACAACACACACATGAGTAGGAAATTCAGAAATTCATACTGCGGGAAGGAATGGGGAGTAAGCATTCCAATGTACAAAGAACAATAAATGTTCTGGACGATTCACTGGACGATTCACATCTGGCTTTTATAATTACGGCAGATGCAGAAAACCTTAAAAAAAACCAGCAAAAACAGCTTTCATATACATATGACTAAGGAACCAAAGTTCAACGCATTGACATTTACGTGCTTGCAGAACAACGCTGAGAACTAATCATGGGTTAGGGTTTGAGGTAAGGAGGGGGGTGGTGGTAGTGATGGGGCTTGAACGGGGTTCAATCACTGATGTTCCGCAGCCTTACCTCCCTGTATGATCCCTATCGGGGGTCAAAATAGACTCGCTTCCTAACAAATAACAGCAGTGCGAGCTGAGCCCATCTGCGAATGAGCATGTGTCTCCTTCAGAGGGATTAGCGAGCGGTGGAGCTCGGGGGGACGCGCTGAGGCGTCATGGAGCTCTCTTTGAGCTCTGAGCCGGACAAAACAACAGCAGATGGGGATCAATCTCAGGGAACACATTAACACAGCGATCCATCCTATTCAATGTCGTCTTGAAGAGATACAGTGTCAGGAGTTTCCCTTGGACTGCGTGCTGCCGGTGGACGTGCAATCTGCGTCTTTGCTTTGCCGGGAACCGCCGACGCCGATAGTCTCCACACCGTCTCGGTCGCCGCCGCTGATGGATGTGCTGAAATTAAAGTAAAGTAATGTAATAAACACAAGAACAACACTCATGCCGAGCTCAAAGGGCACAAATGCCATGCTTTGGTCTGTTCATGGGGAGACATACTCTGTCTGAGGTAACGGTATGACGCTGTGAGGTTTGACCTTCATGGCGTCTGCTCTCTGCGTGATCAGACGTTGCCACCTGGTGGAGGGCGGAGAGGATGACATAATGAGCACACACAGATACTACACATACTAGAAGCCTTGGAACAGCGGAAGTAAACAGCACTCATGTTCGCTGGTCCGAGACGGTGGGCACCTTTAGCTCATAAATTTGGGCACCATTGTCGGACATGGAGAGGACGAATGACTTCTTGTCTTGAGGGGGGGAGAGTGAAAGGACAAAGCATTAAGTTAAGGGCCGACCCCCCTTGATTTAAGAGTCAGGGCCGTTAACAGCCCTCTCAGCTCAGACCGAGGGGGGGGGGGGGCGGGGGTGTAGCTCTGTGTAAGTGCCAAGGGCGACCAGATGACAGTGAAGCGTTTACGCGTCGTGTGTTAAATGCTGACCTGTGGCCACGGCGCGAACTACCACAGTGTTGAGCCTGATGTTGGGGCTGAAGATGTGCTTGGTGTCAGTGCTGCCAGCCAGGTTCTTACTGTGGCACTGTTCCACATCCTGTTTCTGGAGCAGCACCAAGATGTCCTCCAGCAGGAGAGTGTACAGCACTGATGGGGTGGGGGGACCAGAGAAAAAGGGTTAGTGGTTGCCTCTAGTAGTCAGGAGGGGGGGGTTCAGTTCATGACAAACAAGCAGCACCACAGTCTACAAATAAAAGGCCCCACAGAAAGTGTAGCAATCAAAAATATCCAAAATAGATGATGATATGACAATGCCTCTCCGGGAACCATCACCATATCGTTTGGGTGTCTCTGTGAACCTGAGAGCTGTGTTGTCTCCTAGTAGGGTCTCCCATAGCAGATTGGTCTCAGGGGAGGGGCCAGACTAAGACTGGTTCAAAGACTTCAATGGACAAACAAACAAGAAGCGAGGATACCCTGCCTGGAAGAAGCCTGGGCCCCTTCCGGAGCCAAGCCTAAAAAGAGGGCCTGTCAGCAAGCGCCTGGTGGCCGGGTTAACCACGGAGCCCGGTCGAAAAAGTAACGTGGCCACATCTCCTTCCCTCGGACCCACCATCTACGGGAAGAACCGCTGGGGTCGGGTGCACTGCCAGTCAGGTGGCAGTGAAGGCAGGGGGCCTCGATGGACCAAACCCAGCCAACTGAGACTGGCTTTGGGGACGTGGAATGTCACCTTTCTGGGAGGGAAGGAGCCTGAGCTTGTGCGGGAGGTGGAGCACTACCAGTTAGATCTGGTGGGGCTTACCTCTACGCACAGCACTGGCTCTGGAACTAAACTCCTGGATAGGGGTTGGATTCTTTCCTTCTCTGGAGTTGCTCAGGGTGTGGAGCGCTAGGCGGGTGTGGGGATACTCACAAGTCCCTGGCTGAGTGCCACTATGTAGTTTACCCCAGTGGACGAGAGGGTCTTCTCCCTACGCCTTAGGGTTATGGGGGGAAAACTCTGACTGTTTTTTGTGCCTATGCGCCAAACAACAGTTCGAAATATCCTGCCTTCTTAGACACCCTGGATGGAGTCCTGCATGGGGCTCCTATAAGGGACTCAATAGTCCTTCTTAGAGACTTCAATGCGCACGTGGGCAACAATGGGAAAACTTGGAGGGGCGTGATGGGGATGAACGGCCTACCTGATCTGAACTGGAGTGGGGTTTTGTTATTGGATTTATGTGCTAGTCATGGATTGGCCATAACAAACACCATGTTCAAACATAAGGATGCTCATAAGTGTACATGGTAGCAGAGTACCTTAAGCCGAAGGTCAATGATCGATTTTGTTATCGTATCATCTGACCTGATGTTTTGGACACTCGGGTGAAGAGAGGGGCAGAGTACACCAGTTTCCTGCTGAGAACCATGGCCTCAGATTTAGAGGTGCTGATCCTCATCCCAGCCATCCCAGACTCCGCTGCAAACCGATCCAGTGAGTGCTGAAGGTCACATACTGATGATGCAAACAGGACCACATTGTCTGCAAACAGCAGCGATTCAATCCTGAACCCACCATACTGAAACCCCTCCCCTCCATGACTGCGCCTTGAAATCCTGTCCATGAAAATCACAAACAGGATTGGTGACAAAGCGCAGCCCTGGCGGAGGCCAACACCTTCTGAGAACAGGCCCGACTTACTACCGAGAATCCGGACACAGCTCTTGCTTTGGGAGTACAGAGTAGTGACCTCAGCACCCCATACTCCCACAGCACCCCCAACATTGGTGCGATTGTGGATTGATAACATTGTCTGGCAAAATGAACTTGGCGCTTGTAGAAGGAGAAACATTTTTGCTCAATAGTACAGTGCGGTAAAAATGAGGCAAGCTACTTTTGGGTGAACAAATACATACGTATAACCCACAGATCTTGCGGCGCATTAAGACCAAACATATGGGGAGTAAGAGTATGTGTATATTGGTGTGATTTCCAGGAATACAGCTCGGTGATATCTATTACAGGGTTCAGAGATTGGGGGTACAATAAAACAGCAGAGTTTAAATCTGGTTTTTAACTCACAGTTATACAAATAACCACAACAGAGGTTGAGTATAAAACAGAGAACTGTAACCCACTAGTAATAACCCTAAAATACAATGGCAATGGATACAGGAGTGTATGTATTGGCAGCATGGGAATCAGAACCTTATCCTATGATCTATTATCCTCTATTATCCATGATAGTAGAGGCAAAAGCGAAGGCCACTAATAAAGACGCTGAAACTAGTGAGAACAAAATATCAGAAAAAAACTATATCTGGTTAACGCTACTCTCACAGAAACCATTGGAATAGAAACAGACTATACTGATGTGAACCTATGGTGGCAGTGGTTGCAATACTCAGCTAACTAGCTAAAACAATCAAACTGTATAGTCTGTTCAGAACCTCAGAACCCTACTAACTCCAGCACCGTTTAGACTGAACCCATATAACGATGCAAATGTGTACAGTAGAACTTTTCAAGGAAAGTCTGGATATGTCTCCCACTGCGTTTATTATATCTCCCAGTAGCCACCAGGGTACCCCCATTATTCATACTATCAGATGGGAATTTTACATGTGAATAATAGGACAGCAGAACGGCAGTAGGAGTAAGCAGTATAGCTGAATATAACTGCATCCATCCATCCATCGTCCATACCGCTTATCTATGGTCAGGTCGAGTAGGTAGCAGTTTCAGCAGGGGACTCCAAACTTCCCTCTCCCTGGCAATATCGACCAGCTCTGACTGGGGGATCCGAGGCATTCCCAGGCCAGCATGGAGATGTAATCACCCCATCTGTAACATGGTCTGCCCCGTGGTCTCTTCCCAGTTGGATGTGCCTGGAAAACCTCCCTCGCGAGGCGACCAGGAAGCATCCTTACTAGATGCCCGAACCACCTCAACTGGCTCCTTTCTACGCGAAGGAGCAGCAGCTCTCTCGCAAGTGACTCTCTCACAAGTGAGCTTCTCACCCTATCCCTCAGGGAGATACCAGCCACCCTCCTGAGGAAACTCATTTCGGCAGCTTGTATTCGCGATATCATCCTTGCGGTCATTATCCATTGTGGTGAGGGTAGGAACGATCGAGAATTTGAAAGATCGACAGCTTTAGCCTTCTGGCTCAGCTCTCATTTGGTTACAACCGTGTGGTAAAGGGCACCCAATACTGCTCCCGCTGCACCTATTCTCCGGTCAATCTCACGCTCCATCCTCCCCTCACTTAAGAACAAGACCCCGAGATACTTGAACTCCTTCACTTGGGATAAGGACTCCCTCTCTACTTGGAGTAGACAATATAACAATATAATATAACTGCAGTAACACCCAAATGACAAAAAGCTTGCATAACTTACTGAAACCCTCCACAGCCAGAGCAGACGTATGGTGGAGGTGTGGAGAGAAGGTCATATATCCAGTGCCTCCAAAGCAATGGAAAGGGAGATGTACCAGCTTATCATGCCATTTCATGTTTTTTCTACTAATGACATCACATATACAGCCTTAACAGCCAGAGCCCCAGGACATCACAAAATGTCGAATGGAAACTCTCCTCAAGGATCATTCGATAACCAACCAACCCATAGACAACAATGCACAGTGATGCCACAGTTGCGTATGCAGTCTGTCGGGCAACCACGGCCGCAAACAACCAGGTTGTACCTGTCTTTCTCCCTTTCCTTTCTTGCAGTTCAGTCCAGTGCATAGAGATCAAAGTGCGAGGCGGGGTGGGCCATCCCGTCCAGGGGGTCCGACTGGATGCCGCCGCTCAGTCTGGAGCCTGAGCCAGAGGTGGGGGTCCCACCTTAGACACATGGAAGCACACACACACGCACACACAGTGTTTTCATTTCCAGACATCTATTCAGGTTCACTGCTATTGGTGGTTTTGTCCCACTCTAGGCTGTCGTCGCTGTGCATCGGGGAGGGAAGGGGACCCCCTGCGGCCCCCTGTGGCGTGATCCTCAGTCCCTGAAAGTGGCGGCACTCAGGGCAGATGCGGATGTGGCTGCAGTCCCGCTACCAGCGCCGCCTCCTGGGCCAGTCTGTGGGAGAGCGGGGGCTCGGCCAGCGGGCCTGTGCCCCTGCACAGCTTGCCGTTGCTGAGGCCGGTACCGGAGGTGGCTGTGGAGACCCGCGCCCGCCACTCATGCAGGGGTAGGGGCCACCGCCACAGGATAGAGGCCCCCCATCGCCGCCTCCCCTGCAGGCTGTCGTGACACAGGACGGATCCCCTGCATTTTTGCACATAGTATTACAAAAAAACATTTACACACACACACACACACAGAAATTTTAAACATTGAAACTTAACTGCCCCTGGCGAGCTGGCTGTTGCCTTGCATGGTTGACACCGCTGTGGGTGTGTCTGAATGGTTGAACGTGAGGCCTAAATTGTGAAGCGATTTGGTACATTTTACATTTTACAGTTTACAAGTACATTTACCATTCACCAAGGAACACAATGGAGAGGAACTGTAGATGATACTTTAGTGATTAGGGTATTTGGACACATACCCAAAATGTACTGAAGTTTGTGTTTTCTGAAGGGGCATCCTTGAGCAAAATCCCTAACCACTACCTGCTGCTCACTGACATGCAGTTGAATTCAGCGGCAGTTGGATACCAAAGTGTCTGCTGAACCAGTGCTAAATACTGCATCGCATAGGAAGAGAGCGGCGAGGAGAGGTTCCGGTCGCACCTTTGGCACGATGGTCCTCCTCTTTCGGGCACTTGCCGCCTTCCCAGCACTTCCTCTTGAGGATTTCCAGATGGTTGTCTTCCTGCATCCTCAGGACGGCCAGGTCAAACTCATCACAGTAAACCAAGCCTGTGGCAATTCAAGCAGGAGAGGCAGACAGTCTTAGAGCTGCATCCTGAACGGAAAAAAACACACTCCCAACACCACTTTGTAGTACATCCCAGGGCCTATCTTTTTTTTTTTCGAGAATTGCCGGTAGTGTAATAATGTGCTTCAAGAGTATCTATTCCACTCCAAACTGTAATGTCTTCCCCTCCCCACTATGGTGATGCAGAAAATCACATTAAAATCACACTACAAGAGCTGCTATACCTGCAGGACTTCAACCTACTGATCTCAAGCTAGGGTTCCGGTCATTACGTTCTTGTTTCACTTAATGCACACATGCAGTGTCTGGGAAGTGTTCTGTACTTGCATTTGACGCAAGTACTTTATCGACCATGGGGGGAATGTGAACATAGAACTCGTTGAACATTTCCTTTCTCAATGTTAAGCTTATCTAAATCTCTCTGCCTAGGGCCCTCTCTTTGCTGAGCTCCAGCTCTCTCTCTCTCTCTCTTTCTCTCTGCGATCTTATCTCACTCTTGTCTCTCTCAACTCCTCATTTACCTCTCTTCATGCCCGCCTGATGTCCTCTTGTGTCCCCAGGGAGACCCAACCAGCTTTCCTGTGGGTCAGTCAATAGGTCACTGACCCGGAGGCATGCCGATGCCGTAGCCCTTGGTGTCCAGCAGGCCTCAGGCCATCTGCGTCAGGTTGCAGTTCCTCTGGCGGTAGTAATCGTTCATGGTGCTCTCTAGCAGGAAGGCGTAGTTGGAGTTGAGGACTCGGGCTAAAGAGAGAGAGAGAGAGAGAGAGAGAGAGAGAGAGAGAGAGAGAGAGAGAGAGAGAGAGAGAGAGAGAGAGAGAGAGAGAGAGAGAGAGAGAGAGAGAGAGAGAGAGAGAGAGAGAGAGAGAGAGAGAGAGAGAGAGAGAGAGAGTCGTGAATAATTTTTTTATGTATTTATACTTGCACTTGATGGATTTATTCAAATTCAGATTTGTTGCATCACACACTGCCAATGCTTTTGTTAAGCCTCACACTGTTCCTTTTTTTGTGTTGCAAGATTCTGAAAAACAAATTTCTAACGTCCTGGTGTGTGTCTGTGTCTTAGGCGAGCTAGTACGTGTGTATGTGTGTGTGTGTGTCTTAGTTAGATGTCTGTGTTTGTGTGTGTGTGTGTGTTCCTACATATAGCCAGGGGTATGTACAGTATGTGTAAGTGCAAGAGCATGTGCGCATGAGAGTGCCTTCGCATGCACACGTGTATGTCAGTACATGTGTGTGTGTGCATGTCCATCTTCATATGAACTCTCCACCTCAGATTAAATCACATGTATAGCCCTTCTTCATGTTCACACCGTGCCTGGGAGAGCGTGTTCTTTCATTACACCTGGAAAAAGGTCATGGTGGACCCCCCGTGCATTGTGCAGTACTCGATGGACGTGGTGGTGCCATCGACCATGTCGACACCTTCATCCTCTGCACCGTCCGGAAGGCAGCCAGGTTGGCGGTGTACGAAGAGATGATGATCAGCGTGAAGGCCCATCTGAAGAGAGCGGGAAGAGAGAGACGTTACCATCTCCTCCCCCACACCCCGTTCACAGGAGGAGGGTGTGTGTGTGGCCACAGACAGCGTTCGCACCACAGCGTTGTGTGTTTTGCTCTCTGTCTCCCTCTCCATCTATCTGTCTCTCTCTGTCTGTCTCTGTGTTCTCTCCTTTGTGTTAAACAGTTCTGATCAATGCGCTGCAAATCTATCAGCATCGTGAATAATGAGTGTTTCACATGATGCCGAGCACATTCCAAGCCACCGTCCTGGTGCTTTTTTTTTTACCTGTGAATAAAAACAGCTGGTTCCTTGGCTATTCTATATCTTCTCTTTTCATTTTTTTGGATTAACCTTAGTTTATCCAGCTACATAACACAACTTTGGAATGTCGATATATCACACACATTTGTGTGTGTGTGTGTGTGTGTGTACATGTGTGCATGCGTGTGTGTATGTACATGTGTGCAGGTGTGTGTGTCACCGCCGCTTCCTGGCCACCAGGAAGAGGACACAGCTGACGGCGAGGTAGGCCAGCAGCATGAAGAGCCACACCCCGGGGGAAAAGGGGTCCAGGAAGGAGAAGTAGCCCGGCCTGCGACCCTGAAACACACGGGAAAAACAACAACAGCAACAACAGCAGTGAGAGACGTTGTGTTTGACACTGGACGGAAGGCCTCTGCTGCAGCAAACCCATATCTACAGGTGCTACCATAGATTATGTTAGCCTATGGTACAATGGTTAGGGTTAGGGTTGACACCAAACAACACCATCTATTTACAGCAGTGGAGGCTCGTCCATTGAGGAAAGGGAGGACCATCCTCCCTAAGATTTTAGAGAAAAATAAATACAAATGAATTTAACAGATTTAGCTGGGAAAATAAAGATCATTTTACTAAGTTAACACTTCGAAGGCACAACAATAATGTCCCCGTGAAAGATGACATGAAAGTCCACAAACAGCCCTGTAATTGGTTCCCTATTAGTCAAAGTGAGTAAAACAGGAGGCTGTGGCGTTAACAACAACAGAGAGTCAGCCCCGTTATTACCGGGATCCAAACCAGCCTGCTTATCTGAACGCCGCTCAGATTATACACAGAGATGATGCAAACAGATGACGATAACTGTCAGAGAATCCATCTGGAGCCCTGCGGAGCACCGCGGACAAACCACGCATATATCCAATAGTTTTTCCCGGAGAGCCACACACACACACACACACACACACACACACACACACACACACACACACACACACACACACACACACACACACACACACACACACACACACACACACACACACACACACACACACACACACACACACACACACACACACACACACACACACACACACACACACACACAGCTGCCAGTGCCTAACAGACTTACAGGAAACAAACAAAAAAACAGTGCAGCTAAAAGACTAATATAAAATGGACTATGTAAAACAATAAGGTGTAAAATGTTTTCACAGTTTTTGTCACTTTGGTTTTGTTTAGTTCACAGATGTGTGCTTGGATAACACAGGCAATGTTTGTGTTTTGTATATTGGCTCACAGAGAGAGAGAAAGAGTGTCAGGACACACACACACACACACACACACACACACACACACACACACACACACACACACACACACACACACACACACACACACACACACACACACACACACACACACACACACACACACACACACAAGCAGAGGCTGACAATCCATTCATAGACATGCGGCCACTAATCTTTTTTTAAAAGTTGATAACCTCGCACGTACTATCACTTCATAAATTGTGATTCCCGACGTCCTCCTGACCTCTGCAGCTAAAAGGTTTTGGATGGCGAGTCTTTTAAAAATAAAAACTCTGAAGATGGCGTCATTCATGTGGAACTCATGTTGAAATGTTGAAATCTCAGAGGAATGAAATAAAGAAGATAAAGTGGGTGAGAGAAGAAAGTAAGGGAAGGGGGAAAGGATGAAGTAAGATGAAAAGACAAGAAAAAGGGAAAGCCAGGTAAAAAGAGGAAGAAATGGACAGAGTTTGCAGGTAATCAAACTGAAATTTTTATTTAAAGTTTCGAAATAAACAGTTGGTCTCTTGTGGAACACACCGTGTCTCGGATCAATAGCCACTGGATGAGAACAAAACAAAGCCAAGTCACACCAATTCCAAATGCTAAACTGTTGAGGGCATGCTGAGCGACAGCCTGAACCCAGACCTGAGAATAGCGAAATGTGAAAAGTTGTCCTACTTTCTCTGTTTGTGTGGATCTTCCCTACCCTATTTTTCTTAACTGGTCTATAAAAGAAAGTGCCAAACCTTGTGACTGTGCACGGTCCTCGTGGGACCACAGTAAGCACATTGTGCTACATCAACACCTCCCCCCCACACACACACACCCCCACCTGACCACTTCCCTCATCGCCGTGACAACCGCGGGGAGCCTGCCTCCTCGCTTGGCGAGGTGACAGCGGCCCATTTAGCTTAGCACCTACTGCTCTCTTCAATTGATTAGCCTCTCACTGTTGGCGCTCACACCCAGTCCCGCGCTACTGCTACTGTTGGTGGTGGTGGTGGTGGTGCTGCTCCACCTACGAGCGCTGCATGTGTACGCCGGAGAGAGAGAGTGAGGAAGGAGGGTTTTACACAGGAGGTGTCGTCCTCCCAGAGGACGAGGAGGAGGGCGGGGGGAGGGGGGAAGTAAACGACAACACAGGGACGCTAACTGCTAACACGAGGTGTTATTGTGTGAATGCAATTTTTAGTGCGATTTTGCCCTTTAAACACGGAACTCGGCTTCCCATTAGGTGAATGGAAGGAGTTGCTAGCGATTCATCGATATCGCCTCCCCCATTCTCCTCAGAGAATGTCTGAGGAGAGTCTGTCTGTCTGTCTGTCTGTCTGTCTGTCTGTCTCTGTCTCTCTCTCAAGTCGCATCTGCTGCTGCAGAGCCTCTCCTGCTGATGGATATGTTTGAGGTGCTGAGAGGCTATGTGGGGGGAACACATGGTCCCAGCCATCACGTGACCATCTGGAGCCGTCAAGACTAGGGGAAGAATTAAAGACACATGACGCTAATAAGTTAGTAAATATATAATACTACACAATATACAGAACTTTAAATGGATGATCCCTATAGCCCCCGACGACGATGCGATCAGCGATCGTTATCAGGCAATTCTGATTCCGGTGTGTGCACATATGCACACACACACACTGCAACACACACACTGCAACACACACACTGCAACACACACACTGCAACACACACACACACACACACACACACACACACACACACACACACACACACACACACACACACACACACACACACACACACACACACACACACACACACACACACACACACACACACACACAGTCTGGTGAAGCGCTAGTCGGTGTTTGGGTGAGTGTAGGTCGGCAGTAGCTCAGTCTGTTGGGAAAGACAGAGTGTCTGTAATTGACTTAATTGACTTCATAACACTGTGTGAATATCCACAGTTACCTACTTGGTCGGTTTCTGAACACAAAAACTCACTTACTGTAGCATAACATGTGGAGCTTTGTCTCTACTGAAATGCAACACGCTAAGCTGAGACAACATGGACCGGACCGCAAATATATCAGTGGCCCATCTCTTCTCCCCCTACCGTCTGGTCGCCGGTTGCGCAGCATCCGTACAAGTACTACCAGGTTTAAGGATAGTTTTTATCCACAGGCAGTGCGCCTACTGAACTGCTAGGAGTGCTGCCACTTTCACTTTCATAACATTGTCATAAACATTACACTTACATACTTTGTTGAACTTTCTGGACTCATTACAGCTATTGCACTGTACTGCACTGTATTCATTATGCTGCTGCACTACTGCACTTTAAATGCTTTTAAATCTTTTTGCACATTCAACAGATGTTCATACCATCTATCAATCACTTTGCTGTCCTTTTTTTGTTCATTTATATTTTTATTGTATGTATTATATTTATGGTATTATTTTTGGAGATGTATACTGCGGGAGGGAATGGGGAGCAAGCATTCCAATGTATTTTACAAATGGCAAATAAATATATTAGGGCCATTAAGGTATTCTGTGCAGCCCTCATTATCTCCTGGTCTAATTAGGAACACACACACACATGCAAGCATGCACACACCCACACCCACACCCACACCCACACCCACACACACACACACACACTGCTGCCAGTGCCTAACAGACTTACAGGAAACAAACAAAAAACAGTGCAGCTACAAGACAAATATAAAATGGAGGTATTTAAGGTATTCAGAGAAGACCCTGGAACCCTCAGATTCAACATTCTTTTGGTTCAATTTAATTTAATTTTTTTATTAAATTAAAATGAATGGAATAAATGACAATCGTATTTGTGTTGTTGATCTGTAATATTACAGTGTTATGTTGATTTGTTTGTCATTCTTGGTCCATGCACTACGCATTTGAGTGGTTTTGTGTTAGAAAAAAATCTGATGTTTTTTTGGGTTGCTGGGAAGAATATCCTTCAACAAAGGTACTCGCTGTCCTTGAGTGAATGCCCTGGCCCTTAAACTGAATGAGAGCGTACGTTTGGATTGATAATTTGATCGAACAATCATATATTGATTTGTAGCCAATAGTCTTATTCTTTCCCATTTCCCCATGGTTCCAGGGTACGCTAGAAGGTCCCGTTAGTTCACTGGCTTGAGACAGAGGATCCAGCTTAGTGCTACGTAGCAATTCATTTAAAGCAATTCATTTTTTGTATTAGTTTATTACAATTATATTGTAAGTAAGTATAGTGTCACAAGGGGGTAGTTTGGTGGGACCCAGAACGCAGACCAAGACACAATGAAGCGATAACTTGGAGCTTTATTAAAGCAAACAACAAAAGGGTGATCGGGGACAGGCCAGGGGTCTGGATACCGGGAAGTCGATCAGCGTAGTACCGGCAGGTAGTAGACAGGTGCGTGGTCCGGGACGGGAGAGGGGTCTGGATACCGGGAGGTCAGAGTAGTGACAGGTATTAGACCGGTGAGTGATGCGGGACAGGCTAGTAATATGGATACCGGGACATCGGCGTAACGATTCCGTCCAGAGAGTACAAAGTACAAAGTACGACCTAGCCCCGAAGTAACGGGACGCCAGGGTATCTATACACCCCCAGGTGAGGTGATTAACCTAATCACTATCGGCCCCCTGTCAACCACCGTAACCGTGACATATAGTACAGAGTCAGCGTATGTAAGTCAGGCAAATCATCAGTACATCGCTCTAGCTAGTCCGACGAGGGGGCCCCATGTCGAACCCGACTCAGCAAGTCCCGGTCCCTCTCTGTTGCCCTGGAAGTCCCGTAAATTGGCAGGTGATGGTGCCAACGAGTCCGACGAGGGAGCACCGTGTTGGACTTTTCTTACCAGTGCGGCAACTCAAAGCACTTTAAAAGTCAAGCCTCAAACTCACCCATTAATACACACCTGTATACCCCGACGGCGGAGTCAGCCATGCAAGGGTGACTGCCAGCACGTTGTGAGCATTTAGGTTCAGGGTGTCCAAATCTAAACACATATTCAACATCTTGATTTGGGCCTGTGTAAAAGGGAAAGGCAACAACAAAGAAGCCTATTTCTGAGGAAGGTCGTCACAGTGTCCCATCTATACATTAATTCAGCCCTGAGGACCATCAGGGCTGTGCCAAGGCCAAGCGGGTTTGTGCTGGAGCACGTGATTCTGCACACAAACAACCAAAATATTGTTGTGTTGTTCTGGAGTTGTGTTCGCAAACATTTGTGTGTGTGCGTGTGTGCATCTATAAAAGTACCTGTGTGTGGACATCTGTGTGAATCTATAAATATGTGTGTGTGTGTGTGTGTGTGTGTGTGTGTGTGTGTTTGTGTGTGGCGGGTGGGCGGTACATGTGTACGTGTAAGGGGTCACTCATAAGGCAATTAATCCAGAGGGGGGGCTGCGTCCTGCATTCTGAAATACTGATCGTTTGTGTTCTCACACACGGTAAAACCTCTTAGATGACTCTTAATGAGGGTTCTTCAGACCGAACCCTGCCATGGTTTACGAGGATGGGGGATTTAGCCTTTACGGTACCTAGTCTGGCTGAGAGGAGAGAGGCTGTGGGGATAAGCCTGCCATTGGCCGACTATTTCAGGTGGAATTCTCAATTCTCGTTCATCCCCCATCTGATATCTACATGCTACTGTTTTCAAAGTCCCTGTCGCTAAATGAAACAACAAACCAAACAACCTCTGAGCTAGCAATCGACGCCCTGAAAATGGCAAGTTTGGACAAAGATTTGGAGCCAGAGACCTTTGCAGGGATTTAGCCATCTCAATGCCAGGGCTCGCCCCTGCTTCCCCCAAGTGTAAACGCTCCTCCAAAACAAGTCACCCCCCCCCCGACACTATGTTACATGGGCACCGCCGCTGCATCCTTGGTTTAGCGCCACCCTAGACGACTGTGATTGGTTGAAAGAAATGCAAACAAGACAGAGCGGTTTGTTTTTTGTTCCCCTATCCCAGAAGGACAATGACTTCAGCCAAGCCTTTTTCTCTAGCCCTGGCCCAGCGCTACAACAAAGTGCGTGAAATCTGGTCTGGTCTATGCCAGACTAGCCATCATCTGGTCCTAGACCCCCCCCATATCTCTCGGAACTGCAGCCAAGGATAAGTCTTTAGAGCCAGGTTGAAATATGATCAAAACAATAACAGTTATCATAATTACGATCTCATTGCATGATAATAATTAGAAACAAGCGACAATTGATTTCTAATACTGATTAAAATAATGTGAGTTGGCCGACCTCCCAGCTCATCTGTTCTCAGAGGGAGTGTAATATCTGGGATGCGCACCCCTGCTCCTCATCAAGATGCATTAATTACACCCCAAACACTGAATTATTCTCGCACCTTTTTCAAAAATTCATGAGATTTTGGAATACTGCTTAAATTAGAAGCCTGCTTCCTGTGAATCTGCCTTTGACAGGAAATTAAAACACTCTGAATTAATATAACACTACCCCCCCCCCCTCCCCCCCAGCCCCCCGTCCTCAATTAGCCCTGGGCTTTATAGTCACTCTACCTGCAGTCATTTCCCATTTCTATGTGGTGTGATATTCTGAATCGCTGACCTCCTCCGAGCACCGGATGCCACGGGAAGAGAACAAATATCCAGGCGCCCTTTCCGCTTTCCTCAACAAAAAAAAGCCACCGGTCGACTTGAAAGAGGACTAGTAATAACAATCTGAAATATTTATCTGGCTGTGAAATATTAATATTGTTTATTTTTTGTACCTTACACTTTAAGTACAAGTCAAAAGGGTGAATGAGTAGAATGTTCAGCTATTTAATAATGCACCAGTGCAAGCTCACATGAGCTCTCTCTCTCTCTCTCTCTCTCTCTCTCTCTCTCTCTCTCTCTCTCTCCCCCCCCCCCCCCCACTCCCTCTCTCCATTACCCCGCTGGTTTGCTTACTCGTATTATATAATGTGTAATCCATAGCCTCTTTCTCCAGAACCAAAACCTAATACGAGCAGCACAGAATAAAAACATGAGCTATGAGCGTTTGGGTTTCTGTCTCCCATATTCTTTACAAAAGGTGACATAACCGTTAGAGACCTGGCTGTGCGCTTCCGCTGTTCTTCGGGGGGGGGGGGGGGAAAGGCGATATTGTTGATTCCCACAGCCTTGACGGCTAGTGGAGCGAGGCCTCCACACAGTCTTGGGTCAATGTTGCTTTGGCATCTCAGCAATCAACCTTGAGTCATAGCATATGGGGAGAAAGAGAGACATCACAGGCGACGGGTGGCCCAACCTCTCTGCATGCTAAGTCTGACATCCATACCCTGGACCCTGGAACAATTATTACTTTCTCCACCTAACCTACCATGGTGCCCTTACTATTCACTCACTCACAAACATCTCAAACATATCCATGTACCAAATGATTTTACTACTGTATGGTTAATAATGTCTTTGAGTTTCTTGTAGAGTGCTATTTATAAAATGAATGTATCATTATTATTAATTATATTTTTGCCCTTTCTTTTTCTACAGTATGACAGGCAGCGAGTCACCGAGAGCAGCCGCTCCTTAGGTTTTGTATCCGTAATGGCTCTGCCCTCCATTAGCCCATCAAATTAAGACAGATTACTCTCGTAGATTCACTCTGTCCCTTTTTCCTCTTTTTTGCGCCCGTGCCACCAGATGCTTCTCATTTCAATCCCTCTTGTCCTCCTGCTATTACGCAATACACTCCCACTCCTCCTACTCCTTCCTCCTTCCCTGATTGAGATCTTACT
Source organism: Muraenolepis orangiensis (assembly GCA_027704905.1). Classification (NCBI taxonomy): domain Eukaryota; kingdom Metazoa; phylum Chordata; class Actinopteri; order Gadiformes; family Muraenolepididae; genus Muraenolepis; species Muraenolepis orangiensis. The sequence continues at coordinate 24,503,732 of CM050999.1, forward strand.
CTGGAGATGAGCTCCCCCACCATACCGGTCCACGTGCCGTTGGCCCCGGGGACCCCGTAGTGTCCGTCGGCCACCAGGCGGATGCGGTACTTGAACTTGAGGATGTGGGCCAGCTCCTTCAGCATGTCCACGCAGAAGCCCTCGTAGCGCTCGTTGCCCTCCAGCTCCTGGTGGTTCGGTCGCAGCATCACATACGGGTTCTCCTAACAACAACCAAGAGAGAGAGACACACACAAGCATAAAGAGGTTTTATGTATGTGTCATCAAGGAGAGGGAAGAGGGGGGGGAGGGAATCTATTAATGTTTAAATGCAAAACACCTCAGGTTTAAAAAGGGTCATCTGCTTTTATCTGATTTGAGGGCACCCAAAAGTGACTAAATTGTGAAAACGTGGGACAATTATGTAAATGTGTTTGGATATTTCATAAACTGTTATAAAACGGCTCTGACAGGCTAAAAAAACCTTGCATAATGAAAAACTTGTCAAATATTTTATGGAACGAATTGGGGACACAATCAGTTTTTTCCTCTTTGGATGCCATAGATCATTAAAATCGGTGTTTCGATGGATCACAATAAACCAGGGCTACTGTTACTGAGAAGTGGCCAAGCAGATCACCTTCAAAAAATAAATCACCTTCGAAAACAAGCCCACGGCGATCCATAATATCATAATAATATCAAGGGGCGAGGCCCCTTCTCCTGCTGTGACAAGCGCTCATCATAAGACTCCCATCGTAAGTACTCCCCTGAAAACATGTAATAGTGCCATCAATACAAACAAGGTGATGACAGGTAGACCTCTCGGTAATTAATAATGCAAACAAATGCAGAGGGAGATCGTCGTAGGGCCAGCGTGAGTTATGGGGGGGACGGGGCTTAATACTGTACTATATACTATACTAGTATACTATACTATACTATATACTATACTAGTATATAGTATAGTAGTATAGTATAGTATAATACTGTAAATATGTGAGGCGTTTCATTACGTGGTCACGGAGATAGAAATGAAAGTACAGGGAAGCACACACATACAGGACAGATAAGGCCAGCGGCCATTGTCATTAAGGACATAGCCATGTGTGAAATTAACCCTTTGAGGCCACTCCTGCAGCTTTATAGGACACAAATCACTTATCCACTTAATCGTCATAGTTTTATTTTATAATCCCCACTTATAGAATCCACCATGACTAGAAAAGATCCGATACTGAATGGCTAGGAGTGCTGCCACAATCATAACATTATCACCAATATCACACTGTCATACTTACTTGCTGGATTTACTGCACTCATTACTGTTCTGCACTGTACTGTACTTTTATTATTCATGATGCTGCTACCACTCACCATGGAGCTGCACTACGGTCACTTTCAAATGCTTTTTGCACCATCCACAAAATGCATATATCATCCATGAGACACTTTATTGTTCTTTTTTGTATTGTGTATAGTATTGTTATAGTATAAAGTGTTGTTTATAGTATATAATTGTACAGTATTGTTTAGTGTAGTATAGCATAGTGTAGTATAGTTTAGTATAGTATTGTTGTGAGTGAATGGGAAGTAAGCATTCCATTGTATAAGTGCACTGAACAGTGCAGTGAACTGCACTGCTCTGCACTGTATTTATGATGCTGCTGCACTATTGGCACTTTAAAATGCTTTTAAATGCTTTTTGCACAATTCAACACATGTACATATCATCCATCAGTCACTTAATTGTTCTTTTTATGTTCATTTTTATTGTGTAGTATTGTGTTTTAGAAATTCATACTGCTGGAGGGAATGGGGGTAAGCATTCGATTGTACTTGTTGCATATGGCAAATAAAAATTAAAAAGAAAAAAGGAAGGAAAACGTTCCCCCTTCAGTTCCTCCTTCCATGGATATGTGCAGTACACACAGACCAGCACAGACAGGAGAGTGAGAGAGAGAGACAGGACATGTAAGCTGCCTGTCTGCATGCATCGTCACCAAGAAAAAGCAGGAGGAGAGGAGACAAGCAGCCTGGCTGATATTACAGATGGCCTTCAACGCCGCCGGACTGCCTTTTTAGTATGTACAGCTCTCTGTAAATGTAAATCCGTTCATCTGTTCATTAGCTAATTTAACCGGCTGGCCATTACAACCTTCCTGATGTGACTCATCTGCGATGCTTATGGTTCGGCATGCGCACAACATCATTGAAATGGTAATTTCATCACTCGCAGACGCCACTCTCTCAAGCCCTATTGGCCATGCACAGCCACACAGCGCTGGACACGTTTCACAGCCTTAAGTGTAATGTAAATGTAAATGTAAAATGTAAATGTTAAGTTCCATCGCGGAAAGTTGGCCTGTCGTCTGTGAACTCAAGTATTTCCACTGCCGGACTTAAGAGAGCAAATAACAACCCTCCAAAAACAAATAGTAAACAAATAAAGGCGATGGGAGGGGGAGCAGAGCAGGTATGCGTATGCACACTCTCTCTCTCTCTCTCTCTCTCTCTCTCTACCTTCTGTTGACCTGGTTAAGTAGAGACTAATAAAAAAAGACCTCGCACATAGCCATCAATCGGACTGGTAGCAGCAGGCGATAACACAGCGACAGGCCAACATATTGCGCTCTCTCTCTCTCTCTCTCTCTCTCTCTCTCTCTCTCTCTCTCTCTCTCTCTCTCTCTCTCTCTCTCTCTCTCTCTCTCTCTCTCTCTCTCTCTCTCTCTCTCTCTCTCTCTCTCTTCCCCCCCGCTCTCCTGGTCTCTTTCTATATTGTTAATTTTTTTAATTTTTTTGTGTCCCTCATTTTTCTCCCGCTGACACCCCCACCCCACCTCTCTCCTCTGTTCCCCCCCTCCCAATGCTACCTTTCTTTCCTCCAAGTCTTAAGCCTTAAGCTCTTCAATAAAAATGTATCCTGGTATTACCCAGATATGTGCTGGATGGAGAGGGGAGAGAGTTACAGCGGCTAATAAAATTGGATTGGTGGGCCGTTAGCACGACATCCAGTCCTCACACGTTGCCGGCCACTCGCCGATAACTCACACCTACACCTGCCGCAAACACACACACACACACCGCACTTCAAACACCAGCGCACCTGGAGGAGGGAGAGAGAGACGGAGAGGAAGAGGGGAAAAATGGCTTTAACAGCTAACCTCTCCAAAAAGGTTGAGCTTTCAGGTGAACTCACAATTCAAATAAAATTCCTATCTTGCCTACTTTTGCACATGGCAGCAACACGGGAATAAAGTTCTGAATTTTTTGGAGCTCTGAAGTGGAGCACACCCATTTTGAACACAAGGTCATATTTCCATGTCTGGGGAAGGGCTGATAACTTTACTGAAGAAGTCATGCACGCACACACACACACACGACAGGTAGTAGACAGGCGGATGATCAGGGACAGGCGAGGAGTCTGGATACCGGGAAGTCGAGGTGCGTAGTACCGACAGGTAGTAGACAGGCGGATGATCAGCGACAGGCGGAAAACAGGTAAGTGGTTTACCGGAGAACTTGTAACATATATCCGAGAATACACAAAGTATGAACGAGCAACGTGCCCTAGTGACGCCGCGGTATATGTAGACCCAGGTGAGGTAATTAGTAATCAGCCACAGTAATAGTTGACAGATATGTGTGTGTGCCCCGCCAGCGCACATGGCTTGGCCACGCCCCCTGTCAACCACCGTAACCGTGACAATTACGCTTACATACTAGCTGGACTTTCCGGACTCATTACAGCTGCTGCACTGTACTGCACTGTATTCATGATGTTGCTGCACTACTGCACTTTAAATGCTTTTTTTTATTTATTTTTTTATCCCTGGCTTTTAGGTAATTGGCGTGACTCGTTGGTGTGTGTACTCCAGTGGCGGCTGGGGGTTGAAAAAGTAGGGGAGAAAAGGAAGGTGCCTCACTATCAATTTTGACATTGTATTAGTGGGTCATTTTAGCAGACAAGTCAAACATAATTTAAACCGATTTTGATCTGAGGGGGAAGAAGCATTGTTTTGATGAGGATGGTCCTCCCTTTCCTCAATGGATGAGCCTCCACTGGTGTTCTCCAAATGTGTTGAACACACACACACACACTCTCTCTCAATGGGCTTTGTTAAAAAGTATGCCTTCTGGGCGCTGTCAATGTGCCCTTGAGCAAGGCACCAGACCCCTCACTGTTCCCCAGGCAGCAGGATATGTATAATGCAGAGAAACAAATTTTACTGTGTGTGTATACATACAATAAAGAGTATTCAATCAGATATGAAAATGAACAATTGATTCTGTCAAATTCTTCCAAAGGCACCTCTAGAGAAAGTACGGGGAAGCAGCGGAGACCGCAGATGGGCTCTGTTTAATGGGCTTCTTGCCAGGATGACATCACACCAGTCCAGAGCAATCAAGACAATTCCCTTCCCCAACCCATGTGTAATTCTTCCTTATCTCCAGGGTTATCATGGAGGCACCCCAAGCAACGTCTTTCTCCTACAAGAACATGTGGTCGAAGGCTGCCGCAATTCTAAATAAATACCATGCCACGTTCGCCGACTTTGTTCTTAATATCGTATAAATACAGTAGGAGAAATACTGTGCAAATATCGACACATCGCTCGTCTTGCGATACGGTGGAATGAACACTTCATCATTTGGATGGCTACTTTACTAGTGTTAGTATCTGGAAGCATCCTTCCTTTCCAGTAGAAATGCCCAGGCACACACACACACACACACACACACACACACACACACACACACCACACACACACACACACACACACACACACACACACACACACACACACACACACACACACACACACACACACACACACACACACACACACACACACACACACACACACACACACAACATTACAGTAATTTAGCAGACGCTTTTATCGAGAGTGACTTACAATAGTGTGTTTCAACAAAGGAAGGTAAGAGAACAACTCGTCACCAGAAGTCAAAAGTGCATTTCATTTCTAATAAGTCTCCATTAACTGAACCAGTGCTCAGGTAGAAGTACAATAATTCAGGCAAACAATATATAACAATATCTAAAACAATATCTACCTATCTATAATATGTAATCTACTTTTGACTGACTTAATTGACTTAGCGCTACAAGGAAGGATCCGGGTAGTGTGTCCTGGAGAGATGGGTTTTTAGCCTGCGGCGGAAGATGGGGAGTGACTCTGCAGTCCTGACATCTGTGGGGAGTTTGTTCCACCAAATTGGGGCCAGGACGGAGAAGAGCCGTGACCGTGTAGATCGGCCACACGGGCCCCTAAGTGAGGGGGCAAGCAGACGGCCCGAAGAAGCCGAGCGAAGTGGACGGGTTGGGATGTAGGCCTTGACCATTGCCTGGAGGTAGGATGGAGCAGTACCTTTTACTGCCTTGTAGGCTAGCACCAAGGTCTTTAACTGGATGCGAGCAGCTACAGGTAGCCAGTGTAGAGTCCGAAGAAGGGTAGATGTGTGGCAGTACTTGGGGCGGTTGAACATCAGGCGAGCTGCAGCTTTCTGAATGAGCTCCAGGGGCCTGATGGCAAATGCCGGGACGCCAGCAAGGAAGGAAGGAAGGAAGGAAGGAAGGAAGGAAGGAAGGAAGGAAGGAAGGACGGAAGGAAGGAAGGAAGGAAGGACGGAAGGAAGGAAGGACAGGACAGGACACGCACGCGCACAGCGCACACACACACACACACACACACACACACACACACACACACACACACACACACACACACACACACACACACACACACACACACACACACACACACACACACACACACACACACACACACACACACACACACACACACACACACACACACACACACTTCGAGTTTGCTGCAAAACACACTAGTGTTAGAATTGCTGAACTGCCTCGAAAAAGCATAATTTTCTCTCTTAAGAAGTTTGTTTAAAAGCCATGGGGAGAGACAAGGAGGGGTTAAAGTACATTAATATCCCAAAAACAGCCACACATGCATGTGAAGTACGTGACCACATGGCGGTAAGCATATGGAAACAGGCTTGGTGAAGTACAGAGAGCTGGCAGGCAGGACGTGCCAAGGTGTGCTGGATGAGACGTCTCATGAGAAAAAACGGTTAAGAAAAATATATATATGGCCACAGAGTAGTTGAGGACTTGTGATTTGTTTCAAGGTTAATCTGACAGACGCTCATGAGATATCACACCTGATACATGTCCCACTGCTGTCTGGAGGCTGCTTGGCCCTCTTTTTCAAACTCGTGCGACGTGAGTGAAGTAAATGAATACGTAAACACTGGAAATTAAATCAATTAAGCAGATCAGGGGGGAAAAAAGGTTGATGGTAGAGAGCATGATCAAAAAAAATAGCCTTTCCATTTCCTCTGGTGTCACGGGAGAGACGGCACCCAGAGTGCCTCTCACACTCATACATTAGAGCCCACTACCTCTACCAGACTACCCCTGAAAGACAAACACAGACACCACCACAACCAGACTACTGAAACACACAGACACCACCACCACCAGACAACCTCTGAAACACACAGACACCATAACCCCCACTACCACCACCAGATGCTCCCTCCACCATCACCACTCCGACAACCAACAGACACCACCACCACTGCCTCCACCACCATCACCCCCCCCCCCCCACCCCATCACCTCCACCATGACCTCCTCCACTATCCCCCACATTGCAGCTGATATCCCCAACAGCAATCTGAAGAAGAATCCCAGCACCCAGCATCACTAAGCAAGGGAATGATGGGGAAGGGGGAGGGGGGGGGGGGGCTGCACTGGCCATGTCATCAACCCCCTCTGCTGGGTCCTCGGGGCCGGACATAAATGTGTGCTGTATGAGGCCCTTTAATCCATCCTGGAGGAAGGAGGTAGCGCACAAAATAAGCTGTTGTAAGCATTTACATCAGAACAACAAGTGCAGAGTTAGAGTAAGATAAAGACACACACACACACACACACACACACACACACACACACACACACACACACACACACACACACACACACACACACACACACACACACACACACACACACACACACACACACACACACACACACACACACACACACACACACACACACACACACACACGGCCTTTCCAGCCACAGGCACACACACACAACTTCTCCAAATGATACTCTTTGGTTGTCCCTGCAGTGATTATAATTCAGAGATTACGTAACACAATTCCCCTTTTTTTATATTTTTTTTATCGTTCATGGCCACAATGAAGCCGGTCTCCAAGTGTCACTGGCAGCTGATCAAATCTTGTTGAATTGATGAGGTATTAATCGGAAGCCAACGATGGGCGTCGTCAACCTGAAAGCGTGGAGGTTATGGGTCATTATGGTCTCCTTCCCGGAGACTTACTTTTTGTGTGGGAAGTTGTGTGCAGGCTTAGTGGTGTACAATCCTAATGAAGCAAGAGAGCTAATTATCCTATCATTATTATCAGGGCTCCAGAAAAAGAGGAGTGTTGCATTTTGTGACAGATTACCCAGGGTTCCCTCTGGAACCTGGAATTACAGTCTGAAGGGAGGATGAGGATTGCTGCTAACCGGAGCGTGGGGATTGGCTGATTTTCCTGTCAGAAGTAGCGTATCCAATAGGGTGTGGTGAGACGCCGCTGTGGCACAGGCATCCATCATCATGTGGAGGGGGGAGGTGGGGGGGTAAGTGGTGTTATGGAGGGTAATGTCAACGGGCATACATACATTCATCCACAGTCATGGGTCGAGGGTTGTTGCAAATGAGTGTGTGTCTAGGTCTTTGAAACTTTGTGTGTGTGTGTGTGTGTGTGTGTGTGTGTGTGTGTGGCTTTTTAGTGTCAAAACGACTCGGTATTTCATTGGTTATAAGACGTATAAATGGGCCCCGATTTCACCACCAGGTGAGAGTGTGATTAGCTGGGACAAGCGGTTTAAAAAAATGTTATGCGCCTAAAATTGTCATTGGTGACATCACACAGTGGGAGTGTCCACACAGATGAATGATGACTAGATCAGTGTATTCTACCGATTCTACCGAGTTGTGTGTGGGTTGCGTGTGGGTTGCATGCAGAACTTACGAGTTGCGTTTGACCTGCGTGACCCCAAAACCTGGCCAGATACCTCAAATTTGGACCTGCGTTCATAACTTATGAGTTGCGTACCTGTTGCGTGCGTAGTGTACCTGTTGCGAATGTGTTGCGTGCGTAGCGTACCTGTTGCGTCCCTGTTGCGTATAAATTAATCGCAGGCATTCTCAGAGAATTATTGACCATGTTCAAAATTTCCGAACTTACTCTGCGTGTGTCTGCGATCACCTGTGTGCTTGGTGCGTACTTCAAACCTATAAAACTTCAAACCTAAAAATTAGTTGCGTGTGAGTTGCGTTCGGAACTTCTGACCACTATTTTTTATTCGCAACCATATGCAACTGGTGATCACTATGGTGTGAGGGCACCATTACATCACACTTACACCTGGTGGTGAATTATGAATGAAAACTGGGTGGTGTTTTTACTTACGGTACTCTGCCCCACCTCAGTCTGCAAACAATTCTGAAAGAACGTTCTGAAATACACTTCCGTTAGATTCTGTTCACTATTTGGTCACTTTAGACTGAACCAAATTCGGAAGCGTATTCTTCTGAGTTTTCCTTTGAAGGGGAGACTTTGACAGGACAGCATATAGAGAGGTCATGATGTCACTGTCCTCTATGAGTAATTGTTGCACAGTGAGGAATCCCAGAATGCACAAGCTCAAGGAAAAAAAGACCAATGCACTCGGCCCTGCAGACTTTACAGGAACACACACGCACGCACACTCACACATAAACTCACTTGGATTTGCATGTAAATACATGCACACTCTCTCTCTCTCTCTCTCTCTCTCTCTCTCTCTCTCTCTCTCTCTCTCTCTCTCTCTCTCTCTCTCTCTCTCTCTCTCTCTCTCTCTCTCTCTCTCCTCACATACACACACACACACACACCCGTGCACACAAAACCCCCACAAACGGTCCTAAGCCAGCCTTGAAATCTGTTAAGGCTGGGGGGAAAACAGCTCATCCATCCTGTTTTGGATCTGTTCCTCGTCTCAAGCTTGGAGAGTGCATGCAAGGAAAAACAAAAGAGGAACAGGGATTATTGTGTGTCTCCCAGAGACCAAACATGAGGCCAAATGAAAAAGTGCAGACCAGATTGTGTGTGAATGCATGTGCACACTCGCTTCGTCTTTGTTTTTGTGTATGCATGTGTTTGTGTGTGTGTGTGTGTGTGTTTATGTATGTTCTAAAAAGGACCACGGTCACGCTTAAGCACAGACAAGACACTCAAATTTCACATCAAAACGAAATAATTAAGTTCGGAATTATTATTCATGCAGATTCCTAGAGTTTAATTACATGAAAGCGTACTAATGTGATTGAAGCCATTTTTTTGGGCATGCACCCACTTCCTTCTTAAATCAGTTTGGAATGAAAAGCATGGAAATCGTGTAAAGGCACATTGGCAGGACTTTGTCTGCCCTGCCCTCGTTCACGCAAGAAATGCATCAACGCAATGAATGAGATTCAGTCAGGGGAACGTGGCTTTCATTGAAATAACTTTTCATGGAACACTTACTTCGGGTGCATATTTTCAGTTTACCCCCAAAAACATTTAGAGAGACACAGAGGACTGAACCCCGAACATCGCTGAAAATTAAGCATTATTAAACAAAGGAAAAACAAACATTTGGAACTACAGGCACATGGGAAGTAATATCACAAACATAATTAATGTGGAACAGGTTGATTCAAGGACAGAAAGTTTGGGTCTATCATTTAAATAATAGAAACACATGGTTGTTCTCATGTGATATATGGAAACGAAAGAGCCATCTATGAAACCTTATTTGTAGGCCACAGATGGGGGAGGGGGGTTCCCTATGGAAGGGGTATCCCCCTTTCGCATCATAAAAGACATTGCCCACCCCAGCCATGAACTGTACTCACTATTACCGTCAGGCAGGCGATACCGCAGAATCAAGTGCCATACAAATAGGCTTAGAGATAGCTTCCACAGTCAGGCCATCAGGCTGCTGAACAAGGGCGTATAGCATATAACTATGTATATTTGATTACATTGATTTATATATACATATTGCTCTTTTCTGTGCCGATATTTTGCATTTTTATTTTTTTACTTTATTATATTTTTATAACTGCTGTCTGTCGTTATTGCACATAAGATTTTCACATCACTGCTTTATACTTGTGTAAACTGTGAAGTGACAATAAACTTGACTTGACTATTGTTTTTTATTTTATCCTGAGGGAAATTTGTTCTCTGCATTTGACCTATCCTAGTGTTAGGAGCAGTGGTACAGTGCCCGGGGAGCAGTGTAGGGGGTGCCTTGCTCAAGGGCACTTAGGCAGTAACCTGGTGTTTCCGGGTCCTGAACTGGCGACCTTACGGCTCCCAAGCCAAGTCCTTATCCACTGAGCTACTGCCCCCCCCCCATAACGACCTTCAAGAGGAGAGGAAGAGAGAGGAAGAGAGGAAGAGAGAGAGAGGAGGGGAGGAGAGAGAGGAGGAGGAGGAGGAGGAGGAGAGAAAGAAAGGAGGAGAGGAAGAGAAAGGAGGGGAGCAGAGAAGGATAGGAAGAAATAGGGAGAGGAGGAGATGAAGAGAGGAGGAAGAGGAGAGAAAACATAGAGGAGGTGAGGAGGAGCGGGGGAGAGGAGGAGAGGAGGAGAGGAGGAGAGGAGGGAGGAGAGGAGGAGCTGTGAAGAGGAGGAGAGGAGGAAAGGGGCAGGAGCACGCTTTAAACTACCAAACTGTGTGACGTCTTCTTCCTCCCCCGCTGACTCCTCTGCGTTAACTCTCTCTTTACTCCCCAACACCTCCCACCCCCAGCCTGTAACAATGAAAAAGGCCAAATGGAACAGCTGAAAGGCCAAATGGAATTGTGTGCACATGCTTCCACAGCTAGGTGTGTGTGTGTGTGTGTGTGTGTGTGTGTGCGCGTGCGTGCGTGCGTGCGTGTGTGTTCGTATCTAGAGCTGTGGTGTGCTCACAGGAGGCAGGAAGGAGGAAGAGGAGGGAGTAGATGATGAAAAGAGAAGGGGAGAGAAAAGGCAGATTGCTGTAATAAACAGCAGCGTGGCTGACAGGAAATAAACAATGAGGGGCAAAGTGAACGCACGCATGCAGCCTTGGAGTGCAGGAAGTGTTGTATAGTGTGGCATTTCATCTAGATTGAAGTGAGGTCTGTGCATGTGTGTGTGTGTGTGTGTGTGTGTGTGTGTGTGTGTGTGTGTGTGTCCGCGTGCGTGTGTGTGTGTGAATGCATGCTGATGTGTGTGTGTGTGTGTATGTATGTTCATGTCAATGTGTACATGTGTGTATGTGTGTGTGTATGTGTGTGTGTGTGTGTGTGTGTGTATGTGTGTGCATGTGTCTGTATATTTGAATATGTGTGTGTGTGTGTGCATGTGTGTTTATTGCGCATAAATGCATATGTGTGTGGATTCTAGTCAGTGGTGGCTAGAGGCCAGGGTCTGGCGCAGCCATGCAGATATGGTTTCTGCTGCAGTGCTATGTGATTGCTTTATGTGTTCACTGCTAGATATGTCACAATTCCCATCTGTGGTGTGTGTGTGTGTGTGTGTGTGTGTGGTGTGTGGTGTGGTGTGTGTGTGTGTGTGTGGTGGTGTGTGTGTGTGTGCTTTATTCAGAGTTTTCAGCGCTTTATTCAGAGTACGTTATTCAGAGGCTATTCATCCAATAAGCAAAGGCTTGTGTTGCCATGCCTTTTCTCTGGCGCCCATTGGGAGAAAGATCATTTTGAGCTGTGAGTTCAATCGAGCAGGTTCAGTTATTTGATTCATTTATAATAGACATAGACGTGATACTGCAAGTATCGTGTGTGTCCACACACGTTCACACACACACACACACACACACACACACACACACACACACACACACACACACACACACACACACACACACACACACACACACACACACACACACACACACACACACACACACACACACACACACACACACACACACACACACACACACACACACACAGCCCTAGTTGGTATTAGTCTTCTTTATCTATTCATTACGCGGCTGCATGAATGGACCAAATAAAATGCATTTTTAGGCCGATTTAGACGATTACAAGCCATATAAAAAATATAGTATTACATTTAAAAAAATCATGAAAATGTGTGGCCTCCACCCCCCTCCAGTGCCCCTAGAGGTCACGGACCCCCCTGTTGAAGAACCACTTATCAATACACTGTGTATGGATTGGTCATGCAGGAGCACAGCCCACCATGGCAGACGGAGAGAACAGTTAAACAGTTAAAAAAGAGATGTTGGGAGACTGGGGCAGCGCTGCTCTCCCCGTCATTGTGTGCGCCTTCCAAGAAAGACTTTTAACTGTGAGCTGCCGGTTGGAGGCGGTGTGTGTGTGTGTGTGTGTGTGTGTGTGTGTGTGTGTGTGTGTGTGTGTGTGTGTGTGTGTGTGTGCAATATAAGGTACCACTACCACAGCATTATTGATAATGCTGTGTAATTGAGTAATAACTAAGTGATTTGCGTGTCGTAATTGTGTTGTAAACGTATTTGTGTGTGTGGTGTGTGTGTGTGTGGTGTGTGTGTGTGTGTGTGTGTGTGTGTGTGTGTGTGCTGAATGCGTTGGTTGCACAGGGCCACCGCCGCATTCTTCTCTGCCAAAGCGCTAGCACCCTGACGGCTCTCTGGCCGGAGCCGAGCCGTCCCGACAGCATTAACATAACCGGGAGACGGCAGCCTAATAGTTCTGCCTGGAATCGCATTCCATCTCATTGGAGTTAGGGCTACGCCGCCACCACCGCCGCTACTGTGCCGCTAATGCGTCTGCAGGGCTGGCCATACTGGTAGAAAACACCTGACTTGAGGTTAACTCATTCAGTTGGACAGTAGATGTTGGATTACGGGACACCCATTTGCTTCCGGGAGCGGAGGTCTGTCTGACGTCCGGGGCTCGCCGGTAGACCGTTGAACCCGTGAATGACAGGAGTCACACTCGGTCGTTAACGGGCACGAGAGCCCCGCGTGAGCCTTGTGGTGAGACGTTCGGAGAGGAGCGAGGGTCCAGCACAAGCGGGTCAAACTCGATGGCTAGTTTACCTGAGTGTGAAACAAACAAAACTAGAGGGCCCTCCGCCACACCAAAAAGTCCCCGGGATTTGGATCCAGGGGACTTTTCCGGATCTGCTCCAAAATCAAATCAACCGTTCCTTAGGCCATAAGTAATCTAACCACTAAGTTATATACTTATATACACTAATATATACATATCTTTTCTGATATATATGATACATATATATGCGTGTGTGTGTGTATAAATATATGTGTGTATGTGTGTGTGTGCATGTGTGTGCATGTTTGTCAGCAATGACGTGTCCCTGCATGTGTGTGTGTATGTATAGTGTGTGTGTACTCATGTGTATGTGTCTGACCTTTGTCAGGGTCTTTACAAGTCCATAAATACTCCACAAAAGGACCTTGGTGTTGGGCTTCACCTGCAAGGCCAGCTCTCTGGGACGACCACACACAACAATAGTGATCCGGGCGGTGAGCTATAATTATCTTATTTACTTATTTAAATATTTCATTATTTCTAAAATAGAAAAACCATTCACACTGTCTGTTTATGTCACTCCTCACTCAGGGAAGAGCAGTATCCCTTCCTCCCAGCCAGATTACACTTTAACTGTTGTCGCATTGCCCATGAATGCATGGCACTTAAATGAGGCACATGAGGCTATGTATTGTCCTGCAAATTTATCAACACGCCTTGAAGCTGCTGTGTGCAACCACAGTCTCGCATTGCATGCCAATGACCTGCTCCACTTAAGCAATCTGGGATTAAGACAACTTCAGAATGCAGTATTGCACGGTGTAATGCAAATACGGCTCACTTTAGCTCTCTGGTTCCTATTCCTGTCAGATATGGTGCAGTTTAAACGGCCCTCAGCCCGATGTTTAACCTCCTGGGTCCACTGCCACGTGGCGATGGCTTGCTAGGATGGAGAGAAACACCATTAGCTGAGCTCCGTGTCAGATAACGCCCCTGGTCAGTCCCAGCTTCAGCACCTGAAGCAGGGATCCCAGATCAAGAGCTGTGCCTTTATTTCCAAGCACTGTGCTCACATCAATACCTCAATACCGTTGAGTAACCCGCACTTCACCGTTGATCCCAAAATCCTTTCAGTGCCAAAATGACTGCACTGCACACCCTGTCAATGTACAGGTGTGGCAATGGGCCAAAATACGTCTCAGGATATTTGAAACTCTCCTCTTAGACATTAGTTTAACTATTAACTATGGGAAACGTCTTGATAAAGGAGAACATCCCTTGCTAGAACCCTTATGGAAGTCTTTTAGGCTTGAAACTAGACTCACAGACTGGACCTGGAAACTGAGAATTAATCTGCAGAGTTGCAAGGTTGAAACCAGCAGAATCTATACTAATCTATATATCTAACAACCAGTAAATGTTTCACATCTTGACAACGTTTATAATTGTAGCAATTGATACATATGATTTTACATATGGTTTGAATGTTAAAAACATTATCTCACCAAATACACACCTCAATTATTGACAAAATAAAGACATTATATATGTCAAACCATGGGACCGGATGGGCCCAAGGCTCAAGGTTCAAGATTTGAATTTGCCATTTGCAACAAGTACAATGGAATGCTCACTCCCAATTCCCTCCCGCAGTATTAATTTAAATTTAATTTAAATTTATTTAAATTTAAAACAAACTTTTATAAAAAAATACTATACACAATAAAAATGAACATAAAAGTGACTGATAGGAAGTGAAAGGATGATATGTACATGTGTAAAATTGTGCAAAACGCATTCAAAAGTTCCAGTAGTGCAGCAGCATCATGAATACAGTGCAGAACAGTGCAGTACAGTGCAGTGCAGTAACTAATGAGTCCAGAAAGTCCAGCAAACTCATTATCTTTCCCCCCTCCCCACTTCATGTGTATTGTAGAGACACCAGGTGTACTTTACCTGCCTGAGGCCGTCCTTGCCGTGCTGCATGATCCTCAGGGCGTAGTTTCACTGCTGGCCTTTGGTGTTGAACTCAATGTGGCCGGTGAGACCTTCCAACTGTACCTGTCCCACATACACACACACACAAACATGTGTTGAAAAACTTTAATGTCCAAAAAGGACAGTATCTTCAAGTGAAATAAATGCTCCAATTGTATTTTTAGGTATTCACAGAGTATCTGTGGATACCTATTATTTTTGTATTTTGGGCTATTATTTTTCCCTATATCCCTATATCCCTATATCGGTGACATGGAGAATTTTGATATGCACTATTTGTCAGTGCCCCTCTTTGATGTACGTATTGTGTAAAGTCTAGGGAGCCAACCAATTGTAATTATTGTACTTGAATTATTGGACTGGATCTGCTCTCAGAGGCTTGTTAGGAAGGAAATACACTTCTGGTAGTTACTAGTACTTCAGTAGTTAGATATGCATCCTGGTAAAGCAGGTCTCGTTTGGTTCCACTTCACCAAAAGGGATGATCAATGATCAAAACCACCCCCAAGTTTGACGAAAATGTCTGAAACTTGGTATATAAGCCTAATTTAACAAGCTTAACATTTGAGCCTCTTGCACCCTCTTGGGAAGCCACGCACACACACACCTACACCTACTATGTGTGTGTATGTTTGTGAGCCTAATGTGTGTGTGTGTGGTTGCGTATTGTTGATGGTGTTTGGGGATGGCTGTGTGTGAGGTTGATAGTGGTTGACAGTGTGTGGGGGTTGACGGTGTGTGGGGTTGACGGTGTGTGGGGTTGACAGTGTGTGGGGGTTGACAGTGTGTGGGGGTTGACAGTGTGTGGGGTTGATGGTGTGTGGGGCTGACGGTATGTGGGTTTAACGGTGTGTGGGGATCACAGTGTGTGGGGTTGACGGTGTGTGGGGATCACAGTGTGTGGGGTTGACGGTGTGTGGGTTTGATGGTGTGTGGTTGGCAGTGTTTGTTGGGTTTACGGTGTGTGGGGGTGACAACATGTGGGGTTGACAGTGTGTATGTGTGTGTGTGAGAGACTGTTATACAAACAGGCCAACACTGTTGGTACATTTGATGTGAAATAGAAATCATGACTCACCTAATCATGTCCGGATCAAGTATGGCCACAGCCCAATCACTGACTGCTATTTGGCTTCATCAAAGAGAACACATTTTAGCAAATGACAGGCTTCATGTCCGCTCATTGTGTCTGTTGGTAAAATGTTGAAAGATGAGCGACTGAATGCATATATTCAGCTCTTCAGAACTAAAGAACTTGCAATCCTTTTAGACCATAAAATATCTCATTAGCATTGTATGGGCATTACAATGGCTTTCGTTGCCTAGCTACTAAAGTACAGTGCCTTCCTGACAAATTTGACAAGCTATTCCGTTTTCTGTTTATTGTCATTAGTTTAAGGGAAAAAACTGAGCATAATTAGGACACTTCTTGGACAATGTTGACACTAGAAGAAATACAATTAAATGCATGGGAATAAACACACAATGGGTGAACAATTAGAGGGAGCTCCCCTCCGGTCCAGCGGGGGGCAGCGGTCTTACCATGCAGAGGTAATTCATGAGGCTGGTGCCGTGCTCCCAGATCTTGGAGGACTTGCAGGAGAGCTGAGTGGCATCCACCGCATGCGGCCACCACTGCATGTACCGCATCGAACAAGAGGGCGGAGGAGAGCTGCAGGAGGAGGAGGAAGAGGGGGAGGACGAGGAGGAAGAGGAGGATGAGGTGGCGAAGAAGGAAGAGAAGTAGGATGAGGAGGAGGGTGAGGATGAGCATATGCACATTTACTCTCTCTGTCACTTTCCAACTTTACTTCTCAAACACACACACACACACACACACACACACACACACACACACACACACACACACACACACACACACACACACACACACACACACACACACACACACACACACACACACACACACACACACACACACACACACACACACACACACACACTTGTGCCTTTAGCCTGTCAGTAGTCACAGAGGGATTAACACATCCCTGAAGAGGCAATGGGATTATTCCATTAGATCATTTGTGAGTCTCTTATCTGCTGCCAGCGTCAGCATCTCCCCCCCCTCTCTCTCTTACACCTCTCTCTCTCTCTCTCTCTCTCTCTCTTTTCCAGCCTTGCCCCCCCCCAGTGAAGCTGGCAAACCCTGACCATTCTAATTACCGCCTGGCTCCAACAGCCAGTGCCAAAAAACAGCAGGAGAGACAGTAATTTCCCCTCATCTACCCCTGTATAAACAGCCAAATACAAATACAATTAAAATGCATGATGTTCCACTTTCAAAATAATGCGATACGGCAGGGGAACATTTAAGGATAAGAACTTTAGGGTTGCCAATTTAGCGATCCATCCCTGCTAGGGGGTCCGGGGGTACAAAAATTACAAGACTAACTTTCAACGGATTCAAGGTATCACATATTACTGCATTCAATCATTTCATGACCATGCCACACTGATAAATGTCAGTATAGCATGGCATCAAAAAGTAGCACATGCCACAAGCGAGAGGCAATCTTTACTGTCTATGGGCAGGACGTGCCAGCAAGCAATCAGACTACCATAAGCCTACATAAAGGTGCATACCACCTACTATATAGAAGACTGGAATAAACCAAATAAGGTCTCAAAAAGTTGCAAAATGTTACATTGGAGGGCAAAAAAAAATTTCCGAACTAATAATCGCAAAATGTTACATTGGAGGGCAAAAAATAATTTCCGAACTAATAATTTGAATAATCACATTTTTTCGTTTTGTTAGGGGTACTGAGATGAAATTTAGGTGTGCTTGAACAACCCCTTAAAAAAGGTCTCAAATAGCCACCGCGATACGGTGAGCGGCTTCCAACTCAAAAGGGTAAAATCCCGCCACTCAAGTCACTCCTGCACCAGGTTACATTCTTCATATCGCGCTACTCAGTCACATTCCACTGCCACCTTGAGCATTGCATACGGCTGCTGGCATTACACTCTCCCTTTTAAGTCCCTAGATAGATAGCTGCTACGGACTCGACATCAAACAACAGGCTGCTTAAAAATGGCCATGGATTTCATATCAGTGCGGTTCTTTTCTCGGGGCGAGTAATTAGGAAGTATATATTCAATGAAGGCAATTAGGGATTGAAGCAAAATCATCAACTCTGTCCTTCCTGAAAGGAAGAACCGCACATAAATAGGCAACCAAAACACTCATACGTGCGGTGGCCATATACTTCCGTCTCTGTCAGGCTCGGTGATGAAACAGGTTGCCAATAGACAGATTCAAATATAAAATCCAACTGAGATAAGAGAGACTAATGTATAACGTGCGACTCAGCTGATGTAGAGAAAGCATGGAAACCTCTCTGACGTAGCTCTGAAGACAAGCCATTACATTTCATAACAGTTAGTGAGCGGATACTTTTGTCCTAAGTGACTTACAGTAGTGCGTTCAACAAAGGTAGGTAAGAGAACAACTCGTCACCAGAAGTCAAAAGTGCATTTCATTCCGAACAAGCCTCAAAGAACTGAAACAGTGCTCAGGTAAAAGTAAAATAAGTTGGCAAACAATAGAACAATATCAAACTAAATAATAAGCAAACAATCAAATTAGTAAGACTAGAGGACGCGCAAGGAGGAAGGATCCGGGTAGCAATGTTCTAAATACTAAATAATTAATATTCCTTCCAGCCCCTGTAGGGCATGTAACCATCTGGACTCTAAACGAGTGCATTTAGGTACATCTGTATTAGGTCCATCTTTTTGAGGGTTTGACAGCTCAATGGTTTTCCCCATATATCAGAATACAGACTAATATATATATAATATACAAATACAAATTGACATTTAGACAATACAGTTGAAGATTGAACCATAACATTATAAGTAACAATACAGAATTTGGTTTGAGTTTGCAATTAAACGGCCTCTCTCTCGTCTGCTCTCTCCCTCTCACACAAGGCTCACAGGAGGGAATTATTACAAGCTGCCCGTCAACATGCGAAAATGACACACGAACGCAACACCACTCAAACTAAATGCTGTCACTTTCAATAGCCAATCATAATTATTACATGACATAAAAATAATTTAGACAACGCAAAATATTACGCAGGAGGGACGCAGCCGAAGCTTTTAGGAATAAATAATAATGCATTTTATTTATATTGTGAAAAATCTCAGAGTGCTATAAAATTAAAAACATAGCAAACAAACAAAATAAAATGACTAAGAATAGTGAACACTAATATTAACATAAAAAGGCCTCCCTGTGGTGTAAAAAGGTTTTTAGGCCTGTCTTAAAAGATTTCAGGGTCTGTGGTTCCCTTAAATGAGGAGGAAGGCCATACCACAGGTGCGGCGCAGCCAAGCAAAGGCCTGGTCCCCCATGGTGCTGAGCTTAGTACTAGGGGCCTCGAGGAGCAAGCTGTTGTCCAAAGCGACAAACAATAAGGTGATTCAACATAGGAAGGCAAGAGAACTACAAGTCACCAGAAGTGTATTTCCTTCCTAACAAGCCTCCGATAGCAAATCGAGTCCAATAATTCAAGTACAATAATTACAATAGGTTGGCTCCCTAGACTTTACAGACACAAAGTAAAAACCAAAAGCTAATAAACACAAGGGGCGATTAATGCTCCGCCTGGCTGGTCATTTGCGATTGTGACCAGACCAGGAGACTCTGCAAAGGTCGGTAACACTGTCCTCCCCTCACACGTCTCAGGGTGATGGGAGACTGTCAACTGCCAGGGTAGCAAGTCTCTCATCTATTTTCAGATGTGTGTTTTATTTATTTCATAACCGTCTACGTTCCAAAAAAATGTACCTAGATGGAAAATATTTGTGACTTGTATTGTATTCCGGTGCCATCTCAAGTCAAGTCAAGTCAAGTTTATTGTCACTTCACAGTATAAAGCATTGGTGTGAAAATCTTATGTGAAATACCCGACAACAGACAGCAGTTATAAAAATAGATAAAAAATTGAATAAAAATTGAATAGAATAAAGTAAAAATAAAAAAATGCAATTTATAAAATGCAATATATTGGCACAGAAAAAGAGCAATATGTATATATAAATCAATGTAATAAATGATACATTGTTATATGCTATACGCCCTTGTTCAGCAGCCTGATGGCCTGACTGTGGAAGCTATCTCGGAGTCTATTTGTACGGCACTTGATACTGCGGTATCGCCTGCCTGACGGTAAAAGTGAATACAGTTCGTGGCTGGGGTGGGCAATGTCTTTTATGATGCGTTTGGCCTTGGCCACACACCGCTGGTTGTATATATCCAGGAGGGAGGGGAGCTCACCTCCAACGATATACTGGGCCGTCCGCACCACCCTTTGAAGCGCTCTGCGCTCGAGTGCAGTGCAGTTCCCGTACCAGGCGGTGATACACCCTGTAAGAACACTCTCGATGGTGCCATTATATAATGTTCTCAGGATGCGGGGGCCAGGCCACTAGGCCTCTAAGCTTGGTGTTGAGCTTGGCAGGAACTATCGTGTTGAACGCTGAGCTGTAATCCACAAACAGCATTCGCACATAACAGTTATTTCCCTCCAGGTGGGAAAGGGCAGTGTGGAGGGCCATGGCAATTGCGTCGCCCGTGGATCTGTTTTGACGATATGCAAATTGCCATGGGTCCAGCGTGGCAGGTAACACGGACCAAATAAAGTCCTTGACCAACCTCTCGAAGCATTTGCTGACAATCGAGGTGAGGGCTACAGGTCTATAGTCATTCAGGCATGTTACCTTGGGTTGTTTAGGGACAGGCACGATGGTGGACATCTTGAAGACTGCGGGAACAACAGCCTGGGACAGGGAGAGGTTGAAGACGTCTGCAAAGACTCCTGCCAACTGGTGTGCGCATGCTCTGAGGACGTGGCCGCTTCAGCCGCTTGAAGCTGTGGTGCACAAACGCCTCCGAAATGTTCAGCAGGCTGGTCTCCTTCAGCGGGCTGCCATTCACGTCGAACCGAGGAAAAAAAGTATTTAGCTCTCCTGGGAGGGAGGTAGAGGAGTTCTCTACACAACTGGTTCTCCCCCGGAACAGAAAGACTTGAGGGGATGTACATGACTTTGGTTGCACCAAGATCTATTTATCATGACATACCTGCGATCTTTACCAGAGAGAGCCTTTATTCTGTCCGCCCGGTGGACGGAAAATCCTGTCGGCTCGATAGCTGCGTCGGTAACCCGCTCTGACATCCATGTCTCCGTAAGGCAGATGATACAATTGTCCTTAGTTTCCCGGTGGAATTGAATACGACCCTGTAGCTCGCTTAACTTATTGTCCAGAGACTGTACATTAGCCAGTAGAATGGTGGGTAGTGGGGGACGATCGGATCGACATCTCAGCCTGACTTCAGCCGCTTCCCTCGCTTCTTCCTTATTGTCTTCTGAGAAAGTAAACAGCAATTACTTTGTCTGTCTGGAAATGACTTCAGACAAGTCTCCGGGCAGGGGTTTCATTATTTAGTCAGGGGTTTCACGATGAGCAAACACATCCTGAGAATGTCATCTACGGCGTATCTGAATACATTTAGACATGTGCATGAATAATAAAACAGCAGGCCGTGAATTGATTCCTCGATATGAGTAGAACAATGCGTCTGTGTGCATGCATATAGTACACCTGGGAATATTCTGTGCAGGAATGCGGCAGAGAATCTCAATGTATCGCTGTAGACATGCCTTCAATATGTGGCGACTGAGTCGAAAACTTGAAACTATATATATATATGTATATATAAACAGTGTTTCCCACAGATCTGAAATATACTTATATTAGCAGGGGCGGTAGCAGGGGTGGGGGAGTATTTTCTCAATATTCAGTGTACACAAAAATGTCAATGTTGGTCAGAGCACTTCATTCTTTGTATCCTTCGTAGACTCATCTGGAATTGTCTGAGTATATTTGTGTTGCTTATCAGTGCTGCTTCAAGTGCTGTACTTTAATCATTGGTCTATTCCTGGCTTAGTGGTTAGTGAGCGCTTAGTGTTGTGGCCCATTGAAGGTAGTTTAACTTCCATGTTTACAATGCTTAGACTGACAGCTGATTCGGTGGTTGCATTGTATCGCATGGCTCTTTTTAAAAATAGGATTGCGTCCTGTGTGATCAATAAAGAGCAGTGCAGTGCGCCTGGCGTTTTTCAGCCTACAAACCGCGTCCTGTGTGATCAGCATCTAATGTGACTAATGAGACTGTAGAAAGCGAGAGCCGAATCCGGAACAAGTAAAGGACAGATGGGGGGGGGGGGAGTTTGAAAAGTACCGTAAAAGCTAAGGAATTGGCCTGTATTGTACTCAATAATACACTAGTTATTCTGATGTATATGTAAATGTGATCTTCATTCACAAAGAGACAAATTCACAATGGCGGCCACATTGACCCACTACAGGGAATCAGTATGATAAAAACAAAAAAGAGTTCCTGGTTCAACACTAGCACACCCAGGGTTCACATTAGAGACTACGCCACGAGCAGCTTTGAACAATGACATTGGTGGGACATTAATCATTTGACAAGGAACACAAAAGAAAAACACAGGGGCAGGAATCCATCAAAGTTTCAAGAGAGATCTTTCAACTTAAAAAGTGGCAACCACTGGTCTGGGCAGGCGTTGCACCCGTCCTTAATATTGTTCCTCTACATCTAATGTACTTCTACATCTGGAGGATTCAATCCT
Organism: Muraenolepis orangiensis; assembly: GCA_027704905.1. Lineage (NCBI taxonomy): Eukaryota > Metazoa > Chordata > Actinopteri > Gadiformes > Muraenolepididae > Muraenolepis > Muraenolepis orangiensis. The sequence goes on from CM050999.1 coordinate 24,526,539, forward strand.
CTTTATTGGTCACATACATGTAGACACAGTGAAATGTGTTTCTCTGCATTTAACCCATCCTAGTTTGAGGAGGAGTGGGCAGCTATTGTATATACAGTGCCTGGGGAGCAGTGTAGGGGTCTGGTGCCTTGCTCAAGGGCACCTCGGCAGTGCCCAGGCGGCAAAGTTATCACTCTGTACTTGGTCCTTTTGGGGACTTGAACCTGTGACCCTCAAGTTCCCAAGCTAAGTCCCAACAGAATGAGCTACTGCCATCCCCAAAAATGTATAATTGAGTGCAAGGTGCGAAGAATAAAGTATGTGCAGTGTTTATCACAGATCTGAAATAAATGTTCTTAAAAATCTTTAAGAACATTTCTATTTTATTGAATTTTGTCAATATTCAGTGTGCACAAAGATGGCACTGTTGGTCAGAGCACTTAATCCTTCATATCCTTCGGATCCAACATATCGCATCCCGGCGAAACGATACGTATCTCGATGCATTGCCAATGTTCCCGATGCATTAAGATACATATGAATCAACTACGATGCGATGCGATACCATATATTCCTAGTGCAATTCCATACGATTTGATTCAACACATTGCGATTCAAAATAATATGATGCTATGCAATTCAATTTGGTACAAATAGTTAGCTTTTATTTCTTTATCTATTTTTTTCATTGTCCAATCAGAATTTACAATCTATATCTACTAGTATATACGTATATATATATATGATTTTGATCTGTTTCGGTGGTTGCATAGCAACAAAACCCACTCTTTTTTTTAAATATATCTGTGTGATAGATTAAGAGCAATACAGTGCGCATGGTGTTTTTCAGCCTACAAAAGGCGTCCTGTGTCATCGGCACACTAAAAGCCGAATCCCGGACATTTTTTGCGATATATAAATAAATATTTTTTACCGATGCAAAGGCATACATACATACAAACGATACATCTCGACTTCATTCCACATTGTATCCGGTGCACACTTTTTTGATCAGGCAATCGTATTGTGAACTTTTATGCCGGTGTACCAATGCAAATCGGTGAATCTTACCTTAATATGTAGTAAAGTCTATGTGTGGAAAACCCTGATGTGTATGAGTGACTTTTGGGATGTTATGATGAAATGCCCTGTGATAATACTGCAAAACTATTCCCCCACGGGGACAAATTGAGTATCTATCTGCATGCACACTAGGGTTCAATTCCTCCCCTCAAACACTCTGCTGTGAAGTCATCAAATCCCGGGACCAGTGTCATGAACTCACAACAGACAACATGGCTACCCGTACTGCTGATGCCGATTCGTAAGAATATTCCAAGGAGTCTTATGACAAAAATTGGTACAGATTCCAACAGGAAAAAATATCCTGAATGCAAATTGTGTCCGCAGGGTCTTTCAACCATCAGTCACAAATTTTAAACGACACATCAGAGTTGAGGCTTTCCCACCATTTAAATTTATTATTTAATCTAATCTGGATTATTAGCCTTGCTTGTCTGCATTTTGCATTTTGGAAGTTGGATGTTGGACTTTCGAGATACATTTTTCTTGAAAATGATGGAGGATCATATGATACAATATGGATTCATTTTGACTCGATTGCAGATGCGTGTGTGTGAGTGTATCTGGTTTAAGCACACTTGTGGGTCATTGGTAATCAAGGTTAAACCAGCCATCACCACACACGTCTGCATGTACCACCATCAGCACCTGCTCGGCTTTCCTAAGCATCCTCAAACTCAATAAACTACAATAAACCACTTCTGCTCATCAACTGCCTGTGTCATTGTTGTTGGGTCATCCTAGTTGCAGGTAGCAGGATCAACTGCTACGTCGATGTAACGACATCATGTTTTTCCCAAAATATTTAAAAGAAATATTTTAAAGGGACAGTGAGCCAAAAATCTTATTTTTTTCAGTTTTATTAACGTGGTAATATGTCTATGAGGTCAAAGTGCCTTTTCAGTAGAATGTTTCATTATTAATGTTCATACAACTACCTAACAAAAAAATGTATCACAAAGCACATTTAAAGTACATCTCATATTTTTGGACATGGCATAGATATAGAGATAGAGATAGAAATATATAGATATATATATCTATATAGATATATATACACACACACACAGCTGAGAGAGATCTGAACATTGCGTAATTATAGCATAAGCAGGGCAGGATCTTGAGATGCTTATGCTCTGTGTGAGTGGCTTTGAGAAAATCAAAGCTGATTCTTCTGCTGTGTTTCACCAGCGACTTGTAATGAAAGTCAGGATCATGACACTATTGATTCATATGTGGGATGGGTTGAAAATTCCACAGCACTATCCTATCTTCAGCCATCACAGGCTCTGACCAGCGAGAAGAGAGTGGTCTCCTTCTAACTATATAAGTGTACTTTAATACATAGTAAGAGGCAGAGCCGGTGTAAACAAGCCTATCATTAAAAAAAGGCCCTCAGGGGTCCCGTTGCATGTATGTATGCATGCATGTGAGCGTGCACGTGGGCCCAGACACGTACACACACAACACAACACAAACACGCACACATATATACCTACTCACACACAAACATGCACAGGTTCACACACGTGCACACATACATACATACATTTACACAGGCATGCTGCATACACATAGACACAGATACCTACACAGGCACACACACATGCAGACACATTCACACACACAAACACGCATGCATGCAGACACATACACACCACACACATGCATGCAAGCACACACACAATGCAGAGAACATTTGATAGAAAAGTGCACTATACTGTTAACTAAGGTCAACAAAAATCCCACGGCGAGCAAACAATAATTAATATTCATCAAATTTAGGCTACACTGTCTCTCTCTCTCATTTCATCCATCTCTCAATATGTCACTTTCTCTGATTGTCTTTTCTGATTGCGAGAGAGAGAGCGAGAGAGAGAGAGACACACACACACACAATATTTATAAGTTAAAGAGCGAGAGAGAGAGAGCTATATGGCATAGGAATGCAGGAGAGGGTGTTTGGTAAGAAACAGATAGTGTGGGGTGGGGGAGGAAGGCGTGGTGTATTTATCGAGCGATGAAGAAGGAAAAAGGTTGGCTGACAAAGCTATAGGCCTAGAGGAGGGCACCCCCCTCTAGGGGCAACATTTTCTAAATAATTTATTTCATGCTCATATCAATGGCCATGTTAATTAAGGCTGCACACCAAAGGCCCCTTTGCCACGTCTCACATAAGAAACCTTAGCAGTTTCAAAAACAAGAATGTCTCCCCTTAAAGTCATTTCAAGATTATTTACTAGTAAACAATGACCAAACTGTTCCAATGCCCCTATGCTTCCGAAGTGGCGGTGGTCATTGCGATGTATAAGCCCAATTGTAGTCCTGACTGTGGCGGGAGAGCGTGTAACACAATACACAACCATGCATTCACGACACAACATATAGAGGTACCTGGACACAACAAACAATACACAACAGACTTCAGTTTCTTCAATGTCTTATGCCATGTCTACAATGTCTACCTTTGTTGAACGCACTACTGTAATTCGCTTTGGATAAAAGCGTCTGCTAAATGACTAATGTTATGTAATGCCGACAAATTTGGAGGGAAAAAAAGACCAAGGCAAACATCAAAAAGTGTCCTTAGGATTTTTCTTTTTAACAAATGTAGTCATTCTTCTCTATCAATCAAATTTAAAGTATGTTAATCAGCAGAATTAATAAAAAATGTGAATCAATGTTGTCATTGGAGTGAGTGAATGTTCCAGGAGTGCATGCGTTTGTAAAAAATGTTCAATCCACGCAGATAAAGATTGTTCTTGTTGCGCAATACACAGCCATGCATTCACGACACAACATACAGAGGTACCTGGATACAATCTTATGCCATGTCTACATTATCTACCTTTATTGAACGCAGTACTGTAATTTGCTTTGGATAAAAGCATCTGCTAAATGACTAATGTAATGTTGTGCTGACTCATTTGGAGGTAAAAAAATCCAGCGCAAACATCGAAAAGTATGTTAATCAGCAGAATAAATAAAAATGTGAATCAATGTTGTCATTGGAATGAGTGCATGCGTCTAATTGTTTCAATCCACGCATATAAAGACGTTCAATTGTTGTTGTTGATGACTTTACAAGACAAGACAAGACTTATAAGACAGGGGAGGGGGGGGGCATCAATCTTGCATCCATCAAGGACAAAGACATTTGCAGTAAAGGTTAGAGAATAATAGCCACATTTACCCGCAGAGTTTGATTTAAAGTTTTCCTTAGCCTTCGTCCAGACCTCCAAATCCGGTGACAGTGATCACCGAGGGAGGTGATCGCTGGTGGAAGGAACAGCCGCATCCAACTCTTTGTGGGGAAACATGGGGGGTTGGTAACCGAGGGAAAATTCAAACGGTGACATACCCATGGCAGTGTTTGTAATGGAGTTGTGCAAGTACTCGACTCAGGGCAGGACCTTGCTCCATGATGCAGGGTTGCTGGTGGTCAGGCATCTGAGTGTGGCCTCTAGGGACTGGTTGGCTCTCTCCGCCTGCCTGTGTGTCTGGGGATGGTATCTGGAAGAGAGGCTGACCGTGGCCCCAATTCCCCTACAGAAGGCCTGCCACACCTTGGAGGTAAACTGACCACGGTCCGACACAATGTTCTGAGGGATACCATGGAGGCAGATAACTTGAGTCACTAGGAGATCTGAGGTCTCAGCAGAGGAGGGGAGATTGGGAAGGGCGACATAGTGGGCCGCCTTGGAAAAACGATCCACAATGGTGAGAATACCGAATTACCGTTGGACATGGGAAGACGGGTGACAAAGTTAAGGGAGATGTTGGACCAGGGATGACTAGGGATGGGGAGAGGTCGCAGGAGACCAGCAGGGGGACGATGGGAGGACTTACAGCGAGTGCAGATAGGGCAACTGGCCAGGAGTGTCCGTTTCCATGGATGGCCACCAACGGCGGAGGTAGGAGAGGGTCCGGGTTGAGCCAGGGTGTCCCACCAGTCTGTTGGAGTGGCGCCACTCAACGACACGGGAGCGGGTGGATTCAGAAACAAACAGCCGACCTGGGGGACCCCCACCCGGATCAGGTTCGTCATGCTGGGCTGTCCTCACCACCGTCTCAATCTCCCAGGTGACCATACCAATCACCCAGGCTGGAGGCAGGATGGTGTCCTCCGATACAGGGCTGACCCTCTCAGGGAAGAGACAGGACAGGGCGTCAGCCTTGGTATTGTGGGAAAAAGGACAGGGCAAAAGGTGAGGGTGAAGTTGAAACGGCTGAAGAACAGGGACCAGTGTGCCTGACGGTGTGACTGTATGGAGGTAGGTGAGGTTTTTGTGGTCCGACCAAACCACAAAAGGTTGCTGAGTCCCCTCCAGCCAGTGTCACCATTCACCTAGGGCTGCCTGAACCACCAGCAGTTCCCTGCCGAGGATGTCTTAATTTCTCCCGGCTGGACTAAAGCATCGAGAGAAATAGGAGCAGGGATGGAGCTTCTCGTCTTCTGCCGACCTCTAGGAGAAGATGGCCCCGATGCCCTCATTAGAGGCATCCGCCTCCACGAGGGGAGGATCGAGGTGGGCCTAATTCCGGGGCTGCGGTAAACAGGCTCTTCAAGGAAGAGAATGGTGATTCAGCCTCTGGGGACCAGGAGAAGGAGCAGAGAGTGGAAGTGAGGGCCATGAGAGGAACAGCCACACGGCTGAAACCCCGAAAGAAACGCTGGTGAAAGTTTGCGAACCCCAGATTGCGGCACAGTTGAATTTTGTCTTCGGGTCGGGGCCACTCCTCCACGGCCTGGATGTTTCTGGGGTTGGCTCTGGTGTGCCCCTTCTCCACGATGTGACCGAGGAACTCCACAGACGAGGAAGGAAACGGGCACTTCTCCACCTTGATGAACAGCTTGTTCTCCAGGAGACGTTGAAGAACCAAGCAAACGTGCTGCCGGTGCTCCTGCTCTGACCTAGAATAAATCGTCAAAATGTCGTCCAAATACACCACCATGAACATATTGAGCATATCCCGGAGGAGATCGCTGACCAAGGACTGAAAAACAGCCGGGGAATTGGTCAATCCGAATGGCATCACCAGACACTCAAAGTTTCCGAGGTGGGTATTGATCGCCGTCTTCCACTTGTCCCCCTCCCTGATGCGGATGAGGTGGTAGGCATTGCAGAGGTCTAGTATAGTGAAAATGGTGACAGTCTTTTCAGGAACACAGAGGTTGTAAAGAGAGCCTGGAGAGAAGCGTGGCACCAGGGAGGAGATCTATGCGGCAGTCATAGGGATGATGAGTTGGATGGGAAAGCGCTCCATGCCGAACACCTCAGCCAGGTTTTTGTTCATAGACGGAACCCCGGAGAGATCAGGAGGCGCGGGTCTTGGGTCTGAGGCAGGAGGAGTAGCTGAACAGGCAGAGGCAGGCGTGGCAGGGAGAACTCCACCCGATGATGCTGCCGAAAGGTCCAGCAGATGTGGGGATTGTGTCTCTCGAGCCAGGGTCTACCAAGGACCAGTGGAGTAGTGATTTCCAGAAATGGACACGGGGGTCCCTGCCTGCTTGACCAAGGTGGTGTCTAGGAGACTCATCCGATACAGAATCAATGAGGGCTCAGACGGAGAGATTCTCCTCTCCTCCTACTTAGTTTACTTTTACCTTTACTTGTGTTTTTTCGCACTTTTCTTTTATATTTAAGTAACTTTATAGGACTATAGCAAGTAACATGTGTGTTATCACATATGATCGCCAAACACACTTGGAATTAAGGAACAATACAACTACAGACAACGCAAAAAAGCACTGGGACACACCTGCATAGATCCGGAGGGACAACGGAGCGGGGGGAAGGGAGCCACAAAGCACCGGGGGGCAACAACCAATGCGCTTATTTAATGGATATTAAATACTATGAGACTATTTTGCACCAACCGTATGTTGTGACAGGATTGGAATCCGTCGACGAGTTTTTCCAAGCTTGTTAAAGTTAATTCCCTCATTTAAAACTTTAAAGCTATTACTTTTGCCTGGATCTTTTGATATATTTGCAATTCAGTAATATCTCTTTGTCGTATATGTGTAATATAAGTAGCACATCATTAGGAGCAAAACAACTGTTACTATTTCAGCTTTTAATAAGTCATAGTTTTACATTTAGCATCAAACTCACACCACCTTTCCCCAATGGATTGCATCAACATTTTGACATGTTGACATTGTTGATATTCTGGCTGGATGCTACTTATATTGTCCCTTTCCACGTGTGCTATTACCTTTTTTATTACTCAGTTGATTGAGCATCATGTGCTGTGTCTAAACAGGAAAACTAACTTTACATAAGCCATATTGGGGAATTAATTTAATCATTTTCAGAGCCAGTGTGGGTGCCCTTTACAGCAGTTGGACTAATGGATAAATGTTGTGTATCACAGCAGTGCCGCAGAAACAAGGTGGTAAGGTTGATTTAAAGCAATGATGTTTTGTTTCGATTTATTTTGTGTTTGGAGAAGTTAAACAGAGAACTCAAAGGTTCAGAAAACTTTCTATATCAGTCAGTCTGCTCCTACTGAAACAGTTTGAACTTGAACGATGGGGGGGGGGGAGAGGTTAATGAGGAGGCGGGGTATAGTTTCCTCATTACACATACAGGAAGACATCAAACTGTACAATTGACATAATATTGACCTAGACCTAGGAGTGACACTATGAGTCCTGTGTGTCTAGTGGCGTTTACCTGCCCAGGAAACAATATGAGTCCCGTGTCCCTAGTGGTGTATACCTGCCCAGGAGACGGTATGATTCCCGTGTCCCTAGCGGTGTGTACCTGCCCAGGAGAAGGTACGAGTCCTGTGTGTCTAGCGGTGTATACCTGCCCAGGAGATGGTATGAGTCCCGTGTCCCTAGCTGTGTCTACCTGCCCAGGAGAAGGTACGAGTCCTGTGTGTCTAGCGGTGTATACCTGCCCAGGAGACGGTATGAGTCCCGTGTGTCTAGCGGTGTATCCCTGCCCAGGAGACGGTATGAGTCCCGTGTGTCTAGCGGTGTATACCTGCCCAGGAGACACTATGAGTACTGTGTGTCTACCGGCTTATAGCTTTCCCAGGAGACAGGGCTTTCAAGCTAAAACCATCGGGCAAAAGCACTCCTCTCTATAGCGCCATTGTTTGGTCAACATTTGCACATCGCCGGTGAATTACACGTTACCCTGCCCATAACTAAAACGCAATTTAACTTTCATGTTTTAAAATGTCCCCAATGGATATAACATTCAAATCACAGTTTAGAAGTGTATAGGGCTAGCTGTATAGCAAAAGACAAGAGTGGAGGAATAAATGCTTTCAGGACAGGACAATGCATGAAGAAAAAAAAACGCAAAATCAGGGAAAAAATATAGACATTTAAAAAAGCAGGATGAGTCGTCTACTCATTGAAATTAGCTTTCCGTTTGGCCCAACATGCTGTGTTTTTATGACCAACAGCGTTGGGTATAAAGTAATGAGAGGCAGGGGGCGTGGTGGAACCCAGCCAACCCAGTACCCCAACAGGCCAAGAGCAAGTGCCCAAAGGCACAGTGGGATCTGGGGAAGAATAAGGATTAAGCAGAGAAGAGGAAACATCCGCCATCCGCCATGCTCCAGGACTCAAACCCAGCTCCCTTTTGTACAGCGGTCCAATCAGCTTCACCCATTATAAAATCCAAATTGGCAAATTGGTGTTTTAAAGTGCGCCTTGTATCAGTTTGTTGTTTATATGAGCTGTTCTTTATTTACAAGGCTGTTAATACTTTGAGCAAACTGTCATTACTGGTTCTGTTACAGTTGGTGGTTTTGCTAAAGAGAAAATAAATCCAACCTGGCAAACAGCATGGGGCAGGATAGTGTCAGTGGCGAAGGTGGTGGACTCAACTCCCAGCCATAAAGCTACTGGGTTCAATCCCTAATGTCTGCAGCCCACCTTGGGCGAGATGCCTAACCCCTACCAGCACCAGACCTACATCTGAATTCAGTGTCAGTCGATTTGGATCCAGGTGTCTGCTAATCAACTTAAGTGGTAATACTAAATAGCTCAGAAAGGAGGCAGGCCAGGCAGTACGATAAGCAGCAGCTTAACTGTCAATGTATTCATGTACTGGAGACACTATATGTACTTTATGCTATGTGTGTGCGTGCAATGTGTGCATGTGCATACGAGTGTGTGTGGTAGGGGCATGAGTGTGTGTGTGTGTGTGTGTGTGTGTGTGTGTGTGTGTGTGTGTGTGTGTGTGTGTGTGTGTGTGTGTGTGTGTGTGGGACAGGCAGGGAGGGCAGTTGTGGGGTTTGGATGTGTGGGTCACATGTGTTTGTTGTAATACATGCATGTGATGTACTGTACATGATGTACATTAGTTTGTTCCATCTGAATCCTTTCAGTACAGGATGTGTGTGGATGCATGTGTGTGCGTGGGTGTGTGTGTGTGTCTAAGCAGGCGTTGGCAGCTCTCGGGGCAACAGAAGCATGACAATGAGTACAATCGGAAGAATGAGAAAATGAACAGGCGGAGGCGGGGCCAAGGATGTGAAGGAGTGTGTGTGTGTGCATGCTAGCGTGCGTGTGTGTACTGTAAGGTGTATGCTTGTACGTTTGCGCGGCTGTGCGGGTGTGCGTTTACGTGAGTCTTGTTCCCCATGTGCTTGTTACCAAAGAGCATTGGGTGTTTTCATGCAAACGCTCACAGGAACCGCAAAGCAGGACTCCGACCAATCAGACACCTGCCTGTCCTTCAGATGACATTAGGCTGCGGTGGCGCCATATGAGCTGATGTTTATCAGCACCGATTGGATCACAGAACACAAATCACACGGGGAGTGAAGGCGTGTCTATAGCAGTGGTGAAGCGTCAGGGCCTTCAAGGTATTCAGAGAAGACCCTGGAACTCTCAGATGAAACCAAAACAATCGAATTAATTGTATTAATAATGTAATACAATTTAATAAAATGTAATACAATTTAATAAAATTACTAAATGAGAATGGTATCTGTGTTGTTATCTGTTATATTACAGTTACGTTGATTTGTTTGTCTTTCTCGGTCCATGCACTACGCATTTGAGTGGTTTTGTATTCAACCAATCAGATATTTTTCTGGGTTGCCGGGAAGAATATCCTTCAACCAAAGTATTCCCGATGACTTTGTCTACTGGCTGGAGCGAGAGTGGATCTAGCGTAGTGCTACGTTGTTTCTACATAGGATTTTACGTCAAAATGGCAACAGGCAAAGATGATGTCATTGCGGATTTATTGTCGGAACCATTTTCAAGACGACCATTCAATGTAAAGATGGACATTATTAAAAAAGGCTGTCCAACGCCTGACAATCTTGAGCTGAATCAAGTTGTTAAAGCAGGCTATGTTCGCCATTTTCAGGCTAGCAACTGGGAAAGATACCCGTGGCTAGCGGGCTCTACTAGCCACAAGAGGCTCTACTGATGGGAGTGTTGCTGTTTGGATTTGGTCTTTAAATGAACATCATTGGTGAGTGAGACTCATTTGTCTTTGCTGGTTTTGTCTCAGTGTTGCGTCTCGTTCAGCTGGTTGTTGCATTTAGTTTCCACACACTTGTTGACTGATTAGTTAATGGCTGTCTTGGGTTTGTTAAGCATTGTTGTGCATTTGAATTAAGAGTTTTGACTTGATCTTTCTTTCCATCGCTTAACGTGAAAAGACTTAACGTAACTAAGAGTTACAAACCCGCAATCAATAATCACCTAATTTGCATATGTCTTGTCATTAGCACTTTCACCTTTTCACTTTCATTTTGACAGGTGAAAGTGCTAATGACAAGACATATGCCAGAGACATATGGTGATTATTGATCGCTATTTTGGAACTTGAACGTGACACGTCTAACACACGTGAAGCGTGTTAGACCGTCCCTTTAATCAATAGCCTGTGTGTGGTGCTGTGTTGGGCTGTTACTTCACTACATGGACACTGCTTTACAACTAGGGTACACTTGTAAATTGGCTGCAACAATCTGATCTGCCTAAATGAGATAAGGCATAAAGTGACTCCTCCGTGACGTCCGTCTGACTAGAACACCCGGTGGGTGGTCTACAGCAGGGGTTCCCAAAGTGGGGGTATTATGTAAGTCTGTTTAATATGTAAGGGTGACGAATAAAGGAATTCTGATTCCGACAGATTCACGACTATCATTTGCAGCTGGAAAAAAAAGCCACACAATTTTCGCGATCACGATTACCCCCCCCCCCCCCCCCCTTGGACTTCACGTTGGACCTCCCCCCCCCCCGCCCTTGGACTTCATGTTGGACCTCCCCCCCCTTGGACTTCACGATGTTCTCGATGGTGAAGATCTGTGCACACGTTGTTTTTTTATTGTTCCAGTCCCTCCGGTGATGGGGGGGGGGTCTGTTATGTTGGGGGTCGCGGGCTGAAAAGTTGGGGAACCCCTGGTCTACAGAAGGTCCAGTTGTGATAGACACGCTTCGCCACTGGTCTATAGTAACCATTATTTTGGTGTATGTGGCTTTTGTAGCTCAAGCTGCAAAATTGTTAAATTGAGGCTGTGACGTGTTGCATGCGTCGCAGCCTTTGAATCTACAAATCTGTTTGGGATGGTGACTAAAACTATAATACCGGTGGACTGTGAACAACCGCACTGAACAACTGTATCTATTAGTATTACGTTTTAGAGACTATGTATACATAAAGAACAATGTATATATACATATATTCATCGGTATTTGGGCTCTCCTCAAGCCCTTTCTGAATAAAGATGTAGGGAAACATAAAAAGGCCCAGATTTATCCCGTGGGCCTCTTGTTGTGTATCTCACCCACATTGTGAACACTGTGGCCTGGATCCCAATTGAAAACACTAATTAATGGCGGGATTTAGCAGGACTTAATGGAGGGGGCGGTGTGTGTGGGCACACGGTAAAATAATACCATCCATCCATCCATCTTCTCCCGCTTATCCGTATTCGGGTCGGGGAGGTAGCAGCTTCAGCAGGGGACTCCAAACTTCCCTCTCCCTGGCAACATCGACTAGCTCTGACTGGGGGATCCCGAGGCGTTCCCAGGCCAGTGTGGAGATGTAATCACCCCACCTGTACCTCGGTCTGCCCCGTGGTCTCTTCCCAGTTGGATGTGCCTGGAAAACCTCCCTCGGGAGGCGACAGGGAAGCATCCTTACTAGATGCCCGAACCACCTCAACTGGCTCCTTTCTACGCGAAGGAGCAGCGGCTCTACTCCGAGTCTCTCACGAGTGACTGAGCTTCTCACCCTATCCATCAGGGAGATACCAGCCACCCTCCTGAAGGCCCTGTCACACCATAACATTCTGGTCAGCGTTTGAGGAAACGTTGGTAATCGTCCGTGGTCGCTGGTATAGCGCCAGAAGAGTGTTGTGTGAACGCTGGTGAACGCTGGTAATCGTCGGTGATCGGCGGTGATCGGCGGAGAACGCTGGTCCGAAAATAAAGTTTTAAACATGCACAAAAGTTCTCATGGAGACCAGCGTTCAACGTTTAACATTAAACGCTGGAGAACGCTGGAGAACGTTCGTAGAAGTTGTACTAACGTTTGCCGAACGTTGCACGCGTTCGGCTATTGTTAGTCAGTCGTTACCCTAGCGTTACTTGGTTGTTATTAATCGTTCACAATCTTTGCTTTGCAGTGAACTCACTGGTACACTCACTCACTGGTACTCACTGGTACACATCCGACATTGTGTGCCTATTTTCGGATTGGAGATGGTGTGTGTGTGTGTGGGTCAGGACCAGTGCTCATAATCATACACTCATCCGACATTGTGTGCCTATTTTCAGATTGGAGATGGAGTACAGCCGACATGGAGATGGAGATGGAATTTAGCAGTAGCAGTCGCCCCCCTCACACGCTTTTTTCCTCTTGGCGGCATGATGTGCACTGTTCAATATCCAGAAGAACTGTCACGGTTACAGTGGTTGACAGGGGGCGTGGCCAAGCAACGTGCGCTGGCGGCGCACACACACACCTGTCAACAATTGTCACGGTTACGGTGGTTGACAGGGGGCATGGCCAAGCCACGTGCGCTGGCGGCGCACACACACACCTGTCAGCAATTGCCGTGGCTGATTGGTAATCCCCTCACCTGGGGTATATAGACCCTGGCTTCCCGTTACCTCGGCGTTAGGTCGTACGTCATACTTTGTTCATGTTACGTCGTACATTCTGGACGGAATCGCCACGCTGATGTCCCGGAGATCCAGATTCTTTGCCTATCCCGCGTCACCCGCCTGTCTCGCGTTACGCCGGTCTATACGAGCTCCCCGGTCATTAGAATACCTGTCCAGTACCTGTCGCTACTCCGACCTCCCGGTATCTAGACTTCTCGCTCGTCCCTGATCATCCGCCTGTCTGGTACCTGTCGCTACTCCGACCTCCCAGTACCCAGACTCCTCTCTCGTCCCGGACTACTCGCCGGTCTACTACCTGCCGGTACTCCGCGGATCGACCTCCCGGTACCCAGACCCCTGGACTGTCCCTGATCACTCTCTTGTGTTGTGTTTGCTTGAAATAAAGCTCTGTTATAGCTCCACTGTGTCTTGGTCTGCATTCTGGGTCCCACCGAACAATCCACTCGTGACAAGAACAACTGAATCCACTGTGATTTCCCCGCGTTTCATACCCGTTTGAACACAGTGACACGTCAGCACACGCTAATAGTTTTCAGGGGTGTCTTACTTGGGCGCTGGTACACGCTCCTCATGTGTTAGTCACACGCTAATTCATGTGTTAGTCACATGCCAGATGTGTCCACCTCACCCTAGAACGCTCGAAAATTCAACGATTAGAACGTTCATAGAACACTGACCAACGTTATGGTGTGACCGGGCCTTGAGGAAACTCATTTTGGCCGCTTGTATTCGCGATCTCGTCCTTTCGGTCATTATCGATTGTTCATGGCCATAGGTGAGGGTAGGAACGAAGACTGATCGGTAGATCGAGAGCTTTGCCTTCTGGCTCAGCTCTCTTTTGGTTACAACGGTGCGCCAAAGTGCACCCAATACCGCTCCCGCTGCACCCATTCTCCTGTCAATCTCACGCTCCATCCTCCCCTCACTCGAGAACAAGACCCCGAGATACTTGAACTCCTTCACTTGGGATAAGGACTCCCTCCCTACTTGGAGTAGACAATCCACCGGTTTCCTGCTAAGAACCATGGCCTCAGATTTGGAGGTGCTGATCCTCATCCCAGACGGTTCACATTCCGCTGCAAAGCGATCCAGTGAGTGCTGAAGGTCACATACTGATGACGCAAACAGGACCACATCATCTGCAAACAGCAGCGATTCAATCCTGAGCCCACCATACTGAAACCCCTCCCCTCCATGACTACGCCTTGAAATCCTGTCCATGAAAATCACAAACATGATGGGTGACAAAGTGCAGCCATGGTGGAGGCCAACACCCACTGGGAACAGGCCTGACTTACTACCGAGAATCCGGACACAGTTCTTGCTTTGGGAGTAGAGAGATTGAATGGCCCTCAACAGTGACCCCCGCACCCCATACTCCCGCAGCACCCCCCACAGTATTTCCCAAGGGACCCGATCATATGCCTTCTCCAAATCCACAAAACACATGTAGACCGGATGGGCATACTCCCAAGCCCCCTCCAGGATCCTTGCAAGAGTGAAAAGCTGGTCCGTTGTTCCACGACCAGGGCGGAATCCGCATTGTTCCTCTTCAATCTGAGGTTCGACTATCGGCCGAACCCTCCTTTCCAGCACCTTGGAGTAGACTTTCCCAGGGAGGCTGAGTAATGTGATACCCTGTAATTAGCACACACCCTCTGGTCACCCTTTTTGAAATACTAAAATTGAAATACAAAAAAAAATATTGAAATACTAAAATAATAAGTTTTATGATAATTAATTTGCTGTGGCTTGTCGTAAGGCTTGAGCGTGAGGACGTGGGCAGGCGGGGGGGGGGGGGGGGGGCACATGGCTGGGAGCAAAGGTATGTTTAAGACACTCGGTGTTCTTCAGGAACACAGGCTATATCTGTCGTCTGTCGACCCTAGAAACTCCACTGAAGGTCTAATACAGTCAAGACTGTTATTTTTCGTGAGAGCGCAGACACACACATGTACACATGTGTACACATGTACACACACACACATGTACATACACACACACACAAACGTGTGCCCACACACACACACATCCACACATGCGTGAACGCACACACAGACACACGTACACATGCACGCGCACACACACAAATACACACACGTGAACACAAACAAACACGTGCATGCACACACACGCACACATGTACACACACACACACACACACAACATCCCACGCGTGCCACACACACAGACATCCCCACACGCGTGCACACACACACAGACATCCCCACACGTGTGCAGGCACACACACACAGGTGCACACACACATAAACAAACACATACACACATACACGCAAACACACACACACATGTGCATTCACACACACACACAAAAACACACACACAGGTGCACACACACACAGGATTCCCTACGAAAAAACTGTTTTGTTTACGCCCCTTTCAGTCGGCGAACAGAGCAGTTAAAATCATGTCTAAAATAACACTTATACATGTATGTTTTTTCTCACAATACAAACACATGTTAAGGTTACTCTTAATACTTACTTAAAATACAGTTTGATAACATTTCTAGTGAGAAATATGCACTTAAGTTTAAAAATATTTGTTCAATGAATGTCTACAATCTAATAGTACTGTAGACCTGTTCTCCACAGTACTATTTACTGACATGATCTGGCCATCTTAAAAAAATGTTTGGGGACCACTGGTTTAAGTCATCAGCTCTCTTTTTATTTAGTTAAATAGTTTGTTTTGATCAATTATTTAATTCTTATTTATAATTATTTACATGTTTAGGTTTAGATTTAATCTAGGTTGGGATTTAAGACTTTTCAAGGTTAAATATGTTTCCATGACCTTTCACAACCTACACAAAATTGCATAGGTTACTGCACAGGTTGGGCCTTATTATTGAATGAAAATGAAACAACAACCTTTGTTCCTTTTCTAATGGACTAGTTAGGCTTTGTCCATTTCAGTGGAAACGGTATCACACTGCAGGAATTGACATGAGAATGTATACATGGAAGAGCACAATAACATAATTTTATGAGTCCTACATACAACATAATCAAATTTCATGACTTTTCCAAAACTTTCAATGAATATACTCCATTCCATGACTTTTCCAGGATTTCCATAACCCTGGGGACCCTGATTAAAGCATCTAAGCTTCCTCAATAAGTCGTCTGCTCTGTGGACAGCCTCAGTGTTACATGTCCAGTTCAGTCTGTTGTTGAACACCCAGGTATCTATAGCCCTCCAACAGCCTGCTTGTATATGTTTGACGAAAATTAACTATAGACAGTGTAGGCCAATGCAGACCATTCAACAAACAGTAATAGGCAGTTTGTATAGGTTTGTAAACAGAATAATGTAGTGGCCAAAATCCATTCTGAATTGTCTTATAAACTCCTATTTCTTTGTTCCTTTTGATGGCCACATATGAGAGCTGGGAAGCAGGGTTTGACTCGCAGTTTGTTTGGGTAACAGAACATCCAATGGCTGTTGAGAGTTCCTGATGTTCAAAGATTATTGCATAAAACGAAAAGAATATACGAAAACAAAATGAACATTAATCATACAGCTGTGGTAGCAGATTCCACTAATATCTCCACACTGAGGCTGTGTGTGTGTGTGTGTGTGTGTGTGTGTGTGTGTGTGTGTGTGTGTGTGTGTGTGTGTGTGTGTGTGTGTGGGGCGTTGCAACAGGGTGGGCAAAGTAGGCAATTCCCTGGGGCCCCCGAGCTAGAACGGGCAGATTATATCACCCCCCCCACGCGCTTCATGGTGCTCGCGATTATGAGATAGTCAAGTCATAATTATGAGATAGTTAAGATAGTAAGTCATAATTATGAGATAGTATCTCATAATTCTGCAATACTTGTGTGAAAAAAAAGAAAAAAGTGGCGGAAACGGGCTTCCATACATGCCCGCCTGTCACTGGAAGCCCAGAGCGTGATCTTCAATTGATGTCACAGCCATATATTCCCAAAACCCTCTAAGAGTTATGGAGCTAATTTGCAATACAGCAAGTTATTCTAATGTACATTGTATACAATAACCTATGAGAATCAAACAAAATATGATATGCTGTTTCAGTTGCCTCAATGTGAGACCTTGGCGAGGTCTGCGCTGAAACTTGACCAAGCCGGTTGAATAGGAAAAAAACATGAGCAGAGAACAGAAACCTATAGACACTAACAACACAGCCCCCGAGGCTGTGCCTTTCCATTTCACAGTCAGAGAAATGCATCCGTTTATGTGGAATGAGATGATGTTCCTTTTAGCTGTGGAGAGAGGGCAGACTTTTCCAACCAAAGGAATGGAATAACTTTGATATACCAATCATAACAGTTGCCTTCTTGGCTCGTTAAACCTTCAGCACATAAAACAACACAATAATGGCCACGATCACCTCATCCCGAGGGTCAGGCTTAAAAGTTGGGAGCTTTGTCTGATTTTGTATCTCTATCTGCATGCCTAGCTGTCTGTCTGCCTACACACACACACACTACTTTCTCCCAGAACATCTCACAACAACGTTACCGTTGCCAACCACAGAGCCTCGATTGAACACCAAATGGCTTTATCTCTACAGCATGATATCAACTAAATGTATTTTGATTTAGTTGGATGTACAAACCCAACGCCCAATTTGCAACCCTGAATCAAGTCAGAACAAGTAAAGTGTCATGCCTGATTGTTATCCCTCTTCTAGATCCATATTTTCCCATATAATATATTTATTTTTGTCGTATTTGTCAAGCTGTCGAGAATAACGATTTTGGTCTAGCACTGGTTTGTCTCTGGCCTGATTGCGGGGAACCACAGCAGGGAGCCTCACCCTACAGGTGAGACATAGTATTCTAATGGGACAGATCAATGGAACCGATGTTGTGCACAGTTTGATGCCGGCATGCTGACCGTGTTCCTTGATCATTCCTCTGATGTGTTTGGTAAACATTAAAACTTAAAAGATGCCTGAATAATTGCGTGGTGGTTTGTAGCGTACATTGCAGTTGGGAACATGTACCACAATGTGTTTTAATCTAAATCTAAATCTGGAGGATTGAATCCTATTTATTGGTCATATACATGAACACACAGCACAGTGGAATTTGTTTCTCTGCATTTAACTGATCCTAGTATTAGGAGCAGTGGGCAGCTATTGTATAAACAGCACCCGGGGAGCAGTGAAGGGGTCTGGTACCTTGCTCAAGGGCACCTTGGCAGTGCCCAGGTGTTTTGGTGTTTCCCAAGCCAAGTCCCAACAGACAGAGCTATCCTGCCACCCAGCAGGATTGATGGCATGCGCCTTATGCTTTGTGTGATGCAATGATGTGTTTGTCACCAGTGACTTTTAAATTAGTTTAATAGTGGTTGACAAAACACCATAAATATTATATTAATATGCTAGTTTTGCAAAATCGCAGCTCTCACGCTTCACCAGCCACTCTTCTTTGAGTAAGTCACATGAAAAAAATGTGCATATCCACGCATCCATAATGGCCTATGGTTGATGGAATCTTCTGGTGTCACAAATTGTGGCTCACGCTACCGTGAAGAGGAGGCCCCATAAAAAACATGGAGACAGACGCTCCAGCGAGACATTCAAAGTCATGCCTCAAAATGGATTTAACCTTGATGAAAACAATTGTTTTGGGGTATTTTGGGGAGGGTCTTAAATGCTGTTTGATCTAGCTAATCCCTTAAGCCTCAATCACACATTCAGCATTTTTACTGCCGTCCTTGATAGGACCATTCCCGATAAAAATTTGTCAAAAGTCTAATCAAGATCCTGTGATTCGTGGCGGGAAATTCACAAATTTGTAAAAAGATTTATTTAATCATGGCAACAATCAGATATTGTTCAGGAATCGTCCCGATTCTCGCATTCTCAATCCGAATCTGATTCAATTTGTATCTTCCGCATGGTAAAAATTGACCGAATCTTTCCCGACAGCGTCCCGATTCGCATTCCGCAAGAACTGGATGCAATCTGGACTCAATCGGCAAGAAATGGCAATGAAAATGTTTTCCAAATCATGCCCGTTCATCACGACAGTGTCCCGATCCACAGGACACAGTCCAGACACCATCCAGACAACACAGGACATTGTTATGATTTTGATCCAATACAGCAGAATCTGTCATGACATAGTCACGATTGTAATCCGACTAGACAAAATCGGCAGAGTTTCCCGAATGTTAAGGGACGCACTATACTGTCGGGAGTTCTTGGCCGACCTCTCTGGACCTTTCCCGATCCGTAGGACTCTGTTACAAACGTATACGATTGCGACAATGATAGGACATTCCAGATCATTGAGGAAAGTAATCAGACTTTTTCACTTTTCGTGTCGTAGTGCTGTCTGATCTCAAATGGTAGCCATAATCGGCACTGTGTGAACGCCGCATTTAAACATGTTCCCGGATTCCAAAGTGCTGACATTACCGCTGCTCATGACATAATATGTATATATTAGGGCTGTCAAAGTTAACGCGTTAAAGCATGTGATTAATCTCGAGACTTTAACACGCACTTTTTTTTTAAACTCAGATTAATCACAGTATCCGGTTTAGATGGCTCCTCCCTCAGTATTTCCAGGTGTGTCATTCCCACACCTGGGAATGAACTGAGAGGCAGGCAGTAAGGCCTGTTCAACTACCAGGATGACTGAGGAGATGCACCGTGGAGTGCTGGGCGGAACATTTCACTTTAACACATCACGCTCGCAATATGATTGTGGCAGCAAAGAATTTTTTTTTGGAGCAGATGCCCTGCACATTATACAAAGGGCCACTTTGTTATTCAGTTTCTTAAAGTGGCCTACTTGTTAATTAGCATGAGATGTTTCTTTGCAAACAATTTACAGCCAAGCGGTTTATGTTCACTTTGTTGCAGACATTATTTTGTAAAAGATTATTCATGCAGTTGTCTGCTTAATATTAATGTTATTATCGATGTTTTGGGCAATACTAAGCACTCCCTGAGACCTTTTTGCTCAGAAAAACTAAAGTAACAAATAAAATAATAAAAATCTTGATCTCTAACTGCTTTTATCATTTCTTTCTTCCATACCTGAATTAGTTTTGCCACCCGCATATTTAAACACATATATATATATATATATGTATGAACTGCAGTTGGGGTTTTTAACTAAGATTTTTTTTTAAGATTAAGATTTCACAGCACAAGATTAGGATTTCACAGCACTGACGCTGGGATGCCCCTGCAACCGGCTGCCGGGCAAAGCAAGGAATTTATTTTGAAAAGCCTTTTAATTACTTTTAAAGCACTATATGGTCTGGCTCCTATTTGCCTCCCAGAGATGTTAAACCCTCTGAAAAGGAGGTAAAGATCTGAGGCTCTGTTTGCTGTCCCTCGGCCCAAACTGAAAACCAGAGGGAACCGGGCCTTTTCTGTGTTGGAACACTTCCCAGCTTACCGTCTCCCCACCACTATAACTATGGCTTCTACTATTCTATGATTGCACTATGGTTTATAATTCATGATAATATTTTTTACCATTTTGATATTACCCTTGAACAATCATTAGCTTTTGCCTGTAATTTAACACCACTTAATTAAACAATAATTTAGAACAGTACGCATAACTTCAGTATCTGTTTGTAATTTCTTCATCTCAACAGCCAGCCATCACTTTGGTTAGCAGCGCTTGTCCTGTGCTTACCTGTTTGGCGTGGCAGAAAAAACAAAGAGTTACAGTACAGCTGCTGGTAGTCCAGCCGGGTAAGGGGAGGAGGCTCACTAGAGAAGGGTCCACCCTTGTATGGTCCCTCCCGCCCTCCCCCCTGCACCCCTCACCTACAGTCACGGCTCGAAAATATTCATGAATCGGCCGCCCTCTATTAGCCACCGTCACCGTACTGGGTGATTAATGAGAAAAGCAAGCAGCTGACAAAGGGGCCGGCGAGCACACAGGGAACGCCGGATATGGAGAGAGGGAAAAATGAAATTTCAGCTGATGCCACTGCTGAACACAGACTTTGTTTAAACACAAAGACACATAAACATGGGTGTATGCACACACAGGCACACACACACAAGCGCACGCAGAAACACACACAGGCGCACACACACACACACACACACACACACACACGCACGCCTTCAAACACAGACACAAACACACACGGATTCGGACATACACAGATACATGCACACACACAGGCACATATAGGGGTATGCACACACAGGTGGATGCATACATAGGCGCACACAGGCATACGCACACACACACACACACACACACACACACACACACACATGCAGGCAGGCACAGGCGTAAAAACACACACACACTGACACGGACACACACACTGACACGGACACACACACACACACTGCACTTTCCCAGAAAACTAGGCCTGTTGCCATTAGCAGCTATACAGGGGAATCATCCTTCAGCCGGGGTGACAATCACAACAGCAATGTCATCTTCTGGCCAGTGTCCTTCCTGTAGCTGGAGTTACACCTCCAGCACGGTTACTCCCACTGCCCTGTAGCCCCCAAAGCCTCTCCAGCCTTCACAAGAAGCTATTGGGGAGCGTCCTCTTTGTTGGGCTTTTCTTTCCGATATGTACTTTTTCCCCGTTTAAAAAAAATATATTTTGTGCTACTCGTCTCCATTCATCCCCGGCTTCCCATTAAAAAAATGTCTTCCTTTTTTCTGTTTATTTAATTTTACCCTGAGCGAGTTTCACACAGACGCCATCCAACGCAGGCAGAATACGGGAGGAGGCTTACTGAAAGCAGGGACACACATGGGTGCTTTTCTCAAAACATTTATAAACAGGAAAACAGTAAAACAGTAACAGTAAAATGCCTGAAATACTGTTGTGAACTCTTTCAGCGCAGCTTCATGTCATCACAGTATACGTCACCGTCAGTGTAGGCTCGTTCATTGAGGAAAGGCAGGACCATCCTCCCTAAAATTTCTGAGAAAAATAAACTAGTGTAGTATAATTTCTACTTGGTGGAATAAGAATCTTCTCAGAGGTCCGGATACTAAGTTCAAGATGTTTATTGAACAAAGCATCAAATGAAAGCATCTGCTGCAGCGAGATGGAGCCTGCCGTGCCAATTCGCAGAACTGGCGACGCGCTCCTTTACCAAACTTTATATAGACAATAGTATCACAAAACATCCACTACTCCTAGTGGTCAAAGTAACAAACATCAACTTAATACTATTGGTCTGAGAGGTACAACCAGCGCTCTGGTTGGTCACGGTGTCTTCATTGTCACATACAAGTTTACGACTCAAACCCCCAAGGGGGGTCGCATTCCTGGCTGGTCGCATCTCCGGCAACCCCAGGGGGTCGCCTTCCTGGCAACACCTTTTGGTCACTTCAATACACATGGCCCTTACAATGCATACAGTATCACAGATAATGCATATAGTATCACAGATAGTGTTTTAGTTGTATACTTAGTGTATAAAAATACACTACATATCCCCCCTTTGGGACTCTATAAAGAAGTCCCAACACAAAAATGTTCACACCAAAAATAAAAAACATCATATACCTTCAATTGCCTCATCATTCCATTTCACAATTAACAGTGCAATTAACATATTATTCACATAAAGAGTCATAGCACAATTCAACTGACAATTTGAAAAACCATATGCGATTGTACTGCATACAGTGTAACATCATTGAAAAACCACAGTCACTGTTCTCCTTCAGGACTTCCTGTAAAGTTAATTGTTCACAAGGTTCATGCATGCGTTAGTTCAAGCATTGCAACTCTGATTAAACCCCTTTCTGTGAATATTGCACAATGTAGTATTATTACTCTCTGGTATCTCAGTAAATATACTCTGGCAAATATGTATATATGTAGCACAAAATGAAAACACTGATATTTAGCAATAGTAAAACAATGTCCATGTTTTCTTATTCAAGATTACATTCCTTAAGGTCTTCATTTATGATTCACCATTCCCTGGGGGGAATTAAGCACAAAACATTAAACACAATCAAAACAAACACAAAATCTGTTAATCTGATACGAATAGGCTTCATAACCATTAACCCACACTTGTATGATTGCATT
This sequence comes from Muraenolepis orangiensis, assembly GCA_027704905.1. Taxonomy (NCBI): domain Eukaryota; kingdom Metazoa; phylum Chordata; class Actinopteri; order Gadiformes; family Muraenolepididae; genus Muraenolepis; species Muraenolepis orangiensis. The sequence continues at coordinate 24,549,775 of CM050999.1, forward strand.
ATATCAAAAACATATTGAAAAATGAAATCTCAGTTAATCAAAAAACATTCAATCACATATGTATTTAAAAACAATATCAATGGAATGAGTTGACCCATCATACCCGTAATACCAATTCTAAGGTATCTCAACTTTCCCATTATCATCCTGATAAAAGATATTACACAATCAGTGGTCCTAGGGGGCCCATGATTCCCTAAACCAGGTTTTTTATGGTCCTAGGGGGCCCATGATTCCCTAAATCAGGTATTTCATCTATGTGCTGTTGTAGCAAATCTTCTTGATGTTGCTGTAGAAGAAAAACCCCTGTTATCTGCATGGTGTGATGTTATGCAATGGAATCCATATGTAGGTTGTGTTGGACTACAACCGCTGAGATGTACCCAAAGTCCACATCTACCAGGATGGCAGATGATGTGACTTGGATCTGGTATGATTGCTTAACGTTTGACTGGACCCACGTTGGTTTTAGGATGCAGACGTATACCCAGTCCTCAACCTGGGGTGATGGTTTGTCTGAGGTTGGAACGGCTGCCTGCTCCTGTTCAAACAGACACTCATAGACAGATGTGAGGCATTTTATACATTTAGCTAGCATCCCCTAGCTGCTTTGGTTCCTCACTGTGTCCAAGTATCCTATAAGGGACAAACATGTTAGTTAAGCCTCTTCACATTATTTAAATTCAACTAGTCCTGTTGACTCCGAATAATAGACCCAAAAAATACATTGTATTTGATTATTGTATGACATAAATGTAAACATGCTTGAAATAGGTTATACTTGAAAGTAACCCATCACTGTGTAGTTCTCTACAACATATTATGTATTTAGAGATGTTTATCAATGAAAATGTTTATCAATGAAAACCTTCATCTCCACCCTTGCAGAGTGACTACCCCAGTGTCAATCTGCAAAACAACATTGATAAAACAAAAAAATAAAATTAAAATTAAAAATTAAAATTAAAAATGAACAGAATAATACACATAAAGGAAATAAATGAAATGTAACAATGTTACCACAAACAAATTTCAATAACATTTGCAAAGTAAATCCTTCAATACAACACAAATAAATTCACCAATGAAACACAAGATCAGCTTCATCTTGTGGTCACCAGGGTTCCAAAGGAAAACTCAGTCAGTCTGCAGTTTGACCAAGCATCCAAAAACATAATTCAAAACAAATACAACAAAAAGATTAAAAATAAAAATTCAGTTGAAATATGAATGGATGAGTATTTGCCAACTTAGGTCTGTCCATCATTCATTCTCTTTCACAGTATTTTGAATAATTGTCCTGTCCTAGGCACAACCCATCAAACATCTACAACCTCTTCACACACTCTGATGTTAAAGTACTGCGTACTGATCTTCAAGAATTGAACACACACATCGGCCTTCATACTCTTCTGCTCGCACGATAGCCATCTGAACTGCCTGTATATTCATCGCTCTACCAATACCCCTTGTTATCATTCCTCGTATGATAGGAATAGCACAACTGATTATCAGGATCACAACAATTAGACCAACTCCAAAGCCTGGTTGTGTTGCTTCTGTTGGAGTCCTTTTGGTTCTTGTGGGATTCTGGTTACGCTAGTCAA
>CM050999.1:24552381-24679881 GCA_027704905.1 Muraenolepis orangiensis
ACAATATCACGAAGAACCACTTCTACCAGAAATAACCACGAGGTCCACAAAGGGCCCCGCAATGCCAACAAGGCTACAACTATCACGAAGAAACCACTTTCAGACACATGAAAATAACACACGAGGTCCACAAAGGGCCCCCAATTTTACCACGTATGCCAACAAGGCCTAACAATATCACAAAAAACCACCACATGTGTACCATATACCATGTGTTCTTTAGTATCCTCCAAAGCCAATTTTACATAACATTTAATCACCAGTTTACACCCCCTTGGTTAAACTGACCAACACATTTACATTTACATTACATAAAACACAACTCCTAGTGGACTTTATTGCCACTTCTTCGCCCGTTACTCTGTACCTGAAATACCCCCCCATAATCCCTATGGATCCCCGAAAATAACAAGCGTCCTTGCGAAACTCCTTCTTCTCTTTCCACTTTGAATCAATACGTTTTCAAAGCTACATAATCACTTTAACTCATCATTCGATTAAAGTGAGCGGCGTTTCTTCCATGAAAGCCTGGTTTTAGGTACTCGTAACCTGGTGTCTTATCTTAAGTCCTAGGATAGGTTTGTCTCATTCGAATCCACATCATTGATATGAAGACGGATTACCTGAGCCCAAGTAGTGGTTTCCCGCTACCTCTTCACTTTAACCAATCTGATAAGATTCTGGTTACCAGCTACTACGCGTTTCCTATGGGCATTAGGTATATTTGTATTTTAGCAAAAGGAAAAATACCAAACTACCTGGCCCCTCTGGGCTTAGTAGGAAAGGGGTCTGTTCTAGTGGTATTTCCACTCGACGAACGTTTTACGTATTACTTCTTCAATACGGTTTTTAATAGTGATGTTACTTTACCACTTTTAAATTTAGCGGACATGTAAAGTATTCTATTCCATCCAATAGACCCAAAGGTCTTTTTCGATTTGGTCAACCGTTAACCATAGCCTTAATCATAGTCAATATAAGCAGACACACTTAAGCGCTCTGAGGAAGATGTTTAGAGCTTACCTCAAACCCAGCATGCGCGTACCGGTGCCCACGTGCGCTCGCTTCACCGACAGCTGCTGGTCAACAATCGTTTTAACCAAATCCTGTTCGTGACGCCAATATGTAGTATAATTTCTACTTGGTGGAATAAGAATCTTCTCAGAGGTCCGGATACTAAGTTCAAGATGTTTATTGAACAAAGCATCAAATGAAAGCATCTGCTGCAGCGAGATGGAGCCTGCCGTGCCAATTCGCAGAACTGGCGACGCGCTCCTTTACCAAACTTTATATAGACAATAGTATCACAAAACATCCACTACTCCTAGTGGTCAAAGTAACAAACATCAACTTAATACTATTGGTCTGAGAGGTACAACCAGCGCTCTGGTTGGTCACGGTGTCTTCATTGTCACATACAAGTTTACGACTCAAACCCCCAAGGGGGGTCGCATTCCTGGCTGGTCGCATCTCCGGCAACCCCAGGGGGTCGCCTTCCTGGCAACACCTTTTGGTCACTTCAATACACATGGCCCTTACAATGCATACAGTATCACAGATAATGCATATAGTATCACAGATAGTGTTTTAGTTGTATACTTAGTGTATAAAAATACACTACACTAGCAAGAGAAGAACAAATACACATAAATTGAATAGATTGTAACATATAAAATGATACAATTACTATTTTAACACTTCGAAAGCACAACAATCATGTCCCCATGTCAAAGTACCAACATCGCCCCCTACCGCTAATTTAAAATTCAAAGTACGGAGGATCGGCCTTCAAGCTCCCCATTGAAGTCCAGTATAAAACTTCCGTACCCGAGCGGCCGGTGTGTCCTGGTTTAACATGAGTGTGTACGGCGCTAAGGGAGGACAATCCTCCATCCTAGCCAGAGGCTCTGTGAACCAATCAGCAGAACTCCCTGCACTGGTGACTACCCAATCACAGTTTTGGGGGCCGGGTTATCATCATGCAAGGATCTATCTTGTGTCATTCATATTAATTCTGCATTGCAGACAACCCGTGAGTCGTGAAATTTACTTTAAATTACTTTCAGATTTGAAACTTTAGAGTTACGAAATCCAAGCATTCCAGGACACCAAACGTAAACAGAAAGCATGGCTGATTGTGACAAGGTGGTGTTTCTTTGGGTCGCGATTAGACAATTGACGTGATTTACGTGCTTAACTAGTTTTACTATATGATAGTATGTCTTATTTTAATTAAATACAGGTAAATACTTTATTACACAAAAAACGCGTCTTCCTCAAATCTCACTCAATTTCAATTATGTTTTTTTTTTTTGGTAGATCTCACCATTGTGCATTTAACTTCAATTCAGATTTTGTTTGACTTGTCTGAAATGACCCACTGTCAAAATTGATAGTGCAACTTCCTTCCTCCCCTACTTTTACAACCACCAGCCGCCACTGGTCACCGTCGTCTCCGTGGAGTGAAATGTCATCTGAATGAGTGAGTGACAGCATCAACAAACACCTGAGAGGAAGTTCTAATGATGGGTTTCATGACCCCAAATATAACCTCCCTCCCCCTCATTTAGAAGAAAAAATAAAAGAATAAAATGTTAAGGGGAATTATCTCCTTTCTTTCTTCTTTCATCCTAAAGTCACCCGTTTTTACAGCCAAATGGTGGCACTACGCAATCACGGGGTCACCACAGCAACAACATCCTTGGGTTTTGTTATTTTTTGTTAATAAATTCTCCTGGGCTGTCTAATTGATGGCGGGTGAGGGTGGGTGGGGCCGGTTCATAAGTCATTGTTTTGTTGTGTTGCTAAAGGAAGATAATTGACGAGCGAACAGATGGAGAAATAGTTCACGGTAATCGCTCCCAATATTTACAACGTTAGAAATCGCTCTTACTTCCGGTAGTTACCCCAGATACGTGACAAACTGTGTCCGCCTCCTCTCCTCTCTGTTATTGTAGTGTACCGGCTGCTCAACGTCTAAACAAAGACAGCCCTACCTCAGTTTACACGATTTACCCAAAGACAAACTCCTCCGCAAGTCTTGTGTGAGGCTGATAAGGAGGATGAAGGTCCCTCGTTTCATGTTCTCAGGGGTAGCGCGTATGTCTGCAGTTTGCACATTGACAAGGAGAGAATATACGTCCCGAAAAGTGGGCGGAATAGGCTAATAATGTCGGGTATGTGTATGATTAAAAGCACTGGTCCTGACCCCCAAACACACTCCATCTCTCATCCGAATAGAGCCACATAATGTCGGGTAAGTGTGTGATTAAAAGCACTGGTCCCAAGTAGGGCTATACGGACCAAAACGGCATGTGAATACTCCATACACTAACAACAACAAATGCCCATGTGATCACCACCCACCCGTGTGTGTGTGTGTGTGTGTGTGTGTGTGTGTGTGTGTGTGTGTGTGTGTGTGTGTGTGTGTGTGTGTGTGTGTGTGTGTGTGTGTGTGTGTGTGTGTGTGTGTGTGTGTGTGTGTGTGTGTGTGTGTGTGTGTGTGTATCGGCCGCCGTACTTAAAGTCAGACTGATCACAGATGAGGCAGGCGGTTGTACTGTTGAAGAAGGTCATAAGGCCAGCCACAGCTAGGTCGGTGTTGGTAGGTCTCAGGTCCAGCGTGGTCAACCGGGAACTGAACTTTCAGGATGTCCTCGGGGGCCACCTTCACATACGGCACCTGCGCAACCAGACAGAAGAGAGAGAACACACAGTAGATTGTGTTAGCTATCACTTGTGAGCTATCGCAGCGTTCTTCCCGTTCTACCCAATGGCCTGGACCATTGGGTAGAACGGGGGTAGAAACCATTCTGTAGAGAGGGCAAGTCAGGGTGTTTTGAAAATGGTGCTTTGCACAATATACATCAGGGATGCTGGGGGATCGGCAGCGGGAGACGAGCGGGGGAAATGGGAAGAAGTGGAATAAATCTGGGCTAAACATATGTCCTGAGGCGCCGGCTTGTTGTGTGTCAGCACACCAGACAGGCTAAGGATGAGTCTCAAGCAGCGAGAAGAAGAGAAGGAAAGCCAAGTCTCTGGCAGTGATTGATAAAAACAGCGCCTCTCCCCATGCCCAGGGCCTTCACGGGGAGAAGGATCTGTGTTCTTACAGCCTTAACCCTGTTAGTGTTCCGTAAGCATCTATAGCTCTGTTGGTTTCCTTGACTTCAGTCTTTTTCATACCACTTCTAATTTTCATTCGTCATTATGCTCTCCATAATTAGGCCACATAGGGCTGACAATCTGCGATGGAGTGTGTGTGTGCTACACAGATAGCCTATCCTAGCGTTAAACTTGCTGAGCCCCAGACTCTGCAAAGGAAATGCCCAAACTGGCGGAAACTTGCTGAACCAGAAGAAAATGTCAAACAGCAGTTCAGCCACATTGCTCTTCTAGCCACCCCCTCCCCCCATCAGACGATTAGTCTGGCATCCCATCTAAATCCCCTTGCTGCCTGTTGTGAGGCGGGTATGAGAGACAGACGTAGGTGTGGGCAGAGAGCACTACAGATTGAGGCAGAGGGCGGAGAGGGCCGAGGGAAAGAAAGCCCCAACAAACAAACAAAAATGAGGAGTGCAGCGGGCATCTGTTCCCCCCCCCCCCCTCCCCTTGCGGGGTGGGTGGGTGCGACGGCGCTCGAAAGGGACGCTTGGAGGACACACCGAGGGCCCCCGAAGAGCCACAGGGCAGGGCAGGAGAGAGACAGCTGATACATGCGTGTTGACTTGCGAGGAATACATCTGTGATTTACGATGCAGTGTAATTGCATAATGAGAATGTCACTTCTCAATGTGTATTTTTATTCCCCCCCCGCTGAATAAATGCTTTTAAATTATTTCACTGTAGCCAGGTAACGGCAGAGGACACACATTATATAGAGAGTAGAGCACTTGCCTGGAGCCAGATCGAGTCGGTCCAGGGTAAAGAAGGATTTTAGCCCTCTGAAGTTTATACTTGGTAGGTTTTTACAGCTCGCCATTAACTTGCTGCTGCTCTGCACTTTAACCCCCAGAAGAGGCTATTCTTTTGTTTTAATGTTATCTGTTCTACCCATAGCCGGGCACAGACAAGTTTAAGAAAAAGAAAAAAGTTTAATGAAAACCCCAAGGCCCCACAAAGGTCAAGCAGAAGATCTGAAAGTAAATCGAATACAAATGGACAGCAGATATTTCATGGGATCCCGAAAGACCTTGTACCTTTTTCAATTATTAATAAAGCGTTGGCCTATTGGCTTTACATTACCGCCACCGGATTCGCTGAACAAGAGAACGCCACACGTATCTCTACTACTTTTAAATATAACTCTTTCGTCTTTGGTCTTTAATATATGACATCCATGATGTCACTAAGTTAGTCCTGGGGTCTATAATTGATCCACAGTTCTCTTAACCAGATCTCTCTCTGCAGTTTTAAAGCATAGTACAGTAAAACAGGCATTTATAATCTATTTGTTTTGAAATTAATTGCATAAAGGTAGATATACTAAAGAGAACTCCATTGGAATAACTCATCCAGAGACACACACCTTCCACAAAAATATGGAATGCATTGCAGGCTGTCAAACACGGCACTTTGTCCTTTTGTCATTTTGAGATCTAAAAATCTGAAATATAAGAAAAAACTGCAATTTGAGTGGGGAGCTCACCCCTGTGCTTGAGTGACCCAGAGACAGGTATTTTCTCCTGGTGCCAGTGTCCAAGTGAATCCACCAGTCGTGCACTGTGAAACCCACATATACCCGACGGAAGGAAATGCCTGCAAGAGAGCCGGACAGATAGAAAGGAGACAAATGTGCAGATCTGACGCCATATGGCAAAGCCAGCCACGTAATAAGCGACCGCATCTGTTCCGTGAGAGCGATCAGCTCACAGAAGCCTGCAGCAATGAAAATATCACCGCTCCAAACATGTATTTTCAATAATTTCAAAATGAAGAAAATGACTAAGCAAAAATAAATAAATAATAAAATCAAGTTGACTTGAAACTACAATGAAAAACAAGTTGCATTCCAGTCGGGATTTTGTCATGTATATCGAACAGAATTCCTTCCTTTTGCCGACACAAATGGAGGAAATCATGGAGGAGCAGAATAGGTTAGATCATCTGCAGGAATGTCTGTTCGTTAGTTAAGCCCTTGGCTCCTCCAAGGAGCATAGGCCATTGACGAATGTCTTCCATCTCACTCGGTTGGGGGCAAGTTTCCTGTCCAGTTCTCTCCCACAGGTCCACATTCCTGACTTTGTCCCTCCACCAGATGTTCAGGATCCTCCTGAGGCAGTTGTTGATGAATGTTTGCAGTCTGGTTGTTGTTTGTTTTGTTGTTCGCCATGTTTCTGATCCATACAGCATCATTTTCACATTGGAGTTGAAGATGCTTAGTTTGGTGAGATGGTTTTGGAGCTCCAGATCTTCCTGAGGATGTTAAACATAACCCTGGCATTGTTGTTTCTGCTCTTTATGTCCGCGTATGTCCCTCCTGTGGTGTCCATCACACTTCCTAGGTATGTGAATGCCTCCACTTCCTCTAGGGGGGCGCCGTGTATGAAGATGGGGTTGCTGCTCCTTGAATGGATCTTCATCGCCTGTGTCTTTGTTGTGTTTGATGTAAGTCCCAATTGTGCTGCTGCTTGTGTGAGTCTGCCTGTCTTCTCCTGCATTTACATATGTGCAATGTCATCCACAAAGTCGAGGTTGTCTTATTGCTCCCACATTGTCCACTGGATCCCATTTCTCTCCCCTTTCATTGTTTCCTTCATGATCCGGTGAAAGTAGATAACCCTGCTTGAGCCCCGTATTGACATCAAAGCTCTTTGATAACTGGCCTGCATGCATGATCTTGCAAGTGGTTCTGTCATATTAGTTTTTGATGATGGTTATTAGTTTGATGGGGATTCCGTAGTGTTCCATTAGGAACTGTCTAAGCTGTCAAATGCTTTTTTGAAGTTAATGAAGTTGATGTAGAGGGATGTGTACCATCTATTGACTGTTAAATTATGATGTGAAGTGTTGCTATGTGATCCATACCCAAGCAGTCTCTCCTGAACCCGGTCTGCTGGTCCCTGCACGTCTTGTCTACAGATTCCTGGAGTCGGTTTAGGATGATCCAGTTGAGAACTTTTCCGGGTACGGAAAGTGATCCCTCTGTAGTCACCTTTCTTTGGAAGTTTCACAATGTGTCCTTTTGCCCATTCTCTAGGTGTTTTTTCCCCTTCCTAAATCCTGCCAAACAAGTCATAGAGCATGTCTGTTGATGTATTTGCATCTGCTTCTGATGGAATATTATCAGGGCCAGCAGCCTTGCCACTCTTCTGTTGCTTGATCGCAGTCTTTATTTCAACTTTTGTTGGTCGCTCACACCTGATATTTAGTGGAATCCCAGCTTTGGGTATATTTGGTGGTTCTGCTGGTGGTGGCCTATTTAGAATATGAAAACACTTGAAAGTGTTCTACCCATCTTTCTAGCTGTTCTTCCACAGTTAAGAGCATTTGGCCATTCTTGTCTGGAATTGGTTTGTTGTTTTGTGTGTATTTTCCCATCAGTTTCTTTGTGATGACATACAACTCCTTCATGTTTCCCTGTGCAGCTCCCTTTTCTGCCTCCAGGGCTAGCCTCTCTACCTGTTGTCTCTTGTCCTTCCTTATTCTCTTTCGTACTTCATTATGGCAACTGTTCTTGTTCTTGAGTTGGTTACTATATCCTTGAGCCCTCTTCTCTGTTAAATTATTTCAGGGTTTCTGTTATCCACACCTTGTGCTTGCGGGTCCTTCTACCTATGACCTCAACACAAACAGCTTTGATATGTTCCCACTCCTCAATTGTGCTTCCTTCTAACCTCTTCAGTTGTAGCTCTGTGGTTTTTTTTCTTTTCTTGCTAAGGTGTCCTTGAACTAATTCACAGTTGGTGCAATATTAAGGTAATAGTAATGCTCCACTTCTGGTTCCAACATATTCCATGGATCTTCTGAACTTCCTACAGATACAGATGTGATCGATTAAGTTTTCTGTGACATGATCTGGTGACACCCACATTGTATTATGGTTTTGTGAGGGAATACACTTCCTCCAATGACCAGGTTGTTGTTGACACAGGTTTGACAAACATATCTCCATTCTCATTCATTTTCCCCACTGCATGTTTCCCCATCACTTCCTCATAGCATTCATTCCATCCTCCAATCTTGGCGTTGAAACCACCCACCAGGATAATGAGGTCTCTGGCTTCAACTCTACCAAGTAGGTGGTTCAAGCTGTCATAGAACCTGGCCTTGACATCATCAACTGCATCGTTGGTAGGTGCATAGCACTGTATTATTTCACTCTCCTGTTGTTGGTTCTGAAGGATGCAGTAATGAGGCGAGAGCTGATGGGTTCCCATGCGATCAGGGCCTTTCTGGTCTCCTTAGTCATCATGATGGCTACTCCCTCCGTGTGATTTGCTCCATCTTCTTCATGGCCAGAGTTGATAACAGACTGCCCACTGGGCAGCTTTACCTCCCCCACATGTGTCCATCTTTTTCTCCCAGGCCCAGGACAGAGAGATTGTACCACACCATTTATTTGGCAATGGTAGCAATCTTGCCAGCCTGGAACATGGTCCGGACAATCCAAATCCCCACAGGGGTGAATTTCTTTGGTGTCAGAAGGTGTATCAACTTCCCAGCTTCTTTTGTTAAGACCCAGTGAGACCGGCTAGCCACATGTGCCAGAGAACCCAGAAGAGGAGACAGGACACACAAAACAACGGAAAATGTCTTTACTGAAAAATATCCTCAAACTCAAAAAAAACAACAGGGTAGGGTCGGATAGGTTACGTGGTGTGGTCGACACGGGGAGATGGTCCAGAGGCTGGGACGCGGAGAGGGTCCTTGGAGCGGGGGTGGGGAAGGTTAGGACGAGACGTGACGTAGTCGGAGCTGGAAACACAGGTTCACGTGTAGGAGGGAGCCATAAGGTTCTCAATAACCAAGTGCCCGACGTCAGTCTTTGGCAGCCTTAAGAAGGGTAGATCCCAGGTGTTCATTAGCCTCAGCAGGCCCGATTATGATGGGCAACACCTGGGATCGATTAGAGCATGGAGGCACAACATCCTTGCAGGTTTGACTGGGAAGCGTCATGGGCGCCATTTCTAGGGCACCTTCCTCAACCAAGTCTTTGATGAACGGAACATCTGTACCAAGACGGAATCTACCTGGAACACTTCAAGGCATTTCTTGCTTACAGAGAAAGTTGGCTTTTAGTGGCTTTTAGTGGTAGAAAAAAGAGATGATGAGCATGTTACAATGTTCTATTACAATACTAGCTCAGCATGTAAAAATGTGTTCTGTCTGTGTTGTCAAGAATGGACAGGACCATGGAGGAGCTGCACGGGAGAGAGAAGGAAGTCCTGTCTGTCAGATACCGTGAATTCAACAGACCGGAAAAAAACATCCACTGTGAGCGCCATGACTTCATGCTGAATAAGGAGTGGCTGGAGGAGCAGCTCCTCAACACCAGGAAGGAGTTGGTGGACGAGGTGACCTCCTTGCAGAAGGGGCTCCAGTCTCTGAAAGAAGCTTCCCAGAAGCTCAGTGCCAGCCTGGCAGAGGAAGGACTCTTATAAGAGAAACAGGTCGACCACATGGTTGAGCTGAGGAAGACATTCCTCCTCTGTTCAGGCTGGAGAGGGAGACCATTAATAAAGAGAGGTCAGAGTAACTTTTGCATCGGAAAGCCTTCGTTATTGAGAAGGACAGTGTCTCCAATGAGAGGGAGGCTTTCGGCCTGGAGGAATCAGAAATGGCGATGCTGAGGAAGGCCTACCTTAAGGAGAAGAGAGAGATAGAGCTGAAGAGTGAAGTATTTCAGAAGGAGCAGGAGCACTTCAGGCTTGAGACGGAAGAGTTCAAAAAACAAAGGTCCGAGAATTGAATGCAACACAAGGCTTTTATCTTGGGAAAGGAAAAGATTTACAATGAAAGGGATGCATTCGTCCTGGAAGTGTCCAAAATGCCAAGTTGAGGAAGGCCTAAATTAAGTAGAAGAGAGGCATGGAGGTGGAGAGAGAGGCCCTCCTCAACATCGAGATTCAAAAGACGGACCAGAATATTAACTCTGTCAATACCATAAAAAAATGCTCCTAATGTCCTGAAGAAAGACAAACATTATTTTTGAATTACCAAGAAAGAATGCTAAGTTAGAAGTAGCATTAAAGGCATAATATACAGACTATACGAACAATAAAATAAAAGAGTACAGAATATAAATGATAAAGGCAGTATATTTTACCCCAGTAGCGGTAGACATTGTGCTCAAGGATGCCTGCAGGTAGGCAGTGGACATCGGGGTTCAAACCCAGGACCATTGCGACCTTAACAATAGTGCAGATCATGCATTTTTCAGGCATATTACATGCACATAGAAAAGTAAACACAAGCCGAACAAACACAAAGCCTGCACACACACACACACACACACACACACACACACACACACACACACACACACACACACACACACACACACACACACACACACACACACACACACACACACACACACACACACACACACACACACACACACACACACACACACACACACACACACACACACACACACACACACACACACACACACACACACACACACACACACACACACACACACACACACACACACACACACACACACGGCAGTCACGCTAATTGATCCAAACTGCCATCAAGTGATTGGGGCAGTCGGCCAATCGAAGAGCAGCGTTGCGACCGATAGGCGGGCTGCTGGACGTGGCCCACCGAGCCCCCATGAAGCGGCCTGCCAGAGAATGAATGCTGGCCACGGTGGCGCTGGAGAGAGCAGATGCTGCTGGAAGCACGGCCCATCAGTCAGCCAGCGCGCTGCCAAGGGCCCCCAGCAGCTGAGGGCAACAATAGTGGCAGAGTGATGCCTGTTAAGGTCACCAGTCCCTCCTGCCAGTCACTGATAAAGAGGGCCGGAGGGGGGGGGGGGGGAGAGAGAGAGAGAGAGAGAAAAAAAAATACATTCTTTCCTTGCAATAAGGTGCTCTATTCACTCAGGTTGCTTTATCTGGCAGAGAGTGAAGTCTTTGCGTCTCTACGAAACAGATCACAAGGCATTTAAACATGTCCATCAGACGTTCTGACCACAGGCCTTGTGAGGCTTTTCAGCACCGGTTATAGCTGTCTGGTCCTGACCGGCTATACACATCATTGATCCAAGATAACTCTAAATGACTACTAACAAGAACATTTATTTTTTTAACATATTATTTACAATTGTGTATTTATTTACACCCCGAGTTAACATGTGCCATGGGGGAGGTGTGATTATAGGAGTATATTTTTGAATTGCTTAATCTAGCTTTGGGAGCTTAGCCAAAGGTTTAATTTGCTGCACACCAGCAAAGCAAAGCTTAACTTTTATGCAACACAAAACACTTTGACAGCGCATCTTTCGCCTGGGGTGAAAAAGGGGCTGATCAAAAGTCAAAAGATGTTGTCGTAGATCTTCAGGTGGGAAGAGTATAAATTCCAGTACATTAATACAAACTAATATGCGTGCATGTGTGTGTGCATGTGTGTGTGTGTGCATGTGTATGTGTGCGTGAGTGTGTGAGTATGTGTGTGTGTGTGCATGTGTGTGTGCATGTGATCATGTGCGCGTGTGTATGTGTGTGTTTGCAAGTGTGTGTGACTGGGGGTGTGTGCGTGTGTGAGAGTGGGTGTGTGTGTGTGCATGTGTGTGCGTCAGTATCTCCATCCCTCTACAAACAAAGCCCATGAGTCACTTGACACTGACAAAGGAAAACAGGGCCAGCGATGCCAATCTGAACCCATTGTGTCCACAACGATGGCAATCAACTAAACAGAAATACGTTCCTTTCTGGCTCGACACCTGGGATGTGATCTTGCTCGGCTTCCTCTGGCTTTCATCTCAGTGATCAAGAGAACCACTTTTGGATGAGGGATGTCTGCGGGTTTGGAAATGCAGATTGCAGCGCTGTTTGTGATGTCTTCACAAGGCGGATCTGTGGAGGGAGGTGAGAGTGTGTGTGGTGGGGGAGGGAGGGTCAACGGGATGTTTTAGACACCTGTTTTGTTCTAATTGTCATCAGGTACACACACACACACACACACACAGAGAGAGCGAGAGCGAGGGGGGAAGATAGAGAAACACCTGTGTTTTGTGTTGTTTTGTCCACATACTCATTCAACAGAAATATATCCTAGTTACAGAAATTATTAACACACACACACAGAAATATTTCCCAAACTCACTAAATTTCAGAGTACAGAGTTAGTTAAGCCCTTGGCTCCTCCAGGGAGCATAGGCCATTGACGAATGTCTTCCATCTCACTCGGTTGGGGACAAGTTTTTCAAGGTCTCCCCAGTTTTGCCCACTCAAAGACATCTCTGCCTGAACATCCCTCCCCCAACTGTTCTTGGGGCGACCTCTTTTTCTCTTCCCTTGTGGGTTCCACTTTAGGGCTTGTCGGGTGATGTTGTTGGTCCTATCCTGCTCCACTTTCTTTTTAGGATCTGTAGGTCAAAGGGATCCTGTCCAGTTCTCTCCCACAGGTCCACATTCCTGACTTTCTCCCTCCACCAGATGTTCAGGATCCTCCTAAGGCAGTTGTTGATGAATGTTTGCAGTCTGGTTGTTGTTTATTTTGTTGTTCGCCATGTTTCTGATCCATACAGCATCACCTGTTTCACATTGGAGTTGAAGATGCGTAGTTTGGTGTTAGTTGAGATGGTTTTGGAGCTCCAGATCTTCCTGAGGATGTTAAACATAACCCTGGCTTTGTTGATCCTGCTCTTTATGTCCGCGTATGTCCCTCCTGGGGTGTCCATCACACTTCCTAGGTATGTAAATGTCTCCACTTCCTCTAGGGGGGCGGCGTGTATGAGGATGGGTTTGCTGCTCCTTGAATGAGTACAGAGCACACAATTTTATTTTCAAATCAGGAATGAATCCATTGTGGTGTGTTGCTTCCAAGAACATTGAGGTGACAATGAAAAATTGTGATTGAAAAATAAAATACTTAGTCTAGTAAACATTACAACCTAACCTAATATAAAGACTTTATGTTTAAAACAGAAATCCAATATTTGATGGATCGGTGTCTCATATCGGCATACAAATAGTTCTGTGAGGCTAATTTGGATTGCATTCCGCCTTTTCCCCTGAATGCAAGATTTCAGCGTGGGGTGTGAATGGACGTCCAATTGATCTTACCATTAATGACCTGTTTGGTGACTCACGCTGCTCTTAAGACCTTTATTTTCTTAACATGTTTTTTTAGCAAACAGTTTTTATATTTGAAAACGTGAATTTATAATACTTTCTATACTTCAAAACAGGACCCAGAGCATGGGAATTTCAGAAATGTTCATTTTCTGCCTGCCTCTCAATTTAAAGCATCGAGTGAGCCTATAACCACTACTGCCTACCTACCGTCTTTCCATTTGAAGATAAACCATCTCCATGTTTGTCATTCTCAAGTAAGACTAAATCAACCTGTAAAATATCATCTGAACTTGGTTTGCATTCTACATATGTATCATGCCATGACACTGACAACGGGGAATTTTGATTAAAGAAAGTTTCACTTGAGTCGACTTCTTGTCATCCACGTATTTGCCGTTTCCTCAGTCAAGATTTTATCGTACTTCTTTGAGTGGATAGGAATGATTGATGCATTTTTACCAGAATTAATGCAATATATGCGACTTGTGGGAGATGTGGCAGAAGTACGGGGAATAGGTGGGCAGTAGCTAGTCCTGGCTTTCCTTCACCCACACAGCAAAACAACAACATAATCACATAGAACAAGGCTGATTGGATGCATATTCTAGATGTGGTGTGTGTGGGTGAGCCAGAGAGAGAGAGAGAGAGAGAGCGAGCGAGAGCGAGAGACAGACCGAGACAGAGAGAGAGGCATTCTTGTAAATATATTCACCTTGATCTCTCTCTCTCTCTCTCCCTGGCTTGCTCTCTCACTAAACTTAGATTTCTTGAAGTATGAACACATCACATCCATCCTCAAATCACTGCACTGGCTCCCGGTCTCTCAGGATTGATTACAAAATCACCCTCTTCACCTATCAGTGCATTCATGGAAATGCTCCCTCATACATCAAAGAACTGCTCACCCCACAAACCTCCACGAGGTTCATCAAGAAGTGCATAGATGACGTTGTTCCGACCAAGTCGGTTCGGATATACCCAAACCAGAAACCGTGGATTAACGGCGATGTTCGCGCTGCCCTACACGCGCGTAACGCCGCCTTTGGCTCCGGGAATATGGAGGAATATACAAGAGCCCGTTACGACCTCCGTAAGACCATCACCACTGCCAAGGACAGAGTGGAGGAGAAATTCAAGAGCCACGACACAAGGGGTATGTGGCAGGGGCTGCAGACGATAACAAACTTCAGAGGGTGAACCAGTTGTGTAGAGAACTCCTCTATCTCCCTCCCAGGAGAGCTAAATACTTTTTTTGCTTGGTTCGACGTGAACGGCAGCCCGCCGAAGCCAGCGCCGCCTGAGGAGACCAGCCTGCTGAACATCTCAGAGGCGGATGTGCGCCACACCTTCAAGCGGTTGAACATCCGTAAGGCGGCAGGCCCCGACGACATCCCGGGCCGCGTCCTCAGAGCATGCGCAGACCAGTTGGCAGGAGTCTTTGCAGACACCTTCAACCTCTCTGTCCCAGGCTGTTGTTCCCGCGGTCTTCAAGATGTCCACCATCGTGCCTGTCCCTAAACAACCCAAGGTAACATGCCTGAATAACTATAGACCTGTAGCCCTCACCTCGATTGTCAGCAAATGCTTCGAGAGGTTGGTCAAGGACTTTATTTGCTCCGTGTTACCTGCCACGCTTGACCCATGGCAATTTGCATATCGTCAAAACAGATCCACAGACGACGCAATTGCCATGGCCCTCCACACTGCCCTTTCCCACCTGGAGGGAAAGAACTGTTATGTGCGAATGCTGTTTGTGGACTACAGCTCAGCGTTCAACACGATAGTTCCTGCCAAGCTCGACACCAAGCTTAGAGGTCTAGGCATACCCCCATCCACGTGCAGCTGGATTCTGGACCTCCTGTCGGACCGCCGCCAGGTGGTGAGGATGGGCAGCACCACCTCAGAGCCACTAACCCTCAACACGGGAGCCCCCCAGGGATGCGTGCTGAGCCCTCTCCTCTACTCCCTCTACACCGACGACTGCATGGCTATGCACAGCTCCAACGTCATCATCATTTTGCACTGTAAATTCAATTTCACTTTTCACATGTCACTTTTTCAGTATTCATCCGAGTTATTTATTTGTATTTATTACTGCCAATTTGCACAATACGTATTGGTGTATATTGTATATACCTACGTATTACTGTAATAATACTTTAAATTGTGCAATTCATCTGTCAATACATTTAGATTTAATTTAAAGTTCATTTAGTTATATTTTGTTTATACTAGTTTTGTTTTGTTTAGTTTGTTGTTATTTAGTTTTTAGGTATTAGTATATTTTGTGTGCATTTATTCCCTGTTTCAACTGTTGCACCTTAATTTCCCTCAGGATGAATAAAGTCTTCTTGAATCTTGAAGTTTACTGACAACACGACAGTGATGGGCCTGATCGCCGGCGACGACGAGACAGCCTACAGGGAGGAGGTTGGATTGCTGGAGCAGTGGTGCCAGGAGAACAGCCTCGCCCTCAACGTCAAGAAGACCAAGGAGCTGATCGTGGACTTCAGGAAGCTGAGGAGAGCACAACCCTATCTCCATCGACGGTGTTGCAGTAGAGAGGGTCAGCAGCTTCAAGTTCCTTGGCGTGCACATCTCCGAGTACCTCACATGGTCCACGCACACCACACACGTGGTGAAAAGGGCCCAACAACGCCTGTATTTCCTCAGGCGTCTGAGGAAACTCCGCATGGGCCCCCGCATCCTGAGAACATTCTATACCGGCACCATCGAGAGTGTTCTTACAGGGTGTATCACCGCCTGGTACGGGAACTGCACCGCACTCGGGCGCAGAGCGCTTCAAAGGGTGGTGCAGACGGCCCAGTATATTGTTTGAGGTGAGCTCCCCTCCCTCCTGGAAATATACAACCAGCGGTGCGTGGCCAAGGCCACACACATCATAAAAGACAATGCCCACCCCAGCCACGAACTGTACTCACTTTACCGTCAAGCAGGCGATACCGCAGTATCAAGTGCCGTACAAATAGCTCAGAGATAGCTTCCACAGTCAGGCCATCAGGCTGCTGAACAAGGGCGTATAGCATATAACAATGTATATTTTATTACATTGATTTATATATACATATTGCTCTTTTCTGTGCCGATATATTGCATTTTATAAATTGCATTTTTATTTTCTAACTGCTGTCTGTCGTCGAGTAATGCACAAAAGATTTTCACACCACTGTTTTATACTTGTGTAAACCGTGAAGGGACAATAAACTTGACTTCGTTCAACAGCTTGCATTCATTCACCCCTTGACAGTAATTTGCAGTCACTGACCCTATGTTCACTGACGTTAGTGTCAAGAAGTCCAACAATCAAATGAATTCTTAGAAAAAGGATGGTGGTCAAAAACAAGCAGCCGGCAGGTCGCGAGGCTTCACTCAAAGTAAATTCTCAAGACTCCACATGATCAGAGTCAATCACCATCGCTGAATTACAGCTGCTAAGTGTCTGTTATTATCGGTATTATTGGCCTCGAGTGATCGTATCTGTTGTAATGTATATGATATCTGTTTTGTGTTACACCACTAGGGGGAGCTCTAGTATAAAAGACCACCAGTATTGCACTTCTGCTGCTTCCGTATTGACAAGTGAACTCTGTACATGCTACCAGCTTTTCGATATAAACAACCAAGTCTATACTGCACTCTTTTGTGGTCCGTATCATTTCTCAAGTTACTACAGTATCATTTAGAGCTGAAACTAATACAAACAAGATAATGAAGCATAAAGTAATTAAACAATACATTGTAGAGCGCTAGACAGATAAAGACCATGTTAATGACATTCTCTCTCTCTCTCTCTCTCTCTCTCTCTCTCTCGTGTGTGGGTCAGGACCAGTGCTTTTAGTCATACACGCATCCGACATTGTGTGCCTATTTTCGGATTGAAGATGGAGTACAGACAACATGGAGATGGAGTTTAGCAGTAGCCCCCCTCACACGATTTTTTTTTCCTCTTGGAAAAACTGTCACGGTTACGGTGGTTGTCAGGGGGCGTGGCCAAGCCACGTGCGCTGGAGGCGCACACACACCTGTCACACCTGCCGTGGCTGATTGCTAATCCCCTCACCTGGGATATATAGACCCTGGCTTCCCGTTACCCCGGCGTTAGGTCGTAGGTCGGACTTTGTTCATGTTACGTCGTACATTCTGGATGGAATCGCCCCGCTGATGTCCCGGAGATCCAGATTCTTTGCCTATCCCGCGTCACCCGCCTGTCTCGCGTTACTCCGGTCTATACGAGCTCCCCGGTCATTATAATTACCTGTCTGGTACCTGTCGCTACTCGACCTCCAGGTACCCAGACTCCTCCCCCGTCCCGGACTACTCGCCGGTCTACTACCTGCCGGTACTCCGCGGATCGACCCCCCGGTACCCAGACCCCTTGACTGTCCCTGATCACTCTCTTGTGTTGTGTTTGCTTGAAATAAAGCTCTGTTATAGCTCTACTGTGTCTTGGTCTGCGTCCCACCGAATCCACTCGTGACAAGAACAACTGAATCCACTGTGATTTCCCCGCGTTTTATACCCGTTTGAACACAGTGACACGTCAGCACACGTTTTCAGGGGTGTCTTACGTGGTCGCTGGTACACGCTCCTCATGCGTTAGTCACACGCTATTTCATGCGTTAGTCACACGCCAGATGTACACGCTCACCCTAGAACGCTCGAAAATTGAAGGATTAGAACGTTCATAGAACGCTGACCAGAACGTTATGGTGTGACGGGGCCTTAAGTGAGGTTTAAATATTTATCTGACTTTGTTTACAATGTTCGTAAACTAAACAGTCTGAAAGTCAGACATTTGGTAAAAATTTGCTTAAGATCTGTGCCGTTTATTTTTTAGGACTGTCTTCCCGATTAGGTGCCACCCACTGAAATTACAAAGAAACACATGTAAACACACACACAGCCCATCACACACTCACATAAACACCCTCACAGTCCACTATACATAGACCACCCCCCACACACACAGAATCCCCTCCCCCTTCCCCGAAACACAAATACACACACTTGTCTCCCCCATCTCGTACTCACTGTCTCGAGCAGTTCGAAGATGTCCACCTCCAGCTTCCCAGTGGTGGAGCGGTTGCTGCGGTTGATGCGGTCTTTGGCCAGCGTGATGGCCATCAAGGGGTCCTCCATAGGGTCATCAAGGATGGCAGCTACAGGGCTGCCACAAAGAGAAATCATATACAAGGATGTCTTGGTGTGTGTGTTTAATTTAACTGTAGATTTTCCGTATTATATTCGGTGCCAGTGCCAAGCAAGAACATTCCGAACAAAAACAACGTGACGTGGTATGGGTGTGTCCAAGTCAAGTCAACGCTGCTCATCGGAGCAGTCAGCTCTGGAAGGAAGATAGAAGCCAACCGTCACTCATTTTACAAATCAAATCAAGGCACTACAGAGCAATGAGATAGCGATGAGTAAAATAAAGGATGAATAAAACATCCGCTGTGATGAGTTATACCCGTTCTCATTGGCGCAATTATTGTACGGCATGTCGCGGAAATGTACGGCATGTCTCCTTCCTTGTTATTGAAGAACAATTACAAGAACAAGAACAAGAAGCACAAATGTGGTTTCCTCAGTGGGTCCATGGAAAAGTTGTACAATAGAGATTGCAAAGGGAACTGTCAAGTCAGAGAGGGGCACTGAATTACACAAGACAGTATGTCCTAAAATGGTGTGAATACTGACACTTGGAACACTGTGGAGCAGCAGTGGTGTGAAACAAGACTCTATAATGATCATGTGACCGAGGATAACAACAATGGAAATTCTGCCAAACGGCAGAAAGAACGTAAAAAATTAAAATAAACCTGTATGATAAAAGTTACTGGACTGAGAAAAGTGTCTTCCATTAACAAGGAGAGAGAGCACATTGACTGTGCTGGACAGCAGTGTGTTTACTATGGAACTAGGAATAAACTCACAGGTCAACTTTTATGACAAGAAGCCCTGTAAGGCCCTATGTTGTAATTTTACAACGTTACTTTAAGCTATCCTACCCTTTTTTAAAGACTACATTCGTCAAAATAGTCAAAGGTACCTTTTGTTCAGCCTCACAATGCTATTTGGTAGTAAATGTGTTTATAGGTCCCACCCTCTGGCCACAAACTCACAACTTCTAAATCTTCAAACAAGCAACATTATTTTTAGTTTTATTGGACTGTATTCGTCAGATTCAAGTAAGTAAAATGCCTCAAATCATTTGTGATTATTACAATGTCTAGAATATGGATATATTTAGTTATTGTGGAAAACACTCATCAAATTTGATTTTGAGCAGCTTATGTCTTTGTTGCAATATTACAATCGATCTACGCGGTCACGGCTCTTCTCCGTCCTGGCCCCAATTTGGTGGAACAAACTCCCCACAGAGGTTACAACTGCAGTGTCTCTCCCCATCTTCCGCCGCAGGCCGAAAACCCATCTCTTCAGGACACACTTCCCGGGTCCTTCCTCGTAGTGTCAATTAAGTCAGTCAAAAGTAGATTACATATTATAGAAAGGTATATATTGTTCTAGATATTGTACTTTTTCCTTTACACTTTTGCCTGAATTATTGTACTAGTACTATTATTGTACTACCTGAGCACTGGTTCAGTTATTGGAAACTTGTTAGAAATGAAATGCACTTTTGACTTCTGGTGACGAGTTACCTCTTACCTTCCTTTGTTGAAACACACTATTGTAAGTTGCTTTGGATAAAAGCGTCTGCTAAATGACTAATGTAATTGTTACGCCCCAATGAGACCGGCGAGCCAAATGTGCCAGAGAACCCAGAAGAAGAGACACAGGACAACCAAAACAACGGAAAATGTGTTTACTGACAAATCTCCACAATTAAAAACACAAGGTAGGGTAGGATAGGTTACGTGGGGTGGTCGACGCAGGGAGATGGTGGCGGGGGGGGGGGGGGGATTCTGTGTGTGGAGGGGGGGGTTCTGTGTGTGTGGGGGGTGGTCTATGTATAGTGGACTGTGAGGGTGTTTATGTGAGTGTGTGATGGGCTGTGTGTGGGGGTTTGGACGAGACGTAGTCGGAGCTGGAGACAAGTAGTCTAAGGTACTCGAGCAGGAGGGAGCCATATGGTTCACAGTGAACTCACCCCAGACGTCGGTCTTCGGCAGATGGTTCCCAACGGTCTCGCTCCGTCGTCAGTCTTCGTCAGGATGGTTCTCGGTAAGGTGTGCAATGGTCTAGCTCCGACGTCGGTCTTCAACAGCCTTAAGTAGGGAAGATCCCAGGTGTTCATTGGCCTCAGCCGGCCTGATTATGATGAAACACCTGGGATCAATTAGAGCATGGGGGCACAACAGTAATACAACAGTGGGTCAGAGTGGTAGTCAAAATAGCCTGGGCACCTTACACATGGTCATAGCCCTTATTATGTTAAAACACTAATAGAAATATAATGTCTAATAATTCACTATAACTAAGTTTTAATTTCTCTGTTATGATTTTGAATTAAGAACATAATTGAATAAATTAATACATTATTTCAGATAGCAGTATGTGAAATTATAATCAAATTTTATCTTAAGTTAATTACTTACAAAAATACATGGTTCTGGTTCTGGCAGAAACAGTTCTTTATTTTGTTTTGGGTTGATACCTTCAGAGGGAAATGCCTGCAGGTTGTACCAGAAGAACACATCTCTGTGGATGAGATGATGATTCCTTTCAAGGGGATATTCAGAAGCATCAAGCAAAACATGCGAGGCAAGCTACACTCATGGGGGTTCAAAGTGTGGGTGAGAACTGGAATCTCTGGCATGATACATGACTTTGATGTGTACCAAGGCAGTGTCAATGGGATACGAGCCAAGTCTGAACTTGGATTGTCAGGTGATGAAGCTTGCATCCACGCTTCCAGAAGGTCAAAACTACAAAATATACGCAGACAACTACTCCACCTGTATCCCATTGGTAGTAAAGCTCCTTGACTGTGGAATTCATTATGTGGGAACAGCCAGGCAGGTGCGCTTACCAAACTGTAATCTCGAAGAAGAGAAGAGCTTGAAGAAAAAAGGGAGAGGAAGCTTTGACATCAGAGTGGAGGCCAACCACAACATCTGTGCTGTCAAATGGTATGACAGCAGAGCGGTCACACTTGTGTCATCCTTTGCTGGACCAGACCCTGTGGAGAAAATTCAACGCTGGGACAAAGCCAACAAAACCTACATAGAAGTTGAGAGGCCTTACATAGTGGGTGTGTCACGGTTTAGGTGACCCCTAAACTCCACCCAACACAGGATTTCAATTCTCCAACACACACATCACACAAGAGACCAGGATATTAATATAATAAGGGTTGGCTTTATTAAGGCTTTATTAATCAAAACTTTCATAAAAAAACAGGTAGTAAGACCCCTATAGACCCACCCTCAGCGCAACTCTTACTCCGTCCCCTACTGCTCACGTGGGCAGTGTAGATCCTCCTTAGGTGAATGTTACCCCTTAGTACTCTCCCACTGCAACCCAGAATTTGGGCACACGCCACAACCCAAAAAATGGGCACACGGTACAACCCAGAAATGGGCACACTGTACAACCCAAAAGGGCACACCACTGCAACCCAGACTGGGCGATGACAGGAACTGTTTTTGGGACTACCATTTTCATATTTAATAAACGTCTATTCATAAAAAATATGACTGATGTGTGATTATTATTCATTCATTCATTTAGGAGGCATAGTTGGCGAGGGCCCACGACTGTTGGCGATAACTCACCAGAAATAATGACGATAACTAGCACCTTCTCATCGGGACGAAGTGCTTTCGCTTGTCTGATGCATTCGTCACACCGTAATTAGATTGTAATAACGAGGGGCCATTATTAAACAGAGAAAGGTCATGTGAGGTTTCAACCGTGGTTTAACTGTGACTGGAGAGTTGAATGCCCTTTAATGGAGCTTAACCATAGTATCAAGCAGTGGTGAAGCACCAGGGCCTTAAAGGTATTCAGAGAAGACCATGGAACTCTCAGATGAAACAAAAAAAAATCGAATTAATTGTATTAATAAAATGTAATACAATTTAATACAATTTAATACAATTTAATACAATTTAAACAAAATTAATTGATCTGTTATATTACAGTGTTATGTTGATTTGTTTGTCTTTCTCAGTCCATGCACTATGCATTTGAGTAGTTTTGTGTTGGAAAAACAATCCAACCAATCAGATATTTTTCTAGGTTGCTGGGAAGAAAATCCTTCAACCAAAGTATTCCCGATTGCTTTGGCCCTTAGACTGAATGAGAGTGTACGTTTGGATTGACAATTTGATCAACCAATCATATAGTGATTTGTAGCCAATGGGTGTATTCATTCAGATTTCCCCACAGTTTCATAGTGCCCTAGAAGGTTCACTGGCTCGGATCTAGCGTAGGGCTACATTGGTTTTTTTCTACGTAGGTTTTTTACGTCGAAATGGCAACAGGTGAAGATTATGTTGTTGTGGAATTGTTGTTAGTGCCCTTTTCAAGACAACCATTCAGTGTAAATATGGACATTATAAAAAAGTTTTTTTCTGCATCGGCAGAAAATTCTGCACTGCATCTGCGGAAAGGACATTTTAATATTCTAAAAACATATGGAGGAACAGAACAGGACAATCCCGACTCACTGCATTAGCTTCCATAGGTATTGAAAGGCAACTTATTTTGTATATGAAAAACAGTGATCAGCTTTATGACCGGGTTATCGATGCATCCAGAAGGACAGGAGAATGGATTTTGTCTTTAAGTGAACATCATTGGTGAGTGAGACTCATTTGTCTTTGCTGGTTTTTCCGCAGTGTTACATCTCGTTGAGCTGGTTGTTGCATTTAGTTTCCACACACTTGTTGACTGATTAGTTAATGGCTGTCTTGGGTTTGTTAAGCATTGTTGTGCATTTAAATTGCGAATTTTGACTTCCTTTGCATCGCTTAACGTGAAAATACTTAACGTAACTCAGAGTTACAAAACCGCGATCAATAATCACCAAATTTCTCTGGCATATGTCTTGTCATTAGCACTCACCTGTCAAAATATCTCAACTTAAATCCTCCCATTATGAACGTTATGTGACATTGAGTGTTTTCCTCTCTATTGAGCCAGTAAGGAAAAGTCTTAAAGCAGCTTTATGAGAGGAAAACACTTAATGTAACATAACTTCCGTAATAGTAGGATTTAGGTTTGATATTTTGACAGGTCAAAGTGCTAATGACAAGACATTTGGTGATTATTGATCGCTTTTTTGGAACTTTAAGATATGTTAAGCCTTTTCACGTATTGTTTTAGACTGTCCATTTCATCGATAGCCTGTGTGTGATGGTGCTGTGTTGGGCTGTTACTTCACTACATGGACACTGCTTTGACAACTATGGTCAACTTGGACATGGGCTGCGACAATTTGATATTCCTAAATGAGATAACACATAAAATGACTGCCTCCGTGACGTCAGTCTGACTAGATTAACCATGAAGAAAAATATATAATATACACATATATATATATATATATATATATATATATATATATATATATATATATATAGTATAATTGTATCCCACACCAGATTCTTGGCCTCCCTTTTCTTCAAGGCGTGGTATTCTTAAAACACCTTTAAACAATTAGCTAATTCCACGCAGAGTTTTGAACGTGTTGAGTCAACTTGTTGACTCAACATTCAATTCAACATTCAATCATTCTTGCAATCAGCTGGAGCCCGTAGCATATAGGTTATCTCAAATGTCATCTGGGATGTGTTCTAAAGATGGATGCTGGATGTGTATATAAAAACAATTCCCAGCTGGAAAACTCGCCGGAAATGGAGCTATGTGTAAAACATTAGGGTATATTGTGCAGTGAATTGTGCATGATGACATGGGTTATGGTTATGAGCAATTAGCCTTCACTGAGGCCCTTTTCAGATCCAATACACACACATGCCTGGTTCATTCAATGAGAATCTCTCCTTTTCTGCAGTACAAGTGTTACTTCAGAGAAGTGATGAACTGGCTCCTCACCAAGTGTACGAGTTCACCCAATAGTTTGCTGCCCTGTACTGGAGGAGAGGGATATAGATACTAAAAAGTAAAAAAAACAAAAAGTTAAACTGAGGTCAAAATAATATAAAGATGGGTGCCGGAGGCTGAACATAGAACATAGCAGCAGACAAACAGGAAATGACATTCATACATGACATCCACAATGAGGGAGATATGAGGGAGACTTCATACAAACTGGGCTAAACCAAATGACAAAGAGAGGAACACAAACAAACAATCCATTAAAGACACCAACATCAAAATACATTTCCCCCCATGATCCACATGAAATGGACTGACCCAATCAGCCAAATCAAGCAGCCACACCTGTAGTTTAACCCAGCCTCTGTGTGACTCCAGCCCCAACCTAATCTAACTGAAACTAGAGGGCCCTCAGTAGAGCACATAACTCCACCACACCAAAAAGTCCCCAGGATCCTGAATACTGATATGTGCCAAAATCGAACAGACAAACAAACAAACAAATAGACAAACAGACAAGGGGCGGAAACATAACCTTTGGTCCATCTTCGATGGTGAAGATAAATGTATGTTATATGAAACCAAACCTTTGGTTATCATTATAGAAACTGGATTGTGTATGTAAATAATGCATGTTTAAATCAATTTACAGTAAGTTCAACATTTGTGACTGGAACCCCAAACCTCACAAGTGCACATATATATATATGTGTATATTTGACAAAATATTTGTTAGATGTTTTTTTTAAGGGTTTCTAGGGTTGTTTTTAACAAAGACCTAGCTGAAAGTAATCACCCATATGCTTTCACCACTTGACTTACATTAGGAAACGCATGGATTATTTTGTGGGCTTAAAACCCATTGAGAGTTCAGAAACATGTCAAGAATTTTATTTTATGATTGCGGTACTTTCTGAAGTACCGGGCATTCGCAGCAGAACACAAAACGCAAACATTTTGTTCTTCACTGACTTGACTTAACTTCACAGTGGACATATTTAATACTTTCTCATTAGCCGACCCTGGCGTGTATTCAGGAGGGATTACGCTTAGATGTTATTGTTTCTCTCTCTCTGAAAACATGCCAGCGCAGAGGAAGGCAGGAGGGGGAGGAGTGTGCTGCTGCTGCTGACGCAGGTTCTATTTCATACAGGCTACGCCGTCTAGGCTTCGCCTTATGGGCTTGTCCCGTGCGCGCATTGCGTGCACTGAAAATTTCAGCTATGTACGTGGGCCCCGCCCACATTCCCCACTGCAACGTGCATAAAAGGCCGCGCCGAGTGGCACTCACTCTCCCATTTCTTTCAGCAATGCGGAAGGTAAGCATGATGAATGATGAATGATGTTAACCGTCCATGGTGCTTTTCAGAACCAGCGCCAAGGCCAAGGGCACCTGTGCGGACTGCCCGGCATGGCTCCACCAACACACCTTGTGTTTTCGTTGCCTGGGCGCAGACCACGCCAAGTGATGGTGTTTCCAGCTCCCTTTCTTTAATCCATCTTCAACACAAGCCCTGTGGTGTGCGCCGTGGATCAAGGCAGAGGGTCTTTCTTACATCATTAGAAAAACCTTAATGGTGGAAGCCTCGGTGAAATGAGGCTGATTTCCCGCCGTCAAATAATGTAATTATTGCCCTTTTCCTCACACACACACACACACACACACACACACCACACACACACACACACACACACACACACACACACACACACACAGTAAGCAAGCACACAGTTATTTTAGGCCTTTCATCTCCCCACCCCATTAATCTTTATCTCAGTGATTAAAAGGAGGGCCTTAATGTGTGTGTGCATGAGTGTGTGTAGTGTGTGTTACAAAGATCAAGCGGGGAGATGACGAGACCAGAACAGCCCCCCCCCTTGTTTCTCAGCCCCCGTCGGAGGGCAGACCATGCGGTTTCACCCGACTTTCCATGTGTCCAGGGTCAAGCCAGCTAGGGTGAGTCCGCTGGTCCCGGCTGCTCCACCTCCACCGCCACCCAGAGTCATCGATGGCGGCCGGCTTACTCCGTCCGCCGCCTACTGCGTTCTCGGGGCAGGGGTTTCCAGTACCTGGTCAATTGGAGGGGGTACGGCCCGGAGGAGAGATCGTGGGTTCTGGCCCGACACATTTTGGAGAAGGACCTCATCAGGCAGTTCCATCTACGCCACCCCGACCATCATCCACCGTCGTCCAGGTCCACCACTTCGGCAGCCGGCGCCAACACGGAGATTCCTTTCCTCGGGGTGTCAGACTTGGGAGGACGGGGAGGGACCTCCCTCGGAGGTGAGCGAGATCCCTCAGGAAGCAGAGGAGGAGATGGACGTCTCCAACGAGTACTGTCCTTGACTACGCCTCTGCCTGCCCCTGCCTGGTTCGTCTACCCTGCCCCGGTTCTGATCACCTGCCTGTCCCCGACTACGTCTCTGCCTGTCCCTGTCTATGTGTGATATTTATCCAAATAAATACCACTATCTGCCTTTGGTGTCTGTGTGCAGCTCTTGAGTCCAAACCTGTCCCGTGACAAAAGCAGGTGGCGGAGATAGCGTCTAGCTCAAGGACACGGCAGTAGTGTTGGCGCGGGGGCCGTCACACAACATGAATGAATGAGAGGAGGCCTCGTATGTTGGAACCGTGGTTAACCCATCCGACACCCACACACACACACACACACACACACACACACACACAGTCACAGGTGTGAACACACATACAGACGCAGGCCTGTGCTCAAACACACACAGCCACAGGTATACACACACACACACACACACACACACACTCAGCCACATGTGAGTGCACACGCACAGGCGCAGAGAACACACACACACACCCACCCACCCACACATAAACATACCTTTTATCTATTTTGTGTGTGTGTTTTTTTTAATCTTCCCATCTGTCTCCTTCTCAATAACTCTCAAACACACCCAGACACAGTCACATATGTTATCCCCTTCCTGCACATAGACACACACACACACACACACACACACACACAAATGCACTGATAAATTGCTATTACTTTTAATGCAATATTGACTCTGGGTCTTAGTTTTTTGCAGGGCAGTCAGCAACAGATCCAGCTGACATGGTTGCCTCTCCAAGTATATATATCAGCAGTATATCAGCATGGTAGACAACTGCAAGTGTCCCAAGGTTGCAGAGAAGAAGAAAATCACATCATGACTGTAGCCTGAGAGAGAGAGAGAGAGAGAGAGAGAGAGAGAGAGAGAGAGAGAGAGAGAGGAGAGAGAGAGAGAGAGAGAGAGACAGAAACAGAGACAGAGACAGAGACAGAGACAGAGACAAAAGATATATTGAGAACGATGGAGAGAGAGAGAGAGAGACAGATAAAGAGATGTAGATAGAAAGTGGCATGCCACAACTCCATGAGGAGATGTGCACAGGGGAAAAATATTTACGTGGCAGAGGAAAGAGAAAGAGCAAAGACACAAAAGACTAGCATAATATACGTGTAACGGTATTCGGCGCCAGTCGTCCCCGTGTGAATCTACAGGCTCAGTACAAGTCACTTTATTGTTATTTTTATTCTATAGTTTATATAGAGTATTGTTATCGTATAGTAGGTCATATATAGTGTTGTTTATAGTATAGTATTGTATAGTATAGTATTGCATAGTTTAGTATAGCATAGTATAGATAGCATAGTATGTATAGCCATGCTCTGGATTCCCTGCACCTCTGCTCCCCTGAACCGCTGTAACTAAACGTGAAAAGTAGGATGCGGAGAACGTCTGGTATCCAGGCGCTCAAACAACACGGAGCATCATTAAACAAGTTTTTTCGTGAAGGTCTCAGGGAAACTGTCACTGTATGGACAAAGAGGAGGCGTCTAGCGGCTGACGGTTTGTATACGGTGCGCCGGTAACAAAACAGAACCCCCCCTGACTCATCATGCCTGCTAGCTTCATGTCTAAGGTGACGCACTGCATCCTCGTTATATCATTCTGAAACACAATCATCAAAATTATACCATCTGAACGTGCGTGAGCTTTTAAATATAAACCTGTGCGTCACACAGAACAAGCAATCCAATTTGTGGACCGGCCACGGAACCTGAGTGGCAAAAGATAGTTTGACTTTTGACTTTAGTAAGTGTGTGACATTGCTAGATTGGTCAGCGACAACCTCCAACAATAGGGAGGTTCTTTGCGGGAGCCTCATTACGCCAACACCCGACATCATCGTTTCTGTTTTTTAGGTTTTTATCTTAACCCTCTGTACGTGTGAATCACACGCACACACACACACACATACAGCACACACACACACAGCACACACACACCCACACACACACGCACACATGCTCACATGTTAGATGCCCGTACACACCCAAATGAGATCTAACTGCGGGAGATAGAGAGGGACACAGAGAGAAAGAGAGAGAGAGAGAGAGAGAGAGAGAGAGAGAGAGAGAGAGAGAGAGAGAGAGAGAGAGAGAGAGAGAGAGAGAGAGAGAGAGAGAGAGAGAGAGAGAGAGAGAGAGAGAGAGATTTTATTGGCCAATTGCAACGGGTTATAATATATACAATAAAAATAAACAAAAATGCAAAGTGAATGTTAAATTATATGTACATGTGTTGAATGTACATGTTTTTATTTTACAAAAATCTTTAAAAGCATTGAAAGTGCAGCAGCATCATGAATACAGTGCATTAACTGTGATGAGTCCAGAAAGTCCAGCCAAGTATGTAAGTGTAATGTCAATGACAATGACTTGCTAACCATAACAAAATCTCATATTGCAAGATGGCGACGACGCAAACATTGTGTGTGAGTATCTAGTGTGAGGGATTCTCAATGAGAGAGCAGACTGGTCTTCCGCTAAATTGGAACGCTCAACTGACCAAACGAAAACCGTAGCTCAGCTATAAACTAAGTGAACCATGCCAAGGACATCTTTGGTCTTGACTAAAAACCAACACCATTTTGAAGTATGCTGCCAACTTCAGGAGGGCTGCCTAGAGAGCAGGGGCAGGAGCCCCAGGATCTCACCCCCAAGGGCTCACCCCCCGGGTCTCGCTCAAACAGAAAGCTAGTTAGTTAGTTAGTGAGCTGGAAGCGGAGCGGCAGCAGAAGCCCGGTTGACCACTGGGAAGGCGTGATCACAAAAGGGTGACGGATTCAGATCAAGTAGCAGCAGGCTATGACACGGATGTAGAGCCATCAAAACACACCAAATGACCGTCTGCGAAAGGGCACGACACACACCTACACAGAGACACACACCTACACAATCACACATACAGATGCACACACACACACAAGTATAGATGAGCGCACACATACCCATAAATACAACCATCCACCCACAAATTTGAATGAGCGCACACATACACATAAACAACCATCCACACACACAAACACAAATACAAATTAGCATGCGCACACCCACACGCACACAAATACGGTTAGCGCACAAATAAACACACACACACACACACACACACACACACACACACACACACACACACACACACACACACACACACACACAATACATACACACACACACACACACACACACACACCTGAACCAGGCATCTGTGGAGCCAGAAGTATTGCCAGGGATGGAATGGCTCAGGCCCAGCTGGGGAGGGCAGGGCTGAGGGGCTGCCAAGCCCTTCACAGTGCGCCTTGATCTAAGAGTCTGTATTATGGAGGTAGGCCGGCAGGAAGAGGTGTCAGAGAAAGGATGTGTGTGACGTGTCCGCTTTGGACAGTGTATTTTTCGGGAGTGTGTGCCGTTTCACATGCCTGTGTGTGTGTATTTGTGTGTGTGTGTGTGTGTGTGTGCATTTTTTTGTGTGTGTGTGTGTGTTTGGCTTTGCATGCATCGGTATGTGTATTTTTGTGAGTTGTTTGTGACATTTGGGAGTCTTTGTGCATGTGTTTGAGTGTGTGCATGTGTTTCAGTGTGTATGTCTTTTTGCATTTGTGTGCGTGTGTGCATGGCTTCGCATGCATGTGTATTTTGAGTTGTGTGTGAATTATTTTTGTGTATGAGAGTCTTTGTGCATTTGTGTGTGTGTGTGTCTGTGTGTGCTCAAACGGGCCAAGTGACAACATGCTACATTAACTGTCTGTAAGGACTGAAATAATGACATCATCCCCCAACAGACTGAAGAGGCCAGCTTGTTTCATCTGAGTTTTATCACTTCACTACAAGTCTTTAAAATCCCCCCCACACACACACACACACACACACACACACACACACACACACACACACACACACACACACACACACACACACACACACACACACACACACACACACACACACACACACACACATCCCTCTTTTGTATTTGATTCTGTAGCAAACTCTCAACCACTACTATTTCACTCTGGAACTGCTAATATATACATTATATAGTATGATAGTATTAAGCGTAACAAGCCAGCAGAGAAATAAACAATTAAAAAGCATTTACATTTTAGATACAGAAAACACAACAGCTCTGCGGCGCTGGGACAGAAAAAGACGCAGAAACTACAAATGTACGGCCTGCCCCGATACGTCGATACCATGACCCCCGGAGCACGCCGTGCGTCTGCATCTCTGCTGGGTTTAACCTTAGCCAATATTACTAATACTACTACTTAATAGATATTAGTATAATTTTTGTTTTAATATAGTATATTTTCCACTTCTTGTTTATTGTAATTTATTGTAATTTTATAATTCTAATTTTGTTTTAGACAAGTCCCTTCATTTTTAAAGTTTTTATAACTGAATAAGTGTTTGTTTGCTATTTGTATAAGCTGCTGGAAGACTAAATTTCCCTCGGGAATAATAAAGTATCTATCTATCTATCTATCTATCTATCTATCTAGCCGACCAACCATTGTTATTTCTGTGGCGATGCACAAAATCAGGTGCCGGCCCCACACACCAGCCCAGATCACAACCATTAAGTGTCAGCCCTGCCGCCATCTCCGCTGGGGCTGGTGGTGTTATGCTTATTTTATGCAGGGCAAGGCCATTGTGTGTGTGTGTGTGTGTGTGTGTGTGCGCGTGTGTGTGTGTGTGTCTGCCTGAATCCATGTCAAGATGTTTTTATTTGCCATATACAACAAGTACAATGGAATGCTCACTCCTCATCCCCTCTCGTAGTATGAATGTCCTACTAATTAACACTATATGCTATACTATGTACTATACAACACTATACTATAACAATACTGTACACAATAAAAATAACAAGAAAAAAGAACAATTAAGTGACAGATGCATGATATGTACATATGTTGAATTGTGCAAAAAATATTTTAAAAGCATGTAGTGGCAGTAGTGCAGCAGCATCATGCATACAGTGCAGTGCAGTGCAGAACAGTGCAGTAACTGTAATGAGTCCAGAAAGTCCAGAGAAAGTATGATAGTGTGATGTAATATGGATGAGAAAGTTATGATAGTGGCAGCACTCCCAGCAGTTCAGTAGGCGCACTGCATGTGCGTGTGCTTACCTATATACCCATACCTATCAGTGTGGGGGAGCTTTCCTGTGACAGTACACAGAATACAGCTGAAGTATATGTATGCAGGACCAAACCGCCTCCCCCACCCACACACACACACTGCCTGAGAGTCACATCAATCATGCCGTCTGCCTTATTTTTCCCTGGCGCTGATCAGCCACACACAGTGTGTGTGTGTGGTGTGTGTGTGTGTGTGTGTGTGTGGTGTGTGTGTGGTGTGGTGTGGGGGAGAGGGTTTGGGATTCCACAGAGCCGCTCTGTGTGGTGTGGGACTGCACTGAGCCAATGACTCACATAGAAATGCTAAACATGCTAAAAACAACATCGTCGAAATGGACCTGACATGTGTAGGGTGTGTGTGTGTAAGTGTGTGTGTGGGGGTGGGGTTGTGTGTGTGTGTGTGTGTGTGTGTTTGACTGTATTTCAGAGAAAGAGCTTCCATACATACTGTGCCTGCATATAGATTGTATGTATGAAAGCTCTAGATGGTTTAAGGGCTTATAATCAACATTGAATATCCATGGATTCTTTCTTACGTAAACATTATTCTGAATAATGTTATTAATGCAAAATACAATGATAGGCTTTACATAATAACCAAAAATAACAATAAATAAATGAACAAATCTAATAATGTATAATAAAATAAATAATATAATATAACAATTTAATAAATAAGGCTAACAATAATAATAATAATAATCATAATCATAATAATAATATGATGTCACACAAAACACTTCCCAGGCACCAAATAAAAACAACAACAAGCTACGTTCCAGAATCACAACAACGTCTACCCAACTAGCGACAGTGACCCAAACAGACAAGTGTGTGTGTGTGTGTGTGTGTGTGTGTGTGTGTGTGTGTGTGTGTGTGTGTGTGTGTGTGTGTGTGTGTGTGTGTGTGTGTGTGTGTGCGCTTCGTTACTGTACGATACGGGAGGTGAGCCAGAGGACGTCCACCAAAACAATAGAAAACAAACCACACCGTCTCCAGCTCCTGCTGCTCTACCCTGCAACCAGCAGAGGAGAGGGGGGCGGGGCCATGACAGCTACAGCCAGAGACCCTGTTAATGTAAACAAGAGACGTGCTCACTAGGGCGACAAAAACCACGAATGGATTCATCAGGCGAATCTGGATTCTGTGCTTGACGCTATACTTATAGTATAGTATAGTCGGGGTTGACTATTCAATCCTGTTGTTTGGCTGCTAGGAGCGGCCCCTCAGCTCGCATTGCAGCTAGACCCGTTAGCCCACCAGCACTTGCCTACCCCTGCTGCCGATTGGTACTAGACCCATTTGTTTACTGTACTTTTGTGTCAATACTATGTTTGTAACTTATGGCACATCTTGCACTCCTAATCCTTCCCCTGGAAGAAGTGATCCCCCCCTGACTCTGTAACTGTTATTTAGGGCTAAACAAATAAAATTGACTCGACTTTCTTCAACATGGATGGACCTGTAGAGCACGTTATACCCACAGGTTAAACCCATCAAAAGATATAATCTCACCAAAACAACAAAAAATGTCTCTGAAGTTTACAGCGTCGCAATATTTATGGAGAGGTCCCTGCTGATTCCCGTCCACTCACGCTCGCCCATCCCATCCCAGCCGCATCCCTACCCCAACCTCTACCTCTACCCTACGCTTTACTACCTCCTCAACTCTGTGCATGCCGGAACTACCAATGCTCCTCTCCATGTGCTGGTGGCGGCGGTGGCAGCTTACTGATGACTACTACCATTAGCAGCATGACGGGCTGCCCAGGAACAGTACGGCTTCTCTGCCAAAGTCTGGCCATATCCTCCATGAACAGTTTTTGACTTCTGCTTAATTGAGTGTGGGGGCGGGCCTACAAATACATTGGGGATTATGAGCCACTCACTGCTTTATGTCCCATTATTAAGACGTAAAATAAAGGTCCCCGCTAGACACTACACTAAAATATTCTAAATGAATTTAAACATATTTTTACCCCACCCGTCTATGAAAGAAATATCGAATGAACTGGTGTAATAAAATAAAATCTTCCCACAAAGACAGAATCCATCAAAGTATTATAAAAAAAAGAAGTTGCAAATTGAATGACCTGATGACCTGACACCCTCACCAACACACACCAACACCACCACACCACCACCACCACCACCACCAGGACCCACCACCACCACCACCAGGACCCTATCCACATATCCAACTTTGCCTTTGAAGTAAGCTGCTGCCACCACCACCGACATCACAAATGGTCATGCACATCGCCAGCTCAGATATCCGGTGAAAAAGGAAAACCTGGCTAGCTCCTGCTAATCTGCAGGTACACGTGGGAAACGGTGATCAAGTTAACACGTTCTGCCAATACAAAAAAACATGTCATCAAAACGGTGTTCTCGTAGGAAAATCCTCTGAAGGGTGGTGCTCTTTTAGAAGGAGGGCAGCTTCTTGGACAATTATACAGCAATATCAGACAAGGTTTTTTATTTTAATGAATACATCTCCCGTTGGCACAGGGAGACTTCACAAGTGCATTCTTTTTTACTAGCAATTTAACAATCCCTGATATTTTCCTCATGCTGAATTTCACAAACGTGTATTTAAAGACAATCATTTGACCAATGTTTACTATTTTGAGATGCAGATTTTCTTTTTGCTTAAAGAAACCTTTTTTTCAGCCTTTCCTAATTATGCCTTTCAAGGAGATGAAAATAGAAAACTGCATACAGGGTGTGTGTTTTTGGTTTGGTTTTTGAATGGAGAGATGGCTAGTTAAATCTCATCCAGACTTTAACCACAACAACGGCTTTATACCTTTCAAGAGAAGAAAAATAAATGAGGAAGGTGTTCCTGTCTTGTTCCATGTCTTTCTATTATTCTTTAAAAATATTTGTATCTGAATTTTGGCAACGCCAGCCAACACGGCAAAAATCTACAGTGCAATCCCTCCTCGTGTAGGTGTATTTAGACTCATCTGGTTCTACCTTGGCCTCACACATGATCCCGGGGCCGACCTGCCAACAAAGGGGGCCCGAAACATCGACCGCCGTAGCTTCATGCCAAACAAGTGATTCTGGGAGAGACCGTCCACAGTGGCGACGCCCCAATGAGGGTGGCTGTCATGCGGTGTTGGCCAATCCAAACACAGGATGTGGCAGTACAGGTGAGGCGTCTCCGGGGCCCCTAATGCATTCAGGCCTCTAATGCATTCCCTAATACAATCTAATGCATTCCCCTAATGCATTAATGCTACGCCACAAGACTTGAACTGAACGCGAACACAGGCGGGACTCCTTTGTAACCGCAAATTGAAAGTGTTAAAAAAATAATAATAATTAATAATACTCAAAGTCAAAGTACAGGGGAGGGGGGAAAGGCCCTGACTGTAAATAAGAAAGGGAAAAGGGACTCGCAAACTGTTCAGGTAATGTGAAAACAAACAAACGAGACTGCATTTGTACATTAAACACATCACCGTGTTTGAAAGGCCCTGTCAAATTGGGCCGGAATTGAAGTTGAATTGAATTCAACAAAAACAACAAGAAGTTGTTACAAGAAAAAAATGATAATACTTGTTCACCTTGTTTGCACGCTGTCCACCTTATTAAATACATTCCTCCATTGTTCATATTTGTTCCGACACCCAAATCAGATCAACACAGTCCCCTCTATAGCTGAAAACGTGACTCTGGGGAGACTCTGGGCCATCACATTTCCACCGCACAATCGACTCCTGGCCTGGATCAAATCAATCCTTTATCAATCCATTATCCCAAGCCGATTTTCTGTTTTACTCCAAATATTTAACTGTACTGTACTACAGAAACACACAGGACCACTTGAAACACCATTTTACTGAGTGGACATAATTAGGTTTGTTTGGTAGAACTAGCCACTGTGCATAGAACTTCAATTCCGATTTTTCAGATTTTAATCATTAATGGAGTTAAATAGCTAAATAGCTTAATAGCTCTTCCCCCTCAGATCACAATCCGTTTCAATTCCGTTTGACTTGTCTGCTAAAATGACCTCCTAATACACTGTCAAATAAACTTTTAGTGAGGCACCTTACTTCCTCCCCTACTTTTACAACCACCAGCCGCCACTGACGGGTATATGTGAGTATTGACTACGTTGGCTAAAGATATATATGTGTGGTATAAAATAATAAAGAAGTGTGTGTTCGGCGGTTGAAGATTGTGTAAGAATTTGCTGTGCCTAGGCAGTGTAACGGGTGGGAATGGATAAATCAGGAGGCCGGAGGGTGCCAAGAAAGAAGAAGATGGCAGGAGGTTTCGGCCCCGAACAGTCTCCCATTCACATGGCCCTTGAGAGACAGATAACAGCCATTCACGGGACCAACCGAAACAACCGTCTCCCATTCACACGGGCCTTGAACCAGGAGACTCCAGCCCTGGTGAGAATGTATCGGACAAGATGGCGACAAAAAAGACCAGGCAGAGTTGTTAACTGCATAACTATGTTTTGGCAGTAGGGGCAGATCTTGGGTAGACTACAGTTAACTGGTTATCCGGTCTGTTCGGTGGATTACCTGGGCTCTCTGTTCTCGAGAACATTATTTTGTATTGTATCGTATATCAGAAGCTATTTCATTAAATCATTTTTAGTTATTAATTCTCATTTGGTTATTTTTTTATTATCGGATCTTCTTAGTTTGTTGGTACACAACTAATATGTGTAACCGAGGATCGGAGAAACAAACGTGTTGAGTTCTGAACACAACAAAATTGGTGACCGGACGGACGAGAGGAGACGCAGCTGACCAACACTCCCATGGGCCCAACAAGAGGTGAGCAGATCCATTTCATGAACTTTGCATAGGTAGACTACAGTGATTAGGTGAGAGTGTTGGCTGCTGCATAATCTCTGATTGTCCGGATCTGCGTTCTGAGAGGATCCGTCATAACAGTAGGCATAACAATTAAATTGCCCTAATAATAATGCAAATGTATACATATAACTGCTGAGATATTGTGAACCCATATATTCTAAGTAAAGTGTCGGGGACACCAAGGGCCGTGAGAGAAAAGGCAATATAGTGGAAATGAGACCAGGGCTGCTTGGATGGGTGGCTCTGTGTAAAACACCCATGATAACATCGTTCTCACAGTGCCTTTTGTCGGGCCGCGAGAAGAGACGATATATAGGGAAACAAGACCAGGTCATTTCGACGGGTGGCTCAGTTCAAAACGCCCCTTATTACCGTATTGACCCGAATATAAGACGGGTTTTTTTTCCTAGAAAAAAATCTGAAAAAGAGGGGTCGTCTTATAATCGGGGTTTAGACTTTTCGATGTACCGTAATTGCACATGTAATTGCGCAACAACAGATCGCGCCAAACGAGTGTTCCGAGACACCGCGCGACACTTAAAGTAACTCAAAGTCTTAAAGTAACAGTACATAAAAATAGTTACCTGGAGAGTTAGAAATGGAGAGACACAGCGACCAACTTGAAAAAAGTGGCTCAAAAGTAGGGCAAGTTAATAAACAGGAGAGACGAAGTTACGATGCCAATTTTAAGATAATGGTGATAAACGAAGCAGACATCAAACACCTGTCATTGCGACGCAGGACAAGCCCAGCGCCTGCCCTCAGACTCCAGAGAGAAGCTCCTGTCTTATCAGCGATATGTGATCAAGTTAAGGAAGAAGCACTCATACCCCCTTGATCAGATGGGCAATGCTGATCAAACGCCTGTGTATTTTGACATGCCAACATCTGTCACTGGGCATAAGAAAGGCGACAAATCAGTGATCTACTGATCTACTGGAAACGAGAAGAGTAACTGTCATGTTAACGCGCCTCGCAGATGGGACTAAACTTCCCCCGTACGTGGGGGATTATCGTAGGTGCCCAGGCAAAGGGCTGGATGGAGACGGAGCTTGTGGTGGACTGGCTCAAGGTGGTGTGGGGCAGACGGCGTGGGGGACTCAAAAAGAAGAGGAACATGTTGATTCTGGATGCTTTCCGTGGACACTTCAAAACGCCAGTCAAAAAGCAAGTGAAAGAGTTGAATGGTGACCTAGTGATCATACCGGGCGGAATGACAAGCCAGCTGCATGTGTTGGATGTGGTCGTTAACAAACCATTCAAGGTTCATCTGCGCAAGAGATCCACAGAGTGGCTCCTGGCTGCTAATCACGCACTGACACCGTCTGGAAAAATCCAAAAGCCGTTTGCTCTGTGAATGGATCTTGCAAGCATGGGCTGACGTTTCCCCAGAAAGCATTAATGGGTTTAAGAAATGCTGCGTATGCCATGGATGGCAGCGAGGATGACGTGATGTGGGAGGAGACGGGGAGCACCGTGAGTGACGATAGCGGCAGTGAGAGGAACAACCCAGCGATGTAGAAGACGAGTTGAATGAGAAGACAATGTGTGATATCATTATTTTCAAATAAAATGATTTTCTTTCTAAAAAAAATATTTGGTCTTCAAAATTATTATTATTATTTTTTTCCAAAAATGAGTCTTGAAAAAGAGGGGTCGTCTTATAATCGGGGTCGTCTTATATTCGGGTCAATACGGTACATCGTTCTCCCAAATTCTCTGGTCGAGCAATAGAGACGATAAAGTGGAAACAAGACCAGGCCGCTTGGACGGGTAGCTGTCTAAAATGCCCATAATAACATTGTTCTCATATTCTGCGGTGCCAATTATATTCTATAGTTGTATTAAGTGTGTGTTGTATTGATGAATGAATGCATGAGAAAAAGAGACGATTAAGTAGAGACAAGACCAGGCCGTTTGGACAGGTGGTTCTGTGTAAAATGCCCATGACATCATCGTTCTCTCTAATTCTGCAGCAACAATAAGATTGTATTGTTGTATAAAGTGTATTTTGTATTGATATGTGCATGAGAAATAGAGACAATTAAGTGGAAACGGAGCCCAGATCATTTGGACGGACGGTGCTGTGTAAAACGCCCATGGCATCATGGTTCTCACTAATTCTGCATTGTCAATGAGATTGCATTGTTGTATTAAGTGTATGTTATGTTAATATGTGCATGGGGAACTATTAATAAAGGAACCTAACAGAAGACAAAATAGAGAATTGCCAGTGTAATTTGATCCTATCCGCCTGAAAAGGTAGAAGCTTGAGTTGATCAAAGAACACTACGGTGATTAACTAGTTCAAATAAAAAAGTTGGACGGGGCTGGGTGTACAGCGGATTGTAGTTCAAGGAGAAAGGGACCAGCCGTAGTATTTTGTATTAAGGACACAACACCTGGTTGGTAGAAATAAAACGCATAACAAAATAAATAACATACGTTGGATAAATAATGAAGGATAGATCCCCATTGTGGCAAAACATTTCACACCAGGAAACATAGAGTTAAGAGGCCCCAGGGCCGGGGAACCTTGTCATTGGGGGGAGGCAACACATAGAGGACAAATACTGATAAGGAAAAGAGCAGTACAGTGGCTTAAAAAAGAATTAATAATAATAAGAGAAATTTGAATAATTAGCCAGCCCAAACTCGCATGAGGAGTGGCCAGATCACGGAACTCCAATAAGCTACACCCAACATAGAGAAGTAAATAGACAAAGAGAGGAGGCAACAGGGGAGCCCATAACCAAGAGATGAGAAGATGGCGCCGTACGTGATGGCTGCCTTGTTGCGAGCTCTCGCACGACAACGCAGTTTTTTGTTCTTTATTCTTTTTATCGCGACTATCCTTGTACAGAAAGTTAGCAGCACATTCACTTTTGCACACTTCTGGAGATTAGATCGACAGTCGCTCGCCGCCTACCGGAGTTTTTTCATTCTTTCGACTCGGACGTCCCGCCCAAAGTCACAGCTGGATTATCTCCGACCATCTTGGGCACGATTACACGCAAGCGTCGCTGGAAGAAGCGATGGAAGCGAGCCGGGGTGCTAGTCAGACTGAGATGTCGATCCGATCGCCCCCCACTACCCACCATTCTTCTGGCTATTGTACAGTCTCTGGACAATAAGTTAAGCGAGCTACAGGCTCGTATTCAATTCCACCGGGAAACTAAGGACAACGGTATCATCTGCCATTACGGAGACATGGATGTCGGAGGGGGTTACCGACGCAGCTGTCGAGCAGACGGGATTTTCCATCCACCGGGCGGACAGAACAAAGGCTCTCTCCGGTAAAGATTGTGGAGGGGCGGTATGTCTCATGATAAACAGATCTTGGTGCAACCAACGTCATGTACATCCCCTCAAGTCGTTCTGTTCCCTGGACCTGGAGTACCTGATGCTTATGTGCCGTCCATTCTGGCTACCTTGGGAGTTTACAGCGGTAACCGTGACCTCTGTTTACATTCCCCCACAAGCCAACACAGACGCAGTGCTGAAGGAACTGTATGGGGCTATCAGCGAACAGGAGTCGGCACAACCTGAGGCTGCTTTCATCAAGTCGGGGGACTTCAACAAGCGGAACCTGAAGAAGATTCTCCCGAAGTTCTACCAACACATACATAACGAGTAACACAATGGGTGAGCGGATCATCGACCACTGCTACACACCGTACCGTGATGGCTACAAGGCCCTGGGTAGAGGGATGTTGTCTCTTTTTCGGCCACCTTTTCTTCCTTCTCTTTCTTTCTGGCCACTATTCCTGCAACAATTTATTTCAAGTTTCTGGGTCTACCTCCTTCCAGTAGAAGATAATTCTCTGGGTGTAGCTTTTAGCGCTGCTTATTTCTGTGTACCATTAAAGAACCCAGCTTCCCCTAAGTATTTATCTGTCTGCTCTTTCTTTCCCTTGGCTGAAAGCCATACGTTCAGTCAATTTAGGGGCCTTTTCTTTAGAGAATAGTTCATCTTTCTGCCATCTCCCTAGGTACTTAATGAGTCTGTCCCTTTCCCTTTCCTGCTCTTTGGGCTGGGTGCGTTCTTTCATTTGTTTTATGGCTCTGCCTGTGACTTCATCCATGTTTAAATCACTCATCATGAGTCCCTGTGCTGTGGGCTGTCTACTTATGGTTTTTCTGCGCCATCAACCACTTTTTTTTTTTCCAGGCCTCGCCACTTCAAGTCAAGTCAAGTCAAGTTTATTGTACACTTCACAGTTTACACAAGTATAAGCAATCAGTGAAAATATTATGTGCAATACCCAACGATAGACAAAAAAACTAAACAGAATTGGATCAAAATAAGTAAAAAAAGGGAAATATATAAAAATGCAATATGTAAAATGCAATATGTCAGAAAAAGACCAATATATATATATAAATTAATGTCAATGACTTGACGTCCCAAGCATCAAGGTGGCAGGGCAGATCAAAAAGGAGTGTGCCCCATGGTTCATTCGATAATCAAGTCAAGTCAAGTCAAGTCAAGTCAAGTCAAGTTTATTGTCACTTCACAGTTTACAGTTTAGTATAAAGCAGTGATGTGAAATTCTTGTGTGCAATACCCGACGACAGACAGCAGTTATAGAATAAGATAAAATAAAAATAGATAAAAATAGATAAAAATAGAATAAAAAATAGAATAAAAAATAGAATAAGGAAAAGTATATATAGAAGACATAGGGGTACCAAGGGTGGTGCCAAAGGAGTTAAAGACACAAAATTAGATAGCAGCAGGCTTTGAGTCAACA
This sequence comes from Muraenolepis orangiensis, assembly GCA_027704905.1. Lineage (NCBI taxonomy): Eukaryota > Metazoa > Chordata > Actinopteri > Gadiformes > Muraenolepididae > Muraenolepis > Muraenolepis orangiensis. The sequence continues at coordinate 24,593,786 of CM050999.1, forward strand.
ATATTCTGTTGGACAACAATCAATAAAAAGGTCGATTGGATCAATTACAGTTAGATGCGACCAGCCTAATGGCATGGCAAAATTGGATGGCTTTAGACATGTTGCTGGCTGAGAGAGGAGGCTAAATAAAAACAAATACCTCTTGTTGCACATTTATCCCTAACAACACAGCACCAACCAAAGCACCAGCAAGGTTGGCCACACTATAACCACTGCAAATTAAAAAAGGTATTACCAAATATTATCAACACATCTCATGTCCGACAAGACAAGTCAAGACAAGTCAAGTCAAGTTTATTGTCACATCAAAGTTATACAAGTATAAGCAATGGGTGAAAATCTTATTTGCAATACCCGACGACAGACAGCAGTTATAAAAATAAAAATAATAGAAAAAAAATAAAATAAAAAGTACAGACTGTCAGAACAAGACTCTTGATTAATGCTATACCACCATCAAGCACACGTATCGCTCTGTTGCGTGGCTGACTTTCAGCAAATAAGACCACGCCTCAGTGCTTTTACTTCCTGTTTACAAGCAGAAGATTAAGTTCACGCCCGCAGTTGTAAAGAACGTTCGTCGCTGGAGAGATGACGCCATACTACATCTGCAGGGGGGGGGCTGGAAATCACTGACTGGAGTGTATTCAAGACCACTGACCTTGATGTGGATGCAGATCATGTCACAGCATACATTAGGCTAGTGGAGGAATGCATCATGACCAGGTCTTTTCGCTCATTCCCGAACTGCAAACCATAGATGAATAATGACATAAGGAACAAACTTAAGGAACAGAGTACAGCTTTAACAACAGACGACTCTGATCACTACTAGAAGGCATTAAGAAGTAAACAAGTAGTATGAACTCAGAAAAGCCATCAAGAAGGGTAAATTAGATTACAAAAACAAATTGGAATTACAGTTCGGAGGCTCTGACGTTTGAGGCAAGGTCTGAGGGTCCTCTTCAACTACAAGGGGAGCTCAGGGGCAGTCACCAACAACGACCCTAACCTACCAGACGAGCCAAACAATTTTTTTTGCTCGCTTTGAAAGGGACCCTGAGCCGGCCATCCTGCGTCTTCAAGACCTGCGCTGACCAACTGGCTCCTGTGTTTACAGACATCTACAATGCATCACTGCAACAGTCTGTCGTCCCAGTGTGCTTCAAAGCGACAACCATTGTGCCGTTACCCAAAAAGACCAAGGTAACATTTAACTTTAACACCCATAGCCATCCACCCAAGCCACCCAAGTGCCTGTAGAAACTTGTAATGTTGCATATTAACTTTTCCATCCCTGAATCCCTAGACCCACTCCAGTTTGCACACAGGCCAAACAGGTCTGTAGATGACGCCATTTCCCTGGCACTACACACGGCCCTGGAGAACTTAGACAGGAAGGACACCTACGTCAAACTGCTGTTTATTGACTTCAGCTAGTCTTGGCGCCACATCTGTAACTGGATTATGGACTTCCTGACGGGCAGGCGATCAGGCCTTTCCAAGTGGTGAAGATTGGGAACAACATCTCATCCACTCTGGTCCTCAACACCGGAGCACCCCAAGGCTGCTGCCTCAGTCCCTGGCTGTACTCGCTGTACACACATGACTGTACTGCCATGCACAGCAATAATTGGATTATCAAGTGTGTAGACGAGTCAAGTCAAGTAAATTTGATTTGTATAGCCCTTAATCACAGTTACAGTCTCAAAGGGATTCACAGGCAACATTGCCCCTTAAGGGCAAGAAAAAACTCCCTTAATTACGTCGGAAGAAAATTTGAGAAGGAACGCAGAGTGGAAGGGGATCCCTCCTTCCAGGGATGGTTCGGGAATGCAATGGGTACAATAAGTGACTTATAGTAATGTACATAGTAAAGTACAAAAAAAACGATATACATATAATATACACAATATACAAATTTTAAAATGGGAATATCATTTGTGTGTGGTGCTGGCCGGTATCCTTCTGGTGGGGATCTCAGCGGCACACTAGAAAAACAGAAGCAGACTGCAGTATGGTTAGATGGGGTAGGGTGGACATGGAACATATGGAGAACCTCTAGTCTAGTACCTATCGGCAGCAGGGGTAGGCTAGTGCTGGCTTATGGGTCGATTTAGCTGTATCTTTATATATATATATATATATATATATATATATATGTATATACAGTATCTTTATGTATTTAGCTGACGACACCACAGTTATCGGCCTGATAAGCGAGCCTCAGCCTGGACCGGACACCGGTGGAACTCGTCAGCTGCTTCCATTTCCTTGGGCTACAGATTTCCGATGACCTGGCGTAGACACGCAACATGGAGGTCATGCTGAAGAAGGCCCACCAGCGCCTCTATGCTCTGTGGTGCCTCAGAAAAAGCCAAATAAGCCAGAGGTTGCTAGTGAACTTCTACCGGGGCACTGTAGAGAGCGTCCTGGCGAGTGGCGTCACTGTGTGGTATGGCAACACCACTGTACGGGACAAGAAAGCCATCCAGTGGGTCGTGAGAACGGCAGAGAATATCATCGGGTGTGCACTTCCATGCATTGAGGATATCTGTAGGGCGAGATGTCGGAAGAAGGCCATGTCCATCATAAAGGACTGCAACCACCCTGGGCACTATCTCTCCTCCCCCCTACCGTCTGGTCGCCGGTTGCGCAGCATCCTAAAGTACTACCAGGTTTAAGGATAGTTTTTATCCACAGGCAGTGCACCTACTGAACTGCTAGGAGTGCTGCCACTTTCACTTTCTTTCATAACATTGTCATTAACATTACACTTACATACTTTGCTGGACTTTTTTGGACTCATCATAGTTACTGCACTGTATTTATGATGCTGCTGCACTACTGGCACCTTAGTTACTTTTAAAGATTTATGTAAAAAAAAAAAAAAACATTCTTGAATGTAAAGTACATTCAACACATGTAAATATAATTAATCAGTCACTTTGGAGTTCTTTTTTTGTTTATTTTTGTTGTATATTTTATTGTTATGGTATTGTTTTGGCGATGTATACTGCAGGAGGGAATGAGAAGTAAGCATTCCAATGTACCTATTGCAATTGGCCAATACAAATATCTTGTATCTTGTATCTTGTATTAAGCAATGAGTTGGCAGAGAATGTGGGGATAGTTTGGTGGGTGGTTAGAGAGCATAATCAGAAGATGGAAGGGGGCCGTAATATCATAATAATTATTTAGCGGTAATCTCAACAGTACTAATCTTGTGCTAATCTGTATTCCTTGTGCCTCGGTTTAATCCAAAAGCTAATAGATACAGCAATTTCCAAAACAGATCTCCAAATGTATCAGCGAGAGCTAGATGAGGGGGCAGAATTACAGCTCCTGATGTCCGAGGACATCTAAAAGTATGCATGGAGAATGAATGATTGTGTACCAGGAATAGCGTATAAAGGCATCTGCGGTTGGTATACCCATGTGGTAGACCCACCCATTCAAGCTCTGTCCTCACTGGTTGAAAGTGCGAGAATGAGTACTCACTATTGAATAGTGATTAAGGGGGGATTTGTTGTATAAATCAAGAAAATGCATGCATAATTGATATAAGCGATGTACAGTTAATCACCAAAAGTATTTAACATATAATCAAGAAGTATTGGAATGTTTCCTATGTACCCCACCCTTTAGATGAACAGTGTGTGAAGCTTTTATGTATCTACTCAGCAGCATAAAGAAGTGTCTGTTCGGCGGTTGAAGATTGTGTAAGAAAGTGCTGTTCCTAGGCAGTGTAACAGGAGGGATAAATCAGGAGGCCGGAGGGTGCCAAGAAAGAAAAAGATGGCAGGTGGTTTTGGCCCAAACAGTTTCCCATTCACATGGCCCTTGAGAGACAGATAATAGCCAACTACGGGACCAACCAAAACTGTCTCCCCCTCTCCCCCTCAATTTATGCGGTGACAAGATGACGACAAAGAAGACCAGGAGTTGTTAACTGCATAAATATGTGTTTGTGTCGGAGTGGGGGCAGATCTTGGGTAGACTACTGTCAAGCAGTTACCTGCTATCCAGTCTGTCGGGTCGATTACCTGGGCTTTCTGTTCTCGAGAACATTATTTTGTATTGGATCGTATCTCAGGAGCTATTTCATTAAATCAACTTTTTACTTATTACTTCATTTGGTAATTTTGTTATGATAGGATATTCTTAGTTTTCCTAGTTGGTACACAGCTAATATATGTGACTGAGGATCGGAGAAACAATAGAGTTCTGAACACAACAATAGAGATATACGTATATATAGGAGAGATGTACAATATCAACTTGATAGGAATTTGCTGGGGATTTTAAGGTCCACTCTCAGAGGACCTTCAAGACCTGGGTTTCACCACTTGGCAATTCCCGGGACGTCTCTGAAAAGAAGCCAGAGACACATTCCTATTCAAAGCTCCTTGAAAGAGGTGGCATACTATTACTGTACTGGCTTCACAGCCGGGATCTGAACTTCAAAGTTAAGGCATCCACTATCCCTGCGTCTCACGTAATATCCGCGTATTTATCTTGTTGTTCTCGGGGATTTTGACAGCTCGTGGCCCTTTGATGATCAAAAGGACAGCGCTTGCCGGATTTCTTTTTGACAAAAGAGTGCTGCGTTACGACTAAAGAGCGCCAACGGGTGAGGAGGAATTGGACCGTCAACACATCAATACCACTCAGCAGGAATTCCTGAGGAAAGAGCATGACCATCATTAAAATATATCTAAAATATATCCCTCGAGGTGCTCATGGGAGACACACACACACACAAACGGAAGAGGCAGGGCGTTGAAAAAGGAGCCTGTTTCATAAGTAATTGAATCCTGTAAACGGAAGGCCGCCTCGCCGTAGAAACCAGGGATTATTCTCCTCGATAGCTTCCATTAGCCTGGCAAGAGGACAGCTCACATTTTAGCCAATACCAAATGCCTTCAGAGCCCATTTGAATAAAGCAACAAGATAGATCACAGGACGTTACAGAGGAGAGGGGGGGGAGCTTCCCTACGAGCTTGTGGAGGAGACGTATTTGATGAATCTGGCATTCTTAAGTATAAGTACTGCAATAGGTCACGCTTGATGTATACATATATGCAATAGGACTCGTAAAAGCTGCTCGGGGGTTGAACGCAGTGGTAGCGTTCCAGCACCACTATATTAACAGACAATCAAATCCCTCCTGTTGGAGAGAATGGGGAATGTCTGTGGGTTCAATACTCTCTGCACTTCAAAACCCAGCATCCCCCCCCCCTTCCCCCTGAGATGTTAGTATTTCAGGACCGGAGGATTGACTGGAAAGGACTTTGGCCCAGACAGGGATCAGGGCACTTTGGTTTAACCTGGCGAGTCTTAATTGCGCTCTTTATTGTTGCTGCAGTTCAATGAAAATGTAACAACCATCCATACAGCAGTTAGGATATTTAACAAAATGAAGTTCAGGATACCAGTTGATTACCTCAGGCGTCCAACTCTGAATACAAGTTTCAAGATTCAAGATTTTGATTTGCCATTTGCAAGAAGTACACTGTAAAACCCGATAAGTTAATAGAACTCAAAACTTTCATAGAAACTGATTACATCAAAAATTTTAAGTTACATTTACTCATTTTATTAAGTTAAATAAACTCAATATTTTTATTTTTACAGTACTAATAAAAATCTAGTATTGACAACTCAAAAATGTTTGTTACATGTACTCATTTTATTAAGTTAAATAAACTCAATATTTCTATTGTTACAGTACTAATAAAAATCTAGTATTGACAACTCAAAAATGTTTGTTACATGTACTCATTTTATTAAGTTAAATAAACTCAATATTTCTATTGTTACAGTACTAATAAAAATCTAGTATTGACAACTCTAAACCGTTTGTTACATGTACTCATTTAATTAAGTTAAATAAACTCAATATTTCTATTTTTACAGTACTAATAGAAATCTAGTATGGACAACTCTAAAACGTATGTTACCTTTAACATAAAATAAATGTATCTGTAAGTTCATTTAAGTTCAATAACGCTTTGTACTTAATTAACCATGTTCACAAAACTAACATACAATAATCAGCAACATAAGAAGGATGGCACTGGAGCACTTATGACTGTAAATGCCTTTTTATTGAAGGTGCAAAGTAAAAAGACAAATTTTGATGTATACATCTTCAGTCCAGGACTCTGATGAAGATGTTGTATACATCTAAACTTTAGTCTTGGTTTGTACTTTGAATAAAAGGCATTTACAGTAAGAGCTGCACCAGTGCTGTCCCTCTTACCGTTGCGTGCTTCTGTGATGCACCGGACCTGCCTATACTGGGCTGATGCGGTGGAACTCCCTTTCTTCGATACAATAAGCAGCTTTTACTCTAAAACACAAACTTCAAGTCAACATTAAAAACAGGTTAACACAGATGATTGAAACACAAGTTACTCTTTTATTAAGTAACAATCAAACATTTTCAAAGCAGGTGGCCCTTGCTTGGTGGGCCTTAAGATGAACAGTGCAATGGATTCAACAGTGCAAAAGATTAACATTATTTTGAACAATGCAGTAAACATCCTATATATATAGGACTTGGAAATAAACTGTCCACCGCAGGGACGTGCAGAGGATCTTAGAGGGGCAGGGGCCCAAATTCATAAAAGGGCATGCTGGCAATTTCTGTAAATAATCCGACACTGTTAAATATCATCACTGCTTGGTCACACACACGGACACACAGACACCACATTGACTGTTTTCTTCTTTAACAGCTTGTTTCGTCTGGTTCCAAACTGAAAAGAGATGAGATAAAAAAGTTAGACAGGCTGCAATCTTTTTTAAAACCACAGTATGAGAGGAGATTCAACGCTCATCAGGGACCAAATAGAAGCGCTTTACACAGTAGCGCGCAGTGTTGCCAGGTCTGCTGTAGGGTGACCACCAGTGGCGGCTGGCCCATAGGGGGCCGCCCCCCCTAAACCACACGCACAAACAAAATTAAAATATATATATATAAATTGTCAATATGTGTGTGTTTAAAATATGGAATGCACCCAGAAATATGTGTAAAATATGATTTTTAAATAATTTGCTTTTCCTAGTACACATATGCCTAGTACACTGCAGCTTTAAGGGCGCATTTGTATGATGAGGCGGGTCTCTGTAGCAGTTTAGCCAATTGCTGATTCAAGATATAAACCCCACACACACACAAGTCCAAGGGGGGGTCGCGATCGTGAAGTCCAACGGAGGGGGATCGTGAAGTCCAACGGGGGGGGGGAGGAGTGTCGCGATCGGGAAGTCCAACGGAGGGGGGGGGGTCGCGATCGTGAAGTCCAACGGAGGGGGGAGGGGGATCGTGAAGTCCAACGGAGGGGGGGAGGGGGATCGTGAAGTCCAACGGAGGGGGGGGGGGGAGGGGTGTCGCGATCGTTAAGTCCAACGGGGGGGGTCGCGATCGCGATCGTGAAGTCCAACGGGGGGGAGGGGGATCGTGAAGTCCAACGGAGTGGGGGGGAGGGGTGTCGCGATCGGGAAGTCCAACGGGGGGGGGGTCGCGATCGCGATCGTGAAGTCCAACGGAGGGGGGGGGAGGGGTGTCGCGATCGGGAAGTCCAACGGGGGGGGTCGCGATCGCGATCGTGAAGTCCAACGGGGGGGGTCGCGATCGTGAAGTCCAACGGAGGGGGGAGGGGGATCGTGAAGTCCAACGGAGGGGGGGGAGGGGTGTCGCGATCGTTAAGTCCAACGGGGGGGGTCGCGATCGCGAAGTCCAACGGGGGGGGGAGGGGTGTCGCGATCGGGAAGTCCAACGGAGGGGGGGGGGGTCGCGATCGTGAAGTCCAACGGAGGGGGATCGTGAAGTCCAACGGGGGGGGGGGGGGGGTATAGCTGGTAAAATGGTATAGCCCCCCCCCTGGTGAAAAATGCACCAGCCGCCACTGGTGACCAGTCCCGCATTTCGCGGGACAGTCCCGAAAATTGAATGTTTGTCCCGCATCCCGCGTGAACTGAACAATGTCCCGCATTTCAAAGATCATGGTAAAACACCAAAAAAGTAGGCCTAATAATAATAAAAATAAAAACATGCAATTTAGCGAAAGTTATTTAGTAGTACAGATAAAATGGATGATGCCAAGAAAAATAAACTCTGTATCAGACAGAGCGCTGCGGTGCCCCAGAGCGACGCAGTGAGCAGCACGTGATTACGCTTGTTAAATAAAGAGACGTGTTTAGAAGTACGTAAGTAGTACGTTTTATTGAACTGTAGAACACAACATAAACATATTAAAGTAGCCTACAGTCCTAATTCAAAGTAGCAACGGTAACTAAATAAAGGTAAAGGCTGCCCAGTGTGCCCTAACCCTAACCTAAAGCACACATCTAATCGTGTCGTAGGATAACATTAAATGGCATATATAGCCTACACAACATATATAGCCTCCACAGCATATATAGCCTCCACAACATATAGCTCACAACATATATAGCCTACACAGCATATATAGCCTCCACAGCATATATAGCCTCCACAACATATAGCCTACACAACATATATAGCCTACACAGCATATATAGCCTCCACAGCATATATAGCCTACACAACATTTAATGTTATCCTACGACACGATTAGATGTGTGCTTTAGGTTAGGGTTAGGGCACACTGGGCAGCCTTTACCTTTATTTAGTTACCGTTGCTACTTTGAATTACGACTGTAGCGTCGCTTTGGCTGAATCTACAAATGCATAAACTAACACTAAAACAACAACAACTGAAACACTAAACGCATTTAATGAGTAAGGTAAACACAATGACAAAATAAGGTTCTAAATCAAAGAATAACTTACCGGTTTCGGTACGATATTCTGTTCCCCAGCAGCATGGGTTAGTGCGGTGGAAAAGCAATGGCGGATCTTCACTTTGGAAAGAGAAGATTACGTACGTGACGTCAGCACGTACGTGACGTCACGCGAGGCTGCTGTCAAATAATTTGAGTACAATGTACTGATATTCATTGATATTCATTAAGAAGTTAAGTATTGTTCACTTAAAGTTTGAAATGTGCTCAGATAACTCATACCGTTTGTGGTGAAATAATGTTTATGCATTTTTGAGGTCATACAACTCATATTATTTGACAGACTTTCACTGTTCGGTTTTACAGTGTACAATGGAATGCTTACTCCCCATTCCCTCTCACAGTATGAATTTCCAAAACAAAATGCTATAAAAATACTAGAAACAATAAAGTGAACATGAGAAGAACAATAAAGTGGCTGATGGATGATATATACATGTGTTGAATTGTGCAAAGTAAAGTTAAAGTGCCAGTAGTGCAGCATCATCATGAATACAGTGCAGTACAGTGTAGAACAATGCAGTAAGGGTAATGAGTCCAGAAAGTCCAGCAAAGTATGATAGTGTAATGTTAATGACAATGTTATGATAGTGGCCCCACTCTAGCAGTTCAGTAGGCGCACTACCTGTGGTGGTGGTTGCTGGTTCACCATTTGAATGACGAAACACACACAACATCCTCACTAAACAGCGCTTATATATTGAGGGTGTGTATTTGAAGTGAGCTTGTTCAATCTGCTTCACCCTTTTTCACGTACGTACATTTCAAGTACAACGGAAACAACAATTTGCTTAAATCTTGACGCTGCCGTTGTTTGATCAAATGCACTGGTTCTACAGACCAGAGCGTCACAATAGCAACACATCTCACCCATGGCATAGTACATGTACGCCTACTATGAATAATAAACAATAATATACATTATTATATCCTATTTGACTGGATATGTTACCAGAGACCCATTCACAAGCCATTACATTAAGGGAATGGCATTCACAGGTTTCATATTATTATTATTATTATTATTATTATTATTATTATTATTATTATCATTATTATTATTATTATTATTATTATTATTATTATTATTATTATTATTATCATTATTATTATTATATATGATGCAGTCTTCATGAGGTACCTAATGAGATTTATACTGTATTATTATATTGCCCAGTAATGGTAATCCTTTACCATTACTCCTTTATCCTTTACCGAGTACATACAGCCACATGCGCGCACACACACACACACACACACACACACACACACACACACACACACACACACACACACACACACACACACAAATCAAGAATACCATCGTTCCCGACACATTCAATTCAAAAAGAGTGCAGAGATGAGCAGAGTTGAGGTGTAATGACAGGTAAATATGGCGCCTGGCGGCCTAACGACCGGCAGACTGGCGTCTGATGGTCCCAATGTTGGGCATTACACAGCCCGACTCATCATCATTCAGAAGGACTAACCGCATCCTGGCAAATTAGCAAGTTATTATTAGAAGTTAATAGTGGTACTTAAAATGGAGAATTTATTCTCTTTTGGGAATAGATGGGGCAACCATGCACAAACTTGCACAAAGCTTTTGAAGCACAATTGTGTTGGATAGATCTCCCCAGGCTTGCACACTTAACACCAAGAATCACTGTATTCCTGTGGGGTGGCTAATTGTGCCATCAACAATGGCACTTTAGGACCCCCCCGCCCCCTACTATCCCCAATCCCTAAAATAGTGCTCAATCTTGCTCTTATATTGCAGTCCCAAATTCTCGACACAATGCTTAGCAGCAACCGTATTTCTGGACACAACATACAGTATAACTCAAGACAACAGATACACGGAAGGCGGCCAGACCGGACTCTGTCTCCCCCTCCGTCCTGAAGTACTATGCTGACCATCTGTCTCCGGCGTTCACCAACATCTTCAACACCTCACTAGAGACATGCCATGTTCCAGCCTGCTTCAAGACCTCACCGCACCATCATTCCTGTCCCAATGAAAACTAAGATCACCAGACTCAACGACTGCCGGCCCGTCGCACTAACCTCTGTAGCCATGAAGTCATATGAGCGCCTGGTGTTAGCCCACCTCAAACCCATCACTGACCCACTACTGGACCCCCTACAGTTTGCCTACAGAGCCAACAGGTCTGTAGATGATATGGTGAACATGGCCCCCCTTCACCCTGCAGCATTTGGACGCCACAGCCAGGATCCTGTTTGTGGACTTCAGCTCTGCGTTCAACACCATCCTCCTGCTCACACTGGAGCACGTGCTCTCCCAGCTGGTGGATCACTGACTTCCTTACGAACAGGAAACAGCATGTGAAGCTGGGTAAAAACATCTCTGGCTTCAGGTCCACCAGCACAGGCTTCTCCCTGTACACAAACAGCTGCACCTCCAGCTACGAGTCTGTCAGGCACGACACCACCCTCATCGGACTCATCTCTGGGGGTGACGAGTCTGCCTATAGGAGGGAGATCGACAGACTGCTGACCTGGTGTGGTGGTAACAACCTGGAGCTAAACGCTCTAAAAACAGTGGAGATGGTTGTAGACTTCAGAAAGATCCAGCCCCCCTCCCCCTATCACCCTACACAACTTCCCGGTTCACACCGTGGACTCCTTCCGCTTCCTGGGCACCATTATCTCCCGGGACCTCAAGTGGGAGCTGAAAATCAGGCCCCCCACCCCCCCCCCCCCACTGGACCCAGCCCTCATACACCCACCCACACATACTGTACATTTAAACAGACAATATTCAGACTATATGTCCCACCCAGGCCCCTATCTCGCTGCACCACTCCCCTCCAGCAGGAGGCTCCCCATCTGAAACACCCCCCCCCCCTCACTGGACCCAGCCCTTATACACCCACAAATACACTCATACAGACCATCATTTATATTTATACTTATATTTATATTTAGATAAAAAAATGCCAAATTTGCACTATAGTTCTGCATTGTATTTTTTTGCCTTGTCTGTACCGTTTTGTTTTGCACGTTACTCTGTGTTTCTCCGGACCCTTGTCAAATTCCAATCCGTGTTTTTACAGTATATTGCAATAAACTACTTTATGATTCTGATTCTGATTCTGATTCTGACATAAATCACGGTGGCCATAGGCAGACAAGCTCACAACATCCCAGTCACTGGGCGACTGGTGGTAGCTCAGAGGAACCTCGGGTTCTCACCCAGTAAGATGTATTGTCACACGTTCCACGAGGAGGAACCCAGGCTCGGATAACCACCAAGATGAGCTGTTTGTTTGAGAGGGCCAGATAAGGTGAGTTGAAGATCAAAGGTTTGACAGGATAAGACAAGCTGACAGTCGCCAGACGTTTGACTCACCCACTCATCTCATTAAATTCCAAGTAGCCCATTGAAACTGTCAGCAGAACGGAAGCCATGACAGATACAGCCAGCCGCAGATGCAACATTTTCATATATTTATGGCCTCCTCTGAGGAAAAATAAGACAAAAAAATACATTTGTGGAGTAAGTGATGGACGAGCAACGTGTGCAGTGCTGAGACAGTGGCCTGCTGCTGATACTCATTAGGCATGCGTAATGTACATTACACTCCCTGCTTCAATATGTGCAGCAGTATGGGTTCAAAGAGGAGGCACACAGTTAGTCTGAAGTGCATTTGCATGAAACAAAACACCGGGCTTGAGAAACAAGATCACAGAGGTATTTACACAAACACTTTTAAAACAATCTTCAACCCGGCATCACTGAAGAATTACACATTCTCAATTCACGTGAATTTGTGAAAAATATGCAATGCCTCAAAAGTGTAGCTTTAAAGTCTTGTGGATAGTACAATCTTTTTTTACAAAAGGTTTTGGAGGTCAAAGCTATTGTAACCTGAGGTCGTAGTACGCGCAGAGGAAAGCATCTCATAGCACTGACCCACCGTAGTAGACTGGAGTGAAACCATGGGCAATGTCAAAGCTGCAGCGGATGCACAAGCTGAATGAAAGATGAACTGGAGGCAAACAGGAGTGATGCAAGAGCCTTTGAAGATACTGTGGCAGGACGGAGGCAAGGGTCAAGTTTGAAGTGAGCTTAGCCAATCCATATTAAACAGGGCCCGAGAAATGACTTTTGACATCAGGTGAAAGGTAGCACGGTTTGAAGTCCCATAATAACACATTGTGAGTGAAACTATAGCGAAAGTAAGGCTATGAATAAAGTGTGCATCATTAACATTTGGTAAATTGCGAATACTTTTTGCAATGCCCTCTGCATATAAGGGGTGTATAAGTGAGTACTAGCCTTTTTCAGCGAGACATTTTCAGTACATTATAGTTGTCTTTCTTGCTCATGATCATTATAAGGATGACCAAGTCACCGTCTAGTCAGACCCGCAGACAGAGAATATTTGAAGTCATTCATATTGTTAAGTATGCTCCAAGAAATGGATATTGTTAATTCAGTCTACTTATTAAGGACGGTTCATGCAGGGCCAATGTCACGTAACATCATTCCTTATATTCTGTGGATTCATTGCGGAGGAACAGGTGCCAACCAAATAGCCCAGAGGAGGATAATGTTGATGGATGCAGGGAGGACAGGATGAGAAAGAAGAGAGAACAGGAGATCGGAGGAGAGGAAGATAGGAGACTAGACAAAAAGAGCGGTGAGAGAGAGAGCAAGGAGAAGAGAAAGGACATCGCCGGACACAGGAAGGAATCCGAAGCCAGGCGATGCATGAAGTGAGATGAAAAGGACAGCTGGCAGAGGATCAAACATGGGACCATCAAGAACGCCTCCCCCATCGCCTCTTCATGGGCTTCAACCACTCAGCCCGTAAATCAGTTGGGCCATGTGGCAGGTACAGGCCAGCTCACTCCTCTCCCCAGAGGCAAGACACATGGACACTCAGTCATGCTGCCCTGTTCTTTCTCATTGAATAGACACCTGACAAACATTTTTATTGGCAGTTCAATGCAAAACAAGTTTAATCGCTATAATGTGGATGAGATGCATGTTGTAGTGCAGAGAGAGAGCGAGAGAGAGTATACAGTATATTTTACTTAAATTAGTTGGTATTGAAACAAATCAATTCATCCTCAGTGTTTGTCCAAACATGGGGTCGATGTTATGGGCCACAAGCTGGAAATCAATGGATGGAAATGGATCATTAAAACACACCACATAACCGGATGAGTAGTGGACACCACATGAGGACTAGACACTGCTAGAAGTTTAATGCTAGTGAGCGTCCCAACAGATAATTTGAAACACTGAAACAACACTATAAAATACCATTCATTACAGTTGGCTATAATGATGAACAGCAGCAGATAACACGCAAAAATTGCTATCGGTATGTTGGTGTAAAACCGTGTGTATGCAGAGATTAAATTAAATTAAATACTTAGTGCCATTAGTAAATTAATTTAATCCGTCCCCTAAGGGTCATAAGATTGAGTAGGCTTTTCAATCATCTGTGGCTTCCTAATTCCTGCTATAATAAATGCCAAACAAAACAATAAAACATAATTGACATACAAATTTACGTCGAAAGGTTACTGCATCGCTTCTGCACTTTCAAAAGTTAACATTTGTATTTAAGAAAGTAAAGCTTAATTTAAAATATGCAATTAAACTAATAAATGTAGTAATATTTGTTAGGCATTCCCATTAGGGCCAAGGTGTATTATGAATGATTTGTTCCCATTAGAGCACAGGTTTTTTTCTCAGATATCTGGGAGAAAAATATGAGAGAAGCAAGGGATGCATTTTATAATAAGTCTGGAGAACGTATTCACAATCAGTTATAATGAATTCAGACGTTCACACACACAATTGTGACTGATGGTTCAGTGTTTTGAACTTCCAGTGGCCATCTTGGGGGAATTCTCTGGCAGGCTGACAAAATGTCCTGCAGGGAGGACCAAATCAGCCATTTCATGAAGCGGAAAGGAGGAAAGGATGAAAGAATAAAAGGATGAAAGGATGAGTTTGAGAAACAAAAAATAGGGCTGAACCAAATCAGGTTTAAAGAAAAGAGAAGGTGGCCGGTGTATCACCGAGGTTCATGGATGGGTGAGTGTTTATGTGTACAAGCCATAAGCCAAAAACATTTCAGCCGGCTATTTCTCTTTCAAATGACTATTTAGTGTGTGTTAAATGTCTTAGCCGAACCAGCAGTCTGCTTAATGTTCAATGGATATAACAAAAGTCCGGTTTTAAAAAGGGAATTCGAAATGTATTTTCATGAGCAACTATATAAAAGGCAACAGTGATACCAGGTGAAAAGCCATGTGACAACGCGTAATGAGCGATGCTTGAAAATGTCTTGTGGAATGGAATGTTGAGAATCGCTTCATTATCGGATTATTGGATTATTATTATACCAAACACACACACACACACACACACACACACACACACACACACACACACACACACACACACACACACACACACACACACACACACACACACACACACATTCCAGTCTCCTGTCTTATTTGTCCTCGGTTCTGTCCTACCAGGGTTCCAATATACAAAATTCAAGATACAAGATACAAGATACAATATATTTATTTGCCATTTGTAACAAGTACATTGGAATGCTTGCTCCCCATTCCCTCCCACAGTATACCAAGTAGTATCCCATAGTATCTCAAAAAACAATACCATAAAAAGAATATATACAATAAAAATTTAAATGAACAAAAATAGGACAGCAAAGTGACTGCTAGATGGTATGAACATATGTTGAATGTGCAAAAATAATTAAAAACGTTTAAAGTGCAGTAGTGCAGCAGCATCGTGAATACAGTGCAGAACAGTGCGGTAGCTGTAATGAGTCCAAAAAGTCCAACAAAGTATGTAAGTGTAATGTTAATGACAATGTTATGAAAGTGAAAGTGGCAGCACTCCTGGCAGTTCAGTAGGTGCACTGCCTGTGGATAAAAACTATCCTTAAACCTGGTAGTACTTGTATGGATGCTGCGCAACCAGCGACCAGACGGTAGGGGGGCCAGGGACCCAGGGTGATTGCAGTCCTTTATGATGGACATGGCCTTCTTCCAATGCATGGAAGTACACCCGATGACCTTCTCTGCCGTCCTCACGACCCTCTGGATGGCTTTCTTGACCCGTGCAGTGGTGTTGCCGTACCACACAGTGACGCCACTCACCAGGACGCTCTCTACGGTGCCACGGTAGAAGTTCACAAGCCACCTCTGGCTTATTTAGGTTTTTCTGAGACACCGCAGAGCATAGAGGCGCTGGTGTGCCTTCTTCAGCTTGACCTCCATGTTGCGGGTCCACGCCAGGTCATCGGAAACGGAAGCAACTTACGACTTCCACCGGGGTCCCGTCCAGGCTGATGGTGGAGTGGGTGCCCCAGTGGCTCCTGAAGTCCACTATGAGCTCCTTAGTCTTGCTGACATTCAGTGCGAGGCTGTTGTCCTCACACCATCGCATCAGCTGGACTACCTCATCTCTGTACTCCGTTTCATCCCCCTCATTTATCAGGCCAATGACTGTGGTGTCAACTGCAAACTTGGGTATCCGATTATTGCTGTGCGTGGCAGTACAGTCATGTCTGTTCAGCGAGTACAGCCGGGGACTGAGGCAGCAGCCTTGGGGTGCTCCGGTGTTGAGCATAATCCAGTTACAGATGGGGGCGCCCAGACTTAGGTCCCCTTAGTTTCAGGAGCAGCTTGGAGGGAAAGATGGTGTTGAATAATCATTGAGGCATGTTACCTTGGTCTTTTTGGGTAAGGGCACAATGGTTGTCGCTTTGAAGCACGCTGGGACGACAGACTGTTGGTGAACACAGGAGCCAGATTGTCAGCGCAGGTCTTGAAGATGCGGGATGGAACACTGTCTGGGCCGGCTGCCTTCCCTGCCTTCCCCCTCCTGAAGATTTTGCAAACCTCGGACTCGGACAGTTGTAGAACGTAGTCCTCTGGGCTGATGTTCAAATTGTTGGTCGGCTCATGGTCCCCTTTTAAAGCGAGCGAAAAACTTGTTTAGCTCGTCTGGTAGGGTCGGGTCGTTGTTGGTGACTGCCCCTGAGCTCCCCTTGTAGTTGGAGAGGACTCTCAGACCTTGCCACATAGGTCTGGTGTCAGAGCCCCCAAACTGTAATTCCAATTTGTTTTTGTATTCAAATTTACCCTTCTTGATGGCTTTTCTGAGTTTGTACTTGGCCTTCTTGTAGAGATCGGAGTCGCCTGTTGTGAAAGCGGTATTCCGTTCCTTAAGTTTGTTTCGTATGTCAGCATTCATCCATGGTTTGCTGTTCGGAAATGAGCGAACAGACCTGGTCGGGATGCATTTTTCCACTAGCCTGTTAATGTATGCTGTGACATGATCTGCATACACATCAAGTGGTCAGTGGTCTTGAATACACTCCAGTCAGTTATTTCTAGCCCCCCTGCAGGTGTAGTATGGCATTGTCTGTCCAGCGATGCACGTTCTTTACAACTGTGGGCGTGGACTTCAACTTCTGCTTGTGAAGGCCCCGTCACACCATAACGTTCTGGTCAGCGTTCTATGAACATTCTAATCGTTCAATTTTCAAGCGTTCTAGGGTGAGGTGGACACATCTGGCGTGTGACTAACGTGTGACTAACGCATGACTAGCGTGTTGCTGGCGTGTGGGTTGCATGTTCAAACTCACAGTGAAAAATCATAGTGGATTCAGTTGTTCTTCTGGATATTGAACAGTGCACATCATGCCGCCAAGAGGAAAAAAGCGTGTGAGGGGGGCTACTGCTACTGCTACTAGGGATACTAGTAGTAGAAGGGCTACAAGTGCTTCAAGGAAGAAGAAAGCACTGCCTCTTTCTCTGGCATATACCATATACTTACCATATACTTGCTATACTTTTTTCCTCCACCGTTACCATATGACCCTTGCACCTTTCCCTATGATGGGGTTAAGATCTGCTTGTCCTTCCTGACTTCCTCGCTGCCCCGGTGGGAGGACGCCGCGCTGCCTCGGCGGGAGGACGCCGCGCTGCCCCGGCGGGAGGACGCCGCGCTGCCCCGGCGGGAGGACGCCGCGCTGCCCCCGCCTACCGACGCCGCGCTGTCCCCGTCTGGCGACGTTGCGCTGCCCCGTCTGGCGACGTTGCGCTGCCCCCGTCTGGCGACGTTGCACTGCCCCCGCCTGACGACGTCGCGCTGTTCCCGCCTGACAACGTGAGGATTCATATTTCCCACAGATTTTAGAACTTATCTGCAGCAGTAGCAGGCATGGGAAAAACGAGATTTAACTTCAATATCATTTTCTATGCTTTGTTAGAAATAAAAAATGGTCACTCCCGTCCACTTAAGCGCTCTTAGATGGTCTTTTAATTTGACTAATCAATAAATTTATAGCTGGGCTGTACAGCCAATTGATTGTGTCAAATATGTCACTGTGCTGGAAAGAAGCACAGCATGCACCCATGATGAATACCAAGTGTGTGCCCGCCACTGCTAATTTCCGGCGATTATAACTTAAGACCCCCTACACACACGCCATTATCTAACCTGTGACACCTTCTAATACAGTGACATGTTACAGCTCACACACAGGATTATATACACCATTGAACAGCATTAAAAAAAGAGCCAATCAATAGGCGGTCTGCCTTGTGGGCTCAATAAACAGACTGGAAATGTAAGGGGAGCATGGAGGAAATACACATTGTTCTTAAAGCCATAGACCTGTGGTGTGGGAGGACGACAGGTAACGAAAAACAAACAAACAAACAAAGCAGCACCATCCATCCATTATTGAAGCCCTGGCTGGAAAACAATCACAGTTTAAACGTGACTTCTCTCCCAGCACACGGGCTGGGAGAGAGGAATAGTTTGTGCCTGCAGGGCAAACAGCACTGCAGTGTAGCAGCTGCTGACAGACAGCCATCAATCATTTTGATCATTAAATATTGATATGATACATATCAATGAGAAACGATGAGCACGTTTGCTCTTGTGCGACACATACACATTAAGGTGGCTGAAGGTTATGTCAAATTCAGACTAACACATGAATATAAAGACAGCACAAGCTGTGGAAGAAGCCGTCACACCCCACATACAGAAATTGTCAAACAAGGTTTTTTCTTCACATGAAGGATTTTCACACATAGGGATATATCTAATTGTCAGGATTGGCAGTTCTGCCTCCCCGCGTTTCGCAGCCCTCGCCCAGGTAGCCACGCCCCCTTATCCCGTCCCGCATTCATGTCACCGTTTCCCCAGACCTCACCCGGATAGCCACACCCCCTTTTCACGTTCCACATTCCTGTCACCGTTTCCCCAGCCCTCACCCAGACAGCCACACCCCCTTATCACGTCCCGCATTCATGTCACCTTGGTTTCCATGGTTTTGGATCTCCCTCGCAGCTGCAGCGCATCATCGTTATCTTCCCCCTCATGTTTTCCTGCCCGTCTTATTGGCTGCCTGGGACCTCATTGTTTCAACCTGTTATGTTCCTTGGGTTTAAATAGGCAGGGTTTTCTTTAGTTCGGCACCAGTTCGTTAAATACTGTTTCGTTGTTTGTTAGACTAGTACTTGTTTCACGTTTTGAGACTTGCTACTTGCTTTATGTTACAGTTCATACTTGTTCATGTTTCCACGTCATGCCACCGTCAGGTTTTTGTAATTACGTCTTTTGCTTTTGAGGATTTTTGTGTTACTGCATTTTCAGTAAAGACTCTTTATTTTGATATGTGTGTCATCGAGTCGTGCATTTGGGTTCACCTCCGAAGTCCCCGTTCCTCGTGGCCCGTGACACTAATGCAATATTGAACACATTTTCCAATATTCCTCTTTTAGTTCAAAAAGTAATCTAAAATGAGATAAGGTATGAGATAAATGTTCATCTCAGCTAAACCGTATGTGCCAAGAGTATACTGATATTCAACATTTGCCTTCCATAAAGGCTATTTACACCATAGAGTCTTTCTCAATGCCAGGCAATACAATCAAAGAAAGACAAATGATTGTCACATGGTATTTTTAGACAACGTGAGCTTCACAATAATGGCGTCCACAATCCCAAGGTTGATTTGGCTAATTAGAGAAAAAGAAAATGGAACGGAAAGACACAAAGACGCAATACACATAACGAATGTCTCAGGAATGACCCTGTTCACAATCCTTGTCATGCTGGAACTGTGCAAGAATACTCATTAGGTGGGGAAGAAGGGCATGGGGGGATTAAGGCAGTGAAGTGAGGGCATCAATGTTAATTGTTTTCCTGGTCTCTCTGGTGGAATTCAGACAGAATTCCCCAGTCCTGCCGCGTAGGCGCCCTGCGGTGCGGTGTGCAGTAATGTTGCCGGCTCTCACCGGGAGATATTACACTGTCAAAGAGGATGCACCGAGTCTATCGCTCATTTCTAGAGACAAATAAAGACGAAGACGTTTGAAGGAAGCATGGGCAATGGTTGCAATAGGCTTGCGGTCGTAGATTTATCATAAACACTTGACTTATCATAACCCCCCACCAGATCAACCCCCCTTCCACAACAACTATCTGCACTACATTTTCCTTCAGTTATTTGATACTTTATATTTATACTGTAATAGTGTCAGATTCTGCAATTATGTAAATGCATACATTTGTGTTTTCCTTTTGTATTTTTGTAAATGTCGATTTTTTTGTAATTTTTTGTAAACTCTGTAACTTTTTTCACATCTTTGGAGCTTTGGAACATTTCACTGTACTTTGTTCACTGTACCTTACACATATGAAAAAAACAAATCTGAATCTGATTCAGGGTGTGTTTACTTAAAATGCCCAGAGGGGATATTTGTTTCTAAACACATTACAGTTGTTAAACATGACTTGATGTAATACTTGCAGTACTGAATTGTGGAGCTAGACCATTTTTCAGTGTTCAGTTTCTGTGTTCAGGACTTTTTGGGCTCCCGCTCTATCGCTAGTTGTTATTATCTATTATTCGTATTAGTAGGATTAGTTATTGGTACACAGACAACTACTAAGTTACTACTACAACATACTGTTAACTTGCTTGCTATGCCTTCATCCTGCAAATGCATCTTGTATTTACAGGGACTTTTGTCCCTTCTGACTTTTGTCCCTGTAAAGGGTTATAGCATATAAACAAATGCTATGGGAATTAAAACGAAATAAGAAATGTGATTCATAACTCATAGAAGGTTAATAACCTTATATATGGATATTCAATGCAACATCCTGACCGTGTCAGTTATAAGCAGTCTCCACTGTCCCTGAATGTATAATTGATAAGCTAGCACAAAATAATTGCAATTTTGATGGATGCTATGTAGCATCAAGGTTGGTAATGTTTACCAATATAGCTGTTTCCGGCAAAATCCTAGAAGGGTAATAATCATCATAATAATCAGAATCAGAATTGGTAATAATTATCAAAACAGAACCCAAAATGTTTTTTCAAAATTGAATTTGAATTATTTTAACAAGCTAAACATGTGTTTCCATCAATGTGGCATTGCCATAGAGTGTGTTTGTGTGAGTTAAGAAACAACAGACGTTGTTGCACTGTCTTTCACCGAGGCAGGTTCTAAACACAACACCATGCTGTCTCAAGACACCACATTCACAGCTCAGTACAGGCTATCATGACCCTATCAACCAGATAGTCCAATCAGCTATTGACAGGTTTGCACGGTACACATGTTTTGACATATATTACTATATCTCTGACGTATCAGATGTCTGGTTTTCATGTCAGTGGACAGACCGTTACTTGTCAAAGGCTTTTGTTTGAAGTGCTAGCATCTCTATGTGGTGGACAATAGCAGGGGGGCAGTGCAGGGTGCCGGCGGATACAGGAGCATGAGTGTGTGTGTGTGTGTGTGTGTGTGTGTGTGTGTGTGTGTGTGTATGTGTGTGTGTGTGTGTGTGTGGATGGGGGGGGGGGTTCAGAAGGAGGTTAACGTGACAGAGGTTCAGAGTACTAGCTCAAAAGGAATGTATAAAAAAGCCTCCCTCACAAGTTGAAGGGATGACGTTACATAGATATGAGGCCCCCCGAAGCAAAATGTTTTTGATATCACACACAACAAAAAGATAACCTCTTCAAGCAGAAGCAGAACATTTTTAGCTAAAGGGCCAATATCCACAATACAATTGTAGACATGCTCCCATATCTGAGGAAGAGGTGTGTGAATTGATCTATTCAATGCATGGAAATTTAACCTAATCAATCATGGATCGTGAAAAACATTGAGGAATATTTCAAACGTGGTTTTACAAATGATGAAATCTTTGTTTTACTGGCTGAATTGCATGGGGTTGTTCTAAGCAAACGCACACTGGAAAGGATCTTAAGCAATAAGAAACTTTGGCACAGGAAGAACAAAACGGATGTGGCTGAGGTGGCAGCTTTCATTCAACTGCAACTTGAAACCTCAGTGTCACGGATGAAGATCCACCAAAAATGCTGGATGAATGGCATTGTGACTGACAGGGAAACTGTTTGAGTTTTGTTGCGTTTAATAGATGGTGAAGGAGTTGACCTGAGGTCAAGAAATCGACTGCAGAGACAAGTTTACCATAGCTGTGGTACAAACTATGTTTGGCACATTGATGGCTACAATAAACATAAGCCATTTGGAATCGCAATAAGTGGATGCATTGATGGCTTTTCCAGAAGCCTTATATGGCTTGAAGCCTACAAGTCAAATAATAACCCAGCGGCCATTGCTGGCTTGGATGCGGTGATTAAAGCTGAAGGTTTCCCTAAAGGAATACGAGTAGATTTAGGAACAGAAATTGTCCATATGGCCGATATGCAAAGGTTCTTGCATTTGTCGGAGGATCGATCGGAGATCGACTGGGAACCAGCGGATTGAGAGGTGGAGGCTAACCTTACGCAGTGAATGTGTCCAGTTTTGGATGGACCTCTTTGACAAATTGAGATGGGATGGACACTTCGCAGACACCTTCATGGACAAATTGTTGGTCCAATTTAGTTTTCTTCCCACAATACAGGTGAGCTTGACTTGGTAATTGCATAATAGACATAAATGAAGTTCATTTGGCTTGGAATAACCACAGGATACGCCCAGTACACAACTCACAAAGTCCTCATGGTCGCCCGTCCATCATGCATGCTGTGTCTCAGCTGTACGGATCTGCATCCCGTTGGCCTGGAAACGGTTGAAGCCTGCATGGAAGACTGTGTTCAAAGACTTTCCATGTGATGCAGATGTTTAGTATGTGTAGACCTTATTTCTGAGCATAATCTGCAGCTAACAAATGATGTGTTTGCAACAGTGGATCTGTATATTAGACTTAGACAACTGATAAGCAATGGCTTGGAGCTAGAGCCTTAAAAGTGAAAAAATGTCTTTGCTTGTGTCATTCTGTCTGTCTTTGAGAGTCTAAAACATAATCCAGAGGAACGGACCTCTCCCCATCTCCCCCTCTTGTCCAAAGGAACGGACCTCTTGGTTCTGTATATAGTTCAATGTGTATAGTTCTGTTTACAAACACAAATGCACATATAACTGTTTGTTGAATGGTCTGTATTGGCAGTATTGGACTGTCTTAAGTTCCTTTTCGAAATAGTAAGTTAGATAGTTTCCTTTTTTAAAGTTTTTAAATGTTGTCAATGCAAATGGGTGGGAACTCTTGTGTGCAGCTAGAATTTGCATATTGTAACGTAAAGATTCAAGAACATTAACATATATGCGTATGTGTACTTGAACATTACAAAATGAACATTAATCATACAGCTGTGGCAGCAGATTCCACTAATATCTCCACACTGAGGCTGTGTGTGTGTGTGTGTGTGTGTGTGTGTGTGGTGTGTGTGTGTGTGTGTGTGTGTGTGTGTGTGTGTGTGTTTGAGCAGGGGCATCGCAACAGGGTAGGCAATGTGAGCAGCCCCTCACTGCAGTGCGCAGTGCCTCAACGTGGGCGGAGCTCAACGTGGGCGGAGCTCAACGTGGGCGGAGCTCAACGTGGGCGGAGCTCAACATGGGAGGAGCTTAACCTGCGTTGTGTACTTACCCAAAGTCACCACCTAGTGGCGGGAGAAATGCAACAAATTCATAGACGTCACAAAAGTAACACATTATATATTATATTACCGTATTGACCCGAATATAAGACGACCCCGATTATAAGACGACCCCTCTTTTTCAAGACTCTTTTTTGGAAAAAAATATCTTTTTTTTTTTTGAAGACCAAATATTTTTTTTATAAAGAAAATATTTTTTTGGGAAAATAATGATAACGCACATCACACATTGTGTTCAAATTTGCCTAACTTGGCAAACAAAAACAAAACAGGCTAGATAGATTGCAATGAAACAGTAGTGCAATAAAACAGTAGTGCAATCAAATAGTAGAGCAATGAAACAGAACATCAGTCTATTGGTCACATCACGTCTTCTCATTCAGCTCGTCTTCTACATCGCTGGTTGTTCCTCTCACTCCCGCTATCGTCACTCACGGTGTCTGCTCCCCGTCTCCTCCCACATCACGTCATCCTCGCTGCCATCCATGGCATTTGATACGCAACATTTCTTAAACCCATTAATGCTTTCTGGGGAAACGTAAGCCCATGCTTGCAAGATCCATTCACAGAGCAAACGTACTGCAGGCTTTTGGATTTTTCCAGACGGTGTCAGTGCGTGATTAGCAGCCAGGAGCCACTCTGTGGATCTCTTGTGCAGATGAACCTTGAATGGTTTGTTAACGACCACATCCAACACCTGCAGCTGGCTTGTCATTCCGCCCGGTATGATCACTAGGTCACTAGGTTTTGACTGGCTCAGTCAAGTGTCCACTAAGGGCAGGCGCTGGGCTTGTCCTGTGTCGCAATGACAGGTGTCTGATGTCTCTGCTTCGTTTATCACCATTGTCTTAAAATTGGCATCGTAACTTCGTCTCTCCTGTTTATTAACTTGCCCTACTTTTGAGCCACTTTTTTCAAGTTGGTCGCGGTGTCTCTCCATTTCTATCTCTCCAGGTAACTGTTTTTATGTACTGTTACTTTAAGACTTTGAGTTACTTTAAGTGTCGCGCGGTGTCTCGGAACAGTCGTTTGGCGCGATCTGTTGTTGCGCAATTACATGTGCAATTACGGTACATCGAAAAGTCTAAACCCCGATTATAAGACGACCCCTCTTTTTCAGATTTTTTTCTTGGAAAAAAACCCCGTCTTATATTCGGGTCAATAAGGTATTAATATATATAAAATGATACCTGTGCTACATAAAAGTTTGAACTAAAATTAAACACATAAACAGTCTTCATATTTTAATCCCATTTTGAGGAAAAAATATAGCAATGTATTTATTGCAATTAATTCAGATATGACTTCAAGAAAGTGACTTCATTCGTTTTTTTTTGTGCCTCATTCGCTGCATGATTGTCTAGGAATAGAAAACGCGCAATGGGTCAACAACACATGTCCTGAAAAGTCTTGTATCCACTAGTGATATCAATGAAAACATTTAAATTTAAAACCCTTATTTATACATACCTCATTGAAATCGCATTGTGCTCTTGACGCAATGTAAGCGTGAGGGGCAGTAGGGAGCAGGTGAGGGGCAGTAGGGAGCAGGTGAGGGGCAGTAGGGAGCAGGGCAGGAGTGAGCAGGTGAGGGGCAGTAGGGAGCTGGGCAGGTGAGGGGCAGTATGGAGCATCTTCGGTTTTCATGCATCACATGTCTGTATAGCGGCCCCTCGTGCTTGTGAGGAACAATGTTGCGACATTCCAACTAACGTTATACCACACATTACGGCAGCTAGCTACGACAAGCTCACGGTGGCTAATTAGCAAGGGTAACGCTAATCGTTACACTAAATTCTCATATTAACACAACGTTCTACTATCCACATTACACTAAATTCTCATGTTAACACAACTTTCTAATATTCACATTTCTCTTGTTTGAGACTCACCAAGGATTTCTCTGATGCTAACTAGCAACCGTCTCGACGAGTGTATGCTGACGCTACACAGCAGTGTTTTGAATGCTCTGGCAGAGGGGAAGGGGTCATCCAATTTCATGTAGGTGTTGGGGACATGTGCCTTACCCTGTACCCGCAGGTCTCGCTCATTGTCTTTAGTTGAGTATGCTGCATCATACGGGTCGTTCACACAGATGGGAGCCAACTCAGGCTTCTATGGCAAGGGTATGTCATCGGTGTATGACAAGGTGGCAAAGAGCCCTGTGGCACGACGGCAGCTCTCGCGGTGCGGAGATAGCCTTGACCTTGAGGAGGAGGGGGTAGAGGAGCTGTTCGAGTTCACACGACATGTGATCTATGGCGACAAGAAGAGTAGCACCATGGCTGAAGCCCATGCCGCGAAGTGGAAGAGAATGAAGAACAGATCATTCACCCGTCTCCCTCCAGATGCAGATAGCCTACGCCAATACTGCCTCCGCGCCAACTACTTGGCATATCTAGTGCGCCACCCCTCCCTGAAGCACCACCCCTCGCCACTCGGACATGGCTGGGAGCTGGTGGGTGGTCGCTGTCGCCCTGTCCGCCACACGCAACCTGCTCTCCCGAAGCATCTACCTGCACCAGGGCCAGCTGAAGAGAGCGAGGAAGATGAGAGTGAGGAGGATGATGAGGAGGAGGGAGATGATGATGTACAGAGGAGGAGGGGGGATTCATCGGAATCTGATGATTCAGAATCTAGTGAGGCAGACTGCTCTGATTCGGACTGATCATACAGTATGACATGTTTTAAGGTTTCATTGAGAGCACGTGTCTCTTTTTCCATTTTGTTATGTTATTTTGATAGGACTCCATGGTTGGTCAGTGGCTTCCTGGTTGTGCACTAAGGAGTGTTCATATTAATAATAATCTCTGGGAATTGTTAAATTGTTTTCTCTTTTGCCTCTGTTGGATAACACTTTGATAACTATTCAAGTTACAGCTATTAAAAATATCTTATTTTGAAGTATTAGTTCTCTTGTCATACATTCATCAATTATTTTACTGTAAGAGATCCTTATGGAGGTAGTTTGTTTAAAGTACAGCAGTACCAAGGTTTTCTACTAAATGCCTACACCTTCAAAATGAGTATGCCAACCAAGTTATATTTGTTTAAACCTTGGTGTATTATGCATCATTTGAAAGGTAATGGCATGATCTACCAGAATAAATGATGAAATATAGTTTAAAAAGGAAAATGTACTTTTGAAGGTGTCTTTTATAGACAATTTTCACTGAAAAACATTCAAAAGTTACGTTTTCACTCTACTGGATGGCGGCCATCTTGGATTTCTGGGTCAAAATGATGCCATAACGTCAAACTGATGTCAGAATCGGAATCCTCATGGTTGAATTGCATGAAAAATTGTCTTCATACATGATTCTAGGTGCTCTGGTTCAAAAGTTAATTTTGTCAAGATGCCGCCAGTGGCCATCTTGGATTTGGCCCTCAGGCAAAAAAGCCGGGATTTTTGGGAGGGACCTCGGGGCTAAATTTTTTATAAAAGGTCCATAGAAGTCAAATCAATCATCAAAACATCTTAGCCAGAGAATGGTCACGGAATTGAGGTTCTAGACCCTACTAATAATATCCAACATTGGATTGATAACTAAAATTATAGCAGTGTCTTCCTATTGACAGTATCCCTCCACAAGGAACACAAACACGTAGCAGGTAGGGAAGACAAGCTAAAACGTTGTGTCCGGACACCAACGTCCTTAGACAAAGAATATCTCTAACAATGCAGGAAAACCCTGTGAGACTCCATCCCTCCAACTTGCTGGTTTCCAGCGCAGAAGATTTGGATGGTCACACCCCAGAAGTTTGGCTGTGGCATCGCCAAACTTTTGGATCCAATATTAAGTTACTACTGATGTCACGTGATTAAATCCTGGAGCCTGTGTGTGTGTGTTTGTGTCAAGTGTGTCAGATTGCTGTTGTGGGACAAGGAACAAGCTGAGAAAAGCATATTTCATAACCAAAGGTTTTCTCGTAATAACCACTGTTTGGGTTGTGTAACGACATGGAAATAATCAACACTACTGGTTGGTTTTATGGAATCGTTGCTGTTTTTCTGGCACCTTTTTAATTCCAAATCAAGCACTGCCATGCTATATATATATACATACACACAGGGCCTGGAGGTGAACACAATCATCACATGATGAAATGGGGGTCAGCCTTCACAAAACATGTCCGGCCCTTTGTTAATGAAAAATTCTGAAGACTTTACAACATCCGTACTCACTCACGCGATATCTTTTCCAAAGGAAAATATTTTTTTAAAGATTTTTTAAAGATTTTTCTAAAGGTGAACGGCATTTTAGTTCCTAGAACATAAGCGATGGCTCACTGGATGCCCTTCTTTCGTCAGGATGGACATTGTCTTTAATTGCACATGGCGGGAGTAAATCATATCTTCGGTGCACGCACTCTGCCCAGCTCCGCTAATTGAGTTTGTGCGAACAGTCGGCTTCAGGACAAGAAGCGCATTCCAATAAGTCTCCTCGTCTAGTCTACCGCCACAAAATGCCAATGGCCTTTAGATCAATAATGACCAAACTATGTGTACCTCACTTCTGTTACTAAGCAACTAGTTCAAAAGGACCATACATGTTTTGAGAATCCAGAGATTTCCCTAAGCTATCTGAATGCCAGCACAACAATGAACATTCCATGGTCACAATACTATTGTTACTGAAGCTCCACAATTAGCCTTGTAAACATTATTGTTCATATAGTTAACACTTACTGTAATTGCGAACATTCTCTCTCTGCTTATAGGAACAATACATCACATAAATAAACATTTGCTCCAAGGTCATCCTGACCGTATGATAATTTCATCGTCATGAAATGTCATCGTCATGGTTACATGAGGATGTACAATAAGCACACTGCATGTTCCGCTCATCCTTTGCTCTTTACTGGGTGATGGGCCGATTTGAGTTTTATGAATGACAAAAAAACATTTGATCTGAAGGGAACCGGGCAGGTCTGTCCTTCCCAGTGAGTGACGTTCATGTTAAAAATAGAACCCACGCCTTGCAGGACCAACACTGCTTTCTAAATTCAGGATTCAGTTTTTATCCACAGGAAGTGCACCTACTGAACTGCTAGGAGTGCTGCCACTATTATAACATTGTCATCCATATCACATTCCACTATTATGCTTTTACTGGACTTTCTGGACTCATTACAGTTGTTGCACTGTACTGCACTGTATTCATGATGCTGCTTCTTTGTGCCGTATGTATGTACTGTATCATCCATCAGTCACTTTATGTTATTTATATTGTGTACAGTATTGTTATAGTCAATGTTCCCTCTAATTTTTCATGTGTCTGGGCATACACACAAGCTCCCTGAGCACACTGAGGACCACTGTGAGCAACATCAGATGTGCATGCTGTGGCCACACACCAGTTCAAAACTTGGATCATAGCAAGTTACATGGCTTATTAAAAGAATCAAATTACAGCAGCAATTTTCACTAGTTTACTTTTAATATAAGTGATTTGACAAACTTTAAAGGAAAAAGACAAAAATCTTGTTGTTCATGAGATGTGTAGTATGTTTTATGTGAGAGTCCTGCTTGGCCATGGGAAGAGTCTTGCTTTGGCCTGTGTGAGGTCCTGTTGTGGCCTGTGTGAGGGTCCTGTTCTGGAGGAAATGATACATATACACCTTTCAGACATAACATTTTGTTCACATAAAAACATTCACATTTTGCACAATGACGTGTGCTGTAGCTTGTGATACAGTGTAAATTCCTGTAACTCTGTCTGTAAAATATGTAATTACTCAGTTTTTTATTATCATTTCTACTACCCATAAATTATCTAGTAGTAACATAATTTAATGATTAATATCCATAAACAAAAAATATTAATAAATGTCAGTAGAATATGCACAAATCTGACTTAAATGTTACCTTATTTTTCACGTCTGTCCTTCTCACTTCTCCAATGGTTGTACACTTTGTCCAGGTTGATGGCTTCGTCTGCTTCTTGCTTTGACTTTATGCGCATCAGCTGGTCCAAATGTGCCACTTCAAGACGATTTCTGGATGCTGTTTTGATATGATTCATTAAACTGAATCCTCTTTCACAATCTGCACTGGAAGCTTGAAATGTAGCACAAATATCCACAAGCTGTGAGATCTCCTTTAGCTCCTCCGCCGCGAATGGGCAGGGCAATAGTGTCAATGCTATGATTGGCTGCGTAGCGTAAGTGAACCGAATCGTATCATTGGCTGGACACCTGTCACTCACTGAGTTACGTTGCAAAATAGTACAGAAAACAAAATTATTATTATTATTATTGGTTTAATTGATTAGATAAGATTAGGACTAATATTAGATATTAATTAATACGTTTATGTTGAATTTTATTTTATGCGCTGCATAGATTTTCTTGTGCGCTGAGAATGTGCGAGCAGTGCGCGATTGCCCAAGCGCGCAGCTTAGAGGGAACATTGGTTATAGTATAGTGTTGTTTATAGTATAGCATATCATAGGTTGTATATAGTGTTGTTTATATTATTGTACAGTTTAGGAAGAAATGGGGAGTAATCATTCCATTGTACTTGTTGCAAATGGCAAATAAATCACACAAGTGAATCACACAAGGTGACTGGCAAAGACGCTTGTGACCACACTGAAACTTGCCGATGGGACATTTAATTATCTTTTTATGATCATCATCGGCAGATACATTTGTCCCGCGATACACATGTGCGGTGACATCAGACGACCTTTCCCCCCAGCCACCGACCTATCCTCGGGTGTGAAATGACGTGACACGTTTTATAGCCGTTAAGTGAAACGGCGGCAGTTACTGAGGTTAGGCGGGAGTTGATGAATACCGAGGGAAATGGAGGAATGATGATGATGATGTGGATTCAAGGGTAATGCCTCAAACCCTGCTGCTACTCGACGCCACGGTAGCTTTGCATGATACGTGGTCATTATTTCTGGATGCCTGGCCTACGGGGGCGGCCTATAGAAAACACATTTGTACCACTTTTCTGAGTGACATCGTACATCTTTTGAAAACGGTCCCAGTTCCCCTCCCTTACAGAGGGAGGGGGGGACAGGGACCATTTTCCCAGGAGCTTGGTGTGTCTCGGCCACCCGGTAGATATCAAAGCGTGTCCTGTCTCGCACTCTCAGGGGTCTCCACCTTGTTGCGCAACCGTGCTTTTACCTCAGGTGGCCAACCTTGCAGGCATGCATGCACACACACGCACACACATTTTGGTTTCCTCTCAACCACAATATCAGCTCATCTCTTCCTCGTCGGAAGCCCCTTTAATTCAACTTCATCCCTTGCTCTCTCTCTCCCTCTCTCTTTCTCCACTATCTCTCACCTCTCTCTGCAGGTGTGTATGTGTGTGTGTGCGTGCAGGCGTGTGTGCGTGCAAGTTGTGCTCTTCTTTGGGGAAATCTTTGACCACATGATGAAACAAGTCAGTCGGAGACATCTAAATGTATCTAACAAGTCCTAGTCCTGTCGGCAACAAATCAGCGGATTGGCTGAAAAAGTGACATTACAATCATTAATATTTTGTTTGATATGTACAACTCTGTGGGCTAAAAACCTTTCATGTGTTTGGTATCCACTCCCAATCACTCAAGAGCACAGCAAAATATGACATTTTAAGTTATGACAGTAGTCTAACGTGGGCAGCCATCATGGATGAAATAATAATAATAAGAAGAAAAGTCAACAGGAAACAAATTGATAGCAGACTGCTAAATTATACAGAGTTTTGATTGTTAAGGCCTAGTGCAGCGGTTGTCAGATGTTCCAGATATTTGAATGTCATTTAAATAATTACAATATGACTTGTATGTATACAAACATACCCAACTGCCAGTCAAATGTTGAGGGCCTTCCTAAAAAAATATGCCAGCCTGGCAGAAAGCATATTGCGTTGTGAGAGACTTCCCTGTACTCTGAACCAAAAAAACTACTTTTTGGGATTTTGATTTGGTTAATTAATGACAAAGATGTCAAAAATATGCCATGTGAATGTTTTGTATTTGTGATGTCCTACTGAATTCAATATTTCCAGCACAACTTTTTTTATTAAAGCCATTTTGGTAAGTATGAATCTAATGGGGGCGGCAGTCTAGCTCAGGAGGTAGTGCGGTCGCCTCACAACCGGAAGGTTGCTGGTTCGATCCCCAGCTCCTCCTAGCAAAAACTGTCGAGGTGTCCTTGAGGAAGACCCTAACCCTAACTGCTCCCCGGGCGCTGTATGAATAGCTGCCCACTGCTCCTAATACTAGGATGGGTTAAATGCAGAGAACATGTTTCACTGTATGTCTTCATGTATGTGACCAATAAAGAGGATTCAATCCTCACGATTTGTTGTTGTTGTAACTACCTGATTATTTTTTTGTACAAAACACACAGTGGACTCATCCTAGACCATCTTGGATATGGGTCATGTGATTTCAAAGAATTGTATTACAAAGAAGCTGTTAAATTATTCATTATTGTGTAATACTGTATTTAGGGTCACAGACTTGAATGATGAATCCCTTTTCCCCTGCCTTTTCTCAGGTTATATCAATGCTAACACGATCTCATCCAAAAGCATATTCAATTTCCCACATGACATCCTCATCTACATTAGCATAGTGTATTATTAAAATGATTTACTCATGGGTCAGACTGAAACTGGTGGCGTTAACCAACACGACCTGGGAAATGCCATGTCACGCATAGTTATCGCATAGTTATTTTGTGTCTATGCCCAGATTTATATGACATAACATCAACTCAAATCAACGGCAATAATGTGGGGAAAGCTAAGTGGAGCCTATGAAGGTTGTCTTTCCGTTATCCTCACAGTCCTCATCCACCGGCACAGACTCAGCATTGCATTGCACTGCTGCTTGATGCCATGTGAGCGGCTTGGTGAGCAAAAACTGTTCTGTGCATATTTATTTTTGGCTTTGTGGTAAGACAGAAGATATTGTTGTGCACACAATTGCTTTTTCATTAATTTCCTTGATGCTAAAAGCTTTTAAGTGTGGGGTTTTAAACACAGGATAAAGGGAGAGGTCCACGTGTGCGCTCCTGATGAAATCAAACACCCGTGAGGCAGAGAGAGCTGTATGCATGGTGGTTGAAGTCCCTTTTAAAGTCATGGGAATCTGCCAAATAAATCAGTGGTAACCAGGCTTGGTTTATAAGCCACTATTAATATAGTACCAACTCATTGGGAACTAGTGTGTCACAGAACAGAGAAAAGATTAATCATTTGCATGAAGAATACACAGCGAGCTGCTTAGAAGTGGATCATAAGCTATGTGCATAAGTTCCCATTTTACTATGTGAGCTGCTCATGCACTCTGCATTAGCATCTCCCCAAAATAACAAAGATGATTACCAGACTGCTGTGAAACCGAAATTTTCTTCAGAACAAATAACATTTATCTTCAAGTTGAAGAACACTAAAATACTACGGTATATACTATACTAAGGTTTTCAGCTGAATAAACAATGTCAGTGTTCAGCTAACAGTGCTCAAGAAAAATTCCACATTTCGTTAAAATCCGATTGGATGTTTGGTTTTTATTTTTAGCAAGGGATGAACATAACATTTGAGAACTATTAAAGTGTGATCATTATTGACTATAATGGTGGGATTCTAATCAAATGTTCAATACACACACTATGTGCATGTAGAAGTGAACTGTTCAAGATCTACTTTGACACTTTTTCTAAATACAGTGTGAGATAGTCTCCCCACTATCAATAGATGCAGTAGTTAGTCAGAATAACCTAATATGTTACTGTTTTCAAAACATTTACATTTACATTTAGGGCATTTGGCAGACGCTTTTATCCAAAGCGACTTACAAGGTGTACATTAGTTGAAGCAGACAATAGCATAACACTGGGGTACGCAAACATAAAAATACAGCAGTTCACAAGTATTCATATTGACAAGATGAATAACACAATTTCGTACTGCTAGGTCACCTGCTTAAGTAGCTGTGATAAGAGCGTGTTAACAACATTAAGGACATACACTTGCTAACATATACAACATGCTAAGAGCTATTAATGTCAGGACTTAAGCAAGTTTAGGGGTTTCACAAAGGAGAAGGAGGGTTCAAGGAGAGTCCAGGTGGACTCTGAACAGGTGAGTCTTGAGTCTCTTGCGGAAGCTGGCGAGGGACCCAATTATGTCAAGTTAATACTTGCCAATGCTGAAAAATGAGCCGTTTTACAGTTTACTAGCTGAAATACAATTCCACACGATACTTTATATACATAACTTATCTTGCAGCTTGTCAGGACTAACTTAATGTGTTTTCTACACAAACATAAAGAAGAAGACAATATTGTCACTTGTTAACAATGAACAACCTTCTGTATGTGTGATTCTGTATCTCGGGGATACAAACAGTGAATTACACAACTCTTAAGTACATACCATACCATCAGGCGATCAGGGTGAAACACAATCCGACAGTAAAATTATTAATTTGTATGGTTGTCTGCTTTCTTTTTGGTGATCCAAATGTTGTAGTTCTAATAATGTCTGTGTGTGTGTGTGTGTGTGTCGACACAACACAAAAACAGCCCAGCCTCCTAGGTCAATTAGCATTTCCATTCTGTCCCACACCAATCAGATCCAGGTGATGGGGGGGGGGGTTCCGCAGAACCAAAAACAACACAGAGATGAGCGATGACATCGCCAACAAATAACGGCTAAAGAGAAAAAAAGGAAAACAGGAACTCTGTCACGACTGGGATAGTTCGGTGGGACCCAGAACGCAGACCAAGACACAGTGGAGGTATAACATAAAGCTTTATTTAAAGAAACACAGACAACAGGGACAGGCAAGGGATCTGGATACCGGGAGGTCGATCCGCGGAGTACCGGCAGGTAGTAGACCGGCGAGTAGTCCGGGACGGGAGAGGAGTCTAGATACCGGGAGGTTGGAGTAGCGACAGGTACCAGACAGGCGGATGGTCAGGGACGAGCGAGAAGTC
Source organism: Muraenolepis orangiensis (assembly GCA_027704905.1). Lineage (NCBI taxonomy): Eukaryota > Metazoa > Chordata > Actinopteri > Gadiformes > Muraenolepididae > Muraenolepis > Muraenolepis orangiensis. The sequence goes on from CM050999.1 coordinate 24,628,606, forward strand.
TAGATACCGGGAAGTCGTAGTAGCGACAGGTACTGGACAAGTAATTATAATTACCGGGGAGCTCGTATAGACCGGAGTAACGCGAGACAGGCGGGTGACGCGGGATAGGCAAAGAATCTGGATTCCAGGACATCAGCGTGGCGATTCCGTCCAGAATGTACTAACGCACAAAGTAGCAAGCATACGTAGTAAGTACGATGTACGACCTAACACTGGGGTAACGGGAAGCCAGGGTCTATATACCCCAGGTGAGGTGATTAGCAATCAGCCACGGCAATTGTTGACAGATGTGTGTGTGGCTTGGCCACGCCCCCTGTCAACCACCGTAACCGTGACAAACTCCTTTTGATAATAACTCAACTGGCTGTTAGGGAGCCTGCAGAGGGCTTTGCCAGTCTTCTGACTGCTAAATGTTTTTTGGGTGAGTACGGATTTGCCATGCAATGAGTTTATTGCAGGGACTATGGGGCCCCCGAGGAGAGGCGAGACACACAAACAAATCAATAGAGAGGCTGTGTGTTTGTGTGTGTGTGTACGCATCTGTGTGGGTGTATGTGTGCATTCATGGTCTATTTACATGTATGCTGCTTACTCACTCAAACACACACACACATATAAACTCACACACAAGTGAGTGGGTGCCCTGCACCCACTCACTTGTGTCCAGGCTGAGCCAAGCTGAAGAGACACCTCCTACACACTGCAGCTCTGTGCCTCCTCCTCAACCTCTGTCCATCTCCGGACTTCAACCACATCTCATCTCAGGATCAACGCTTCCCTTCCATATGATTATTATCAGATGGAAGAGCCTGGCTATTTGGTGTAAAACAGAGAACGGGGGCTCAAAATGCCGCTGATCTGAGAGCGGAATTGTTGGGCCGTGGTCAAGGTTAAGAAAACACAGGGCTGCTTTGCAACTAGATTTAAGAGAGAAACACAGGTGCTTCTGTGTGGGTAGAGAGAGAGAGAGAGAGAGAGAGAGAGAGAGAGAGAGAGAGAGAGAGAGAGAGAGAGAGAGAGAGAGAGAGAGCGAGAGAGAGACCAGTGAGTGTGTGTGTGTGTGTGTGTGTGTGTGTGTGTGTGTGTGTGTGTGTGTGTGTGTGTGTGTGTGTGTGTGTGTGTGTGTGTGTGTGTGTGTGTGTGTGTGTGTGTGTGTGTGTGTGTGTGTGTGCGTGTGTGTGTGTGTGTGTGTGGCTCGAGAGCAAAACCGCAAACTGCAAGCACTATTAGTGCTAGTACTATTAATTATTATTACATGGACAACAGGTAACCTTGTAGGACTTAGAGTATAGTTTATAGGGTATGGTTTATCCCTAAGACCAGGAGGGGAAAGTGAGATAATGCAACTTTAATATGATGTGATATCTGAGGATTAAAAATGTGCTTTAGGGCATCTTGATGGAGCTACGACAAAGATCCAAAAATAATATCAACGATCAGGCTCCGTGAACAAAATGAAGCAGCACAGGATTTTATTTTTATTTTTATGATGGCCAATGTTATGGATGCACAGTTTGCTCAAAATAGAGAGAGAGAGAGATATAGAGAGAGAGAGTCAGAGAGAGAGAGAGAGAGAGCGAGAGAGAGAGAGAGAGAGAGAGCGAGAGAGAGAGAGAGAGAGAGAGAGAGAGAGAGAGAGAGAGAGAGAGAGAGAGACCATGAGACCGCAAATCAGAAACAATATCCCTTGTTTCTTATATATATTGGATTAAAAATAAATCAAATCTCCTCATAATAAATTCGACCAAAGAACGAATGTCTCTATTTTTGGCATTGCCTAAAACTTGGACAAAGACCAATATGTTGCTGAGATCTGATTAATCTTAACATTCATCTCATAACATTATCGATTGCCGAATAAACCTGTCCTAATCTTTGAATGATTTCAGACAGCTTCTTACTTTGGATCGTGCCTTGTCTACTTGACTAGTCTCAACCCAAGCTAATAGTATTTAATGGCTGCCCGGCAGGCAGCCATTGCCAAAGTTTATTCATTTTTTAAGCTATAAGATTTGACATTTAAGGCACCGGGTGCGATCCACATGGATGTATAGCCCTCCTCCTTTTCCTCCTCCTTTATTGGACCTCAAACGGCAAACGGATAAAAAAAGAGCCATCACTTGAAAATGAGACAAAGAAGTGAGCCAAACAACAGTAATGACACTGCAGTGGCCGGGCCAACTGGCTGCTCTGGAACCTCTTCCACCACTGAGCATAGTGTGTGTGTGTGTGTGTGTGTGTGTGTGTGTGTGTGTGCGTGTGTGTGTTCTCCATGGATCGCCACCTTGCCGTGGTGGAGAACCTTGTGTGTTCCAATGAACCTAAGAGCGATGCCGTCTGGAGCTTTTTAGCTCCTGGTAGGGTCACCCATGGCGGTAAGGTCGAGGGGGAGGTCCCAGACAAAGTGCGATCCAAAGACCTCAACGGCGGAAGTGGCGAAGGATGATACTCTAAGTCACAACGGCACTGAAGGCGGATGAAGGCTGCAACAGAGGGTGGTCTCCATTCGTCATGGATTCCATGCCATTGGATTCAGGCCCCTCTCTGCCAAGGACCGTGTGGTGGCTGCAGGCGCATCAGTCTCCCCACGTTAAAAGACATCACGCGCAGGCGTCCTCCCGAAGGGAACCTACCCATTTTACATCCTGGAAGACAAAGTCCTGTGGCGTTCAGGAAGTGGTAACGGGGGCAGGACAGTGAAGTCTGGTAGTTCCTAGTCACAACCCGGCACACAGGCGATGGGTGTTTGATTCAGTCGCTAAGCTCTTGGACTGAGGCAGAAAGAGCTTCTCGGCAGCTGCACCCATGACTGAGCAGCCCCTATTCAGGGTCCACTCTGCTCACCCCAGTAGGGGAGGGGGTTAGAAAAGGTACCCCAAACATAGCCTGCCTCACAAAATCCTGTCTGGAATACCGCATCCAGAGGGACCACCATTACGCGGTCAGAAACAAAAAAGAAAAGAAAAACATTTACGTATTGGAGCCTGGAATGTGCGGACCCTCACGGACAACAAAGCCAGCGATCGACCTGAAAGGCGAACTGCCATCATCTCCAGAGAGCTAAGGAAGTTCCAGATCGACATTGCAGCGCTCTCCGAGACCCGACTGGCTGATGAAGGGCAGCTGAAGGAGGAAAAAGGCGGATATACTTTCTTTTGGAAAGGAAAGCCTGCAAATGAGCCACGAATCCATGGTGTGGGTTTTGCTATCAAGAACTGCCTCATCAACCACCTCCATGAACTCCCTGTGGGCATCAACGAGCGCCTAATGACCATACGTCTGATGCTTGCCAGCAGTCAGATGGCCACCGTTATTAGTGCCTACGCCCCAACGCTTGATGCACAGGATGAAGTAAAGGAGGCCTTCTATGCTGACCTGGACAAAATCTATCTGAAGTCCCCAAGGAGGACAAGTTAATCCTGCTTGGAGATTTCAATGCCAGAGTGGGACGAAACCACCACCTATGGAGAGGCACGCTGGGGAGAGAAGGGGTTGGAAACACTAACTCCAATGGCATACTACTGCTAACCAAGTGCTCAGAGCACAACCTGGTCATCACCAACACACTTTTCCGTCAAAAAAACAAGTTCAAAACATCATGGATGCATCCTCGCTCCAAACTATGGCATCTCATTGACTACGTCATTGTCCGCTCCAAAGACCGCCGTGATGTCCTTAACACCAGAGCAATGACCAGTGCAGACGACTGCTGGACTGACCACCGCCTCATTCGCTCCATCATGTCTATCCGCTTAATGCGGAAAAGAAGGATGCAGAAAGACAGAGCCGGCCAAAGCTAAACATCGACCTGTTGGGTGACACCACCTACCAACAACAGCTGCAGGATGCTCTTAGCGCAGCCTTGCCTAAACAGTATCCGGAGGATACTGAAAAACACTGGGCCACACTTTCTACTGCCATCATGAACTCCTGCAAAAACATTCTTGGTCAAAAAAAGCGGAGACATCAAGACTGGTATGATGAGAATGACACCGAGATTCAGCAACTCATTGACATCAAGCGGCAAACGTTCATCACCTGGCAAAATAACATCCACTGCAAGGTGAAAAGAGCAGCCCATGCCAAAGCGAAGGCAGCCGTCCAAACGCAAGTTAGGAAACTGAAGAACCAGTGGTGGACAAAGAAGGCCCTGGAGATCCAGCAGCTTGCCGACTCTGGTGATACAAGAGGATTCTTCGATGCCACAAGAGCGGTATATGGTCCCAGCTATCGCTGCCTAACCCCCCTTCGCTCTAAAGATGGGCTCTTGCTTCTGAAGGACAAGGATGCAATAGCAAACAGGTGGAAAGAGCACTATAAGGACCTCTTAAACAGGGACACCATTCCTGAGATGGAGGCTCTTGACCAACTCCCTCAACAGCCCATAGTTGAAAGCATGGGAGAACCACCCAGCCTGGGTGAGGTGCTGGATGCCATTAAGAAAATGAAAAACAACAAGGCTGCTGGGCCCGACGGCATCCCAGCAGAAGTCCTGAAGAAAGGCGGACCCGATCTTCTTAAGCACATCCATGCCCTGCTTCTCAAAATCTGGGAAGAAGAGGAAATCCCTGCTCAGCTTAGGGATGCCTTAATTGTCTCCATATTTAAGAAGGGAGACAAGGCAGACTGCGGAAATTACCGTGGTATTTCTCTCTTGTCCACCATAGGGAAAGCCCTAGCTCGGGTGTTGGCCAACAGACTCACCCCCCTGTCAGAAAGCATCCTTCCTGAGTCTCAGAGTGGATTTCGCCCAAACAGAGGCACTACAGACATGATCTTCACTACTCGCCAACTGCAAGAAAAATGCCGGGAACAAAATCAACCGTTATACATGGCCTTCATAGACCTCACCAAAGCCTTTGACTCAGTGAACCGTCAGGCCCTCTGGCTGGTACTGGCAAAGATTGGCTGCCCAGAAAAATACGTCCGGGTACTGAGACTGCTGCATGACAATATGTCAGCCACGGTACTCAGTGGCAGTGGAGACGAAACTGAACCCTTCCGGGTCGACACAGGAGTCAAACAGGGATGTGTCATCGCTCCAACGCTATTCTCCATCTTTGTTGCTGCTATCCTACATCTCACAAGCAAGCATCTGCCCCAGGGAGTCAACATCATGTACAGAACTGACGGCCAACTCCTCAACATCAACCGTTTCAGGGCTAAAGGTCAAACCACCACCATATCGATCATGGAGCTGCAGTATGCGGACGACAACGCCCTTGTAGCCCTCTCGGAAGAGGACCTACAGGGTATCCTATCAGCCTTTGCGAAAGCATACAAACAGCTTGGTCTAGCCATCAACATAAAAAAGACCCAAATCCTCCACCAACCACCACCAAACAGCAGTACGTCTGTCCTACCCCCAAACATCTCCATTGACAACATCAGACTGGAAAATGTGGATTACTTCCCATACCTTGGCAGCCTCCTATCATCAAAAGCTGTCATTGATGATGAAATACACCATCGCCTCAGCTGTGCCAGTGGGGCTTTCTCAAGGCTAAGGAAGAGAGTCTTTGAGAATCGTGACCTCCAAGCAAAGACCAAAATCTTGGTCTATAAAGCTATATCTAAAGAAATATCTTCTGTATGGATCAGAAGCCTGGACCACATACAGCAGGCACTTAAAGGCACTTGAGGCATACCATCAAAGATCCCTCCGAAAAATCCTCAGGATTAGCTGGGAGGATCGGCGCACTAACACCAGCGTCCTGGAGGAGGCTGACATTCCCACCATCACTGCCACCATTGCCCAAAACCAGCTCAGATGGACTGGCCATGTTATCCGCATGCCTGACTCTCGCCTCCCAAAACAAGTCCTTTATTCCCAGCTTGTTAAAGGGAAACGGGCCCCTGGAGGCCAAAAGAAGAGGTACAAAGATAACATAAAAACAAACCTAAAGAAGTGCCACATAGACCTAAAAGCTTGGGAAGACATGGCAACAGACGGGGCGACCTGGAGAAACCTTGTCCGTGAGGGTGCTGCACTATATAATGATGACCTCTGCCATGCTGCACAAGACAAGCGCAGACACAGGAAGGAGAGAGCAACCACCAAACAGGTCCAACCCAAACCCCCCACCACTACATTCCCCTGTCCACACTGCACAAGAATAATCGGGTCCAGAATCGGCCTCTATGCCCACCTGAAGACCCACAAGGACCAAGAAGGAGGACAGTCATACTCGACTACGAGTGACCGCCGATGATGATGGTGTGTGTTTTCCAAAACGTTTGGAATGTGTGGTCAGTGTTTAAATCTCCCATTTCCAAGTGAAACAGGATATCACCGTATGATGGAAAATTATCTGGTTCGGCCTAGATTTGAACCCCCACTGGCAAAAATCCTCTGTTCTGACAAGCGAACAGTTTGCCTCCCCCATATCTGCACAACTGTATTACTGTTCTTGTCTCAGACTGTACCCCCCCACCCCCCCTCCCCCATGGGAGAGCAGTTGAGCGCTGATCTGAGCGATACATTGTGTGGGATAGAGAGTTGCTCACTGTTCATCACTGTCCATTCGTAGTACTAGTGGTGTGTTGTAAGATACAAGATACAAGATTTTTATTGGCCATTTGTAACAAGTACAAAGGAAGGCCTGGCCTATAGCCTCTGGCCTATTCTTCTTTTTCTGAGGCACCGCAGAGCATAGAGGCGCTGGTGTGCCTTCTTCAGCATGACCTCCATGTTGCGGGTCCACCCCAGGTCATCGGAAATCTGTAGTCCAAGGAAACGGAAGCAGCTGACGACTTCCACCGGTGTCCCGTCCAGGCTGATGGTGGAGTGGGTGCCCTGGTGGCTCCTGAAGTCCATGATGAGCTCCTTGGTCGTGAGGCTGTTGTCCTCACACCATCACCTCAGCTGGACCACCTCATCTCTGTACTCCATTTCATCGCCCTCGCTTATCAAGCCGATGACTGTGGTGTCTTCTGCAAACTTGATAATCCAATTATTGCTGTGCGTGGCAGTACAGTCATGTGTGTACACATGACTAGTACTTAACTCGAGTACTTAACTCGTTAAGCATAATGCACAAATAAATGCAGTGGAAGAGATTTGTATCTTTAAATCTGTATTTGTCTTTACCCTTTCCTCATAATACCCAAATACATACAAAGCACTTAATATCTGTAAATCTGTATCTGTATATGTGTCTCACAATACACAAATATATACAGAGTGATTTGTATCTGTAAATCTGTATCTGTGTCTTCACAGTACACAAATACATACAGAGTGATTTGTATCTGTAAATCCGTATCTGTATCAGTGTCTTCACAATTCAAAAATACATACAGAGGGATTTGTATCTGTACATCTGTATTTGTTCCTTAAAATGTACAGCTTGTATTGTATATCATTTGGATGTCGACTTAGCAAGTGACAAAACAAGTCAACCCTATTATGCCTTGAGTCAAAATACCGCACAACACAGTTAATATCACAATGAAGCCACTTTAAACCACAAGAACTAAATAACACACGTACAGGAACATATGTGTATAAAGAGCCTACACGCAAAGAAATAGGCCGCTATGTTCAAATCAAATTCAAAATGGTCATAGCATTGCTGAAGTCAAGATGCATTTGTTCTGCCCGTGTTCATCACCCACACATACAGGAAGTGTCCCCTAACTGCTGGTGTATGATCAGCTTTACCCCTCACCAACACATTTTTGTGAAAACTGGGACAATTTGGTAGTGAATGTTGAAAACTGGGTTTCAGTGTTTAACAGATACAAATGATAATATACTAGTTGGAAATTAGAGGCCCAGATACAGATTTACAGATGCAAATCACTCTGCATGTATTTGTGTATTTTGAGATACAGATACAGATATAAAGATACAAATCACTCTGCATGTATTTCTGCATCGGGAGGCACAGATCCACCAGCATATACAAAGCATACCTTCTTCCCCCTGAAGTGACCCCGCAATAAAGCCCATGTTCAGTATGTGCGGTCATGTTGTGCACAGTAACTTGAGGGGCTAATTACACTAAAGTCTGGGATAAAGTCTCATAACGTCTTCCATGCACTTTTTCTGTACAGACTCAATGGGGATTGAATGATTCAATCCCGGCTGATATCTGCTGATTAAATTAGTAAGTGTGTGTGTGTGTGTGTGTGTGGGTGTGGGTGTGTTTGTGTGTCGGTGTGTGTATGTATGTGTGCGTGCGTGTATGCGTATATGTGTGAGTGCCTGCCTATATGTACATGCGCTAATGGAAATTGTGATTAAGCTCAGATAGTGCAAAATGGTTTAGTCACCCTGATTGATTGTGAAAGCGATCCTTTCGCTTGAATCGTTGAAGGTATGAGTGATGAGTGACTCTGTATGGAGTTTACAAAAACCAAGTGGTAATACATTGTGTAGCATAATGACTTTTATGTAAATTGCCTCGTGCATGCCATGTGCAACGCGCTTCAGCTGTGTGTGTGTGTGTGTGTGTGTGTGTGTGTGTGTGTGTGTGTGTGTGTGTGTGTGTGTGTGTGTGTGTGTGTGCGTGTGTGTGTGTGTGTGCGTGCGTGCGTGCATACGCGTGCTGTCCGTGTGTTGTATTCACTGACCCCTTTTCTCTGAGAAGTGTGAAGGTAAATCTTTGAACCTCATAACTGATACTTGAAGAACTCAGAAAGGATGGACCATAAATATGTCTCTATTGTCTTTGAAATCAATGCAAATCATCTAAAAGGTCAGACTTAGATGAGGATAGATCCGGAAATAGAGAGAGAGAGAGAGAGAGGGAGAGAGAGAGAGAGAGAGAGAGAGAGAGAGAGAGAGAGAGAGAGAGAGAGAGAGAGAGAGAGAGAGAGAGAGAGAGAAGAGAGAGAGAGAATGTCTCGTCTTTTGCAGAGCGCACGTTGACTGTGCCGTGCTTAGCACTCTACGTCCTGCTAATTATTTCCCCATTCATCAAACATGTGGAAGACATCTATAAAAAAAGCATTCACTCACTGATATGTCCGTGATGGTTGCTAACTAGAAGCCAAAGTAGTCAGAGCTATGAAACTTAGTTTGAAGACGAGTTTGACTACAAAACACCCAATATATTTCATTATCCTGCTTTGCCGAATGTGGGCATGCATCAGAGTATTCACATGTCTAATATCAAGTGTTTTGCAGTATTACTTGGCCAATATTTGTAAAGACAAAAAAATATACTTTTGAGATGCGTTCGATCTATCAAACACTGATATTATCTGATTTACCGCCCAGACTGCTCAAAGCCCAAAATGCATGAAGAGATTGAAATATGATCTATATTTTCTTTTTATAATAACACCGAACTAATAATTAATTGTTATACCTTGCTCTATAATGGTACATACAAATGGTAAACTAATTGTGTGTGACTGTGCTTATTGGTTCTGGTCTAATTCTCGCCTGCACTCTCACACACGCACCTGGCGAAAAAGAAGGAGAGGTTAAACGCTTCCTCAGCTCACCACCACTGCCTTGAAAGAAGACTTTTGGAAATGATTAAAATAGTGGATATACGTACACGGCTTCTTACAGGCTGTAACTAATCAAAAAGCAAAACAACAGCTGCAAGGTCCAGAGAAGAAACTGCCTATTAGACGCCACAGGGTAGGTCTATCATGGAGCCTGCGAGGCTAATTCTGGAGAAACTCTAATAGCTGGGATCTGTATCTGGTTCCATGTTGGGTTCGGTTCTTCCCTTCCCGGGTTGGATTTCTATGGTAATCCTGTAGAGCCGATGAATGGGAGTCGGAGGCGGCGTGTTTAGTATGGAACTCCACACTTTATTTTCCATTAGGTTTAACAAAGGGAAACACATCTGCTACCTGCTACTGTCAAGCTAGCCAAACTACAACAACACGGTACGCTCTCTAACAGGTCCGTGGTGCAACACACACTATATACAAATGGTGAATTATGTCCCATAATGTTCCACCACAATCCTCACATTATTCCATCACTCACAGGGCATTTTAGTCAGGATCAGGGTCGTGTTTACGGGTGGGCTGGCGTGGACATTGCCCACCCAGAGACCCAGAGATAAGCCTTTCCCACCCAGGGGAATCATCTGCCCATCCAATGAAAACTCTGTTATCGCTATTTTTTAAAAATCTCCGTATTTTTGAGCGTTCATAGTTTTCTGCAATTTTGTCATTAGTCAGCAAATATGCACTGCTTTCCTATTGGCCATTTCAAAAGTGTGGGTTTGCTTAGTCAGTGCTCCTTCATTCCATATCGCTATTCGCCAAACCACAACACTTATTTATACATGCAGTACAGAACCTCTTTGTTGCTAGCAGCTCTTCACAATCAAATTAGAACTCTTAGAACCTTATAGCCTTTTAGCCTTTTAGCCTTATAACTTTGATTCTTGATTATTCTTTACTCTCGTTATTATAAATTACATTCATAGTCTTGTAGTTTCGAGTTTGCAAGTTTCTTTTAAGTACTTACTTGGTGGTTTATTGATAGCCAGCTAGCTTGCCAGTTCCAGGCTCATTATAGCTGTATATATTTGTTGCTAGTCACTGCTAGTAACTTATTTAGCTAGCTAGGTGGGATACATTTTCCAGCATGGATAGGTGGCTCGTTAAAAAACAGGCACCCTCAACCTCAGTGCATGCTGTCTCCACTGTCGTGCCCAGCAGCACATCTACCAACACAGAGCAGAGCGTTACCGTTACTGCCTTGGCGTCAGCCCCGGCCCCGGGGACAGCAAACATCCGTCATCCACAAAACCCAGACACACCATCCTCCAGCTCTGCCTTGTCCACTCCTGAATTAATTATGGATAGCCCATCCATGCCCATTTTAAGTAGTTATCCCAAGCTCCCATTTGGACAAACAGTGAGAAGCTTTAGTGTAGGCTGGTACCAGTCTCGGCCATGGCTAGAGTATTCAGTCTAGTGTGATGCTTGCTTTTTCTTTGCAAATTTGGTGTTTCCAATTCAGAACGAGAGAAGATATTGACAAAATGTGGATACACTAATTGGAAGAGAGCCCTAGAACGAGACGGTTTTCTTAAACATGCTTCTAGTATTCCTCAAGTAAGAGTGATGTCTGCGTGGCAGGAAAACCAGTGTCGCTCAGAGATGGGTGACAGTATCGTGCAGCTACTGGGTCAAACCCAGATAGAAAAGAACAGATACTATGTTAGAAGCATTGGGGAAGTCATTCAGTTTCTCACTGTAAATGAGCTAGCTCTCCGTGGGCATAGTCAGGGGGATGGGGATGAGGGAGGTTTTATAATCAGGATGTTTGATTATACTATTCAAAAAGATCCAAAACATGCAGAAATTGCATAATGCATCCCCGAAAATGCCAAATACACTTCAAATGTAATTCAAAACGAAATCATTGAAACCCTAGCCAAAATGGTTAAAAATATTTGCTGACTTTCCTAGACTTTGCATTGAATGTGATGGCAACAGGGATCGCTGCAACATTGAGAATGTGTCAATAATAATATTTGTTAGCAACGCCATCCCAGAAGAACTTTTGGGACGGCTTAATGCCGAATATTTGTGCAACCAAAATAAATATGTATCCTAGGCATAACTAATCAGCAGTGCCTGACACAGGGTCAGGCACTGCTGCCTGACCCTGTGTATTCTATCAACCACAATTTGGTTGTGTTCCTCTCTAGTTCATCATACAAAAGTAATTTTGTTTCCTCTTTTTCATGGGGTAACCCAGAGGAAAGGAAAATTATATTCTTTGTCTTGCCTATTTCTCATGACAAAACAAAGATTTTGACCATTTTCTTATACTTATAAATTCGGCTCCTAAGAAATAGTTTTCTCTTGTCTCAGCCCAATCCCAATTTAAGATCAATTTGAGATCTTCAAATGTTCTTCTTTTTCTCACATTTTTCTCAATCTTTATGTTATCTGCCAAAATCAGCTCTTGAGATAACAGTAAGATCCAAAAGAAAACTTGATTGGCTTATACATTTCTCAAACTGGTCTTAGAATTGATCTATTATTTTGCTCCTTATATGTCCTAAGGCAGGGTTTAGGAGAAAGAGGGCAGACTTCAGTAAGCCCTAAATTTATTTAATTCTTACAAGACAATGAAAAAACATTTTCCTCTGGGAATGGCCCCGGACCCCCCTGCAAAAATTGGATGCTGTAATTGCATCTCTTCTTCTCAAAAGTAAACAACACCCTTGTTTACACCCTATTTAGGAAAAGCAACATATTTGTTGTTGCCCACCCAAATTATCCAAATGCCCACCCAACGATGACATCCTAGTAACGCCACTGGTCAGGATATATAAAATGTACCTGCTGGTATCCTGATGATTGTTTTTAATGGAAAAAAAAGCCTCCGTTGTGCACTTTTTTTGTGAACCCCCAACCGGACAAAATGGACATTGTGGAAATGACGTACAAATATATGTTGTTAAAAAGACATACGATAGGCATCAATATATAGACAAAAATATGGAAATATGCAAATAAAACAGGAAATATGTGGTTCATTAAAAATGTATAAGATGCTTTAAGATGCAGGGAATATGCAATTAGACGGAGGGGTAGTGTGTGGGTGCGGTGAGATGAAGGTAATATGTGATAAGAGGAAACTAAGAGGCAGTAAGATGAAGCAGAGATGAAGGTTAGATGGAGGGAGTATGAAGGAAATAGGCTTTAGGATGCAGATCAAATGCTAATAATATCAGGATAAATGCAGGCAAGATACCAAAAGCGGGATGTAAAACGGCAGGCCACTTGTCTATGACACAATGACGGAACGCAAAAGAACACAATGATGAACCTATGTCATTGTTTGCTTGTTAGTTATCTTGTTCTATTATTTGCAAACTTATTGTACTTTTTACGTGAGCACTGGTTCCGTTCTGGTTCTAGTTCCGACATGCTAGGAATGAAATGCACTTTTGACTTCTTGTGCCGAGTTGTCCCCTTGCCTCCCTTTGTTGAACACACCATTCTAAGTCGCTTTGGACAAAACCATCTGCTAAATGACAAATTTAATATAATTTTATGTTATTTGTAACATCTGCACGGTACCTGTGTCCACCGGTTCCTTTCTTTTCTCTACCCCACAGACAGCCAGGGAAGACATATATTACTTCATTAAAGAAAAGAATATGAACAATGGCCATATATAAAATCAGGCTCCATGGCATTACAGTAAGTGTCCTCCCGGGAGTACACTGGCTTCGGGCGGGTTCCTAAAGCACCATGTGAAGCATGACAGGGGCTCTGTACAAACAGCCCCTCCACGTCTCGGAACAACCCAGCAGAGTAAACACCAGAGTCACCTGGTCACGCCTCCAGTGGCCAGCTCCCAGAGCCAAGTGGTGTGTGTGTGTAGCTGTGTATGTGTGTGTGTGTGTGTGTGTGTGTGTGTGTGTGTGTGTGTGTGTGTGTGTGTGTGTGTGTGTGTGTGTTTGTTTTTGTGTGAGTGCTTGCCACGATATGCAATTCACGCTAGGTGTGCGTTCTCCCCCCCAGCGGCCCAACAGCAAAGACCAATGGGAAGAGCGTTATGAATTGCAGAGTGGAATGGAAAGATAGCCGTGCCGTGCCTCGGTGAGTCTTGACACAGGAGGAGGTGTGTTTTGGTGTGAACGGGGGGGGCACGGCCCGGGGTGCCTTTAAACAGGCAGAGCAGGGGAGGTGTGGGGTAGCGGTGCACTGGTTGTGGCACAGAGCACTCCCGTTGAGAACCAGAATGGCTGCTTTCTTTTTATTCAGTTTCTTTGCCCTCTGCAGGGTTCCGACCTGTCCCTCTTTTTATCCTCTTCTTTCACACGTTTTTCCCTCAGACTCATTAGGTCACTTTTGATGGAGGCCATATATATATATATATATATATATATATATATATATATATCAAATCTGAATGCCTATATTGTCATTGTACAAGTGCAACAAAATTGTATAGCAAACCCCCGGTCACTCTTACATACAACAATGGAAAAAAATATAAATTTGTGTCCATATAAAAATAATAATAAATAAGAAATATTTCCAGGGGGCTTTTCTAAAATGTAATGTTGCATATTAACTTTTCCATCCCTGAGTCCCTAGACCCACTCATACAGACACAGGTCTCTAGATGACGCCATTTCCCTGGCACTACACACGGTCCTGGAGCGTTTAGACAGGAGGGACACCTATGTCAGACTGCTTTTCATTGACTACAGCTTGACTACAACTCCAAGTTGGTCCTGAAACTGAGGGACCTAGGTCTGGGCTCCCCCATCTGTAACTGGATTATGGACTTCCTGACAGGCAGGCCTCAAGTGGTGAAGATTGGGAACAACATCTCATCCACTCTGGTCCTCAACACCGGAGCACCCCAAGGCTGCTGCCTCAGTCCCCGGCTGTACTCGCTGTACACACATGACTGTACTGCCATGCACAGCAATAATCGGATTATCAAGTTTGCAGACGACACCACAGTCATCGGCTTGATAAGCGATGGCGATGAAACGAAGTACACAGATGAGGTGGTTCAGCTGACGCAATGGTGTGAGGACAAAAGCCTCGCACTGAATGTCAGCAAGACTAAGAGCTCATTGTGAACTTCAGGAGCCACCGGGCACCCACTCCACCATCAGCCTGGACGGGACACTGTTGGAAGTCGTCAGCTGCTTCCGTTTCCTTGGGCTACAGATTTCCAATGACCTGGCGTGGACCCGCAACATGGAGGTCATGCTGAAGAAGGCACACCAGCGCCTCTATGCTCTGTGGTGCCTCAGAAAAAGCGGAGGTGGGTCGTGAACTTCTACCGTGGCACCGTAGATAGTGTCTTGATGAGTGGTGTCACTGTGTTGTATGGCAACACCACTGCACGGGACAAGAAAGCCCTCCAGAGGGTCGTGAGGACGGCATCTGTAGGACCAGATGTCGGAAGACGGCCATGTCCATCATAAAGGCCTGCAACCACCCTGGGCACCATCTCTTCTCCCCTACCGTCGCCGGTTGCCACTATCATAACATTGTCCTTCATATTACATTACACTATCATACTTTTGCTGCATTTTCTGGACTTATTAGGTACTGCCCTGTTCTGTACTGCACTGTATTCATGATGCTGCTGCACTACTGGCACTTTAAATATGCCATTTTGCCATTTAAAATATATATCTTTTTTAAATGATTTTTGCACAATTCAACATGTATATATCATCCATCAGTCACTTTAATATTCTTTATTTCTTTATTTTATTGTGTACAGTATTTTTATAGTAGTGTTTTAGAAAAGTCATACTGTGGGAGGGAATGGTACTTGTTGTATATGGCAAATAACAATCTTGAATCTTAATTTCTTACCATACATCTTCGACTCAGAATGAATGCTAATTCAAGAATCACAACCCAACAGTGACAAATAGCAAGCAAAAAGTTTTTGTACTATGCTTTCGAAGATAATGTATCTTGAAAGAATAATCCATAATCGATATGCAGGACATTTTCCCCCAGTGCCAAGCTATAGGGCCTCATAGCTTAGCCTATGTCTTCATGGTTGTGCATTTTAGTAGAGGAATGGAAGGCTGAGAAAAAGTTACTGTGAGTTCTCCCTCTAGAAAAACTCCCATCAGTAATTCACAGCTCAGTCGATAATACATGAAGTATGCCCCCCGAAAAAATCATTGAATTTATATATTTAAAAAATATTATCCAAAAACTGAAGTTGTTTCCATGTTATCCTGTTGATTGTTCTTTGTTTCTGAATGGATCCATTTATTTATTTTTTCGAAGAATGTACAGCATGCCATTTAAAAATGTCTATTTATTAAATTGGTCGGTCTCTCTCTCTCTCTCCCCACTCTCTGTCTCTCTCTCTCTCTCACACACACACATACACACACACACACACACACACACACACACACACACACACACACACACACACACACACACACACACACACACACACACACACACACACACACACACACACACACACACACACACACACACAGCGGATGCATTGATACATGGTAAACTATTTAAAACTTTGAGCCCTTCATGTGTTTTAATTAACATCTGTTTTTATTCCCCTCCAGCAAATAGAACGAACCCTGGAGCCAAGTAACTGCAGGCCTCAAATGTCTAGCTGGCTCTCCTCTGTAGTAATGACTCCCGGGATGATGCATCTCCCTCCCAAATGAGCCCTTCAACAATCATTCAGCTTTTCCTTCCTTCCTTCTCCCCTTCCCTCTTCCCCTTCCCTCTCTGCCTTGTCATTGATTTGTTACTAAATACTAAAAGAGGCGTCCGCTGTAATTGTTACCCATGAAAACGGATGACCCGGGCCAATATTGGACACAGGTTTGCACACACTGCAGCAGGGATTTTGGCCCACTCCTCCATACAGATCTTCTCCAGATCCTTCAGGTTTCGGGGCTGTCGCCGGGCAACACAGACTTTCAGCTCCCTCCAAAGATTTTCTATTGGGTTCAGGTCTGGAGACTGGCTAGGCCACTCCAGGACCTTGAGATGCTTCTTACGGAGCCACTCCTTAGTTACCCTGGCTGTGTGTTTCGGGTCGTTGTCATGCTGGAAGACCCAGCCATGACCCATCTTCTATGCTCTTATTGAGGGAAGGAGGTTGTTGGTCAAGATCTCACGATACATGGCCCCATCCATCCTCCCCTCAATACGTTGCATTCGTCCTGTGTCCTTTGCAGAAAATCAGCCCCAAAGAATGATGTTTCCAGCTCCATGCTTCACGGTTGGGATGGTGTTCTTGGGGTTGTACTCATCCTTCTTCTTCCTCCAAACACGGCGAGTGGAGTTTATGCTAAAAAGCTCTATTTTGGTCTCATCAGACCACATGACCTTCTCCCATTCCTCCTCTGGATCATCCAGATGGTCATTGGCAAACCTCAGACGGGCCTGGACATGCATGATACTTATTTCATGCAATAAAATGCAAATTAATTACTTAAAAATCATACAATGTGATTTTCTGGGTTTTAGTTTTAGATTCCGTCTCTCACAGTTGAAGTCTCTCACAGTTGACTATGATAAAAATGACAGACCTCTACATGCTTTGTAAGTGGGAAAACCTGCAAAATCGGCAGTGTATCAACTACTTGTTCTCCCCACTGTATCCATGGTAATCAACCCGGAAAAAAATAAAAATACCTAATAATACCTAAAAATATATTTTTAGGTATTAGTATATTTAGTATATTTGTGTGCATTTATTCCCCCTGTTTCAACTGTTGCACCTTAATTTCCCTGGGGATAAATAAAGTCACCTTGAATCTTGAATCTTGAATGATATTCTGAAATCTGATGTTACCTGCCGTACACATACAATCCATGTATCCATTTAACAGGATCACGTCGTCAAGTTATTTGGCCTGTTGGAAGGAAAATGTAAGGACATTTTCTGCAGAAGAGACATAACCTCATCAATACAACCCCTCCTCCTTTCCAAAGGTAATCATTTCCATGGAGATTGCACTTTTGACATGTCATTAGGCCATGCTACACTGACTGGCCCGGTGAACAGTCAACTCATTAAGCGGCCCCGTTGTCACCTTGTGTTGACGTGTGTGTGTGTGTGTGTGTGTGTGTGTTGACGTGGGTGTATACATTTACAGATAAGACTCATCTCCTTTGAGATGAGTCTATCACTGACGTACGTGAGGCAGGCTGGTTTGTTATGGTTGGCCAGTGGTGTGAGATCCTTATGGAGGTCACCTAATGGCTTGATGACTGAAATGTCGTCAGACGTGGAGGAACAAACGCTCACTCCCCCGGACACCACAGTGGGAGGCACATGTACGTGTGTGTGATTCAACTGTGCATGTGTTTTCTGTCACCTATAATCAGCTTATATATTTTAGGAGATTGTCTGAAAAAATCCTTTCTAAGAGATGAAAGAAAGAAAAAAGAAAGAAAGATGTGACATTCAGGAAAAAAAGGACTGAAATAGAACACAATGTAAAAAGTTAAAACCAATCAATAGTATCAATTGAAACTAAATCAACTATACAACATTTCTTTGTTGTACTGAGATGTTGTGTCTGTTATTGTGAATTCCATAATAACTTAAATCCCCACATTCAGCTTAGAGTTTAGAGAGGACAACATATTTCTGTTGGGAGATCAGAGTGTTCTAGATAGAAAATACCAAGCAACCACTTAAAATCAATACAAATAAAACAAAATTCTAAAATATACTAACCCATAGATAGGGTGTCAAAATACTGCCAGCAACAATTGCTCCCTGTCCTATTCGTATCCCGGCTACCAGTAGGCCAGATAAAGAATGCTTTACAGTGGTCGGGTTTGAGTGACATATGAGAATGTGTATATTTGTTACTATTGGCAACAAGGAGAGCACCTAAAAGACGCAATGGAGGTTATAGTATGCAGTTATTTCAAGGACTCCTGAATGGTATTTCATCATTAGGTTTTAAAATTGTTTGAATCTTTCAATAGTGGTGGGAAAATAAAAATACTATTGTTGTTTACAATCAGCCTTTAAGGGAAACTTTGCCACATTTTATGCGTATGTCTTGTCAGTGTTGTTGGTAAATGTAGTCAATCGAAGCAGAATAAATAACTCAGTGCGTGCTATATTGGCGGAGAAGGTGGAATTTGGCTGCTGCAAAATCAGTTAGCATATACTGTAACTATGTATATTTTATTTTTTAACTTTTTTCTATTCTATTTTTATCTATTTTTATCTTATTTTTATAACTGCTGTCTGTCGCCGGGTATTGCACATAAGATTTTCACACCACTGCTTTATACTTGTGTAAACTGTGAAGTGACAATCAACTTGACTTGACTTGACCTGAGTTGTTCTCCTGGGGCGACAAATGTGTATTTTACAGTTTCATTGGTGATCAGGATAAAGTACAGGCTTTCAGTTTGGAATTCTCCGTTTCATGGTCAATGGAAGCCAGGACACCTGGCTACCTTTTACCATCTAGACTCTAGATGGTAAAAGGTAGCCAGGGGGCGTGGTCTAGATGGCCCTCCAAAAACAACCTCCATTCTTCTCTTCCCTTTTATTGCAAAATAGCTGCATTTCCAACAGCAAAAATGGCATTCCATAATATGACTGCAGAAGATGTTATGGACTCTGATACACTTTACAATGTGTCGGCTCACTAGAAAGCAGGGCCTTTGCTCATCTTGTCCTCCAGTGCCAACAGAAACTGAATGATTCTGCTGCAATGAATTTCTGCATAGGCCGTTTTTGTTGGAGCTGTTTGTTGGAGCTGGGTTTGTTGGAGCTGTCGCCCATCACAAGAGAGCCTGTGTGTGCGATCCAAAAAATATATTGGAAAAGACAACCAAGACCAGTAGGGCATGGAGGGCAGGTGAGTGAGACTTTTTGTCATCCAACGCTGTGTTTTGGCTGACAAAGTAAAAGCTAAAGGCTAGGGTGGTGACACACAGCAACGTTAAACAAGACACGCTTGCATGATTACTTGGCAACGGCTTGTTACCCACTCAAATTATAGTAGTATATTCATATATTTCAGAAAGTTGTCCGCAATGCATCCAAGTCATATCTATAAAATTATATCTATAAAAATGAGATAAAATAGAATAAAAACAGAATAGAATACAAAACTGTATAAAGTTACATATATATAATATAAATGCAATTTATAAAATGCAATATATCGGCACAGAAAAAGAGCAACATGTATATATAAATCAATGTAATAAAATATAAATTGTTATATGCTATACGCCCTTGTTCAGCAGCCTGATGGCCTGACTGTGGAAGCTATCTCTGAGTCTATTTGTACGGCACTTGATGAGTGGCTGGGATGGGCATTGTCTTTTATGATGCGTTTGGCGTTGGCCACGCACCGCTGGTTGTATATATCCAGGAGGGAGGGGAGCTCACCTCCAACGATATACTGGGCCGTCCGCACCAACCTTTGAAGCGCTCTGCACTCGAGTGCGGTGCAGTTCCCGTGCCAGGTGGTGATGCACCCTGTAAGAACACTCTCGATGGTGCCGGTATAGAACGTTTTCAGGATGCGGGGGCTCATGCTGAATTTCCTCTGACGCCTGAGGAAATACAGGCGTTGTTGGGCCCTTTTCACCACGTGTGTGGTGTGCGTGGACCATGCAAGGTCCTCGGAAATAAGCATACCGAAGAACTTGAAGCTGCTGACCCTCTCTACTGCAACACCGTCAATGGAGATAGGGCTGTGCTCTCCTCTCTGCTTCCTGTAGTCGACGATCAGCTCCTTGGTCTTCTTGACGTTGAGGGCGAGGCTGTTCTCCTGGCACCACTGCTCCAGCGATCCAACCTCCTCCCTGTAGGCTGTCTCGTCGTCGCCGACGATCACTGTCGTGTCGTCAGCAAACTTGATAATGAAGTTGGAGCATAGCCATGCAATCGTGGGTGTAGAGGGAGTAGAGGAGAGGGCTCAGCACACATCCCTGGGGGGCTCCCGTGTTGAGGGTCAGTGGCTCTTAGGTGGTGCTGCCCATCCTCAACACCTGGCGGCGGTCCGACAGGAGGTCCAGTATCCAGCTGCACTTGGATGGGGGCACGCCTAGACCTCTAAGCTTGGTGTCGAGCTTGGCAGGAACTATCGTGTTGAATGCTGAGCTGTAGTCCACAAACAGCATTCACACATAACAGTTATTTCCCTCCAGGTGGGAAAGGACAGTGTGGAGGGACATGGCAATTGCGTCGTCCGTGGATCTGTTTGACAATATGCAAATTGGCATGAGTCCAGCGTGGCAGGAAAAACGGAGCAAATAAAGTCCTAGACCAACCTCTCGAAGCATTTTTTGACAATCGAGGTGAGGGCTACAGGTCATACACACTACAAAGTCATTCAGGCATGTTACCTTGGATTGTTTAGGGACAGGCACGATGGTGGACATCTTGAAGACCGCGGGAACAACAGCCTGGGACAGGGAGAGGTTGAAGATGTCTGCAAAGACTCCTGCCAACTGGTCTGCGCATGCTCTGAGGACGCGGCCCGGGATGTCGTCGGGGCCTCACGGATGTTCAGCCGCTTGATGGTGCGGCGCACATCCGCCGAGATGTTCAGCAGGCTGGTCTCCTCAGGCGGCGCTGGCTTTGACGGGCTGCCCTTCACGTCGAACCAAGCAAAAAAAGTATTTAGCTCTCCTGGGAGGGAGGTAGAGGAGTTCTCTACACAACTGGTTGTCCCTCTGAAGTTTTTTATCATCTGTAGCCCCTGCCACATACCCCTGGCGTCGTGGCTCTTGAATTTCTCCTCCACTCTGTCCTTATACTCCCGCTTGGCAGTGACAATGGTCTTACGGAGGTCGTAGCGGGCTCTCGTATATTCCTCCATATTCCCGGAGCCAAAGGCGGCGTTACGCGCGTGTAGGGCAGCACGAACATCGCCGTTAATGCACGGTTTCTGGTTGGGGTATATCCAAACCAACTTGATCAGAACAACGTCATCTATGCACTTCTTGATGAACCCGGTGACCGAGGACGCGTACTCCTTGATGTTATTGTGTTATTGTTATTGCAACACGGAACATGTCCCAGTCAGCGCAATCAAAATAATCCTGCAGCATAGAGTCTGCTTGGTCTGACCAGCATTGGACCTACCTCACAGCGATTGGTTGCTGCTTCAGTCTCTGCCTATAGGTGGGGAGTAGCTGGATAGAGCGGTGGTCTGATTTGCCGAACGGTGGGTGGAGGAGGGCCTTGTAGCCATCACGGAAGGGAGTGTAGCAGTGGTCGAGGATCCGCTCACCCCGTGTGTTGCTTGTTATGTGTTGGTAGAACTTTGGGAGAACCTTCTTCAGATTCGCCTTGTTGAAGTCCCCTGCCACAATGAGAGCAGCCTCAGGGTGTGCCGACTCCTGTTCGCTGATAGCCCCATACAGTTCCGTCAGCGCTGTGTCCGTGTTGGCTTGTGGGGAATGTAAACAGCAGTCAGGGTTACCGCTGTAAACTCCCGAGGTAGCCAGTATGGACGGCACATAAGCATCAGTTACTCCAGGTCCGGGGAACAGAAAGACTTGAGGGGATGTACATGACTTTGGTTGCACCATGATCTGTTTATCATGAGACATACCCCTCCACGATCTTTACCGGAGAGAGCCTTTGTTCTGTCCACTTGGTGGACGAAAAATCCCATCGGCTCGATAGCTGTGTCGGTAACCCCCTCCGACGTCCATGTCTCTGTAAGGCAGATGATACAGTTGTCCTTTGTTTCCCGGTGGAATTGAATACGAGCCTGTAGCTCGCTTAACTTATTGTCCAGAGACTGTACATTAGCCAGTAGAATGGTGGGTAGTGGGGGGCGATCGGATCGACATCTCAGCCTGACTAGCACGCCGGCTCGCTTCCCTCGCTTCCTCCGGCAACGCTTGCGTGTAATCGTGCCCAAAATGGTCGGAGATAATCCAGGTGTGACTTTGGGCGGGACTTCCGAGTCGAAAGAAAGAAAAAACTCAGGTAGGCGCCGAGCGACTGTCCATCTGATCTCCAGAAGTGTGCAAAAGTTGTAAGTGAACGTGCTGCTAACTTCCTGAACAAATATTGTCGCCATAAAAATAATAAATAAGAAAAAACGGTTTTGTCGTGCGGGAGCTCGCGACACAGCAGTCATCTCGTACAGCGCCATATTCCTGGTACATGCAGGCACTGCCGGCAAGGCTCCTTTGAGCAGGAGAACTCAGATCATTATAGTTTCAATACACAAGGTATTTTCTGCTTAAATGGACTACATTTCCCATACCATCGGGGCAACAGCCCCATAAAACATCGCAAAGTTTTCCTCAAAGAAGCAATTTATAGATACCTGTGTGTTGGCACAGTTACCTTTGCAGTCAAGATTCAATAAAAATGTGTCCCTTTGTCCCTCTTTCTCTTTAGTTCTAAAATTATATATTATAATAATAAATATTTATTCGTCCCAAGGCCCTTGGTCCTCATTAACAGAAGAGTATATAGATTGTAAAAAAGCATGGACCTAATGTGACTAATTCAAAGTAGTGTTTACCTGAAGTCAGGATTTTGTTTTATTTAAATGTGAATATACCAGGGAGTGATTATGCCAGTTGGCATAATCAAGTTATTTACTCGATTATGGGTCCCCCAATGAGCTGGCTTCATCTAGAAACGACTAGAGGTGATAGAGGTTTATCACCTCCAATGGTGATAGAGGTCTCTCTTTCCATGTAAAACATGGTGTTTGATTGGTGCTTTCATTACCTTTTTTTTACCTGTATATATCAAGTTTGTATACGTTAAAGTTCTTAAATTTGCTTCGCTAACAAATAGTGGCAAGGATGGGAAATGATGCAATCTCTCTCTCGGAGCGATAATTGTTCTGCTAACAAATACACATTACACAGACTATTTAAACACATGCACAGACAGACAGACATAGAGAGACAGACAGAGACAGAGACAGAGACAGAGACAGAGACAGAGACAGAGACAGAGAGAGAGAGGTCTGCATATTCCTGCCAACTCAAACTGAATTACGAAGTAGAGCACTTATGGTTCAACCCAATAGAAATACAAGATGGAGACATAGTGGTGCATATTGTTAGCATAAAGATCAAGGCTACCAGTAAACAGTTTACAGTTACAGTTTTATCAAACAAAAACTGCCTGTGGATCTAAAATACAATAATATATATATATAATATATATATAATAATTTTTTTTCCTCCGTAACGGTTTCCATTGTCTCCCAGACTGTGCAGAACAGGAGGATAAATGAGATGTTGACAAGCCCTGCCCACACACGTCCCTGGACATTTTAATTAGCTAGCCTTTAATTCATCCTGACCCTCTTTCAACTTTGATCAGCCGGTGAGAGCGCTGATAAGGAGCTGTCACTCACTAGCTTCGGGCCGGCTGCTGCGGTTCAGAGTAAATTGACTCCCTCTCTCTGTCTATTTCTCTCTCTCTGTCCATCTCTCACTCCCTCTCCCTTTCTCTCTCTCCGTCTCTTTCTCGCTGTATCTCTCTGTCTCTCTCTTTGTATCTCTGTCTCTCTCTCCCTATCTCTACCTCTCTCTCACTCTTTCCCACTCTCTCACTCTCCCTCTCTGCCCCTCTTCCACTCTCACCCTCCCTCTCTCTCACTCTCCCCCTCAGCCCCTCTTTCCCTCTCCCTCTGCCCCCCTTTCTCACTATCCCTCTCTTTCCCTCTCTTTTCCTCTCCCCCTTTCTCTTTCTCTCTTTCCCTCTCCCTCACTCTCCCTCTCTTTCCCTCCCTTTCCCTCTCGCTCTCCCTCGCCTCGCTCTTTCCCTCTCCCTCTCTATTCTCTCTTCCCTCTCCCTCTTCTCTCAACTTTTCTCTCTCTCTTTTCTCTCTCCCCTCTCCCCTCTTTCTCACACTCTCTATTTCTCTCTCTTCTCTCCCTCTCTACTCTCTTTCCCTCCTCACCCTCTCTCTCTCTTGCCTCCCTCTCTACTCTCTCCTCCTCCTCACCTCTCTCTCTCTTTGCTCCCTCTCTACCTCTCTCTCTCCCTCCCTCACCCTCTCTCTCTTTGCCTCCCTCTCTACCTCTCTCCCTCCCTCCCTCACCCTCTCTCTCTTTGCCTCCCTCTCTCTACCGTTCATGGCTCAGTGGTGGCTAGAGGCACAATGAGAAGGGAAATGAAGCGAGTGAGTCGAGGCGTCAACGCATCGCCACCACATTCACCG
The DNA here is from genome assembly GCA_027704905.1 of Muraenolepis orangiensis. Taxonomy (NCBI): domain Eukaryota; kingdom Metazoa; phylum Chordata; class Actinopteri; order Gadiformes; family Muraenolepididae; genus Muraenolepis; species Muraenolepis orangiensis. The sequence goes on from CM050999.1 coordinate 24,653,226, forward strand.
CAGCGTGGAATGTCACCAGGGCCTCAATATTAACAACACGGCCCTGCTCCTTAGGGCTTTTAAAATCGAAAAACCCTCGGTTTTTTTCCACACAAAGCATACATTTCAATGTTGATATCACAGGAAATTATAGATCACTTTAAACACTGAGCTGGATGGAATTGTTAACTACAAAAAGTCAATGAGTCAATTGGATGAACAAGGATATGCTACCTGGATGGATACATGGATTAGAGACTCATTTAGTCTTTTATATATATACTGTAATACATTACATTCCAGAAGTCAAAAGTGCATTTCATTTCTAACGTCTCCAAAAACTGAACCAGTGCTCAGGTAGAAGTACACTAAGTTCAGGTACAGTAAGGTAAAAGTACTAAGTAATAAGTTGGCAAACAATATGCAACAATATCTAGAACAATATCTACCTATCTGTAATATCTAATCTACTTAGATTGAATCGATTTAGCGCTTCAAGGAAGGATCCGGGAAGTGTGTCCTGAAGAGATGGGTTTTCAGCCTGCGGCGGAAGATGGGCAGTGACTCTGCAGTCGTGACATCCGTGGGGAGTTTGTTCCACCAAATTGGGGCCAGGACGGAGAAAAGCCGTTACCGCATAGATCGGCCACAAGGGCCCTTAAGCGAGGGGGCAAGCCGTATATATATTAGATTAGATTAGATTAGATTCGATTAGATTCAAATGTATTGTCATTGCACAGCACAAGTACAACTTAAATAATTTGGTATCTAACCAGAGTGCAAATGTTTCAGTAAAGTGCATGGTAATTTATTATTTAGACTGGTTAAATAAGATGGTAAAGATGGTCTACGATGTATAACAACTGCTATAAAATAACTTAGAGAGTATGTTTGAGATATGTGCAGAGTTATAGGTATATATATATATATATACCCAGGTAAGTATACAAGTATTCAACAGGTAGTGAGCAGGGGTATGCAGTTATACCGACTCTGGAACTCCCTGCCACTACACATCTGACAGTCTGATTCTATAACAACTTACAAAACCCAACTAAAAACCCATCTGTTTAAACTGGTATATTCCATATAGACTGTACCATGTGTTTCTTGTTAGTTTACTTCCTGTTGTTTGTCTTTTTTTAAACCCTGAGGACACTTTTAAATTTTACTGTAGCATATATACTCTGTAAGGTGTCCTTGGGTGTCTTGAAAGGCGCCCCATAAATATAATGTATTATTATTATGTAAATGCAGGGGCCAGTGTGCAGGATATATAGTAAGCATCATATATACAATATCCTTAGCAACGTTTACCAGTTCTTGTTTATGACTTAATTACCCTTAAACTGTAACCAGCGGTCCGATGAAACCATTACAGGTTCCCTGGACCCCAGCGCCGCACCACAGCCAACAGGCCGTCAGGCAGCAACACTAACAACTTCCCTCTGCTGTCTCCTCGCCATCAAACACATCATCCACTAAACCAAATGGCTCTGATCCATCAACAAATCATCCACTGAACCAAATGGCTGTGATCCGCCAACGGTTCCGCCGAGTGACAGTTAGCGTCCGGCGGACCGGCCCCATTCTAAACAGTCCGAAAAAGTCACCCAACGAATATCACCATTCACTTCACGGCGGCAGAGCTGTGGTCTCCAGCCTCTCCCGACCGTCTCTTGCCCCTGATGCTCCAGTCATACAACAGGGAGTGTGGTCATGGCTCTGCAGACGGCTAACTACCATCTTCCTCATTTGTTATAGTTGTTTTTCGCCCTCTTCTCTTCCCAACCGGGTTAAATCTGAATTTAACCTACATATCTAGATTCCCCCTTGATTCAAAAAACAAAAGCCCATAGTGAATTTGAATCACAAAAAAAAAGTTTAAAACTCAGTTGCTACTGTGTGTGTGTGTGTGTGTGTGTGTGTGTGTGTGTGTGTGTGTGTGTGTGTATACTGTAGCGGGAACTATTTCATTATAATATAGTTATTATGATCGAGCTTCCAGTGCCATGATGCTAACGTTAACGTTAGATCTGTAAACTCTTTGCCAGATGAGGGGGCTAGCTTAATGAAAATGTTCCTATTTCACTAATGAATTTCAGACAAATCACATTTTGGTATTGAAGTAGGGCAACATAACAGGTTGCTTGACCAACTGGTGTTATTTAGTTTATATGCTGGATCTGACATTAGCTAGTCAGCTCACGTAGCCTACATTACTTTGAGAAACCAGAGCCATAGCAATATATGTGACCTCCTGTCATGAACTGAGGGACAATGCCTGAATACCCTTATAATTAAATATTTAAAATGCTATTAATAAATATAATTAGTTATATGTGACGTGTGGGAGTGGGTTACCTGACAGCTCCTGGTTTACGTGACCAAAGACAGGTAGTTGGCGCCGCCCTGTACTTCCGTGTTCTGTGTATTTAAATTACTCACCCAGCAAACGCAGGTTGAACTGATTGCCTAGGTTTGTGGTTGCCGGCGGTAAAAGACGTAATCGGTAAGCAGGATAACGTTCTAATTATTTATCTTTTATAGCTTGATGCATCGTTTTTCCATTTTTAATATCTAGTCCAGTATCCTTCCACAGTACTTACAAGTATTGTGCTTTGTGCTTAAGGCGATAGAGCAAGATGGACGGACTTGCAACAAATGTGTCCAGTGTTTTAACTGGAGTTTTAACAAGGTAAAACACATGTTTATTAAAGGAAAACCGTTTGTTTGGGTAAAAGGGAAATGTATATGAATTGTTGTGTAGTAAATCTAAATGTGTTTGTGTATTAGATAGGAAGTTTATGTATGTTTCCTTTGTTTCAGGCATCTCTTGCAATCACTGTTTTTCCCATACTAAATGGTTATTGTGACGACGCATACCGCTTAGATCACTACGGGACATTATTCTGTGTGCTTTGTGTGCGTGTGCTGCTGTGTGCATTATTTGGTGCTTTAGGTGTGCATTGTTGTTGTTGAGTGCCATCTTAGACGTGTGATGCTCATCTTTGATTTATTTGTTTTATCTTGTGTGGTTATTTTGAACGTGTTCAGTCCATGTGATTATCGGTGTGTCGTCTGTCTTCTCTGTGCTGGGCCACGCCCATGTTTAATAGAACCCCGTGACATTAAAGCGATTATAATGTATTTTCCTCTCATTCATTCATTTGAACACCTTCTAGTGGGGAAACATTGGCTATATATATTTAATTCCTCACAAGCTCATATTAAGGGTTTTACTCCTCCAACACAGGAGGTGGTGCTGTATTAATAAAGTAAGCCCTGGGCTTGTGTAGGTCAAATATAAATAATTTAATATATACATATGTCTGTGTGTGTATACGTGTATATGTATGAATATGTAGATAGATAGATAGATACTTTCTTGATCCCGAGGGAAATTTAGGCATGTGTGTATGTATATGTACATATGTGTAACTATTGTTTTATATATTGGTCTCATTGTAATTGTTTGTATTATTGTATTGTACGTACACTTAATTTACTTGTTGCACTTTGGCAAAACTGTAACATACTATGGTCATGCTAATAAACCATTTTGAATTTGAATATTTCTTATCAGCAATGTTGGTAATCAAACACGGTAATGTTTGTAAGCAAAGATGGAAACCATTTGCACAAAAGGAAATTTAGATTTGTAAAATTAAGAATTTATTCAACATCTATGATAAGGTTAAACAATGTCAAATAATGATGCAGTGCTTCATCTTAACCATCCTGCTCTCCCCTCAGGCTGAAACCAGGTTGACTGGTCATTATTGAAGTGATGGACCGGCCATTGGAGGGAAGGTGAAGCTGCTAGAGGCTGCTGATGGAATGGACAAGCCAAGCACATCGAATGCCACAAGGACAGCATTTGGCAGTGGCTTGGACATCATTGTAGCCTTAGGTGCAGAAGGACTTTTGGTCTTCATTGCCTTTCTGGTTTGGCTCTTAATGCCAAGTTGCCCATTGTTAATTTTGGTAGGATCCCTCAAACATTTTGCACAGATTCTTAGCCTCAGCCTGATGTATGTGGTGATGATTATTTTTTTCAGGTCATGGCATGAAGGAAGCCGGCTGTCTAGGAGCTATGGCCTCTCCAGCTGCTCCACTTTATGGATTACATCAAAGGTCTTATTTAAATGTCTGTAAAGGGCACCTTTCTTGAACTCTTTGAGTTGCAGTAAAATCCTCAGTTTGTTATCATTTTGTTCTTTGTTGTCAACCAGAGCATGACGGCATTCCTCACACAGTGAGTTGCTGAGTACCCTCTTCACAATGTAGCCTGCAAGATGATAATCTACACATGTGTCTATTTTTGTGAAGGATGATGTTGCTGTAGGGTTAGTCAGCTCATCCACCCTCAAACCAGGCCTGAAGATGTTGTCCTTTTTGTCCAGGAAGTCGGCTAGGTGGTGGCAGCCGTCATCCTGGTAATTCCCAGTTTGCACTGTTGAGAGGAACTGCCCAACTGTGACTGCCCACAGTGCATAGTGGAACTCCACTGGAGATGAACCTCTGCCTGATGCAGCTGAAGGTATTCTCCAGGCAGTCCTGTGTCAACCTGCTGGTGAGTAGAAAGAGATGTCCCTGGCTTAATATGTTGTGTTGTAATTCCAGTACTGTAGGTACTACAGAGATGTTGCCATCAACACACGTGTTTGAACTGGTTTCCAGCTGCCCTTCCGACAGATCTTCAGGCCACGAAAAAGAAGGATGGTTTCCCGAAGGTAGGGGATGGCCTTTTCATTCTCATCCTCTTTCAATTTGCTGAGAGCAGTTTTGACATGGCGAGAGGACAATAAATCAAACCAGTGGTCTACTCTCTCCAGGAACCATGCTGTGGTAAGATATGACTGAGGCCGTTGCCCCTCCTGAACAAGATACTTTAGGCCAGCACTGGTGGATTTCAAAGTGGCTTGGCTTCAGGATGTTCCTTGACAACTTTAGAACCAGTTTCAAGGCCATATTTTCCTGGTAACCTACCACATCTTGTAAAGGACCAATATACACTTTGTTCGATGTCAACATCTCCTTGACAACCACATCTTGGGGAAGCATGATGGTCTGTCCATTGACAAGGGAGCTTTTCCGATTTTTAACCAGTTGTGGCATGTCTGGCATGAAGTAGAGCCTCATGTATGATTGGGCAGGGTGTTGGACCCATGTCTTATTTTGGTTCACCCCAAACAATTTCCACATCGCCCTGTTGGGGCTCCCCATGTCAGTGGTGACATTGACAACATGGAGCCCTACAGAGGTGGCTGCTTGGACAATGTCAATGATAATTGGCTTGTACACTGCCCCATTTGTGGAATTCCCACTGTAGTGGTATGCCACAGCCTGCTTCCACTGTGTGGTAATTCCTGCCAGCATGAACGCAAGGGCATGAGTTGCAGATCCTTTGTGGCCAGGCATGGAAATACCTCCGAAGAGCTTTCCTGTCCCCATATGCAGCTCCACACTCGGAGTGATGGTCATCTCATTAAGGGTGAGCACACATTCTCTTTCCATTTTTGTGTGTCATGTGACTTGCCTTCAGCCTCAGCATTTCAAAAACCTCCCTTAATACTCCTGGCTCCAGCATAACATGCTGCATCCTTCTTTTAATTGTCCTGATGTCTGGCAATGGAATTTGCATGTCTTGTAATGTTTTATAGCCTGTTGTGCCTGCAGTGAATATAATTTGAGTAGCTTTTTTTAATAATTTCATTCCCCCACCGCATCCCATGTTTCCCGCATCCCCCATTTTTTCCAATTGCTTGAAATTGATCATTGGTGAAGATTGCTGCAAACGTTTTTTGCAGCAAGCTGTTTTTCTTTCTAAGTGTAGAGTTTATTATTTTTTGTTGTGCAAGAGCCCTCTCTGGTTTCCTTCTCATAACTCTTTCCCTTTTGAGTTCCTCCATTAGGTCTTGCACACTGGCCCCTGGCTGACTAGCCCCTGGATAACAGGCCCATTGCTGACTGGCTCCTGGATTGCTGGCCCCTTGCTGACTGGCTCTGGGATCGCTGGCCCCTGGTTCGCTGGCCCCTGGCAGATTGGCCCTTGGATCGCTGTCTCCTGATATGTCCCTGTCATTGACCTAATTTTCCTCAAATTTTATGGTACAATTCATGCCCTCGCTTCCCTCAATTTCTCCCTCAATCTCTGTAATAACAATAAGGTGTTGTTTTTGTTACATGGACATTGTGAATTTAGTCTATCCATGAATTACTTGAAATGAGAAATATAATGAACTCTTGTATCACACCTAACTTTGATGTTGCACAATAAGTGTGGTCAGTGGTCATTGGGTCAATGGGTGGCCATCCTTTCCTTAGGCTTAGGGCGATGTACAAATATTGTTGGGACAGCATCAGCCTTACGCCTCAATTCACCTTTTTTTGTCATAATGAACTAGTCATCTTTGAAATGTGCCTGCATAAGCTTTCTCCCCCTTCATCATCAATGACGTTCGCTGTTCAGACGTCCAACATCTGCCAGGTCTCTGATGGACAGAATTCATAGACTACGGTGCTCGTCTAGCCGCGAGGGCAGCATGAAAGGCACTATAATGAGAGAGCAGTAAGCCTATTGTCATGCAAGTTCTGTAGCTGCTATAGATTGCAGTTGTCCTCCAAAAGGTATCCATTGTCATGGGTACAAGACACAGACTACCAACGAGTACAGGGTATAAGACTACGGAGACAGAAAAAGCGCAGACATTCCAACCAAAGGGACTGGGTACTGTGCAGACATACAGGATATCCACATACGGAAGTCCAAGCTACACAATGAACGGCAGCTGACGCCGAGATCAAAGCAAGGTTGGCGTATTTGCCTGAAGATTCTCTAACAGTTTTATTCCTCTCAGATCTGGGCACCGCTGCTGTACTCAATGGTCCCTCACTGTCCCAATACTGGAAGAGAATGGAAATTCACAACTGCACAAAAACAAAAAAACTAAAAACAATTATAGAAGGGTTCTGTTTGTTTTAGTTGTTTTTAGCTTCAGAACGTCGGGACACACTTGAGGAAGATTGAACGTGCAAACTCCATCCAGGGTTACTAAACCTCGTTGGAAGTGGTTTAGCTTGATTTCGTTCTCAATAGATTAAACTGTGTAGGACCGTGAGACAAAGTGTGACAAAGTGAAACCTGTTGAAAGAAACGATTGTCAGAGCAGAGTCTCCAATCAAATCAACTGCTCCAAACCGCCCTCGCCGCGTCTTAGCGTGGCTAGGTGGCCTCAGACCTCAGCCTGCCCACTCACTGTAATTGATGAGAAACATCGAAAAAACTATTCCCTAACCATTCTCTCCCCCCACCTCGACTTCACCTTAGATGGTAATAAATAATTTGAAGTATCCATTTAATTAGCTGTCACCTGGTTTCAAAATGTCCGGCCTCTCTGATTTAGGGCAGCCCCTTAGCCATACTTAGTGCACAAACCCACGTCATTAGATGCGTCACTTGTTTTGGAGGTTAGAGTCAAACTTTGTAAAACAATTATTCATTCCTGTGAAGTCAGTAGAATATAAATAGCTTATTCATTATAATAATAATAATTCATTGTTGCCTGTGGCCATCAGAGCCACCATAAGAGGAACTAAATGTATTGGTAACACGACATGGACAAAACATAACAAATCCAATGGTACCCAAGCAGAACTATCCAAACCTTGGAGCAATATTGACACACACAGACACATACACACATGCGCAGACACACACACACACGCACACGCACACGCACACACACACACACACACACACACACACACACACACACACACACACACACACACACACACACACACACACACACACACACACACACACACAGGGACCGGGCACCAAAACGATATTCAATACTTGCATCTCATGCAAGGGTGCATCTATGAAATTGAAAGCGTCTCTACTGCTCAAGTCAGTAAAAGTCAAGCCCTGTCAGTGGTGGATTTCACAGGCCTCTCCGGTGTCTTTTTGAGTTCACCGTGTGTTCTGGCATTTGTATTCACTGCATAGCAGAAGCGCCTGTGGGGGAAGTTGTTTTAAAAATAAATATGAAAGGAAACAGAAGCCTGTTATACTGTACATGAATTGCCCTTCCGTCCCCACAAACATTTTAACAGAAAATAGTAAAAAAAAATGGGTTTTGTGGAGCTCATGCCCTTGTGTTCATGCTGGCAGGAATTACCACACAGTGTAAGCAGGCTGTGGCATACCACTACAGTGGGAATTCCACAAATGGGGCAGTGTAAAGCCAATTATCATTGGCATTCTCCAAGCAGCCACCTCTGTAGGGCTGCATGTTGTCAATGTCACCACTGACATGGGGAGCCCCAACAGGGCGATGTGGAAATTGTTTGGGGGTGAACCAAAATCAGACATGGGTCCAACACCCTGCCCAATCATACATGAGGCTCTACTTCATGCCAGACATGTCACAACTGGTTAAAAATCGGAAAGGCTCCCTTGTCAATGGATCGAACAAAGTGTCTATTGGTCCTTTACAAGATGTGGTAGGTTACCAGGAGAATATGGCCTTGAAACTGCTTCCAAAGTTGTCAAGGACGATCCTGAACAGTCATTTTAGTATTATTTTAATGTTTGCATTATGAATTGAAGAAGGAAAATAACATAGGCTCTCCAGAGAAGGTGGGTTTGTGTATCCCTGGCTGATGCTATATGTGACGTGTGGGAGTGGGTTACATGACAGCTCCTGGTTCACGTGACAGGCCAAAGACAGGTAGTTGGCGCCGCCCCTTACTTCCGGGTTCTTGGTATTTCAATTACTCACCCGGCAAACGCAGGTTGAACTGATTGCCTAGTGGTTTGTGGTTTCCGGCGGTGAAAGACATAATCAGTAAGCAGGACGTTTTAACTATTTATCTTTTATAGCTTGATGCACCGTTTTTCCATTTTTAATATCTAGTCCAGTATCCTGTCGCTTCCACAGTACTCACAAGTATTGTGCTTTGTGCTTAAGATGATAGAGCAAGAGGGACGGACTTGCAACAAATGTGTCCAGTGTTTTAACTGGAGAACGCATGTTTATTAAAGGAAAACCGTTTGTTTGGGTAAAGGGGAAATGTATATTAATTGTTGTGTAGTAAATCTAAATGTGTTTGTGTATTAGATAGGATGTTATTGGGACATTATTCTGTGTGCTTTGTGTGCATTGTGCTCCGTGTCTTATGTGTGCCTTTTGTTGAGTGCCCTCTTAGACGTGTGGTGCTCATCTTTGATTTAATTGTTTTGTCTTGTGTGTGTTCAGTCCATGTGATTATCGGTGTGTGGTCTGTCACCTCTGTGCTGGGCCATGCCCATGTGTTCAGTAGAACTTTTGGTATACAGTATTTTCCAGTGGCGAAGCGTGTCTATCACAACTGGACCTTCTGTAGACCAGGGGTTCCTCAACTTTTCAGCCCGCGACCCCCAACATAACAGACCCCCCCCCCCACTATCACCGGAGGGACTGGAACATTAAAAACAACGTGTGCACAGATCTTCACCATCGAGAACATCGTGAAGTCCAAGGGGGGGGGGGTAATCGTGATATTGAAAATTGTGTGTGGCTTTTTTTTCAGCTGCAAATGATACTGTCGTGAATCTGTCGGAATCAAAATTCCTTTATTCGTCACCCGTACATATATCAAAATATCTATGCACACGTTATTATTAACAATAAAAACCTCATGGTCACATCAAGAGGATTCTGAAATCATCTCGCGACCCCCCCCCCCACAAAACATATGCAAATTAGGTGATTATTGATCGCGGTTTTGTAACTCTTAGTTACGTCAAGTCTTTTCACGTTAAGCGATGCAAAGAAAGATCAAGTCCAAACTCTCAATTCAAATGCACAACAATGCTTAACAAACCCAAGTCAGCCATAAACTAATCAGTCAACAAGTGTGTGGAAACAAAATGCAACAACCAGCTGAGACAAAACCAGCAAAGACAAATGAGTGTCACTCACCAATGATGTTCACTTAAAGACCAAATCCATTCTCCTGTCCTTCTGGATGAATGGTTCGACCACCATCAGGTCATAAAGATGATCGCTTTTCAGATCCAAAATAAGTTCCAATTCCCTGCTCTCTTGTCGGTCCCAAACAGCAACACTCCCAGCAGTAGAGCCTCTTGTGGCTAGTAGAGCCCGTTAGCCACGGGTATCTTTCCCAGTTGCTACTCTGAAAATGGCGAACATAGCCTGCTTTAACTACTTGAGTCAGCTCCAGATTGTCAGGTGTTGGACGGCCTTTTTTAATAATGTCCATCTTAACATTAAATGGTCATCTTGAAAATGGTTCAGACAATAAATCCGCAACGACATCATCTTCACCTGTTGCCATTTTGACGTAAAAAAAACAACGTAGAAAACGTAACACTACGCTAGATCCACTCTCGCGCCAGCCACCACCTTGCACCTTCTAGCTCCACATTGAGCTGCGGGGAAATCTAAAAGAATACGCCCATTGGCTACAAATCACGATATGATTGGTTGATCAAATTGTCAATCCAAACGTACGCTCTCATTCAGTCTAAGGGCCAATGTCAGCGGGAATACTTTGGTTGAAGGATATTCTTTCCAGCAACCCAGAAAAATATCTGATTGGTTGCATTGTTTTTCCAACACAAAACCACTCAAACCGAGAAAGACAAACAAATCAACGTAACACTGTAATATAACACAGATACGATTCTCATTTATTCATTTTATTTAAATTTTATTAAATGTTATTAAATTGTATTACATTTTATTAATACAATTAATTTCGAGTTTTTGGTTTCATCTGAGAGTTCCAGGGTCTTCTCTGAATACCTTGAAGGCCCTGACGCTTCACCACTGGTATTTTCCTCTCATTCATTCATTTGAACATTTAGTGGGGAAACATTGGCTATATATATTTAATTCCTCACAAGCTCATATTAGTAAAAAGGGTTTTACTCCTCCTACACAGGAAGTGGCGCTGTATAAATAAAGTAGGTCACATATGTAAACACCAGTTTTTCAAAATATGAATTGTTGATGGATTTTCCTGATCTGCCCATAAGCTTTTTGCCTTCCCTTTTTGTCCTGTTGAAGGAAAAATAGAATAATCCCAGCAGCTCTTTGTTAAGAGTTGTCGCTTCATTCAAACCAAATCATCTCCCGTCCCCCTTACAAGCAGCCTTGGCAAGCAGCTGGAACACTTGGATATTTGCTACATTTGGCATGATCATCAAACATATAATCCTGATGGGACGGCTCTTATTGGCTGCTGCCGCTGCTGCATCTGCTGCTGGAGTGTCAGTGTTCAAGAACGCCACTTTATGAGAGAGAGGGAGGCCATAATAGGTCCATGTTGCAGAGGGGGGGGGGGGATATCATGGTGCAGAATCAGTGAAATCACAGGCAGTGTGTGCATTTCAACTGAACAGCATGAGCAATCTAGTACTCGTCTACTATGACTATTTTACTCTGGATACCAGCTTGTTAGTTAGTGCTAGGTAGAACACGGATGTTGTGGTTGGACTTGTAGTCTCTGTAGAGGAGACAGGTAGGAGGGGGCGTAGCTCTCAGGACCCGATTACCACACAGGTGATTTAGTTAGTGGCAGGTGTTGTCAATATACTAATCACCTGTCAGTTGGGCCCGCGAGGAGGGAGGACCAAGTCTTTAGTGCCTTAGACATTTCTGTTTTGCTGCTATAAAGGGTGCCCTGCTATGCGGCTATTTTTATCTCTGCTTCCTCTTGTACATGCTACTTTTTAAACAATGTTTGGGATATATTTCCTACGTTTATAAGACAGCTTGACTTATGTCATTCAAACAAAACAGTAGCCATTGAATAAGCTAGAAGTGTGTTTGAATATCAGATGGTCCCCTATAGAAAGACAGATGTGTGCGCAAAACTCATCTTTATTTTAGTATTGCCGCATTATACGCATATATTTATTGAAACCATAACTCCACCGGCCTCGTAGGGCACAGGGTAATGTGGGGGAACTGAAGCACCAAGCTCAAATATAATTTCAGAGATCATTATTGTTTTTGTGTGCATTAAAATAAGAAATCCTAAATATATATATTGCAACAAATATATATATATAATTAACAAACCCAATACAATAATGTAATCAGCAACAACAAAGTATAAGCTGGTTGCCATTGTGGCCAATATTCATGTTTCCCACGGTGCCGTCTATAAATATTAAAGAGAGGTTGATGGTAGGAGCCCAAACGGGCCTCATGTCCAAGCTGCAGCAAACCCACAAGCTGAAATAATACCTTTAAACTAATTATTTATATTCCCCTCTCTCTCTCTCTCTCTCTCTCTCTCTCTCTCTCTCTCTCTCTCTCTCTCTCTCTCTCATTCAGGATTCAGGTTTTTAATCCATCTTTTGAGCACGGGGTGTGGGGGGACGGGAGGTATGTCCTCAGATGTGGGGGTGGGTCTTTAGATGTGGGGGGTGTGTCCTCAGATCTGTTCCTCATCACACACACACATACTCTTACCTTGAGACACTTCAGGTCGGTGGGGGTGGGGGGTGGTCAGGTGGACTGAAAGAGGAACATAAATGCATAACAAGATGCAAACAAAAGCCATCAAAAACTCAGTATACATTTTTTGTATATTTGGAGTATACAGTGCTGCTCGAAAGTATGTGAACCCCTTGAACAGTTAAGAGTTTTCTGTTGTTTTACCATGATTTTCCTATTTTATCATCACAAGTTTTACATATATGAAATGTCAGGTTTATGTTTAACAGTTCCATGTACTTTTTTAGAGGGAATTGTGTGAGTAGCCAAAAAAATACATGAAACATGGAATTAGTGGATGTGCAAAAGTAAGTGAACCCCCAGCTGTATTGGTAAAGTCAAGGAGGTAACAGATTCAGGTGAAACACTTTTGGGTGCTTAATTAGTCAATTAAGCAAACCAATCAAATGAGACATCATTAGGAAAAGGGTTGGACAACACAGATTAAAAGAGAGAGAAAAACAACCAAACGACTGCAGTGCCAGGGTGTACCCATACGAATCAACCATGCCAAGAGGAAAGGAGATACCCGAGGAAATCAAGAAAATGGTACTGACAGCCCATCAGTCTAGAGAAGGCTACAAGACAATCTCCAAACGATTCCAGCTCCATCCATCCACGGTGAGGCAAATCATTTACAAATGGAGGGCGTCCAAGATGACCGCATCTTTGCCTAGAAGTGGACGCCCATTAAAACTAACATCAAGAAGCACCCGTAGAATAATAAATCAGGTAAAGGACAACCCACACATCACCTCTAAAGAGTTGCAGAGCTCTCTGGCAGCGTCAGGTGTAAATGTACATGCGTCTACAATTAGACGAAAATTGAACCAACACGACATTCATGGGAGGGTTGCTAGAAGGAAGCCTCTGCTCTCCAAAAAGAACAAAGCTGCCCGTTTAAACTTTGCCAGAGAGAACTTGGACAAACCAGAGGCCTTCTGGAAGTCCATTCTCTGGACAGATGAGTCCAAAATAGAATTATTTGGTCATAATCGTAAGCGCTTTGTTTGGAGAAAAACCAACACAGCACATGAAGAAAAGAACCTCATCCCAACAGTGAAGCATGGTGGTGGAAATGTTAAGGTATGGGGCTGCTTCTCTGCTTCTGGACCTGGACAACTCCATATCATCCAGGGAAACATGAATTCTGAAGTGTATCAGCAAATTCTTGATAAGAATCTCCAGCCATCAGTCAGGAAGTTGAAACTGGGCCGTAAATGGGTTTTTCAACAAGACAACGACCCAAAACATACCAGCAAATCTACCAAGGAATGGTTCAGAAAAAAGAGGATTCGTACTCTGGATTGGCCAAGTCAAAGTCCGGACCTCAATCCAATTGAAATGTTGTGGCTAGACCTGAAGCGGGGGGTACATGCCAGATGTCCCTCCAACCTTTCTCAACTGGCTGAGTTCTGCAAGGAAGAGTGGGCAAAAATCCCCCACAGCAGATGCAAGAGACTGGTCAGTGGCTATAGAAAACGTTTGATTGCAGTAATGGCTGCAAAAGGAGGTGCCACACGCTATTAACCAAAAGGGTTCACATACTTTTGCACAAGTCATATTTTCAGTTTTTGTGGGAGAAACCACTTTTTTTGAATAAATAATGAAAATACATCATTTTTCTTTGTTTGTGTCCATTATTTGGAAAGTCCTGCTTTACAAATTGGTGTTTGGATATACATTTAATAAGGTTATTTTACATTTTTGTACAATTACAATGACCATGTCTAGGGGGTTCACATACTTTCGAGCAGCACTGTATATACTCCACATGTCTGGCAGAGAGAACCACTCAACGTCGCACACAATGGTGAGAGATAGCGGACACGTTCTATGTTTAACTGTCCTTGAGACTGACCTGAAGTGGCTGACATCAATTTCGAAAGTTGGGACAGCTCTTCACACAAGTGGTTCCCAAACCACTTCGCCGTGCATTTACTTCCAACAAGCCTCCGAGAGCAGTATCAGTGTTTAGGTAAAACGTATGCGTAAGATTCAAGATTCAAGATTTGTATTTGCCATATGCAACAAGTACAATGGAATGCTTACACTCATTCTCTCCCTGCATTTCCTAAAACACTATACTATAAAAATACTATACACAATCAAAATTACAGTAAAAAAAAGGGTAAAAGGATAAATAAGGATTCAGGCCAAGGACTATTGTGTAAAACAGTTTCCATGTTGAAGAAAAAAAAGGGAAAAAAAATAAAATGTCACTGTCAAGATGAGCATTAATCTGATGTCATTACATTTTAATTGTGCCCTTAGACAGGGATAATTACAGCCAACCACGGAGATCAAGCAAACCACTTAACACCGTGCTAGAAACGACACACACACAAGAGTATAGCACCTTGCTCTGCCTGGCGTCATGTGGAATCACACACCTGCAGATATTCTATATACTGTATATATATATATATATATGTGGGTGTGGATAGATGCTTATTTTGGATTGCACACACACAAACACACACACACACACAGAATCACACACAGCTTTCTTTCTGTACAGATACAACTCATTCCTGCTATGTAATCACACTGTTCCATTTCCTATTTTACCTCTGGAGTAGAAAGACGAAGATTACTCAGTGAGAGAGTGTTGACTTGTCCCTGAAGGTACCGCGGTTTAATTAATAATATTGTTAATTGAATAAAAGTTCACACACACACAGACACACACAATAGGGGAAATTATTTTATGAGTTTGGTGGGGCTCTGTTGAATATTTTTCACTCTGGGATATAGTCAAATGGAGCGAGAGGTAATAAAAGGAAGTGCTGATGTACTTGATGTACAGAAATGATATATTTGGCACCTCTGTCGCTTCATCTCCCGTCCTCTTCATTCCTCTTTCTCTTTCTCTCCTGTAACTTTTCATCCCTCTTTATCGTCCCTCCTATCCTCTCCTCTTCTTTCTCCTGTCACTCTCCATCCCTCTTCATCTTCTCTCCTCTCCTCTTCTCTCTCTCTTGTCACTCTCCATCCCTCACACATTTAGGTGATAGAAGCACATTGGAGAGGCCATAAACCACAAAAAGAGCGCTTTATTTAGAAGCTGAAAAATTATACGGCCATCATTATGCACAGCCAGTCCCATCATACAGAACAAATGTTTGCATTATCTTTCTCTCTCTCTCTCTCTCTCTCTCTCTCTCTCTCTCTCTCTCTCTCTCTCTCTCTCTCTCTCTCTCTCTCTCTCTCTCTCTCTCTCTCTCTCTCTCTCTCTCTCTGTTCAACCGCACCTTCAAGTGGTTGAACATCCGTAAGGCGGCAGGCCCCGACGACATCCCGGGCCGCGTCCTCAGAGCGTCCTCAGGAGTCTTTGCAGACATCTTCAACCTCTCCCTGTCCCAGGCTGTTGTTCCCGCGGACTTCAAGATGTCCACCATCGTGCCTGTCCCTAAACAACCCAAGGTAACATGCCTGAACAACTATAGACCTGTAGCCCTCACCTCGATTGTCAGCAAATGCTTCGAGAGGTTGGTCATGGACTTTATTTGCTCCTTGTTACCTGCCACGCTGGACCTATGTCAATTTGCATATCGTCAAAACAGATCGACGGACGAGTTCTTAGACTGCTCGCCAATTGAACCAACTGCGAACCGGCTCTCGCGCCACCCGAGAGCTAGAACAAGGCTTTCTTTGGTGGAAACGAGACATTAGAGATAGCTTCCACAGTCAGGCCATCAGGCTGCTGAGGGTAGGTTCCCACTGTCGTGCGATCCGTTATGAACGCCATGATTGGCCATTCGTAGCTGATCGTGGAATTTCTCTGAAATTTCAGGTTTGGATACGAGGTGATGCGAGTCGATACGTTCTGATACAATTTGTTGCGCTCGGATGCGATCTGGTCACGATTTGTCAATTTCAGGTGTCACGATCTGTCACGGTCTGATCTCCCGTTCAGATACGATCACATACGTTCCGATAGGATTGTTTCGATCGAGTCACGATTGGGTCTCGATTTGACATGATCATCACGATTGGGTTCCCCGAATTGGGACGATCTGGTACGTGCAGATACGTTCCGATACGTTCATCACGAACCGATGGCCATTACGATAGGATACAATTGTGGTCGCGATGTCTTTCACGATCATGATCGAGGGTGATCACGATTTGAGCTATGACTGGACCCCGACGGGTATGTATCAGTGGTGAAGTGTCAGGGCCTTCAAGGTATTCAGAGAAGACCCTGGAACTCTCAGATGAAAGAAAAAAATGTAATTGATTGTATTAATAAAATGAAATACATTTTAATCAAATTTAATCAAATTTAAATAAAATGAATAAATGAGAATGGTATCTGTGTTGTTATCTGTTATATTACAGTGTTATTACATTTGTTTGTCTTTCTCGGTCCATGCACGACGCATTTGAGTGGTTTTGTGTTGGAAAAACAATGCAACCAATCAGATATTTTTCTAGGTTGCTGGGTAGAATATCCTTCAACCAAAGTATTCCCGATTACTTTGGTCCTTTGACTGAATGAGAGCGTACGTTTGGATTGACAATTTGATCAACCAATCATATAGTTATTTGTAGCCAATGGGCGTATTCTTTCAGATTTCCCCACAGCTCAATAGGGAGCTAGAAGGTATACTGGCTGGAGCGAGAGTGGATCTAGCGTAGTGCTACGTTTTTTCTACGTAGGATTTTTATGTAAAAATGACGAAGGCGTAGATGATGGGCTGTTACATTGCTTACACTGCTTTACCAACTATGGTACACTTGGAAATTGACTGCGACAATCTTATCTGCCTAAATGTGATAAGGCATAAAGTGACTGCCTCCTTGACTAGAAAAACTGAATTTTGGAAAAAAAAAAAAATTTGGTGGTCTATAGCAGGGTTTCCCAAAATGGGGGTCAGAAGAGATGATTTCAGAATCCTCTTGATGTGACCCATGAGGTTTTTTAAATTTTTAATTTTATTATTATTATTTGCCACACACGATGTTCGCGATCGCGAACGGTGATAGTGGGGGTCGCCAGTCTCCAGCACTGTTATTTTGGGGGTCGCGGGCTGAAAAGTTTGGGAACCCCTGGTCTACAGAAGGTCCAGTTGTGATTGACACGCTTCGCCACTGGTATATATACAGCCCGACTGACCATGGACCATTGATGATGGCAGGAGATGCGCATGATGACAACTCGTAACAGATCATGAGCGTCCGTGTAAAAACTTACTTTTTACTTTTCTTTTTTTCTTCTCGTATAAACTCGTATCTGCTCGTGAGTCATTTGTGTCAGGTCTTGACCCGACAGAGCGTAACAGATCCTGATACGATGATCCCGATTGACAATTCATCATGTTGATCGTAGAAAAATGTTGAACCGTTCAAAAAGTTTCTACGCTTAACACGATTGCCACGACTGACCTCAAGATCTGATAAGATCTGATAGGATCTACGATGATTACTCCACGATTAAGACCATGATTTAAATTGTGCCGCGAATTGTGATAGTGGGAACGTAGCATGAACAAGGGTGTATAGCATATAACAATGTACATTTTATTACATTGATTTATATATATATATTGCTATTTTTCTGACATATTGCATTTTATAGATTGCATTTATATATCTTTAACTTATACAGTTTTGTACTTTTTTACTTATTTTTATCCAATTCTGTTTTTTTTAACTGCTGTCTGTCGTCGGGTATTGCACATACAATTTTGACTCATTGCTTATACTTGAATGTGTAAACTGTGAAGTGACAATAAACTTGACTTGACTTGACTTGACTCTCTCTCGCTCTCTCCTGTCACTCTCCATCCCTCTTCATCTTCCCTCCTCTCCTCTCCTCTTCTCTCTCCTGTCACTCTCCATCCCTGTTCAGGCGGCAGTATAGCTCAGGAGGTAGAGCGGTCGCCTCACAACCGACCGGTCGCTGGTTTAATCCCCCGGCTCCTCCTAGCAAAAACTGTCGAGGTGTCTTTGAGCAAGACACCCTAACCCAAACTGCTGCTTACATGCTGGCTGTGTCCTTGCATGGCTGACTCCGCCGTCGGTGTATGAATGGGTGAATGTGAGGCATGACTTGTAAAGCGCTTTGGATCTCTCTCTCCTGTCACTCTCCATCCCTCGTGCATTTAGGTGATAGAAGCGCATAGGAAAGGCAATGAAACACAAAAAGAGCGCTTAATTTAGAAGCTGATAAATGATGTGGCCATCGTGATGCACAGCCAGTCCCATCATACAGAACAAATGTTTGCATTCTCTCTCTCTCTCTCTCTCTCTCTCTCTCTCTCCTGTCACATCTCATCCACTCTGGTCCTCAACACCGGAGCACCCCAAGGCTGCTGCCTCAGTCGACACCACAGTCATCGGCTTGATAAGCGAGGGCGACGAAACAGAGACAGAGATGAGGTGGTCCGGCTGACGCGATGGTGTGAGGACAACAGCCTCGCACTGAATGTCAGCAAGACCAAGGAGCTCATCGTGGACTTCAGGAGCCACCGGGGCACCCACTCCACCATCAGCCTGGACAGGACACCGGTGGAAGTCGTCAGAGGCTTCCGTTTCCTGGGACTGCAGATTTCCGATGACCTGGCGTGGACATGCAACATGGAGGTCATGCTGAACGGTATAGGCCAGAGGTGGCTAATCAACTTCTACCATGGCACCGTAGAGAGCGTTCTGACGGGTGGCGTCACTGTGTGGTATGGAAACACCACTGCACGGGACAAGAAAGCCATCCAGAGGGTCGTGAGGACAGCAGAGAAGATCAGCAGGTGTGCACTTCCATGCATTGAGGAGATCTTTAGGACCAGATGTCGGAAGAAGGCCATGTCCATCATAAAGGACTGCAACCACCCTGGGCACCATCTCTTCTCCCCCCTAACGTCTGGTTGCCGGTTGCGCAGCATCTGTACAGCATCTGTACAGCATCCGTACAAGTACTACCAGGTTTAAGGATAGTTTTTATCCACAGGCAGTGCGCCTACTGAACTGCTAGGAGGGCTGCCACTTTCACTTTCATAACATAGTCATTACCATTACACTTACATACTTCGCTGGACTTTCTGGACTCATCACAGTTACTGCACTGTACTGCACTGTATTCACGATGCTGCTGCACTACTGGCACTTTAATTGTTTTTGAAACATTTTTGTAAAAATAAACCTGTACATGTACATATCATTTAAGTCACTTTGCTGCTCTTTTTTGTTTATTGTATTGTATATATAGAAACAATGATGGTGTTGTTTTTAAGATTTATACTGCGGGAGGGAATGGGGAGTAAGCGTTCATATGTACTGTAAAAATGGCAAATAAAAATCTTGTATCTTGTATCTTTCCATCCCTCTTCACCTTCCCTCCTCTCCTCTTCTCTCTCTCCTGTCACTCTCCATCCCTCTTCATCTTCCCTCCTCTCCTCTCCTCTCCTCTTCTCTCTCCTGTCACTCCCCATCCCTCTTCATCTTCCCTCCTCTCCTCTCCTCTTCTCTCTCTCCATCCTTCTTCATGCATGTGAGTGTAATGCTGCCCAGCATGGACCCCAACCAAAGGGTCCACAGCTCAGTCAAGGCTGTCCCTTTGTGTGAAGCCCATTCATACCTTCGCTGAAAGGGGAAACGCATCGGCCATCCGTTCCTCTCACTGAAATAACCGGCAAGTGCATCGTCATTACATTGACAGTGAAATTCTGGGGAAAACGTGTTTTTGTTTTGATCGAGAAAAATCACAAAAAAGTTGGTCAACATAATGCGGGCTAAACTTAGTTATTCCTTTCATCACCTGGGAAGATCCTGTTGATGGGAGCCCCAAGCCTTGATCAGCTGCAAGTAGCATTGAACACCATCACCCATCCAATCAATTTTAAAGACAATATTATTACATGGATTTAATGGCTTTCTGGCAGAGCCATTACACAGCTTCAGCAATAGCCCTCTTTAAGCTTCTTTAACAACATTTAAATGTTGGCCTATAGTTACAACAAAGCCAAAGCAGCAGCCTATTCAGCCAGCGTGTGCTGCTATGCAGAGCTGGTGTTTCTGAACGGCACTGACAAGAAAAACACCTTGAAACACCTAAAGCAGCTAAAATATGATCATTTGTTAAGCCAGAGAAAGCAGAAAACATTTTCCCTCCCTCTCCATTTCTGTGATTTCTCTCCTCTCTAACTCTGTATACTTGTTGTTATTCCCTGACAGTTTCCAGCAAATATCACAAGACAAAAAAACAAACCAAAGCCAATAACCCAGACCACCGAGCAGCCGGTGAAAGACACACGCAGGGCTGTTTCTGCTGTGGGCCACCGCTGTCCCACTGTCAACACCGTTGTTTGGGTCAGCGGTGGAAAACACACCTTTAGCGAAGGCCCTTGTTCACAGAACCCACACATTACCGAGATTTGATCATTACGAAATATTCACAGAATAACAATTATTTGCTTCGTCATTGAGAGGCAAAAAATTATCGACTAATAACTTTAGAGGTCAAATTATATTATTAATTTGGGAGGAATGTAATTTACTGAAATGGTTTTCATTGGGGTAGTATGTATAAGAAAATAATTGTGACGACCAGCCAGTGAGATTATACTGAGAAAAAAAAAGATTATTCAGCCAGGAAGCTATCTAATGGGTGACAGCATCTTGGTCTAAATGGACGTGGGAGAGTTAAGAGTAAAGAGGGGAAAAAGCAGCAGTAACAACATGCTGACCACGTCTTTTGTTGAAATGATCCTGTTTAGGGTTAAAAGGATTCTGTTTCCCCATAGAAACGGTGTGTGATTGGTAGAGACAGTGTTCCTGTGTATCCAATCAACATTGTTTTGCAGGGAGTTTGACGAGGCGTCAGCGGGGAGAAAGAAGACAGCCATGTCAAGAAAGTACTTGTTTTCCCATTTAGAAAAATATAGACAATAAAATTGAACAATGCATCATTTAGGAGTACAGAAAGAACCAGCAGAGTTGACACGAGGTACAAGATATTGTATTGCCATTTGTTACAACTACATAGGAATGCTTACTCCCCATTCCCTCCCGCAGAATACACATCTCCAAAACAACAGCATGAAAATCAAAATAATATATACAATAAAAATTGACAAAAAAAGAGCAGCAAAGTGACTTAAATGAAATGTACATTCATGTGTTGAATGGGTTAAATGTTTTTTTTTTACAAAAATTGTTAAAAGCATTTTGAAAGTGCAGTAGTGCAGCAGCATCATGAATACAGTGCAATACAGTGCAGTTACTGTGATGAGTCCAGAAAGTCAAGCAAAGTGTGTAAGTGTAATGTTAATTACAATGTTATGAAAGTGAAAGTGGCTTTTTTTGCAGCTCTTTTTACTTGTTTATTTTATTGTATATATCATTTTTATTTTTATGGTGTTGTTTTTGAGATTCATGCTGCGGGAGGGAATGGGGAGGAGGCATTCCTATGTACTTGTTACAAAATGGCAAATTAAAAACTTTTATATTGTATCTTCTCTGCCGTCTTCACAACCCTCTGGATGGCTTTCTTGTCCCGTGCAGTGGTGTTGCTGTACCACACAGTGACGCCACTCGTCAGGACTCTCTCTACGGTGCCATGGTAGAAGTTCACTAGCCCTCTCTGGCCTATTCCACTTTTTCTGAGGCACCGAAGAGCAGAACTGGTGTGCTTCTTCAGCATGACCTCCGTGTTGTGGGTCCACGCCAGGTCATCGGAAATCTGTAGCCCAAGGAAACGGAAGAAGCTGATGACTTTCATCGGTTTCCCGTCCAGGCTGATGGTGGGCTGGGTGTCCCGGTGGCTCTTGAAGTCCACGATGAGCTCCTGAGTCTTGCTGACATTCAGTGCGAGGCTGTTGTCCTCACACCATCGCGTCAGCTGGACTACCTCATCTCTGTACTCCGTTTTGTCGCCCTCGCTTATCAGGCCGATGACTACGGTCAGTGTTGTCAAGACATTCGGGGTTAGATGGATTCGGATACGATGTATCAGCATAATATTGAATATTCCTCTTAAAGATACAGTTGGCCGGTATTTTTCCTTTTACAATATTCCCAAAATAAGTAAATAAATAAAGCTAATCCATTTCAGTTGATTTGAGATGATCTAATACCTAATTAACCTACTCCAGTCAGCCAGCTTAAATAAATAGAGCTTGAGAAATGTGTGCCCGTGTGTGTGTCCGTGTGTGGGTGTGTGGGTGTCTGTGTGTATGTGCATGTGTGTGTGTGTGGAATTGGAATTACAGTTTGGGGGCTCTGACACCAGACGTATGTGGCAAGGTCTGAGGGTCCTCTCCAACTACAATGGGAGCTCAGGGGCAGTCATCAACAATGACTCTAACCTACCAAATGAGCTAAACAAGTTTTTCGCTCGCTTTGAAAGGGACCATGAGCCGACCAACAACTTGAACATCAGCCCAGAGGACTACGTTCTACAACTGTCCCAGTCCGAGGTCCGCAGAACCTTCAGGAGGGTGAAGGCAGGAGTTCCATCCCACATCTTCAAGACCTGCGCTGACCAGCTGGCTCCTGTGTTCACCGACATCTACAATACATCAACAGTCTGTCATCCTAGCGTGCTTCAAAGCGACAACCATTGTGCCGTTACCCATTGAGGCATGACCACCATGCCTTAATGATTATCGTCCAGTTGCTTTAACACCCATAGCTATGAAGTGCCTGGAGAAACTTGTAATGTCACATATAACCTTGTCCATCCCTGAGTCCCTAGACCCACTTCAGTTTGCATATAGACTAAACAGGTCTGTAGACGACACCATTTCCCTGGCACTACACACGGCCCTGCAGCACCTAGACAAGAGGGACACCTACGTCAGACTGCTGTTCATTGACTACAACTCTGCGTTCAACAAAATAGTTCCCTCCAAGTTGGTCCTGAAACTGAGGGACCTAGGTCTGGGCACCCCCATCTGTAACTGGATTCCATCCAGAGGGTTGTGAAGACGGCAGAGAATATACAAGATACAAGATAAAGAGAAGATAGGCAGAGAAGGTCATTGCGTGTGCACTTCCATGCATTGAGGAGATATTTTGGACCAGATGTCGGAAGAAGGCCATGTCCATCATTAAGGACTGCAACCACCCTGGGCACCATCTCTTCTCCCCCCTAACGTCTGGTTGCCGGTTGCCATCCATACAAGCACTACCAGGTTTAGGATAGTTTTTATCCACAGGCTGTGTGCCTACTGAACTGCTAGGAGTGCTGCCACTTTCACATTCATAACATGTCATTAATTACTTACATACTTTGCCGGACTTTCTGGACTCATCACAGTTACTGCACTGTACTGCACTGTATTTATTATGCTGCTGCACTACTGGCACTTTAAATGCTTTAAATAAAAAATAAAAAATTATAAAAACATGTACATATCACTTAAGTCACTTTGCTGCTCTTTCTTTTGTTTATATTATTGTATATATTATTCTTTTTTTATGTTGTTTTTGAGATTCATAAGGGAGGAAATGGGGTGTAAGCGTTCCTATGTCCTATAGGAACATACTCCTATGTTCCTATGTATCTTGTATCTTGTATTGTGTGTGTTTGTGTGAGTGCCTTTAATTAGCAGTGTGTGTCTCTATATATAGCTCTTTGTGTTGATAAATGTTATCTCTTTCACTAAATGACACGAGCAATGATAGATTTGCACTTGAGAGCCTGCAGTAAACTAAATCAATTATCTTCCCAGGCTCTCTATGTTGTATGCAGATCGATGTTTGGGTATTAAGTCGAAAGACAGTGCAGTATTAGCAGTATGGATGTTTGTGCTTGGCTTCCACACGGTCATCAATATCAATTGGAAATCTGTAAAAGGTTGGGGAGGGAATAACGGACAACTTAATTGATGGGCTAGCCTTAGAAGGCCAGTGTAGCTCCATTTCAAATCAAACTCAACCCTGAATCAAATGTAAATCAAGCAATGATGTGTTGCATAAGAAAACATAATTAATACAATTAATCAATAATAATAATTGATAACTTGTTTTGATTGTTTGATCAAATCGACTGGACTGCTGGTGTATGAAAAATATGAACAACAACAACAACTTAAGCAACAACAAATACAGAAATAGCAATAGTATCTGTGCTGAGCAATTTGCATTATGAGTCAAAATCCCCCATTGTTGACATTAGCGACCGTTTCCTGCGCGTGCGCAGCAGCGCTAGTAATCAACCCGGTGTAAGCGCACGAGGCCCGCTTCTGCTGCTATTGTTACGGGCCGCCGACTCTTTCAGTTTTTCCGATGGTTATGAGGGCATAGCATTTTCTATCAGTCTGAGCCATGACCCAAATTTAGGAGGCCATATGCACCGGGGAGACGAGAGGCAGCAGTGAGCCGGCCGTGCAGAGCTGCATGGAACCGATAAGGCTACTGCTACTGTCCTGTTATTGGCTGACGCAAAGGCAGCAAAACACTCTCTCTCTCTCTCTCTCTCTCTCTCTCTCTCTCTCTCTCTCTCTCTCTCTCTCTCTCTCTCTCTCTCTCTCTCTCTGGAAGAGATGCAGACTGATTTTGAAGGGTAGAGTCTGGCTGGTCAGCCTGACGTACCTGGCGTGCAGATCAGCCATCAGCAAATCAGCTCCGTACTGGACAACAACCAGCAGCGGTAGACTCTCTTTCTCTCTGTACCTCTCTCTCTCTCTCTCTCTCTCTCTCTCTCTCTCTCTCTCTCTCTCTCTCTCTCTCTCTCTCTCTCTCTCTCTCTCTGTACCTCTCTCTCTTACCTCGTACCACTCTTCTCTCTCTCTCTCTCTCTCTCTCTCTCTCCTCTCTCTCTCTCTCTCTCTCTCTCTCTCTCTCTCTCTCTCTCTCTCTCTCTCTCTCTCTCTCTCTCTCTCTCTCTCTCTCTCTCTCTCTCTCTCTCTCCCTCTCTCCCTCTCTCTCTTTGTAACTCTCTCTCTCTGTACCCCTCTCTCTTCACCGAGGGTCTGCTTGGTTTGGGTCAGGTGGCTGCACCAAGGGTGAAAGCAGAATTCCATCCTCTAAGGGGGCTTTCACACTAGCCATTCGGGGTCGAATCCGAGCACGATCGCACCAAAATAAGTGTGATGAGAACGCTCCCCCCCGTCACCGGGGACGCTGATTCGCTCCAAGCCGGGACCGCTTGAAAAGGTGGTGTCGGGTGCGTGCCAGCGTCCCCGACGACGGAGCGGGGCGTGGTGTGCAAGCTAACCGTACTAAAACACGGAAGAGGCTTGCTGTATCAACTTGCTGATTGGCTGATTGGCGATCGCAAAAACCAACTAGGTGCATACGTCACCTGCTGTATCGGAGTGTTGCTCTCCTCAATTGTGCCTGGGAGCGAACCAAGACTGTAGTGTGTACACAGACCAGAGGGGGGAGAGGGAGGGGTGGGGAGAGGGAGAGGGAGGGGGGGGGAGAGGGAGGGGGGGGGTTCGCTCCCGAGGACGGAGCGAGGACGGAGCGGAGCACCCGTTCCTAATGAGAAGACGCCCTAAGGCAGTGTTCTAACTGGGTCCTCCGGGATCCCCTTGGTAGCTGCCATTATGTGAGCAACAGGAGTTGAATTCCTGTTGAACTTTTCCCTCACCACGAGGACGGCAGGTGTTCGCGTAGCCCGCGATTGTTAATGTTAATTTATAATGCATGACCTGTGCACCACTGTGGTTTTCCCAGGGGGTGCACAGGTATATGCATAAGTTATACCGCATTCCAGCAGATAGTTATCTGCAAAGGGATGCGATTGGCGGGCGTAAGCGCTGGAATTGGAAATGCTATGTGATGATTATTAACCACATTATAATGCTTCCCAAAATATTTACACACTAGAAACCACCGCCTACAAATGCAATTAATTAGAGAGACTTTCACTGTGACACTTCCAGTGCAAACTTTAAGCACAATAGTTTGACAAAGAGCAACATATTTAATAATTCAAAACGCCACAGTAATAAGACCCAAAATACGTTTGAATTAAATGAGATGTTTGTCATTATCCTCAACGGCAGTGAGAACTACGTATGCATGTTTCCCGCTTAATCACTTTAAACAGCAGTGGTCCGTGGAGGAAAAAAACTGCCTCCACAGAAGGTCAAACTGCTAGCATAGCCTTGATAACAATAGCTAACGTCAGGATGCCACTTTCTAAAAACAGTGTAGTGGAGACATTTTTGTTTTTTCTCTTGTTTTAGTTGATGGAGTCATGT
>CM050999.1:24684881-24737381 GCA_027704905.1 Muraenolepis orangiensis
AGTAGGCTACATGTTTCTCACAATTGATTAGCTTTGAAACTGCCATTCCTTTTAAAAATCAGTTTGCACATATGACAGTAAGATGATGTGAGTTTAAGGACGACCATATCTCAAATATGGCATGTGTAGACATCACTCTTTCATCCAGGTGTAACTTACACTACAGATAAGTGAGAACAGTTAAGTATGATTATTTATCTTTAAGGTGGAGCCTGAGGCTCAGGGCACACCTTCTCACTTCTTTTCTCTTAGGCCAGTGGTTCCCAAACCTTTAATGCAGAGCCCCCCATTTTTAGATTACAAAAATCTCAGCCCCACCCACCTGCATGCACCCACATAAAGACACTCTCAGACACATCCTTTGCTTGCACACTCCTATAAAATGTGTTTATAACATTGTCTGCAATTATTATAGAACTGTAACGGTAAATCTAAATAAGAACAAGTCACCCCACGCATAAATATTTATTCTGGGCATTAGCCGCCTTCCGTGGGGAAGACATCAGATGACAGACGGACGGTCGGCCATAGGTCGGTCACACACAATGTATCTCTAAAAGCAGATGTTTCGAAAGACCACCTGGCAATCAAAAACCTGCTGCTGCTGACACTGATCCTGCCTCACGAAGACGACTGCCAGATGTCTCCCAGATTGGACGTGGGAAGGGTACAAAACATCAGCTACACAGCAAAGAAAGTGTGTGCGTGCCAAGAGAAAGAGAGAGAGAGTGAGAGAGAGAGCGAGAGAGAGAGAGCGAGAGAGAGAGAGAGAGAGAGAGAGAGAGAGAGAGAGAGAGAGAGAGAGAGAGAGAGAGAGAGAGAGAGAGAGAGAGAGAGAGTGCATATGTTTGTCTGCAGATGTCTCCCAGAGTGGACGTGGGAAGGGTACAAAACAACAGACACACAGCAAAGAAAGTTTGCCCGTGCCGAGAGAGAGAGAGAGAGAGAGAGAGAGAGAGAGAGAGAGAGAGAGAGAGAGAGAGAGAGAGAGAGAGAGAGAGAGAGAGAGAGAGAGAGAGAGAGAGAGAGAGAGGTGCGGGTCCCTGACTTTGCTCTTTAGCTCACAGGCTCTTCTGGGAGCTCTGTGAGGCCGATGTTTGCCAAGGGGATGCTCTGATTGCAACTTTCTGTAGTGTGGTAAACGTTCAAAATCTAACTGAAAAATAGATATTTGATATGACTTAATGGACATTTAAAATCATTAGCACTCATTACTACTTACAATAAAATGTAACACTAAACTCCATTTCTATGTGATCAAGTTAGCCTGCTTTGTACCTCACCTCAAGGTATTCTGGAATCGCCATGTCTCCTAGAAAACATTCACAAACGATTCACAACCTCCAAAATGAATTGAAAATAAAAATATATATTTTTGGATTTATTTCCCATTTGCCTTAGGTTTGCCATTGTGTGTTTATAATCAGAATTAGAATCATAGTGCCTTAATTGTCATTTCACAAATACATTTCACAATTGCCCTATCTACAGTAGTGCAATTAAGAAAACATACAGTATATACTACGGATTTTCAGGTGCTTTCTCAACATTGCTCATCTTATCTGGAATTACTGACTATCAAGTGTCGCCCTTTTTACTTGCCGAGGGAAATCTCCGCTATTCTCATGTCGGCGGTTTACATCAAACCACGGGCTGATGCGAACATCGCATTGGACAAACTTTACATTGAAGTGAGCAAACTTCAGAATCGCTACCCCGAGACAGTCCCCATTGTAGCGAGGGACTTTAACCACTGCAATTAAAAAAATGTATTACCAAAATACTATCAACAGATCTCATGTCCGACCAGACAGAACAAGACTCTTGATCACTGTTACACCACCATTAAGCACGCTTATCGTGCTGTTGTGCGGCCGGCTTTCGGCAAATCAGACCACGCTTCCGTGCTTCTACTTCCAGCTTACAAGCAGAAGTTGAAGTCCACGCCCACAGTTGTAAAGAACAGACGATGCCGTACTACACCTGCAAGGGGGGCTAGAAATAACTGATTGGTGTGTATTCAAGACCACTGACCTTGATGTGTATGCAGATCATGTCACAGCATACATTAACAGGCTAGTGGAAGAATGCATCCCGACCAGGTCTGTTCGCTCATTTCCGAACCGCAAACCATGAATGAATGCTGACATACGGAACAAACTTAAGGAAAGGAGTCCCGCTTTCACAACAGGCGACTCCGGTCTCTACAAGAAGGCCAAGTACGAATTCAGAAAAGCCATCAAGAAGGTTAAATTGGATTACAAAAGCAAATTGGAATTACAGTTCGAGGGCTCTGACACCAGACGTATGTGGCAAGGTCTGAGAGTCCACTCCAACTACAAGGGGAGCTCAGGGGCAGTCACCAACAACGACCCTACTATGTTATGGACTTCCTGGCGGGCAGGCCTCAAGTGGTGAAGATTGGGAACAACATCTCATCCACTCTGTTCCTCAACACCGGAGCACCCCAAGGCTGCTGCCTCAGTCCCCCACTGTACTCGCTGTACACACATGACTGTACTGCCACGCACAGAAATAATCGGATTATTAAGTTTGCAGACGACACCACAGTCATCGGTTTGATAACTGAGGACGATGAAACGGAGTACAGAGATGAGGTGGTCCAGCTGCGCGGTGGTGTGAGGACAACAGCCTCGCACTGAATGTCAGCAAGACCAAGGAGCTCATCGTGGACTTCAGGAGCCACCGGGGCACACACTCCACCATCAGCCTACGGGACACCGGTGGAAATTGTCAGCTGCTTCCGTTTCCTGGGACTACAGATTTCCGATGAGCTGGCGTGGACACGCGAAGTTATGCTGAAGAAGGCACAGCAGCGCCTCTATGCTCTGTGGTGCCTCAAAAAAAGCGATATAGGCCAGAGGTGGCTAGTGAACTTGTACCGTGGCACCATAGAGTGCGTCATGATCGTACGGCAACACCACTGCAAGGGACAAGAAAGCCATCTAGAGGCTCGAGAGGACGGCAGAGAAGATCATTGGGTGTGCACTTCCATGCATTGAGGAGATCTTTAGGACCAGATGTCGGAAGAAGGCCATGTCATCATTAAGGACTGTAACCACAGTGGGCATGATCTCGCTCTCTGGAGTCCTGCCACTTTCACTTTCATAACATTTCATGTCATTAACATCACACCTACATACTTTGCTGGACCTTCTGGACTCATCACAGTTACTGCACTGTACTGCACTGTATTCATGATGCTGCTGCACTACTGGCACTTTAAATGCTTGGAAAGATTTTTTTTGTAAAAAAACAAAAAAACATGTACAAACCAGTGAAGTCACTTTGCTGCACATTTTTGTTTATTTTATTGTATATATTATTCTTATTTTATGGTGTTTTTAAGATTTATACTGCGGGAGGGAATGGGGAGTAAGCATTCCTATGTACTACAAATACAAATCTTGTATTTTTTATCTTGAGTAACTAATCGGCAAAAACATACCATTCTTTACATTATACAGCACTTGTATATGTTTTTATATTTTTGTTATTTGTATGATATATATATTTATAATCAACCCACTAGATATTTCCGAACACTGAAGCTGATTATTGTTGGGTGTAACACAAAGTGGAATGCACTTAGTTAGGAATTTGAGAAAGCTTAATGAGAGTCCATTTATCTACATCCTTAGACTGCCATCTTATAAAACACTCCCTAGAATACATTGATTAACAAAAGCACTTTGTTTAACCCTTGTTATGTGCTAAATGAGCCGAGCTAGTATTACTGTTTTCTAATAAAAAACAAAACTAAGTGGTTCCCTCCCTGTACCTTTTTTACCTTCTGGGACTAATGCAGGTTTAATGCAGTGTGTTTAAGTACAGTGTCACTGGTTATGTTACTTAAACAGCATCCTGCTACCCACTTGGCGGCCTCCATTGCATGTGCACTAAACAGCTGTCCAACTTTATGAATCAAATTTATTACAATTAAGGTGAACTGAGTTCAAACTCGTTATTTTCCGACGAGGCGTCTCTCTCTCTCTAAAAAAGCATAACATGTTGGACACAAGAAGAAGAGCACATCGCTTCACAGGTTCCAGGTCGTCCGTCTCGGCGGGACTGATAAGCTCTTCCTTCTCCCTTTCTTTCTTTCGTTCACTTGCTTGCTGGCTCTGTTTCATACATCTACCGCAGGGGACAGCTCACAATCAAGCGCGACTCCAGCTGCCCACCTCTGCCCCGCTATCAGGGGGTAGAATCAGTATGGTGGTGACAGCACCATCACCGTCACTTGCTTGTCTTGCATCGTCATTGCTTGACAAAAACAGACCACGCCCACTGAGGTCACAGCAGTACATCAGCAAAGCGGAGGAAATTGACTGTGTCTCGAAGATAGCACCGTAAAAAGATGCTATTTTTTTCGAGAGAGTTAGAAATTAAGCCCAAAACTTGAATTAGTTAAGTGAGTTCAATACAACAGCACTACAAGCAACGGGGTGTCGTTTACCCAACTATTCTCTCGCCCAAATTAGGTATGTTAGTATCAGGGCGCACTTAGTCGCTCAAAACTCAATACGTCAATAACTCAGTAATTACCGCTCTTGGTTGTGGTGGAGAGATGCGTTACACATGATTAGTTTGATAAGTCCGTGAGCTGGATTATAGAGTTTGACATGGCACTTGAACTCATTGAACAGTTTGAGAGCAGTGAGACTGTGACTATTGTCATTGTGTGTCTATTAACAATAGACACACAATTTGTTGTGTCTACTGGGTTAGATGATGGCAGACGTGTAACAATGGCCAACACCTTCAGGCCCCTGCTTTAGGGCTCACTATAGAGCCCTGCTCTACAGTACACGCTGCACAAGGGCTATAAGCATGAGAGAGAGAGAGAGAGAGAGAGAGAGAGAGAGAGAGAGAGAGAGAGAGAGAGAGAGAGAGAGAGAGAGAGAGAGAGAGAGAGAGAGAGAGAGAGAGAGACAGTGACAGAGAGTGTAGGTTAATTTATAGCACTTATGAACACAGGGGAGCCTGTGGATCTCCGTCGCGCCGTGGCACTGACAGCTGAGTGGGGGGGTTGCATGATGACAGGCGAGACTCAATGACGATGTCCCTTTGGAGGCTCGAGGTGTTTTTTCTCGTAAGCCCTCCCCTTCCTCCCTCTCTCTCTCCTTCCCACCCCCGCCCTCCCTCCCGTGTCAGTATGGATTCATAAACTAATTCGGTCTTGAAATATGAAAATAAAGCACCGGGCAAATCATGCATGAATAACACAAGAACCAGTCTTTTGCCTTGTTTGAGTCGCGAAATACAAGAATAGATCAACTTTTGATAGAGAGATTGTGTTGTTGTTTTGGAAATGCAACCGGCTGCAACTTCACTTTATTCCCAATCACGCTGGGAGCTCGGAGGCGCCCGCAACAACAGGCTCCCAATCACAACCCAGGAAATGAGCTGATGACACAAGTAAGGACAATCTACATGGGGTAAATGATCCTGGTGAGCCCCTCTGGTCTCCACATTTGTAACGTCTTTACTGCCAAGGGCTTTCATAATGAGCATTCGTTATCCCACCTGATAGTTCTCACCCCCCCGTCCCCCCCGTCCCCACATTTGAGCAGGTCTACCGCCACGGTGTCCAGTTGGCTTGCAGACGTCAAAACCTTCGGCTCAGAAATGTAAGTGAGGATATGGATATATATATATATATAGGGTGGAGTCACGCACCATTACACCAGCCTGCTGCTCTCAGGTATGCGGTTAATGGCAGTTAAGAGAGCCTGCCATGGGTGCCAATTGCTCAACAAGGCCGATCCATGTTAAATAAAGGTAATAAAGGATGTAATAATAATAATATTAATAATAATGTAAATAAAGGAATCAACACAGCTTTAAAAGGTCCGCCGCTCAATGCCTTTAAGTCAACCAACCGTTCCATCCCCAGCTGAGCTCAATAACATTGTTAGCGACATCAGGCATTAGTCGTGATCGTTAAAAAAAACCCATGCACAACATGTATGTATACTGTATTATACCTGTGTGAGTTAAGTCTAATAGAGGCATCATTTTTCACATTCACAACACAGATAGGGCCTGATTTGAAGGTAAGGCAGTAGACGCATGAGTAAAAGTGTTCACCCCTGTCCATTAATTGAAGGATCAAATACATCTTTCATACTGAGCGATGTCCACCTTGTTATACAATTTCACTTCATGACTGTTAATGCTGTCTCTGAGATACTTCAAATATGCTTAAAAAAATACTAATTACACTTGGATTGGGGCAAATCTCACCTGGTCTTGTTACCGAACATATACAGGTACATACAACATATAGTAAACTCAGGGGCATGCAATTGACATTTTCTGCAAACTCGATCTTAACTGAAAGATAATAAGAAAACACAAAAAAATGAATGATTTCATGCTAGAGCACAGTAGTTGAGAATCCTGAGGCCCAGAGATGCGGGGACTGATGCGAAGTGACATGGACACTGGTTTGACACAGTGGTGCCCCTTTGCTTTTACACAGTGGTGCCCGTTTGTTTTTCGAATGTGTGTGTGTGTGTGTGTGTGTGTGTGTGTGTGTTATGTGTGTGTGTGTGTTTGTGTGTGTGTTTTTGTGTGTGTGTGTGTGTGCACGGCCTGCACACGGCTCCTCTGCTGGCAGCCTTCTGTGCTAGTGCCTGGGCACATTTATTTAGGTGTCATAACAGCGGAAGAGTTATAAATGAGCTGCAGTGTTGTCAGGAACGAGGGGGGGGCACTGGGACGGATTGTAAACCTGCTGCTAAACCTTGTGTCAGAAACAGTGGGAGGATGGAGGCCGCAGTCCCAGAAACACTGCTGTTTGCTGTTATCCCGGAGACAACAATATGAACTATCATTGATCGTAGCACCCTTACCCTAACCCTAACCCTAACAACAACAACAACGTCAAAAACAACATCAAAAAAGGTTGTAAGACCTCCATCACCGCTAGACAAGTCTGGGCTCAGATTCACTATGACATACACACACATAAACACACACACATGCGTGCACACACACACACACACACACACCGCCACACACACACACACACACACATACACAAACATACGCAGGCACACACGCATGCGCACACACACACGCACGCATGCACACACACATGCACACACGCACTAGAAAATCACAAAATTACACAGATGTCAAACCTTGAAATCCTGATCATTCCCAGGGCAAACTGTGTTGTCATGCAACATTGCCATGGATGCACAAATGGATGCGCTTTACACACATCAGCATTCATCGCAATGCAAAACACAATAATAACCTGTGACGCATTCCAAGAGCAGGCCAACATCAAAGAAGAGGAAAGAGTGCGACACAAACACACACACACACACACACACACACACACCAGACAAAGTCCCTTAATGATGGAGGAAGAAATCTTGAGAAGGAGTCTGAGATCCCTCCTTCAAGGGATTGTTCAGAAGTGCAATGGGTGCAATAAGTAACAAGATATATATAGTAATGTACACAGTAAAGTACAAAGAAAATAATATACATATAATAAACACGATATAAAAATATTCAAATGAGAATGAAATTTGTGTGTGGTGCTTGCCGGTATCCGTGGACGTGGACTTCAGGAGCCACCGGGGCACCCACTCCACCATCAGCCAGGACGGGACACCGGTGGAAGTCGTCAGCTGCTTCCGTTTCCTTGGGCTACAGATTTCCGATGACCTGGCGTAGACACGCAACATGGAGGTCATGCGGAAGAAGGCACACAAGTGCCTCTATGCTCTGCGGCAGAGATGATCATCGGGTGTGCACTTCCATGCATTGAGGAGATCTGTAGGACCAGGTGCCGGAAGAAGGCCATGTCCATCATAAAGGACTGCAACCACCCTGGGCACCATCTCTTCTCCCACCTACCGTCTGGTCGCCGGTTGCGCAGCATCCGTACAAGTACTAGCAGGTTTAAGGATAGTTTTTATCCACAGGCCTATTGAAGTGCTAGGACTGCTGCCACTTTCACTTTCATAACATTGTCATTAACATTACACTTATATACTTTGCTGGACTTTCTGGACTCATTAAAGCTACTGCACTGTACTGCACTGTATTCATGATGCTGCTGCACTACTGCACTTTAAATGCTTTTAAATATGTTTGCATATTTAACAGATGTTCATACCATCAGTCAGTCACTTTGGTGTCCTTTTTTTTTATTGTATATATTATTTTGTATGGTATTGTTTTTTGAGATATTTACTGCAGGAGGGAATGGGGAGCAAGCATTCCAATGTACTTGTTACAAATGGCAAATCAATATCTTGTTGTTTGTATCTTGTATGTTTAGCAAACAAAGGGGGTCGGGGGTCTGTGTATAGTGGCATCTAGCGAGCGCCGTTATGTTCCTCACTAATCCCTGTTGGATAGCAAACGCAGGGAGAGGCATAATCTGCAACAGACTGAATAAACACACTGGGCTCCTATCCGTCTTTGTAAAACACAGCGGAGTGCTCACACATACACACGGTGGCCCAAAAACACACACACACACACACACACACACGCAAACAGACAGACAGATGCGCAGAGAGAAACACAGACGCATAAGACGCATATATACACACACACACACACACAGATTTCGTGCATATAGTGCTGAGGTGTGTCTCTAGCTTATGGCTGTTTTGGCCAATACCATTTCAAACTCAGCGTTGCTTAATGTTTCACTGGTACATTGTCATAGACCCATTTCTGATTTAGCTTCTGGGGAAAAAAGGGGAACACTGTGTGTGTGTGTGTGTGTGTGTGTGTGTGTGTGTGTGTGTGTGTGTGTGTGTGTGTGTGTGTGTGTTTGTGTCAAGTCAATTATAATTGTATAGCCCAGTTCATCCCATCCTAATAGTATATTTAACTGTGTCGTATTATAAAAGCAAAAACCATGTTTTACTCTTTGAACCTCTTTCTCTGTAAACGTTCTCTGTGCCGTGATGACATTGAAAAAAAATCCAATAACTAATCGTTGGAAGTCTGGATCATTGTTCACACCGCCGAGGTCTGACATGAAATAGCCTTTAACATATGTTATAATATTATGATCAAATACAATCTCCACGATCCCTTCTAGTATTATAATGACAGCATGTTTATGAGGGGCCAGCTCTTTTCTCCAACACTGGATGAACTTTCATCCCTAATTACAATGGCAATTACATTTTTTGGGAGTCAATCCTCAAAAACTGGAAAAAAACTAGAGGCTCCTCAGTAGAGTGCATACCACTGCCACACCAAAAAGTCCCCTGGATCTGGACTCTGATCCGGATATGCTACACAATTATAATATAATTATCAATTATCAACTGTTCCTTGGCCCATTAGTAATCAATCCATCAAGTTTTGTCTAATTTGTCTAAAGTTATCTTGCTTATAACAGAAACAGATAAAACAAACAGGGGGGAAACTCAAACCTTCATCCATCTTCCATGACGGAGATAAGAAAATTGCCGTCATTGGAAACAATTAATGTCAACTGTTACTAAAGTTTTTGCATAATTTAAAGAAATACGTAAGAAATAGTGTAAAATTCTAAAAAAAAAAATTTTGCCAGTCTCCGCCAACCAGTTAGTCAAGGTTGTACTACACGCCAAACTTGGGTCCTTTTCGTGCCGTATAAGGGCCATTTGGGTTGAACTTCAACACTTCAACCAACTGACGCCGATGCTGGGAAGCTACACTAACGCAGTCAGCATCAAACAGACAGTACACATAATCAGTGTGGTGAAACTAGCCTGTCTTTATGACGGTCTAAATGTGTGTGGACGTGTGGAGCTTTGCCTGGGCTGTGGTTAATGTAGAATTGTAGATGACTGTGTCCAAGAGAGAGTTTTAAGCTTCTCTAACGTCACAGTGTTTGGCATACACAAAACGCAACATGGCTCTTCATAAGGCTCATATTCAATGATGCATACTTAGCTTGGGAAAACATCTCCCCCTCGTTCCCAGAAACTGATGACAAAAACAATGTGTTTTGGGCTCATGGTGTTTTTTTCCACCAAATGCCATATATAATGTTAGTGTTAGTGTACCCAACTAGTTGATTAGTAGTTGATCATAAAAACATGCAATATTCATTGTTACAAGGAAACTGGATGGCAAATCTAGTACATAGGAAATTTATTTGTAATTTGTGTGAACCACTGCGGGTGGAATTATTAGTGAGTAATGGGCAGAGCTAGTATCGAAGATATTAATTATGTTGATTACTTCTTACCACAAATTAGCCGACTGACTTTGTCTGAACAGCTGAACAGCACTAAATCCCTCTTGTGTCATTCCATCGCTCGCCCAATTACCAATGACGAGTTCCACGTCTCCCATCTCGCCTTCTATATTGAGCATTTAAAACTTAACTCTGTTCTTTTGCAACCAACAAACATGTTAGCAGTAGTTAGAATGTGTGATAAAGAGGTGAATTGCACTTCAGTTGGCGTATACATTTTTTTCCGGATATAGACAGCTATCAAAGGAGAACAACCAGGCATAGGTCATCATTAAGAGACATCACACTGACGTTAAGCACTTCACAAATTGAAAATAAAAAGTGAAAGGTCAGGCAGAAAAGCTTCTTAACGGTCATAATCCCTTGGTGAAGCTTTCAGGAGTTTTTGAAAAAATAAGACCATTCAAAACAAGTATTAATTAAATAAGTATTAATTAAGTATTAAATCAGACATTTTACAGTCAGTTTACACCTTAAAGAGTGGGCAGCCCAATACATTTTTAAGTAGAAGTCTTTTCTATTCTATTCATATTATTTAAATACTACTTGATGAAAAGACTACAATTTTGCACAAAAAGCAGGAATTAAATATTGCTGCCATGCATCATTTAATAATTGTATTTATTTTGCAAAATCACCATCCTGAATAATTTAAATATATATATATAACTTGGAAATAACCAGACGGACACATAAAGTGTGTCGAGTAATGGATGTTGGGCATGGGGAGCATGCATGGAACCCTTAAAAAGGCTGTGCAGAAACTGTGTGTGTGTATGTGTGTGTGTGTGTGTGTCTGTCTGTCCGTGGCACCAGGCAGTAGGCCACTATCGCAACTAGGTGCCTATTGACAAAGGCACATGAGAAGAATGAGGAGAATAGGAACTCCTTCTTGTTTTGTAAGCAAAAAAAAGGCCTAATGCGATCGATTAAACTAATGCTCACATATTGATGGTCAGTTTTTTATCAGTATATCATACAGCCCATGTGCGTTACACCCACACTGGAGCTCGGCTGGTCGTGCAGGGCAGGGTACCAAATGATAGCTCTATAGAGAGGGACAAGCTGCCCGACGGCTTCGCTTCGGCAGTCTCCTGGGCAGGTGTACACCTCTAGACACACAGGACGCATACCATCTCCGAGGCAGGTTACACCACAAGAAACACAGGACTCATACTGTCTCCTGGGCAGGTAAACGCCACTAGACACACAGGACTCATACCGTCTCCTGGGCAGGTAAACACCACTAGACACACAGGACTAAAACCGTCTCCTGGGCAGGTAAACACCACTAGACACACAGGACTCATACCGTCTCCCTGGCAGGTATACACCGCTTAAAACACAGGACTCATACAGTCTCCTGGGCAAGTATAGACTGCTAGACACACGGGACTCCAACCCAGGGCCGGCCCGCCGCACTGGCATTATAGATGTTCGTCTAGGGCGCTAAACTGTAGCGCAGTGGTTCCCAACCTGGGGGGCGCCAAAGATCGCAGGGGGGGCGCCAGGCCTCAGATGATTTGAGGCCTAATATCATATTTAGACTTAAAAAAAAAAAAAAATGTACATATCATTTTTATTTTTTTACATATAATTGTAACGCAATACATGATTCTCTACATTACAATAAAATATAGAAATTAATTGATTAATTAATTTTAATAAAAATTCTACAAATTAATCTGATACTCCTCCGATTCGCGCCAACATTGACGTTACTGTGTCAGCTTCCGTAGTAGTAACAGTTTGCTGTGCTTGCTAGCTAGCGACCAACTTCATAAGGTGAATATTTTGTCTTAAAATGTCTGAAAAACGTAAAGGAGATGACAGCTCATCTGCAATCAAAAAGAAAATGAGGACCTACTTAGAGAGCTATCTTAACTTAGGAGGAACGGACCAAACCCATGGAGGGAACGGACAAAACCCGCCCAGAGTGTGTGATATGCAGAGAGAAGCTAGCCAACGACAGCATGTAACCCTGCAAAATGAAGACACCAACAGACCATGCACCCAGAAACGGTCGGGCGTGATCGGGACTTTTTCATAAAGAAACAACAGCTTGCAAAGGCAAACTAGCCAATGGATTTCAGAACAGCGTTTGTTAGGGCTGGCAGCGATGTACAGAAGGCCACCGAGGCCTCTTTTGAATGTGCACTTTTAATAGCAAAGGCAAAGAAACCGCACAACATTGGCGAGCAGCTCATTAAGCCAGCTTGCATTAAAAAGGTGTTCACAACGACTTTAGACTGGCTGTCACTCACATTACACCTGACATTCCATCCCTGGCTGCGGGCATGCAAGCCCAAGGTTCACATTAATGAACCACTTGAACCTCGTCTTCTCTCTGCTACCTGTTCCATGGCAGACAAGCATTTGATTTAACTGCTTAATATGCCAGTGGGGGGGGGGGGGGGGTGCGCAAATTCCAACAGGAGTCATTTGGGGGGGCTCTGGGTGAAAAAGGTTGGGAACCCCTGCTGTAGAGGGAGCGCAGGGGGTGCACGCCAGATATATATATTTTTTTTAATTTTAATTATTATTATTTTTTTTTTATATATGTATATGTTTTGTTCTTTTTTTAGGCGCCCCCCAGATTATTATTTTGGTAGGCGCCCCCCAGATCAGGATTCATATGTTTTTTTGAGAATATGAAAAATAAAACGTAGGGGCGCCCCAAAACACTGCACTATGTTTTTTTGTGTTTCACGTGTCCTGCACCTGCACGGACGCGAGAGACGTATCGTCACATGCTGCTTGAACAAGAATTAAAACTTCACTGAGTCACTAAGAACATGAAGAGGGGCAACCCCAACAAAAAGCCTTCTGGGGCGCTGTTGAATTCTAACTAAAGCAAGTGTGGTTTGTGTTTTTGTATTTGTGTGTACATTTTCAATGTATACTATAGGACAGTAAACCAAAAATATCGTTTAAAACTGGAGAGATAAATAATATGAATAAATAAATGAATGTTAACTCGTAAAATAAGATATGAATGAACAACAAAAATAAAATAAGTTACATGTATTTGTTATTGGCTATGGTAGGTTACTTTTTCATATGGGTGTTTTAGAGTTCCCCTAGATCAGGTCTCTAGTAATTGTGTGCTCAAAGTGCACCAGATTGAAACATTTTACTTTAAAATGTTCAAAAAAATCTTCCCGGGGGGGCATACCCCCGGACCCCCCAAGAGGATGTGACGTCCACCCCCCACTTCAAACATGTTCATACAATACTGAATACATGAAGCCTTTTTGATGTATATAACCCATGTCAATAAGTTTCTGTTTTGTAGTGTATTTGTCTTTTGTAGAGATTTTTCATGTATTCTTTATATTCTATAGGGGGGGAGGGCTAAAATCTCGCCTAGGGCAGCAAATCTAGAGCCGGCCCTGCTCCTACCGGTGATCGCGGCTTTACTTCACCGTGTCACATTGCAAATTCAGAGCGTGAATATCTGCTGGATATACAATATCTTTCTTATATTTTAAAAACACTGTTCAAACTGCATACGCTGCTATTGAGGTGTGTCAATACTCTTTTAATTCACTTGTCGAACATGCAGGGAATTCGTTGAGGTTTTGTGTATTTAATGACATATCATGCTCTAAAACCATTCCAAAATACATAACATATGTTTGATGATTTACCTGTT
Source organism: Muraenolepis orangiensis (assembly GCA_027704905.1). Lineage (NCBI taxonomy): Eukaryota > Metazoa > Chordata > Actinopteri > Gadiformes > Muraenolepididae > Muraenolepis > Muraenolepis orangiensis. The sequence goes on from CM050999.1 coordinate 24,698,795, forward strand.
TACAAAATGTACTGTATATGATCAAATATTTTCTGTATGTAATAATCAAAAATAAAACAAGCTTAAAATGTTGAAAGAAAACATAATTTCTGTCAAGACTTGACAGATGCCAACGGCTTGTGGAACACAGTAAACCCTCTGGTCACCCAAGGTGAGCTAGCAGTAAAACAGTGCAGTGTGCAGGACAGCATATCCACACATCCAGAGCCTCCGTGTTATCTAACCCAGCCCCGGTTCTCTCCATCCCAGGCTGGCGTGGCCACCGAGCCCCTGTGGGTAGTAAAGGTTATCCCCCTGAGACCCGGGACTGCTTGGGGGTGAAGGGACGCTTCAAGGGGTTCCTGAGGCCAGCCCCGTCAAGCCCGTATCTGCCTGCTGACGGACCTTGAATGAAATAGACTCAACAAATCAAGTCTATTTTCAGCTTTGAAGACCCTGTGGTTCTTGATACTGTGGCAGATATTCTACTGCAGTGATTTAACAGTTTAGGAAGAAGACTGAGGTAGAATTGCTTATCCATAATTATTCAGTTGGTGGCGCCACCGTATATGCAAGAAACCCCCCAAAAACAGCTGCGCAATATGGAAATATGGCAATCTAACTCAATTCACATCAAAATAATATGAGCAATTATATGGCTTGGCACACTATTCATTCACAATTGATCAACTGCGCTTGTTTCAAAATAAACTTAATTGTGAATCCCAATTATAAATGTGTTTGGCAGGCTTAGGTACAAAGCCAAAGAGACGGAAAGAGAGGAAAAAAGTGGAAAGCTGACTCTAAATGTGCAGTCTACCTAACTGCAGAGTGAGTTTAATAATTATGATTGGGTTTAACATTTCCTCCAAGGAGTTTCTCCTGGACACTGCTAAGAATGATTGGCCAGCTGTTTAAACCGGAATATCATGTCAAAAAAACCTTTCCTTGTCTATCGATTCCCTGTTCACACAGGAATTCACATGAATGCATGGTCACACACATGCCACTCAACACACACACAGCCCGCTCAACACACACACAGACACACATAGGCTATGGCAGTGTTTTTCACCCTATTTTGAGCCAAGGCACATATTTTACATTTTAAAATATCCTGCGGCACACCAACAACAATAATAGTTACAAAATGACTAGGGGAATAAAAGTTACTTTTCTGAAATGCATTGCAGAAATGGAATCAAGACCTGATAAAGTATCATCAATTCATAACTATTATATGGATATATATATTTTTTACAGATCAAATCAAATAATGACAATATTTTCTAGCCTTTACGACCCTGGAATAACTTCATCATTTCACGTGACGCTATTCAACCAATGAAATGGCTGCAGTCAATGAGCGAGCAAATTACAACACACACATACACACACACATACAAACACACACACACACACACACACACACACACACACACACACACACACACACACACACACACACACACACACACACACACACACACACACACACACACACACACACACCACACACACACACACACACACACACACACACACACACACACACACACACACACACACACACACACACACACACACACACACACACACACACACACACACACACACACAGACGGAGAGAGAAACAGTCTAAGTAATACCTCAGAAAGTTAGACAGCGAAAACTCTTACATGTTCATTCTTCCCATGGGCAAACCCAGTATGTCTCATTTGTTCTGTGGCGACTCATAAAATCGTTAATGTGAAGCAGCACTACGAGATAAAGCACACATCTTTTGAGCAATCGTACCCAACCACAATAAAATAAACAATCTAGGATCCCAATATGATCGATCTGTATCACTAGCTTTCGGCAGTACTGCAGGGATTTTTGCACATGAGAAAAGTGTAAACAATTATTTTGCATCATCTGATCGGCTTTTCTGATCGGCCGTTTTTGAGAGCTCTGATCCGAGCTCCAATCGATCGATAATGGTCGACGGCTGATCGATCAGAGCGTCCCTACAATAGTAGTTTGAACAATACGGTGTTTAATTACTCTGCCAGTCACTACATTGCAGGCACAGACGCACATCCATGGCAAATGATTTGCAGTAACTAAAACAAATGTATTTTGACTAATTAAGTGAATTTGGATTATTTCCCAGATCGGAGAGAGAGAGAGAGAGAGAGAGAGAGAGAGAGAGAGAGAGAGAGAGAGAGAGAGAGAGAGAGAGAGAGAGAGAGAGAGAGAGAGAGAGAGAGAGAGAGAGACCGACATTCTTTAGCGTTAGTCAATTACCGAGTGGTACTCTCTCTGTACGGTTGGAGATGGTGGCAGCAGAGTGCTTGAACCCAATCAACAACCCACCATCCTAGTCTATTCTAAATAACCAAGGAACAGTGGTGGGAAAAAAACAGCTGCATAATCAACCTCATTATCAGTAATAAGGGGCCAGGAAGGGGCGAGATTATTTAAAAATAAGGTTTCTCCAGATGGAGCCCGTTTACCTGCACAGCAGAGACATTAGAGAGAGAGAGAGAGAGAGAGAGAGAGAGAGAGAGAGAGAGAGAGAGAGAGAGAGAGAGAGAGAGAGAGAGAGAGAGAGAGAGAAAGAGAGACACACACATCCCCCCCCCCCCCCACACACACACACACACACACACACACAACAGACCGACACACTGGTGGAAATCTTGCCTGAAGGACTATAGACCTGTAGCCCTCACCTCGATTGTCAGCAAATGCTTCGAGAGGTTGGTCAAGGACATTATTTGCTCTGTGTTACCTGCGACGCTGGACCCATGGCAATTTGCATATCGTCAAAACAGATCCACGGACGACACAATTGCCATGGCCCTCCACACTGCCCTTTCCCACCTGGAGGGAAAGAACTGTTATGTGCGAAAGCTGTTTGTGGACTACAGCTCAGCGTTCAACACGATAGTTCCTGCCAAGCTCGACACCAAGCTTAGAGGTCTAGGCGTACCCAATCCACGTGCAGCTGGATACTGGACCTCCTGTCGGACCGCCGCCAGGTGGTGAGGATGGGCAGCACCACCTCAGAGCCACTGACCCTCAACACGGGAGCCCCCCAGGGATGCGTGCTGAGCCCTCTCCTCTACTCCCTCTTTACCCACGACTGCATGGCTATGCACAGCTCCAACGTCATTATCAACTTTGCTGACGACACGACAGTGATGGGCCTGATCGTCGGCGACGACGAGACACCCTACAGGGAGGAGGTTGGATCGCTGGAGCAGTGGTGCCAGGAGAACAGCCTCGCCCTCAACATCAAGAAGACCTGATCAAGAAGAGCTGATCGTGGACTACAGGAAGCCGAGAGGAGAGCACAGCCCTATCTCCATCGACGGTGTTGCAGTAGAGAGGGTCAGCAGCTTCAAGTTCCTCGGCGTGCACATCGCCGAGGACCTCACATGGTCCACACACACCGCACACGTGGTGAAAGGGCCCAACAACGCCTGTATTTCCTCAGGCATCTGAGGAAATTCAGCATGGGCCCCCGCATCCTGAGAACATTCTATACCGGCATCATCAAGAGTGTTCTTACAGGGTGTGCCTTGTACGGGAACCGCACTGCACTCAAGCGCAGAGTGCTTCAAAGGTTGGTGGGGACGGCCCAGTATATTGTTGGAGGTGAGCTCCCCTCCCTCCTGGATATATACAATCAGCGGTGCGTGGCCAAGTCGTGGCTTCACAGCGTGGCTCGTCACATCTCGCTTCTCCTCCTCTTGCACGCCTCCCCTTTGCACGCCTTTCCCCACGCCTCCCCCCTTCCACACTTTCACTCCGCACGCCTTCCACCCACGCCTCTCCCCCCCTCCGATGCCTCCCCCTCACGCCTTCAGATCTTCATTACTTTGGCCCGGGGAGGATCTTCTGACTTATCTTCCGTCAAGGGAGAAAGGTGTAATCAAAATGAATTTCTCAATGACGCAGCAGTAACGTGAACATGACTGTGAAGCAGCAGACAGGTGAAGCTTGCTATACCGTGAGCCATATGGGGAGCTAAGGCTCTCTGTGACCAGTGCAAGATTTCATAACAAGAGCCGACGCAGCTGTGAATATTGAAATGAAAAGAAGGAGTTAATTAGTTAAAGCAAATGCACTCAATATTTACTCAAATACATATTGTAATGTACTCAAACATAGTCTAGCCACATAACAAACATACACACACACGCACACATTGATCTGTAAACGGTGGTAGATCTGCATGGAGCCGGGAGACTGAGAGACCATTCTGCTGTCGTGTTCTGCGATCTCTGTCGTCTTTGGTTCTCATTTAAAATAAGGTCCACACGTGGAGCATCACCAATGCGGACTTTGGAGCGGGAACATCTGATTAGGGCTCATGAGCTTATGGCGGGAACACGACATGAATCCTAAACACACAACCAGGAGACCCCGCTTGCTGTGTGTTTGTGCGTGTGTGTGTGTGGTGTGTGTGTGTCTGTGTGTGTGTGTCTGTGTGTGTCTGTCTCTGTTGGTGGTCTGTCGTCTGTGTGTGTGTCGTCTGTCTGTCTGTCTGTCTGTCTGTCGTCTGTCTGTCTGTGTGTCTGTGTGGTCTGTGTGTGTTGGCTGTGTATGTCTGTGTGTGTCTGTCTGTGTGTGTCTGTTAGCGTGGGTGAATTTCGCTTGAGTGGTAGTGTATGTTTAGTAGAGGTTCCTAATGTGAGCACGTACCCTGGCCCTCAGAAGAAGGTCACCGTGGTCGGACCGGCGACGTAAATGTCAGCGTGTCAGCCAGACAGGGACTTACAAGGGGCCTCTTTCTCGCTCTCTCTTTTTCTCTGCTTCACCTTCACTCTCATTTATACAAACACAGAGCGAGCGCAAAATCAACCCACAATAGAAAAAAAAGAAAAGAAAGAAGAAGAAGAAGAAGAAGAAGTAGTAGTAGCGGTAGTAGCGGTAGTAGCAATAGATGTCCATGCGCACACACACACAATTCATTCAAATTCCAACGCTTATTATTCTTCTGAGAGACCAGGAGGGCCCGTTCCTCTCGGCCCAAGGAAGGGGAGTGGTCAGGGGGTGGAGCTTCCTTAGGTTGTGGTTAATGTCAAGGCTGTGTAAGGGGAAAACACTTGCTTTCTCCCAGAGGACGTAGAGGTGCTTATCTGGACAACCCCCCTATTACAGGTGAGAGACGGGAACAAAATGGATATAAATTACATCCAGTCAGGCGGCTAGGACCCTTCCCCCCTCCACACCCTCCTCCCCCCATCATGTCCCCAACCAGTTGTTCTGCAGTTTGATCTACAGCACAGGTCACCTTGTCATGCCACACCCAATATGCCCAACAGTATGCACTACCACCCCCATCTACCACCCGCACAACTGCACACACACACACACACACACACACACACACACACACACACACCCTGTAACAATCACAAATCACCACATGGCAGGTGTGTGTGTGTGTGTGTATCAGGGTTTCCGCTAGGATTTTTTCTTGCCGGTCAAGTGTCCGGACAGATTTTATTTTACCGGACAAATTCGAAACTTACCGGTCATGTTTCAAAAACAGTCTATATTACAAACGCAACTATAATGTACACCTAGATTGACGAAAGAATGACAAAGACCTCAAATAAATTAGACTATTTTGTCACGGTTACGGTGGTTGGCAGGGGGCGTGGCCAAGCCACGTGCGCTGGCGGTGCACACACACTCCTGTCAACAAGTGTCAGCTATTGCCGCGTCTAATTGTTAATCCCCTCACCTGGGGTATATATACCCTGGCTTCCCGTTACCCCAGTGTGAGGTCGTACGTCGAACTGCACGTCATACGTTGTTCTTGTTACGTCGTACATTCTGGACGGAATCGCCACGTCGATCCTTAGGCCTTTAGGCCTAAAGGATCCCGATCCCTTGCCTGTCCCGTGTCACCCGCCTGTCTCGCGTTACTCTCGATACGAGCTCCCCGGTCATTATAATTACCTGTCTGGTACCTGTCGCTACTCGACCTCCCGGTACCCAGACTCCTCTCCCGTCCCGGACTACTCGCCGGTCTACTACCTGCCGGTGCTCCGCGGATCGACCTCCCGGTACCCAGACCCCTGGACTGTCCCTGATCACTCTCTGTGTTGTGTTTGAGTTGTGTTGTGCTTTAAATAAAGCTTTATGTTATAGCTCCACTGTCTTGGTCTGCGTTCTGGGTCCCACCGACCAATCCCACTCGTGACATATTTAATGAACAACAAAACAAACTAGAACGATTGAGCAAAACCTCATTAGCCGCAAAAATCACAAGGCTATTTCAAAACACCTGTAACATCTGTAGTCCGTTTTAACATAGGCTACATGGCATCACATTGACCCTGTAGGCTACCAGGCAACTTTTAGCTTTCTCCTTAATTTCATTGCGGCAAAGTCCTCTGCTGCCGAGCTGAAATCAAAGGTGTCTAATGTGTCTTTGCAGCTTGCAATCCGCATAAGATCACTCTCTCCTCCTCCAGACGACTCCGCAGTGATGTTTTCAAACCATTCTGCAGGGAGAAGCCCCTCTCTGCTGGCACGCTTGACACAATTGTAGCCCGTGTGGCCCAGTCGGGGTACAGCTCGCTGAACTCACAAATGACCACTTGGCAAGTTGTCGCAATCATTAAAGCCCCATAGCCGTGGAGCGGCCATCACTGCACCTGCATCTCGTCGGGCGCGCTTGACGTCATGAGAGGGGCGGCAGCTGATTGGTCACTTCATGACCAAAACCCAACATTATTACCGGACATTTTGACCGGCAGGTTTTTTAATTACCGTTTTTTTATAATTTTTACCCGCTAAAAACCGGTAAATACCGGCTAACGGAAACCCTGGTGTGTATGTGTGTGTGTTTGGGTAGGGGGCTGCGACGGTTCCGCCTCAACATTCTCCATGACAGCTGGATGACACTTAACCTTCACCTCCAAAATACGATGTCTAAATGTCCTAAAAGGACCACTTTAGGGGATCTCCATGCCGCACGCCATCGCCATGTCGCACTCGCCAAGTATGATTATTTGCAATTACCACTGTGTGCAGTCATTTTGATCATCGGAAAAACCATGCAATCGTGAGGCTGACTGGCGTGCAATCGTGAGGCTGGCTGGCGTGCAGCCCAGAGAGGAGTGAGGGGTCACGTCACAACAGGGGAATAGCACTTCCATAAAGCTTGTGGTGCGATATTCATCCACGAGGAGAAACATGCCAAGGCCTTCAAATGTACCCGACTTGAATGTGTGCAGTTAATGCTCGCTAGGGTTATTTTGTGTTTCCCTTTTACCACTAAGGGGGACAGTAGCTCAGGAGGTAGAGCAGTCGCCTCACAACCTGATGGTTGCTGGTTCAATCCCCCAGGTCCTCGTAAAAAAAAAAAAATCAACATATACATATTTACTATATGTCCATACTGGGAAGTGTCATTGCTTTGGATAACATTGTATGCATAATCTGAAAAATAAATGTTTGATTAGTATGCAAAATTCACTTAATTAGTCAAATAAATAATGTTTTAGGTACTGCAAATAATTTGCCATGGTTGTGCATCTGTGCCTGCAATGTAGTGACTGGTGGAGTTATTAAATACCGTATTGTTCGGACTACTTTTGTAAGGATGGTAAGGATGTTCAGAAGAGCCAATCAGACGACGCTAAATAAATGTGTACACTTTTCTCTGTGCGCAAAAATCCTGGCAGCACTGCCGAAAGCTACAGTTTAATACAGATTGAACATATTGGGCTCATAGATCGTTTATTTATTTTTGGGCGGGTATGATTGTTCAAAACATGTGTGCTTTATCTCGTAGTGCCGCTTCACATTACTGCTTTTATAAGTCACCACGGAACAAATGAGACGTGCTGGGTTTTAACTGCCCGTGGGAAGAACCAACATGAACACATTTCGCTGTCTACGTTTCTGTTTTTAGAGCAGTTCATGTGAAATTACTGTTTCTCTCGCCATCGCTCCGTGTGTGTGTGTGTGTGTGTGTGTGTGTGTGTGTGTCGCAATCTGCTCGCTCACTGACTGCAGCCATTTGATTGGTTGAGTAGCGTCACATGAGATGATTTGGGCTCTTGTCGTAAAGGCAAAGAAAATATTGTTATGGTTGATTTGATCTGTAAATAATATATCTATATAATAGTTATAAATGTATGATACGTAATGAGGTCTTTAATGTATTTCTGCAATGCATTTCAGAAAAGTTACTTTTATTGCTCTAAATAGTCATTTTGTAACACTTTTGGGTGGTGGTGTGCCGCATGATTATTTTATGAAAAACATGTGCCTTAGCTCTAAAAAGGTTGAAAAACACTGGCCCAAAGTATACAAAAAAAGTGTTTACATATTACATCAAAAATCTTTCATGAACAAAAAAGGGAGGGATGAGGACTTGAAAAAGCTCAGAGAGTCAAGAGAGACCATCTGTCGGTCAGAGTGTGAATGAAACTAAGGCTCCCATGGCGTATCATCATTGAGCCTAAGGACACGGTGTTCCCTCGTTCATCAAGATGAAAATATATACCCAAAGCTCTCGCTCTCATCCCACAAAGTGGTGGCGTCGTCAACGCCTGCGTCCTGATTGTGGTCATCCATCTTCCCTGGAGCTCCACAGCCGCACCACTGTGCCATCAACGTCTCGTCAGGTCAGTGGAGGAGGAGCATCTGGAGGAGGTTAGCTGGCTATGTGGAGTGGCAGCTGCACTTCACGCACACATCTTATTCAAACACACATACACACATTTATTATACACACACATATACATCTAATACACACCAGTGGCGAAGCGTGTCTATTACAACTGGACTTTCTGTAGACCAGGGGTTCCCAAACTTTTCAGCCCGCGACCCCCAAAATAACAGACTGGAGACTGGCGACCCCCAACTATCACCGTCCGACGGGGAGGGGGGTATGTCGCGATCGCGAACATCGTGAAGTCCAACGGGGGGGGGTGGGGGTGGGTTGGTATGTTGCGAACATTGTGTGTGGCTTTTTTTCAATGATGATACTGTCGTGAATCTGTGGGAATCAGAATTCCTTTATTTGTCACTCACGTTATTATTAACAATAATAATAATGATACAAATGATAAAAAAATAATAAAAATTATAATAATACACACACACACATATACACACTTCTGACAAACACACTTTCTTTATATACACACACACACGCACACGACGACGATGTGTCGAGGGGCACATGACAACTTGACTCCAGCTGCCTCTGTTACATATATTGGCTTCAGGGCCCGGTAGTGTCTATTAAGAATGTGGCATGTCGTTTGTGTGCTTAAGCCTATGAATTGCCCACGTCCGCAATTAGCCAAAGTTCAGAAGGTTTAATCCGATGCCTGTTCAAAAAGATCACCTTAAGCTCGTCTCTTGACACACTTGTGTGTGTGTGTGTGTCTTTGTGTGTATCTGTGCGTGCATGTGTGTAAAACAGGGTGACAGTGGTGCCGTGACATCCCTCTCTCCACCCCAGATCAACCGCACTTATACAGACAGAGAGCATATTTCATGAACACTTTGCAGGGTCAGCAGAGCTCATCATATCCCGGGCACGACATTAGTTAGAGAGAGAGCGAGAAAGAGGGAGAGGGAGAGACAGACAGAGATAAAGTGTGAGAGAGAGAGCGAGAGCGAGAGCGAGAGCGAGAGAGAGCGAGAGAGAGAGAGAGAGAGAGAGAGAGAGAGAGAGAGAGAGAGAGACATACAGAGATCAATTGTGAAAGAGAGAGAGAGAGAGAGAGAGAGAGAGAGAGAGAGAGAGAGAGAGAGAGCCGTCGGCGTGAATACTGATGTATTCATTCATTCCCATACTCCCAAGGCCCCCTCAGTGCAAGGACGTCCATAATCACCCTCACATCTCTTATCGGAGGACATGATTAAAAAGAGGTGGGCAGGGACATAAGGGGGGGAAGGGACGTGGCCGGCCCCCTGCCATCACCTGTCAATCACGCCACGGTACAGATATGCACCGTGGCGTGATTGACAGGTGATGGCTGTGTGCTGTGCTAAGGACTGAGTTGGCCCTGGGTATGTGTGGCTCCCGGGAGCTAGGCCTGTGCTGAAGAAATACTTTAAAAAAAAGACATTCTATAAATAAATAAAATAATAAAATAAAAATAATCATTTAAAAACGAATAATAATAATAAAACAATGTAGAAAAAAAACAAGAAAACACGAAATAAATAAACAGCTGAAATAAAGACAGCTCGTGGAATCAAAATAAAACATGTCTCTTGCCCATGCGGCGCCACATAAAAAGATAATTTGGAGATGATTCAGCAAGACATATTGATATTTGATCAAGAACAAAATAAGTAAATGCAGATTCACAAATAAGTGCCTTGAAGGGCCTTGAAGAGCCATTTCACTGGCACACTGACGGGGGCTCCTTAAAACACTGTCCCAAATGCTGCGTTCCAGACTACTCTTGAGTCGTATATATTTTAGACTTCAAACTTTAGACTTGAGTTACGACCTCAAAACGTTCCAGGTGCATGACGCCAAACTTAAACAGAAAGCTTGGCTGACTGTGACAAGGCGGTGCTTCTTTGGCTTGCGATTAGACAGTTTAACTCTCTGCAGTTCAGCCTCCTTGCATACAACAATATAACTGTTGTGGAGAGAGGATAGGCTGACTTTCAGAGATAGTTTACCGTAACCAGCAAGCATTTGCGACATTTGACACCAATTAACGTGCATTTCTGGTTTTACTATATGATCGTATGTCTTATTTTAATTAAATACAGGTATAGATATGTAACGGACGCCAGCAGGTGGTGCTGTGCAGTGGTAAACCTCACTCCCGACGCCTAAATACCCGTTTTAGCGATGAAGGTAGAGCCTACGGGTTTAGCTGTCACGTTAGAAAGCCGACTCTCATGCCAGTCAAAAAGATGAGCTGGCGTCCTCTTGCTCAAGGAGGCCAACCGGTAGGCCGAGTAAACAAACAACCCTGCTGCTGCTGCTGCTACTACTGGTACACATGTCTGTAGTTCACTAGAAAACTAACTGTACCAAGGGGGGGGGGAAGTACAACAAGTTATTCAGGATAGCATTATAACCCTATGAAATCCTACTTGTGTGTTTGTGTGTGTGTATGGGGGGGGGGGGGGGGGGGGGCAGGGCAGCCTAACCGCATACAGCGTTGCTGTTCTTATTGACATCAGGCAGGTATCGGATCCCCTGCAAGGGCTTTATCTGCGGCGGCCCCGCTCTGTCCGTTCTCTCCTGTTCATTTATCACCATCATGGGAGCGGCTGACAACTGCTACAGTGAATATGAATCACTGGAGGGTGATGCATCTCTGTGCCCAAGCCCAGCTTTGTGCGCAGAGACGGCCACGGAAATAACTTGTGAAAGAAGCTACGCACGCACACACAGATATATAATGTGTAACGTTACTACTATTTATTGTAATGATTTTGTCATTCATTCATTCAACAGGTGTAAGTACAATGGAATGCTTGCTCCCCATTCACTCCCGCAGTATAGATTTCTACAACAATATTATACTACAATCTATACAATACTATAAACAATCCTATATGATATATACTATACTATAAACAACTGTATTCTACAACAATACTACACAATACAAAATAACAATAAAGTGTCTCATGGTTGATATGCCTACGGGCAGACGTGTGGACACTGGAGTTTGAACCGCGGACACTCCGGAACCGGGGGGTGGGGAGAGAACTAAAACACCCACGAGACCACGCTGCCCGTCTCTGATGTGCATAATATCAAGTGTATCAAGCGCCCTCATGTATGACATTATCAAATGCACGCCGCCATTCAAGTGGTAGCCGCTGTTTGTACATGGAGTGCTGCATGCCGGCTTGCCCATGTAGGCTACATGTCTTGGGAGAGCGTGATTGCCGGTTAACTGCTTCCCCAAATCCAAGTCATTACCAATGGGAGACGGTGAGACTCTATTCTGACAGGGTTTCCGTCTGGGAACATTCCATTGTCGAACACGCAAAAGGGAACACAATGAAGAGCCTACAATGCAAAATCCATGAACACGTTGTGTTAACACCTCATACTGCCACAATACAGAGAGCTGCACCACAACACAACATACAAGAAAGCCCAGATATCATACCATACACAGTGTTCAATATTCAGTGAAATGGGCAGATAGAGCACATACTGTACGCCACATGGAAGAACAACAACCTAGAACACAAGAGTTGGGCTTGTTAACGCCCATCGACTGCCTCCTCACTGAAGGCATTGACTTTCTAAAGCCATTCATCTCAACAACAACACCCACAAAATGGGCGCATGGACGCAGTGTTAAGCGGCCCGAGATGGAAGGGCGAGATCAACTGTTCCATCAAGCTGTTCCAGTGTGCTCCAACACACTGAACCGTGGTGGAATGAACTGGAATGACGGCAGAGTCCCTCGCCAGCTTCCGCAAGAGACTCAAGACCCACCTGTTCAGAGTCCACCTGGACTCTCCATGAACCCTCCTTCTCCTTTGTGAACCCCTAACTTGCTTAAGTCCTGACATTAATAGCTCTTAGCATGTTGTATATTCTAGCAAGTGTATATCCTTAATGTTGATAACACGCTCTTATCACAGCTACTTAAGCAGGTGACCTGGCAGGACGAAATTGTGTTATTCATCTTGTTAATATGAATGCTTGTGAACTGCTCTATTTTTATGTTCGCGTACCTCAGCGTTATGCTATTGTCTGCTTCAACAAATGTACACCTTGTAAGTCGCTTTGGATAAAAGCGTCTGCCAAATGCCCTAAATGTAAATGTAAATGTAAGCTAACGGCTTATGTGAGCATTTCCACCAATCCATGAAGACTCTACGAGTACCAGGTGATTTCATCCCGAACGCCACTGTGCCCTGGTCTGCAGCCAGGCAGAGCGTCTCCCAGGCATATCACTTAAAACATGCTAAATTAAAGGCACAGGCGAGTCAATTGGATGTCGTAACCTGAACAGAGGCTACTGACTCAATAGATGACCTCCCCCTCCTCTTCCTCCCTCTCAAACCCTCAGGACGGGGCACCAGCGGCCCAGTTTAGCAGGATTAATGGAGCCCTTGATGGGAGGGGTGAACCGTTGGTAAGGAAGCGCGCCTTGAGAGACTAGCTCACCTTCAGGTTCTGAGCCGGGGGGGGAGCGCCTTCTGAAATGCTGACCTTTTAAAAAGACCACAGGAGGCCGTCAGTGGAGCTAAGCCTGCAAGGCGGCGGAGGCTGTAGCCCCCTCTCCCGGATGCCCTGCAAACTGATAGATTAGAGCTGGCCCCTGCTTTGTTTGTTTAGCAAAGGGAATGAATAACAGATGGAAGCACTTCCCTGATCATTCCTCTTAGCACTCGCGTCTTGCGTTATCTCTATCGGTTGCTATGATTGTTTGCTTGTTCGCTCTATTGTTAGTTACAGTGTTAGCCACGTTATTGTACCATTTTACCTGAGCACTGGTTCTGCTTTGTAGGAAGGAAAATGCACTTATGACTTCTAGTGACTAGTAGTTTTTTTGCCTACAATACTGTAAGTTGAATGACCTTATTGTAAGTCCCTTTGTACAAACGCGTCTGTTTAATGACTAATGTAATGACAAAACCTAAAAAAACACATAATAATTGAAAATTGTAATTGAATAAAATATTCTCGAGCTTAACTCTCCCTATCTTATTTTTAGTTTTTCCTTTCCCATTGGTAGATGCCTTCCTTCTCGGGTATTGACGCTGAGCACAGGGGGAGCTATTGATCATATACAGGAGGAGGAGGAGGAGGAGGAGGAGGAGGAGGGGAGGATGCGGCAGCATTCCGTATCATCTGCCAGCCACCAGACGACAGCAAAAAGACACAGAGCCACAGGAAACCGTGGGATTTTCATCAGGTGGGTTCATGGCTCGTCATGTGAGCGATACGAAGGCCCACATTCATCTCGTCTAATAATCCTTGTTAGCCTAAATTATGGCAAAATTACTTCTAGAAAACAGATCAATGTTATGGAGAATTGTTTTCAAAATGGCTTTCTCAGCCGGAATGTAATATAATCCTGTTATTGAGAATAAAATCGCTATGTGTAGTACTTTTCTAGGCAAGATGGCCCCTCAACACACACACACACACACACACACACACACACACACACACACACACACACACACACACACACACACACACACACACACAGCATGGAGTCACCTGTCAGCTGGTCGTCTTGCTTTCTCCTCCACTCTCATGTTTTTCCGAGCTACTGCCAACTAAATCCTCTTCGACAAGGATTTCATTAATATGCATAATATGGAGATACACGGCACGTAACAAGATTTTGTGCAAAATGTCACCAAAAACAAAAAATAAAAACAGCGAGACATAGACACAAAGTGGTAAGCCATGGGGAAGATGGCCAAAATTGCTGCAAGCCCTCCTGCCAGAAGCTCCATTGATTTCTGCTGCAGCTCCCCAGGGCATGAAGAGCCAGGTCAGCGTCTCGGGAGAAGAAGGGGAGGGGGGTGGGGGGATGGGGCGGGTCAGAGTTGGCCCGTGTGTCTTTGTTTTTCTCCCGCGGTTCCACACGTTCACGCCACACTGAACCAGGAAGCCCAATGGCAGCTGGAGCTGAGCTATTGCAGCTATTTCTACCGCTACTCCATCATCATTGTGCTGAGCCCAAATTAGACCGAAGTGAGTGTGTCGGGTCGTCGACGACCACAGTGTGTTGTGTCTGTTTCACTTTGTTTTGTTTCACACACACACACACAAACACACATAGACATGAACACACACCCAGCACTGGAATCAATCCTCTTGAGGCTCCATTGGGTGTTGAAAATAAATAAAATAAATAAGGATCAAATGTCTCGACTTAAGTGTGACCGGGTAGTAAACAAAGCCCTTTAAAAAAAGGTAGCAAGGAGTTAACTTTTACAGCTCTGGAGAATTGATTGACAGGAGAATAGAACCAAAAGAAGAAAAAAGCGAATGGTAATGGATGCATGTTTAAAGTGTTGTCGTAAGTTGTTTATCTCTTGGAGAACCTAAGTTGGCAAAGAGGGTCACCGCCATCTGAATTATCAATACTATAGATGAGGTATTATTCTCAAGTTTTCATCTTTCCTTGTAGCGTTCTAATGTCCTCTTGTATCTAGGATTCAGCGATCAACCCATGAGCTCTATACAGGCTACAAATGATTTACCCCGTTTCCTTTATCTGCGATAAAAAAATCTGCATAATAACAACGTACAAGAACGAAAACATTAATAAATTAATATAATTTGCAAAGGTGCCAGAACATTCATCAGCTCAGCTGCGTGAGTGGGCTGCTTAGACAAAGGGGGCTAGCAGTAGCAGACGTTGCTGCTAACGCCGCACCGCAGCGTTAAAAGTGTGAAACTGATTTATTCTGGAGGTCGAGCGGCATGACGAATGCACGCCAAGAAACAGTCACACCTATCTGTAGACACACAAGCACGTGTGCACGCACGCACACCAGTGGTGAAGCGTTAGGGCCTTCAAGGTATTCAGAGAAGACCCTGGAACTCTCAGATGAAACAAAAAAATATCGAATTAATTGTATTATAAATAATAATGTAATACAATTTAATACAATTTAATACAATTTAATACAATTTAAATAAAATGAATAAATGAGTAAAATCGTATCTGTGTTGTTATCTGTTATATTACAGTGTTACGTAGATTTGTTTGTCTTTCTCGGTCCATGCACTACGCATTTCAGTGGTTTTGTGTTGGAAAAACAATGCAACCAATCAGATATTTTTCTAGGTTGCTGGGAAGAATATCCTTCAACCAAAGTATTCCCGGTTGCTTTGGCCCTTAGACTGAATGAGAGAGCACGTTTGGATTGACAAATGAATCAACCAAATATATATATATATACATATACTGATTTGTAGTCAATGGGCGTATTCGTTCAGATTTCCCCATAGTTCCATAGTGCACTAGAAGGTTCACTGGCTCGGATCTAGCGTAGGGCTACGTTTTTTCTACGTAGGTTTTTTACGTCGAAATGGCAACAGGTGAAGATGATGTTGTTGCGGAATTGTTGTTTTCAAGACGACCATTCAGTGTAAAGATGGACATTAAAAAAAAGTTTTAACGATCCCCGTCACCTGCGGAAAGGACATTTTAATATTATAAAAACATATGGAGGAATAAAACAGGACAATCCCGACTCACTGCATTAGCTTCCATAGCTATTGAAAGGCAACTTATTTTGGATCTGAAAAGCAGTGATCAGCTTTATGATCGGGTTATCGATCCATCCAGAAGGACAGGAGAATGGATTTGATCTTTAAGTGAACATCATTGGTGAGTGAGACTCATTTGTCTTTGCTGGTTTTGGCGCAGTATTGCGTCTCGTTGAGCTGGTTGTTACATTTTGTTTCCACACACTTGTTGACTGATTAGTTAATGGCTGTCTTGGGTTTGTTAAGCATTGTTGTGCATTTCAATTGAGAGTTTTGACATGATCTTTCTTTGCATCGCTTAACGTGAAAAGACTTAACATAACTAAGAGTTACAAAACCGCGATCAATAATCACCAAATTTCTCTGAAATATGTTTTGTCATTAACACTCACCTGTCAAAATATCTCAACTTAAATCCTCCCATTATGAACGTTATGTGACATTGAGTGTTTTCCACTCTATTGAGACAGTAAGGAAAAGTCTTAACGCAGCAAAATGAGAGGAAAACACTTAATGTAACTTAACTTCCGTAATAGTAGGATTTAGGTTTTTAGATTTTGACAGGTGAAAGTGCTAATGACAAGACATATGCCAGAGACATTTGGTGATTATTGATCGCTGTTTTGGAACTTTAAGTTACGTTAAGCCTTTTCATGTATCGTTTTACGACCGTCCCTTTCATCGTGTGTGTGTGGTGCTGTGTTGTGCTGTTACTTCACTACATGGACACTGCTTTACCAACTATGGTCAACTTGGAAATTTGCTGCGACAATCTGATCTTCCTAAACGAGATAACACATAAAGTGACTGCCTTCGTGACATCTGTCTGTCAACCGGAAGGGGGTGGGTTGTCTACAGAAGGTCCAGTTGTGATAGACACGGTTTGCCACTGACGCACATGCACGCACACGCACACGCACACACACACACACACACACACACACACACACACACACACACACACACACACACACACACGACATGAGACATTGTGCCAATAAACTGTACTTGTTCAACTGCAACTGGAGTTGTACAAGTACGGCACAATTATATCTGTGTGTGTGTGTGTGTGCGTGTGTATATACTAGAGATGGCAAAAATGATTCCTTTCTGGGACACAGTTCACTTTGTTCAGTTCACCAAAAATAACTAATTCGGACTTGTTCGCAAGCTAGTTCAGTGCCACTTCCTGTTCGTGACTTCTGGTTCATCACTTCCAGTTGTAGTTTCTAAGCTCTATCACCAATATATTGTGCCTTCGCGAACTAGTTCAGTGTCACATCCTGTTCGTCACTTCCATTTTGCCACTTCCGGTTGTAGTTCCTAAGCTCAATATCACCAATAAATAATGCAAAAAATATTTGTTATTAAATAGCCTAAGTAATCTTGCAACATTGTAGGCCTACCTGTTTAAAATCACAAACAGCCCATCCGTCAGTAACGGAGTTGGTGAGTGAGTCAGTGAACTGAACTAGTAAAGAACTGGTTCAGTTCACTGACTCAGACTCCGTCCCTCGGCTCTGGCTTGTCTCGACTCCCGTTCCCACTCCAAGTTCAGACTTTGGATTTGAGAGAAAACGTTCATTAAATTTTTTTTTTATTCAAAACAATTTTTTAAATAACAGCAAATGCAATAACAAACCAACAACTATAATCCTGTTAATATAACTGCACACCCCTGCTCACTACTGTATATACATGTATATATATTTATCCTGTTGATATAATTGTATACTCCTGCTCAATACCTGTTGAATACTTGTATACTTACCTGTATATATATACCTATAATTCTTCACATATCTAATACATACTCTATAAGTAATTTTATACCATTTTTATACTGAGTAGACTGTCTTTACATCTTATTTAACCATTGTTCATTAGATATTACCATGCACTTTTCAGTAACATTTGCACTCTGGTTAGATGCCAAATTATTTTCGCTGTACTGTACTTTGTGTACTTGTGAGAGCTAAGTATTCCACCGACAGACCAGACCACCAGTTAACTGCCTGACATAAGTAATTAAGTCCACCCAAGATCTGCCCCTTGTACGATATATATGTGTACTTTTCAGTCACAACCGACTCCCAGTCGGGAGTCAGGTGATTCTTGAACAAACAAACAAACTACTTAAAAAAAGAAAGAACTGAGAGTCGATAGGTGATTCGTTCAATGAACAAACTGCTTGAAAGAACTGGGAGACTCATTCCTTCGTTGATTCGTTCACCTAAAGGGAAGACGAAAGAGAGTGGTGGATTGATTCAGAACAGTTATCTCGCCTCGTCAATGTCTCAGATGCCTAGCTAAACCAATAACAAATCCTTATTTCACTCTTTGGGCTACAGCCCCCCTATCCTGCTCCGAGTCCACTCACAGTTGAATCACTTCGCCGTGGAGTGATCTTGCCCATGAGGCACTTTAATAAGTCTACTGCAAAACCAATAATTAAAAAAAGCGAAGTGAACAACGAAGTGAACAAACAAACGAGATGGAAGATGAATGAACAAGGCGTTCTCGTTCAATGAAAAGACTTGTTCATTTAGACTCATTTGTTTGCGAACAACACACCACTAGTATATATAGTGGCCTGGCATCTGTATTGTTTGCACATTTGGTGTAAGACTGCGCAAAGCACTTAGGGGTGAAATCTGCTAAAAGTCTTGATGTCCCCTCCTCGTCACAGGTGAATGATTTAGTCGTGCGTCCTTATCACAACGTTAGGCCTCACAGCAGCACCGGTTAGTGGCACACATCCATAATGATCAGCAGACAGCAATCCGTACGCGATGGCAAAACCCTCAGCAGCAAAACAAATCAACAACAGCTCTCTCCCGGTGTATCCCGATGCTAAATCTATGCAAATGTGGAGCGGACGGCACCACGTGGAGGATGGCTGTCTTCATTATTTGGTTTTCTATTTCCATTTTCCAAAGACTTTGCTGCAAATATTTATTTATTTATTTTGGCTGCCCCCCCCCCACGGCCTCGGCCTGCCCTGCCCCGTCCCACGGCCACGCCCAACGGCTAGCCCCGGCCCACGCACCGGTGACACAATTTTATCGGATAAACAAGGTTGTCCTATCTCCAGTAGTGCTGTCATTTCTCTCACGTGCGATGCTGCTGCCGTGTGTGTGTGTGTACCTGCACTCTCGTTTCCTTGCCTTATTTTTTTCAGTGGGCGACTGTGTATGTCGCTATTTACCGGTGCACACCCATTGTGCACCGGTAAATAGTGACATACACAGTGGCCATACAGGGTGGCCATGGAGCACCCTTTTTATTTTTAAGCTTCACCACATGCAATGTCAGCAACGATACCTTGTGTGGCTTGGTCCCACTTTATTTAGTTGACTTTGACACTATCTCCCAGGTTTAGAATTCCAGAAAAATAGATTAAAAAAAAAAGAAGGTCTATTTTCCCTTGTCGTCCGCTGTCTCTGAGTTGAACACCTGGGAAGATAGAACTGTAAAAAGGTTGGTGCTTTTACAAATTAATTTCTTTCTTCAGTACAGGCAATGGCCCTTTTGATTCCAAGCAATGTGGACCCGTCATTGGCCTCCCTGTCAATAATTCATGTGGGGTCAGGAATGTTGATCTGTGTTCAGTGTTCTTCAAGGCCATCAGAGCCAAAGGCAAGGCGTCTACCCAGGTTAAACTCATTCCTTCTTTAGCCTTTGCTATCTTCCTTTTAAGGCTTCCATTTGCTCTCTCCACCAAACCTTGTGATGGTGGATGGTATACTGATCCAAATTCATGTTGGATCCCTGGTTCTTGTTCTTATGTTTGCAATATGCCATTAGACCCATTGTCCGAAAAAGGACTTTATTTGCTTTATTTGACTTTATAGTGTTACCTGCCACGCTGGACCCATGGCAATTTGCATATCGTTAAAACAGATCCACAGACGACGCAATTCCCATGGCCCTCCAAACTGCCCTTTCCCACCTGGAGGGAAAGAACTGTTATGTGCGAATGCTGTTTGTGAACTACAGCTCAGCATTCAACACGATAGTTCCTGCCAAGCTCGACACCAAGCTTAGAGTTCTATGCGTGCCCCCATCCACGTGCAGCTGGATACTGGACCTCCTGTCGGACCGCCGCCAGGTGGTGAGGATGGGCAGCACCACCTCAGAGCCACTGACCCTCAACACGGGAGCCCCCCAAGGATGCGTTCTGAGCCCTCTCCTCTACTCCCTCTACACCCACGACTGCATGGCTATGCACAGCTCCAACGTCATCATCAAGTTTGCTGACGATATGACAATGATGGGCCTGATTGCCGAGGAGGTCGGATTGCTAGAGCAGTGGTGCCAGGAGAACAGCCTCGCCCTCAACGTCAAGAAGACCAAGGAGCTGATCGTTGACTACAAGAAGCAGAGAGGAGAGCACAGCCCTATCTCCATCAACGGTGTTGCAGTAGAGGGTTAGCAGCTTCAATTTCCTCGGTGTGCACATCTCCGAGGACCTCACATGGTCCACGCACACCACACACATGGTGAAAAGGGCCCAACAACGCCTGTATTTCCTCAGGCGTCTGAGGAAATTCAGCATGGGCCCCCGCATCCTGAGAAAATTCAATACCGGCACCGGCGAGAGTGTTCTTACAGGGTGTAACACCGCCTGGTACGGGAACTGCACCGCACTCGAGCGCAGAGCGCTTCAAAGGGTGGTGCGGACGGCCCAGTATATCGTTGGAGGTGAGCTCCCCTCCCTCTTGGATATATACAACCAGCGGTGCGTGGCCAAGGGCAAACACATCATAAAAGACAATGCCCACCCCAGCCACTTTTACCGTCAGGCAGGCGATACCGCAGTACCAAGTGCCGTACAAATAGACTAAGAGATAGCTTCCACAGTCAGGCCATCAGGCTGCTGAACAAAGGTGTATAGCATATAACAATCTATATTTTATTACATTGATTTATATATATATATTGCTCTATATTGTTCTGTGCTAATATATTGCATTTTATATATGCTCTTTTATATTTTTATATATTTAACTTTATACAGTTTGTACTTAATTTTGATTCTATTATTTAAGAAAAAAACTGCTGTCTGTCATCGGGTATTGAACATAACATTTTCACCCATTGCTTAAATTTTGATTTGACAATAAACTTGACTTGACTTGACTTGACTTGACTTGGGTCCCCTCCTGCAATTGTCCCCACCTTTTGCAATTATGCAGAGGTAAGCCACACTATGGTCATGGTAATTTCTGTGTGCACTTATTTTAAATTTAACGTATATACGTTTGCTTGCTAGCTTCAACTTGTGTAGTGCACTGACATATTCCTATGTCAGTGTCTTGGTGGTATAAAGCAGTGAGTGAAAATCGTATGTGCAATACCCGACGACAGACAGCAGTTATAAAAAAAAGATAAAATAAAAACAGAATAGAATAAAATAAGTTAAAAAAGTACAAAACTGTATAAAGTTAAAATATATAAAAGTAAAAATGCAATTTAGAAAATGCAATATATCAGCACAGAAAAAGAGCAATATGTATATATAAATCAATGTAATAAAATAGACATTGTTATATGCTAGACGGCCTTGTTCAGTAGCCTGATGGCCTGACTGTGGAAGCTATCTCTAAGCCTATTTGTGCAGCACTTGATACTGAGGTATCGCCTGCCTAAAGTGAATACAGTTCGTGGCTGGGGTGAGCATTGTCTTTTATGATGCGTTTCGCCTTGGCCACGCACCGCTGGTTGTATATATCCAGGAAGGAGGGGAGCTCACCTCCAACAATATACTGGGCCGTCCACACCACCCTTTGATACATCCTGTAAGAACACTCTCGATTGTCCCGGTGTAGAATGTTCTCAGGATGCGGGGGCCTATGCTGAATTTCCTCAGACTCCTGAGGAAATACAGGCATTGTTGGGCCCTTTTCACCACGTGTGTGGTGTGCGTGGACCATGTGAGGTCCTCGGAGAAGGAACTTGAAGCTGCTGACCCAACACCGTCGGTGTTGCAGTATGGAGATGGAGATAGGGCCGTGCTCTCCTCTCTGCTTCCTGTAGTCCACGATCAGCTCCTTGGTCTTCATGGCGTTGAGGGCGTTCTCCTGGCACCACTGTTCCAGCGATCCAACCTACTCCATGTAGGCTGTCTCATCGTCGCCGGCGATCAGGCCCATCACTTTCATGTCGTCAGCAAACTTGACGATGACGTTTGAGCTATGCATAACCATGCAGTCATGGGTGTAGAGGGAGTAGAGGAGAGGGATCAGCATGCATCCCTGGGGGGCTCCCGTGTTGAGGGTCAGTGGATCTGAGGTGGTGCTGCCCATCCTCACCACCTGGCGGCGGTCCGACAGGAGGTCCAGTATCCAGCTGCACGTGGATGGGGGCACGCCTAGACCTCTAAGCTTAGTGTCGAGCTTGGCAGGAACTATCGTGTTGAACGCTGAGCTGTAGTCCACAAACAGCATTCGCACATAACAGTTATTTCCCTCGAGGTGAGAAAGGGCAGTGTGGAGAGCCATGCCAATTGCGTGCATGGGTCCAGCGTGGCAGGTAACACGGAGCAAATAAAGTCCTTGACCAACCTCTTGAAGCGTTTGCTGACAATCGAGGTGAGGGCTACAGGTCTTTAGTCGTTCAGGCATGTTACCTTGGGTTGTTTAGGGACAGGCACGATGGTGGACATCTTGAAGACCACGGGAACAACAGCCTGGGCCAGGGAGAGGTTGAAGATGTCTTCAAAGACTCCTGCCAACTGGTCTGCACATGCTCTGAGGACGCGGCCCGGGATGTCGTCGGTGCCTGCCGCCTTACGGATGTTCAACCAATTGAAGGTGCGGCGCACATCCGCCTCTGAGATGTTCAGCAGGCTAGTCTACCCAGGCGGCGCTGGCTTCGGTGGGCTGCCGTTCACGTCAAACCAAGCAAAAAAAGTATTTAGCTCTCCTGTGAGGGAGGTAGAGGAGTTCTCTACACAACTGGTTCTCCTTCTGAAGTTCGTTATCATCTGTAGCCCCTGCCACATACCCCTCGGGTCGTGGCTCTTTAATTTCTCCTCCACTCTGTCCTTATACTCCCACTTGGCAGTGATGATGGTCTTACGGAGGTCGTAACGGGTTCTCGTATATTCCTCCATATTCCCGGAGCCAAACGCGGCGTTTGACTCCGGGCAGCGCGAACATCGCCGTTAATCCACGGTTTCTGGTTGGGATATATCCAAACCGACTTGATCGGAACAACGTCATCTATGCACTTCTTGATGAACCCGGTGACCGAGGACGCATACTCGTTGATGTTATTGGCCGAGGCAACGCGGAACATGTCCCAGTCAGCGCGATCAAAACAATCCTGCAGCATGAAGTCCGATTGGTCCGACCAGCATTGGACCTCCCTCACAGCGATCGGGTGCTGCTTCAGTCTCTGCCTATAGGCGGGGAGTAGCTGGATAGAGCGTTGGTCTGATTTTCCGAACGGGGGGCGGAGGAGAGCCTTGTAGCCATCACGGAAGGGAGTGTAGCAGTGGTCGAGGATCCGCTCACCCCGTGTGTTGCTCGTTATGTGTTGGTAGAACTTTGGGAGAACCTTCTTCAGGTTCGCCTCATTGAAGTCCCCCGCCACGATGAGATCAGGGTGTGCCGACTCCTGGTCGCTGATAGCCCCATACAGTTCCTTCAGCGCTGTGTCCGTGTTGGCTTGTGGGGGAATGTAAACAGCGGTCACGGTTACCGCTGTAAACTCCCGAGGTAGCCAGAATGGGCGACACATAAGCATTAGGTACTCCAGGTCCGGGGAACAGAAAGACTTGAGGGGATGTACATGACTTTGGTTGCACCAAGATGTGTTTATCATGAGACTCCGCGATATTTACCTGAGAGAGCCTTTGTTCTGTCCGCCCGGTGGACGGAAAATCCTGTCGGCAACCCCCTCCGACATCCATGTCTCTGTAAGGCAGATGATACAATTGTTCTTAGTTTCCCGGTGGAATTGAATACGAGCCTGTAGCTCGCTTAACTTATTGTCCAGAGACTGTACATTAGCCAGTAGAATGGTGGGTAGTGGGGGGCAATCGGATCGACATTTCAGCCTGACTAGCACTTCCCTCGCTTCTTCCTGCGATGCTTGCGTGTAATCGTGCCCAAGCTGGTCGGAGATAATCCAGCTGTGACTTCGGGCGGGACGTCCGAGTTGAAAGAATGAAAAAACTCCGGCAGGCGGCGAGCGACTGTCGATCTGATCTCCAGAAGTGTGCAAACGTCATAAATGAACGCGCTGCTAGCTTTCTGTACAAAGATAGTCGCGATTAAAAGAATAAATAACAAAAAACTGAGTCGTCGTGCGGGAGCTCGCAACACGGCCGCCATCTCGTACGGCGCCATACTACTTAATTAAGTTACTATGGGATCACCATTAACCTGAGAATTCGGTCAGATTTGACGTTATCACGGATATCATTGACTAAGCTATCCTGGTCTGGGCCTTCTTTTTTTTACAGTTAGTCAGAGACATTGGTGGTGATTGTTATAGGTGTTGAGCAGAGGTGTGGGGCAGGGGGGCAGCAGAGGGGGCGTCAGCAGGGGGGCATTGCAGCAGCAGTGGGGGGTGCAGCAGAGGCGTGGCAGCAGGGGGGGAGGGGCAGTAGGGGTTGGGCAGCAGGGGGGTGCAGCAGGGGGGGGGGGCTGTCTTTGTGGTGCAGAGTTCAGAGAGATGACAGCTGAGGGGAAGAAGCTGTTCCTAAGCCTGCTTGACTTGGAACAGAGGTTTCTATAGCGCCTCCCGGAGGGGAGGAGGGAAAACAGTCCATGGTTGGGGTGAGAGGGGTCATCTACAATTTTTTTGTGCCTTCCTCAGACACCGTTTGCGGTGGGTAGTGTTTATTGCAGGGAGGGGTAGTCCAACGATGCGTTGGGCGGTTTTCACCACCCTCTGCAGCGCTTTCCGGTCAGAAACAGTGCAGTTGCCGTACCACACTGTGATGCAGTTGGTGAGGATGCTTTCAATAGCCCACCGGTAAAAGTTCACCAGAATCTGAGGTGACAGGTGGGCTTTCCTCAGTCTCCTCAGGAAGACGAGACGCTGGTGAGCCTTCTTTACCAGTGAGGCAGTATTGAGGGACCAGGAGAGGTCCTCGGAGATATGAAACCCCAGGAATTTGAAGCTGGAGACACGCTCGACCTCCACTCCGATGATGAGGATGAGGGCGTGTGCGCCAGCTCTGGTCTTCCTGAAGTCGACGATGAGCTCCTTGGTCTTCTTGGTGTTGAGGGCCAGGTTGTTGTCAGCGCACCATGCAACCAGGTGCTGGACCTCCTCCCTGTAGGCTGCCTCATCGTTGTTTTTGATGAGGCCCACCACCGTTGTGTCGTCAGCAAACTTGATGATGGTGTTTGTACCATGTACAGGAGTGCAGTCGTGGGTGAAGAGGGAGTAGAGGAGAGGGCTCAGCACACAGCCTTGTGGAACGCCGGTGTTTAGGGTGAGGGTGGAGGAGGTGAGATGGTCTAACCTGACTGACTGGGGTCTGTTGGTTAGGAAGTCTAGTAACCAGTTACAAACAGAGGGGTTGATGTCAAGGTTCATGGTTATCATGAGGTCACCAAGTTTGAAGATGAGTTTGGAGGGGATGATGGTGTTAAATGCTGAGCTGAAGTCTATGAACAGCATTCTCAAGTGGGTGTTGCTCTCATCCAGGTGGGAGAGAGTGGAGTGAAGAACTGAGGAAATGGCATCCTCCGTGCTCCTGTTCTCACGGTAGGCAAATTGGTGAGGGTGACAGGCCAGATATGAGGCGAGCCAGGACCAGCCTCTCGAAGCACTTCATGATGATGGGGGTGAGTGCAACAGGGCGGAAGTCGTTGAGGCTCGCTGCAGAGGAGTGTTTTGGCACTGGCACAATGGAGGTGGTTCTAAGCACACGGGGACAACTGCCTGAGCTAGTGACAAGTTGAAAATGTCAGTAAGGACCTCGGTCAGCTGCTCAGCGCATGTCTGTGGGGGATAGGGTGAGGGGTTGGTGGTCAATGGGGAGAGTAGCCCTGGTGGGCAGTTCGGGGTTGTTCTCGTCTTTGCGAGCAAAAAAAATATTGAGTTTGTCAGGGGGGGGGGATAAGTCAGTGGTTGGGGGGGAGTCACATGCCTTTAGGAGTAGGCAAACCTCTCTGTTCATCCACGGCTTCTGGTTGGGGAATGTTGTGATCTGTTTGAGGGTGGTGACAGTGTTAATGCTGGAGTTGATGTAATCCAAAACAAAGGAGGCGTAGGAGTCAATGTCGGTGTGGCAGTCTAGGGTAGACTGGGAGGCTCCAACAGGCTCTATTCCGTGTGCCAAAATCAGTTCTACAACTTAGAGTCTGCTCCCTCAGGCCACACTTTGACTGTCCTAACGGTGGGCTTCACACGCTTGATGAGTGGTGTGTACTTAGGCAGCAAGAACAAAGAGACATGATCACTCTGCCCAAGGTGGGGGAGGTGGACGGCTTTGTTAGCATCAACCTTGTTGGTGTAAACATGGTCTAATGTTCTGTCTCCTCTTGTAGAACAGGAGACATGCTGGTGAGCCCAGTCTTTAAGTTGGCATGATTGAAATCACCTGCAATAATAAAGGCTGCCTCTGGGTGGGAGTTCTGTTGCTTGTTAATAGCAAAGTACAGTTCCTTCATAGATAGCTTAGCATTAGCATCTGGAGGTATGTAAGCCGCAGTTATGATGGTGGCTGTAATTTCCCTGGGTTGGTAAAAGGGTCTACATTTAACCATTAGGTATTCTACGTTAGCAGAGCAGTGGCTCTCGATGGTGGTAGTATCTGTACACCAAATATTTTCAGTATAAATACACAAACCTCCACCCCTGGTTTTACCGTAGCCCTCAGCTGATCTGTCTGCCCTGTGTAGAGTGAGTCCCGTTAGCTCAAGAGCACTGTTGGCGAATCCGCTGTTAAGCCATGTTTCTGTGAAAATCATCATGTTGCAATCCTTAATCCGTTTATGGTTGATAATCCGCAGCCGCAGTTCATCAATTTTGTTCGTCAGAGATCGTACGTTGGCGAGGAAAATGCTGGGTAGCAACGGGCGATGTGGTTTAGTTCTTAGCCTAGCATGTAGCCCTCCGCGGCTTCCTCTCCTGTGTTTACGTTTTCTCTGCGGGCGATAGGTCCGGTCAGCCGGCCGTGCAAGAAGTTGAAGATCTCAGATTAAGTTGCCAGAATGATGTAATCCAATTCCAAAAGGATTGTGTCGGGTGTACGTGATAAGAGCAAGACTGTTCTGTGTGAACAGACTAAGAATTATGAGGTATATTACCGCTAATTTGCAAAAGCTGGTCAGACGCTGGGTGTCTTGATGTTTACGCACCGCCATCTTGGTCGATCGAATTCTCCTATGCTTCTGAAAGTGGCGGTGGTCAATGCAATGCATATGCCCCCTAGTCCTGACTGTGGTGGGAGAGTGTGTAACACAATACATCCATCCATCCATCCATCCATCTTCTCCCGCTTATCCGTAATCGGGTCGCGGAGGTAGCAGCTTCAGCAGGGGACTCCAAACTTCCCTCTCCCTGGCAACATCGACAATAACACAATACAAAGCCATGCATTCACAACACAACATACACAGGTACCTGGACGCAACATACAATAAGATTTCAGTTTCTTCAATGTCTTATGCCATGTGTACTTTGTCTACCTTTGTTGAACGCACTACTGTAAGTCGCTTTGGATAAAAACGTCTGCTAAATGACTGAAATGTAACGTTATGTAATGCCAACAAATTTGGAGCTAAAAAAGTCCACAGGAATTATTGAAAATCTTAAGATTTTCTTTTTAACAAATGTAGTCATTGTACTGTATCAATCTAATTTAAAGTATGTTAATCAACAAAGTAATGAAAAATGTGAATTCATGATTTCATTGGAGTGAGTGGATGGTCCAGGAGTGGATGCGTTCGTCGAGTTATTTCAATCCACGCAGACGTTCCATTGTTGTTGTTGTTTTTTACTTCAAGGTCTCAGGTAATTACTGTTGAATATGACAAATGTTGTTGCCGTGCACAGTAAAAAATCAAACAGCCGTCCTTGTCTCTGCCGCCGCCGACTTCTTCAGAGCTGCCGTTTAAATCCAACGTGTAATGCCATGTGCACAGTGCACAGCTGTGATTAATTTAAAGCTCATTTAATAACCTTGTGTCATTTGAGAGTTCATTAAAAGAGCTTGACACAAACCCTTCAGTGAAACACCATGACCAGTAATAATTTCATGGAATATATTTACCAAATCGGTTATGGAAAAGAGCAAGTTGTGGACAAGGCTTAATACCAACCCTTATATTTGGAGATATAAAAATGTCTTCAAATGTAAGTCGTGAAAGGATATGAAAATGTAAATGTGTTTGAGCTGAGGGGGCGAAGTTTGGGACTTGAAACTGGGACCATCAATATTGATACTGTCAATCAAATTGATTGCTTCATCGTGTAACGTGGTTCATGTTCATGTTGTGGTATTTAAGGGTAAGTTCAATACAACAATAGCTTACCACAGCCCCCTACATTTATAAAAAAAATTCAATAGGAGCTAACATGCTGACCAGTATAGCATGCGGGAGTTACGCATGCACACTATTTTGATTTTGATACTGTGAGGTGCATACTGTTTCCACGGCTGTGACGGTGTGCGTTTGTGTGAGTCTTGTTGCACCATATGCTACAAATAACAGGAGCCAAAAGAAGTCAGCAGGCAATTTGAAGTTCACTGACAGGATCTATAAACACCCTGACACCCTGGGTTTGGTAGATAATGGCTGTTAACACAAGTGTCAACACTGACTCATCCAGACACGGGTCTCAGAGAGCAAGTGCCGGCAATATGTCTGATAAGCATATGCATAACATCCGATTCATTACCCGACACAAATAAACCTACATACAAAGTCCGGCTTTAGAAACGCCCTTTATGTGAATATTGGAATGTCAAGGAATAGCGAAAGGGCTATTCCGTATTTCCGTGAACTTCCCTGAGCAATTTTGCACCAACCGTCTGTTGTGACATGATGGATTATGGAATATGCCAACTCGTTTTTCCAAACTTGTTAATGTAAATTCCCTCAATTTAAAACTTTAAAGCAATTAATTTTGCTTTAGATTGTTGTTTATCTTTGTTGTATACGTGTACTATAAGTATCATATCATTATGAGTATAACAACTGTTTTTAGTATTTCAGCTCTTAATAAGTCGTAGATTTACATGAGAGCATCAAACTCACACCTCTGGCTTAAATCCCCAATGGTTTGTGTCAACATTTTGACATAATATTCGTTATATAATCGTTGATATTCTGGCTGGATGCTACTTCTATTGCCCCTTTTCATGTGTGCTATTAACTTTTCTATTACTCAGTTGATTAAAACTCGGGGGGGGGGTGAAAAATCGAATCCGGCAGTCCCAGCATGGGGCAGGATAGTGTCAGTGGTAAAGGTGGTGGACTCAACTCCCAGCCATAAATCTACTGGGATCCATCCCTAATGTCTGCAGCCTACCTTGGTCGAGATGCCTAAACCCTGCCAGCTCCTGACCTACATCAGAATTCAGTGTCAGTCGCTTTGGATCCAGGCGTCTACTAAATGACTTAAGTGGTAATACTAAATAGATCAGAAAGGAGGCAGGCCAGGCAGTACGATAAGCAGCAGCTTAAATGTCAATGTATTCATGTACTGGAGGGACTATATGTACTTTAGGCTGTGTGTGTGCGTGCAATGTGTGCATGTGCGTATGAGTGTGTGTGGTAGGGGCATGAGTGTGTGTGTGTGTGTGGCTGTTGCGTGGTTTGGATGTGTGGGTCACATATGTGTGTGTAGTAATACATGCATGTGACGTACTGTACTTGATGTACATTACTTGGTTCCATCTGAATCCTTACAGTACAGCATATGTGTGGATAAATGTGTGTGTGTGTGTGTGTGTGTGTGTGTGTGCGTGCGTGTGTGTGTGTCTAAGCAGGCATTGGCAGCTCAGGGCAACAGAAGCATGACAACAAGTACAATGGGAAGAAGGTTCAGGAATGTGGTGAGGGGATGAAACATGAAACATGAAACACACACGCTCACACATGTGTGAGCGTGTGTGTTATGTGTGTGCATGCATACAGTATGCGTGTGTTTGCGTGCGTGTGTGCATGTGTGCATGCTTGTGTTAATGTGTGTGCATGCTTGTGTAAGGGCATGCTTGAATTTTGGGTTTGGATGTGATGCCGTGCGTGTGCGTGCATGCGTGTGTGTATACTGTGAGGTGCATACACTGTAAAAAATGGCTGTAGATTTTACGGTGTAAAACTGTCAAACCACAACAGTAAAAGACCGTAAACTCAAAATTGGTTGAATACAGTTTATGTAACAGTAGAAGACCGTAAATATATATATCAGCCAAAACAGTAATTTTTACATATCTTTTCTGAAAAAAATGCATTTCTCCACTGTTAAATACTATTGCACTGTTTTTATAACAAAAATATACCGTAATATATATAAAACAGCCAACGCTGTAATTTTTGCCATTTTTTAATGTAAAAATAACATTTTGTCACTGTTAAAAATACTAGCCCGTTCCCAGGCATGCCTGGACACATTTCAGGCTACAATGCCATTGGCCGTCAAATGTGAGTGGAGGTTGTGGACAGAAAGGGCGCTTGAATTCAAACATTAACGGTTGCCTCTTTGATGTGCCGCTGTTTGACCATGTATTCCTGTTGCATTTGTGGAGAATCTGTTCAGTCTCTAAAGGCGTATGTTGTACATTGCAAACTCCACCGCAATGAACCTCGTTGTATTTTCAAGTGTATTGGAATTGATTGTAAGCAGGCGTTTTTGGTGAGCAAAAGGAGAACCTGTTCCATTTCGTCGAGGATACATGCCTGGCCCAAGAGGTTCAGATGGAGAAGTTGCCGGCAACACCCTGCATTATTGTGTGTGGTAAGTAAACAAACACTGAAAGTGCAACCAAACCCTCTAGAATAAATCTACTAGTGTACTGAAATACAATTGTACTACTGGCTTACTTAGTTCCAGGTTATGTTGCAGCCCATATAACGATACTGACCATTACTTTACCTGATACCAAGGTCAGCCAATAGCAGAATTCAAGGCAGCAGTATGGTTTTAACCAACTCCGTTATCAGTTTTGGTTGTTTTTTGATGGCCCTTGTTGAATGTAATAAGTAATGAGTATGTTTAGTCAATGGCTGACATTGATGCCTTTGTTATGGAAGTTTATTTGTTTGTTTTGTTTTTTGTATTCTTAAATTGTTCAAGGGTCCTCCTGCTTTGCTGCAGGGACGTTCATGTTGAGCATCGACCAAGAGGTCGTCAACGACCACATCACTTCCTTCACGTCTGCCTTCTGCCTGATGTTGGGGAGTTACTACTGTTTCAACATTCACTACCAGTGGAACTACCTTCAACACTTGAGTTCCTCCAAAGGTACAATTTCTTTGTTGTTATAGTATTTAACAATACAAGTTTTTATTTCAGCCTTCAATTGTTTTTTGTGAATTTATATATGTATTTTTCATGAAGGTGTTTCTTCTCAATAAATCCTGAGAGAGAAACCAAAGTCGAGTGGAAGAAAAACGTACTCCCAGTCAATCCCAGAGTCCTCACTCGGATTGCAGACCTTGCAGACCATGAGTGAGACACACACGCACTCACACAAAACAAAAATATCTTTCAAATCAATGTCAACTCTGACAACACGAAAAGAACGAACAATTAACCTCACATTAACCTCCCTTCTATAACCAATCCACCCCGAAACAACCAGTTGATCAATGACACCACAACGCAATAAGCAACACAAGCAGCAAAACAACAGCCGACTCAAAGCAGTACTGCAGTGGCTGGCAGAGAGGAGACCCCGGACAGGCATCTCCAGGTGAAAACTGATTAATGGTAATGGATGCTTTTATATAGCGGTTTTGTCCAAAGCGCTTTACAAGTCATGCCTCACATTCACCCATTCATACACACATTCAACCACCGATGGCGGAGTCAGCCATGCAAGGAGACAGCCAGCACATCAGCAGCAGTGTGTCATTGTTTGCTAGGAGTAGCTGGGGATCGAACCAGCAACCTTCTGGTTGTGAGGCGACCGCTCTACCTCCTGACGCCTGATTAGTTAGGGGAGCAGTTTGACACTCCGTTATTTAGAAGCAACGCTTTGGGAGATGGATGGACGTGTCAGCAGAGGAGTGAGAGAAGGTGTAGAAAATAGGATAATACCGAGACAGACACAGAGAGAGAGCGGGCGCGGGAGAGAGAGAGAGAGAGAGAGAGAGAGAGAGAGAGAGAGAGAGAGAGAGAGAGAGAGAGAGAGAGAGAGAGAGAGAGAGAGAGAGAGAGAGAGAGAGAGAGGATACATTGGGGAGATCAGAAAAAGAGAAATGTGACGCCAGGAAGAACTTAAGGTTATAGAAAATCGAGATCAGTGACTGGAAAGTGATGAGCTGTTGTTTCTTTGGCTGGGTGGATGAATTGCATTTGTAAGCTTGTGGAAAAAAATGTGTTCAGTAGCTGGGGCCAGAGTTTGTAGCTAGATAGATGATTTGCATCTGTTGTCCGTGTACAGTATTTGAGACAGAGCCGATACTTTGTAGACAGATACTAACCACCAACAAAGTTTTTCCCGGGAGGTCAAGTTGCTAATTTTGACCGAGCCATCTGTGTATATACAACCAAGTCATACTGATAATTAATTAGCGCTAACCCCAACGCCCATATAATCTCATTAAGCCGGCGTCGGAAAATTAAGTCAGTGTTGTCGTTGAATGACATTTGAACACAAACACATGTGATCTTGTGGGTCTGAAACATCCTTTGGATAATAAAAAAATTTGCACAGACGCCGGTCTGTGCTTTTGTATGTACAGTTATGAAGCAGCTATGAAGTCAACGTGACCGAACGATAGGCAAACGGTAAGGTTGTTACGAACGGCAGGTGGTGTGCGGTGTGTGGGGGTGTGTGGGGTGTGGTGACAATCAATCAATCAATGCCAGCGTCCATGTGCCCTGTGGCCATGCCCTGTCAGGCTATCATAGAAAATATGAGGAACCCAAACACAAAGCTTATTGAGATGCGAAGAGGGGTAGACAGAGAGAGAGAGAGTAGGGGAGAAAGAGAGAGTAGGGAAGATAAAGATAGAGAGAGAGAGAGAGAGAGAGAGAGAGAGAGAGAGAGAGAGAGAGAGAGAGAGAAGGGCAGAAAGAGAGAGTAGGGGAGAAAGAGAGAGTAGGGGGGAGATTTTAAAAAAAATCTTTATTTACAGAATATAAAATAATTTGTAGCTAGAGATGAAAACACAAATGAAAACATGTTAGTACACATTTTTTACCAGAAAAACAAAGGAACAGGAAACAAATTAACAATTAAATACACCCCACAACAGACTAACTGAGCAAAGAACAGAAGATTAAATCATCGCCAACCACAGAGCAAATTGCATCATTATACTGTCTAATAAGATCCTCCATGTTGCTCATTCCTTTATAAAAACGAAAATCAACCCAGACTCTCTTCACCAAGGACAAAACAGGAAGTCTTTCCCTCTACTCTATTCTTCCTGCTGCTGCAGATGGCCAATTTGGCCTCCCCTACTACCCAGTTTAGTATTTGCCCCTTGTAGCATCAGCCTTCCTATAACCAGCCCAAAAATGAAAGTGATCTTAGACCAGATCTTAGACCAAATGAAAGGATCTCATTAAGTGCTGGATTCATCCTGCACTGGATACAGCCTGCACTCTCTTTCTGAATCAGTGTTGCTATGGTCACAAGGTGATGGCAAGCAGCCTCAACTCATAACTTGAGACGACAGAACGATCTGGTGACAGAGGAGCTATCGTGTACAGCGGTGAAACGGCGGTCGGCAGGCTGAGCGTGAGGCAGAGAGAACGTGAGAACCATCCCCCCCGCCCCCCTCCCGGTTACTCCATCAAACAGTTGTCAGCTTCATTCTCTCCATCTATCCGTCATCCCCAAGAGATAATCAAGTGTGTTTTAATCACACAGACGAGGCCATATGGCACTGGGGCAACGCTTCCACGCTGGCTGTGTTGCCACCGGTCGCTGCCTTGGTATATGATGCAGTCCTAATAGACTAAATCAATGCAGCAGTTGTCGTTTTGTTCGTGCCAACGCTATCTCCGAGGTTTTACATATTGTCCTGTCGCCATCGACATTGCACGTTCTATATTCCGGGCATCGTGGCAATTATCGGATGTTCATGTCGGTATTTCACCGAAGTATTTAACATTTTCCCATGAGATTGCAGCCACTTTAAATGATTAACGAGACTTCACAAGTTCAATTACCACCAATGAACTCGAGTAGAGTAGAACTGTTAAACTTGGAAAACTTTAAACTCACTCTGGAACCCCAGCTTACAGCGGACGGGAGATTGTCTGATAAGTCAACTCAGCTTTTCATTTGGGAAAGTTCATTATCTAGCTCCTTCTTGTTACCTCACTGTACTTTATGCCCACCGCCGAGCCCGCTGCCAAAACTACACCGTTACTTCAAATGGCTTTTTCTTTATATATTTTAACCAAGGATAACGGTGCCATGTGCAGTATTTCATCAGCTCCCTAAGTTATTCACCGTTCTCCGATTTTGCAGAAAAAGAAGAAGCGTGAAGCTGTCAAGAGGTCACAATTTATCAACTTATGATGTCATGGTCATAAAAATTTTATTACAAAAATAAGACATCCCGGGACCTATAGGAGGCCTGGAGCCGGGGGATGTGCCGACCAACTTGATGTAGCGCCATGGGGCAAGGAGCGCCATAGCTAGCCAACTAGCTAGCGCCCCCCACCCCCACTTTTGAGAAGAACAGGCCCAATGGGACTGGGCGGATGTCGTCTTCTAGAGAGAACTGCATTACCGCATGCAGCCTCCAGGCCTCTGGGTGCTGAGGCTGTCTGACGATCATTAACGTATAAAGTTATGACATCACGGTCATGAAATAATAATAATAATAATACCGGTGGCCGCCACCGAGCGCCATAGCGTGGCGCGTGTGTGCGTGTGTGTATTAGCTGACCCCCTGGGTCGACATGCCGGCAGCCGGGCTCACCCTCTCCAGGATTACGTGTGACATGGTGGCGTTGGCGTCCGCGATGACGGTGGCGGTCTTGACGTCCCAGATCTCCTCCAGCAGGATAGACACACACACGGATATAAATACATGAGTGATGAAGGAAGGTGGGTCTTGCATGATCCATTTATTTATTTTGTACTTTTTCTTTCTTTTCACATAAAAGTTTTAACACCAAACTGAAGGTCAGGACTAAATGAAGGTATTACTAATACTACTTATATTACTACTACTACTATTTATACTACTACTATTACTACTAGTACTTATAATACATTACATTACAGTAATTTAGCAGAAGCTTTCATCTAAAGCAACTTACAATAGTGCATTCAACAAAGGTAAGTAAGAGAACAACTCGTCACCAGAAGTCACAAATGCAATTCATTCCTAACACATCTCCAATAACTGGTGCTGAGGTAAAATAATAATAAGTTCAGGTAAAAGTACAATAAGTTGGCAAACAATTATACAATGTCTAACTAACATGCAAACAATGTACTTAGAAAGACGCTAGTACGCTAGTAAAAAGCGATAAGAGGGTACACAAGGAGGAAGCTTATTATAACTTATTTTTTTAAGCAATTGATAAATTGGGATTTAGCCTGATTGAAGTAGTGAAACAGCACTCCAAGGAACTTTTGACAATTGATGTCACATCCATATATTCTCAGACCCTCTAAGAGTTATGGAGCTAATTTGCCACATAGTAAGTTCTTCTAATGTGTGTGGTATAAAATAACCTACGAGAATCAAACTAAATATGACACAAGTTCTTTCAGTTGCCTCAATCTGAGACCTCTGTGAACATTTGAACAAACTGGTAGAAAGGGAAAAAACATGAGCAGAGAACAGACACCTATAGACCCTGAGCCCCCTGCATCCGTTTATGTGGAATGAGATGATGTTCCTTTTTGCTGTGGAGAGAGGGCAGACTTTTCCAACCAAAGGAAGGGAACTACTTTGATATACCAATCATAACAGTTGCCTTCTTGGCTAGTTATGCCTTCAGCACATAAAACAACACAATAATGGCAACGATTACCTCATCACTAGTGTCAGGCTTAAATATTGGGAGCTTTGTCTGCCTTTATATCTATATATACATGCCTAGCTGTCTCTCTTCTTGCCTGCTGTCTGTTTGTCTGAACTCAAGACATAACAAAAAAATGCCTTCCACAACCCTCATTTGCTACAATGCTGCAACTCCTGGCATAAAACGTGACAACAGTCAACTACATGAAACAAAATAGTTGTATGTATGTGTGTGTAAGGAATCATTTATCTTTCACTTTCCAAGCAGTGCCCAGATACATTAAGATGTGCATGTAGACACGTGCACGCACACACAAGTGCACACACACACACACACACACCTTTCTCTAAGAACATCTCACAACAACGTTATTGTTGCTAACCACAGAGCCCCGGTTGAACACCAAAAGGCCTTATCTCTACAGCTTGATCTCAACTAAATGTATTTTGATTAAGTTGGAAGTACAAACCCAACACCCTATTTGCAACCCTGAATCATTCAGAACAAGTAAAGTGTCTCAATGTTATCCCTCTTCTAAATCCAGATTTAAACCACATAAACGGCAGTGTTCCTTTATAATTCCTCTTATGTGTTTGGTAAACACGTCACAAAAACTAAAAAGATAGCAGAATAATTGCCCAGAGTGGTGGTGGTGAGGCCGAGGCAAATGATCCAATCGCAAAACAGCCCGCCGTTTATTCTTCACATAGACGCTACATACACATACATACATACACGCTGTGTATATTTTTTGGTCATATTCTCACAAAAAGAAAGCCTCATTATCACTTACATCTCCCATGCACATACATTGTAAACCCTTGACAGCTATTCTATGTCAATGACCATCAAATATTGATCTACTTAAAATATTCAATACACTACAAAAAAAAGTATACCCTCTTTTACCCTTGGAGAGAATAGGGTTTAACAGTAAATACGCTAGTTTTGCAAAATCGCAGCTCACACGCATCACCAGCAACTCTCTTCTTGGAGTAAGTCACATGAAAAATATGCATATCCACGCATCCATAATGGCCTATGGTTGATTAACGTGGAGACAGACGCTCCGGCGAGACACTCAAAGTCATGCCTCCAAAAGGTTTTAAGCGTATGGAGGCTGTCCCCCAGAGGGAAGTCCCTGCTTTTGAAAAGCCTTTTAATTACTTTTAAAGCACAACATGGTCTGGCTCCTATTTGCATCCCAGAGGTGTTAAACCCTCTGAAAAGTAAGTAGAGATCAGAGGCACTAAAAAACAAGGGGGAACTAGGCCTTTTCTGTGTAGGAACACTTCCCAGCTTACCGTCTCCCCACCACTATTCCTTGGCTTCTAATATTCTATGATTGCACTTGTTTATTATTCATGATAATGGTTTTTACTATTATGTTTTTACTCTTATACACATTAGCTTTTGCCTGTATTTTAACACTTAATTAAACAATCATTAATTCAACAGCTCCCCCCCCACCCCTCCCTCCACCACTAGTTCAGTACGACTGACTTCAGTATCTGTATCTGATTCATATTATATATACATTTCTTCATCTCAACAGCCAGCCAGCACTTCGGTGAGCAGCGCTCATCCTGTGCTTACTTGTTTGGCGCAGCAGACCGTGACCTGGTTAAACAGGAAGAGTTACAGTACAGCTGCCGGTAGTCCAGCCGGGTAAGGGGAGGAGGCTCACTATATTTATGTCCACACTGGTATGGTCTCTGCCTTTGGGCACGCATCCGACACACATGCACAGGCGTACAAACACACACACACACACACACACGTACACACTCATGCACAAAATTAACTTTCCCAGAAAACTAGGCTTGTTGCCATTAGCAGCTATACAGGGGAATAAATCCTTCAGCCGGGGTGACAATCACAACAGCAATGTCATCTTCTGGCCAGTGTCCTTTCTGTGGCTGGAGTTACACTTCCAGCACGGTTCCTCCCACTGCCCTGTAGCCCCACAAAGCAGGAATATAAACAGTAAAATGCCTTAAACACTGTCATGAACTCTATTCAGCGCAGCTTCCTGTCATCGCAGTATAAGTCATCGTCGTCTGTGAGTGAGTGACAGCATCAACAAAACACCTGAGAGGAGGTACGATGGGTTTAATGACCCCTGCAGCTGGTTTCCTGGTATTAACAGCGAGTTGTGCTCGGCTTATCTTCTTTATTTTTATTGGCAAATAGAAACAGTTTCAATTCCCCAGGTTTCTGCCGAGGAACTCGCTTAATTACAATGACTTGTGTTGCTAA
>CM050999.1:24742381-24771234 GCA_027704905.1 Muraenolepis orangiensis
CCACCATACTGAAACCCCTCCCCTCCATGACTACGCCTTGAAATCCTGTCCATGAAAATCACAAAAAGGATGGGTGACAAAGCGCAGCCCTGGCGGAGGCCAACACCCACTGAGAACAGGCCTGACTTTGTACCGAGAATCCGGACACAGCTCTTGCTTTGGGAGTAGAGAGATTGGATGGCCCTCAACAGTGACCCCCGCACCCCATACTCCCGCAGCACCCCCCACAGTATTTCCCGAGGGACCCGATCATATGCCTTCTCCAAATCTACAAAACACATGTAGACCGGATGGGCATACTCCCAAGCCCCCTCCAGGATCCTTGCAAGAGTGAAAAGCTGGTCCGTTGTTCCACGACCAGGGCGGAATCCGCATTGTTCCTCTTCAATCTGAGGTTCGACTATCGGCCGAACCCTCCTTTCCAGCACCTTGGAGTAGACTTTCCCAGGGAGGCTGAGTAATGTGATACCCCTGTAATTGGCACACACCCTCTGGTCACCCTTGACTGCCCAGACCTGCTTACCAAAAATGTAAAGGCTAGAAACATTTTACCCGTGAAGGCGAGGGGGAATCAGCAGCAGGAGCGGGGCAAAAAAATGAATAAATTGTGCTTAAACAAATAAAAAATAAAAGCGCCGGCTTGTTGTGTGTCAGCGGACCAGACGGGCTAAGAATGAATCTCAAGCAGCGAGAAGAAGAGGAAGAAAGTCTCGCAGCGATCGATAAAAAACAGCGTCTCCCCGTGCCCAGGCCCTTCGCGAGGAAAATAATCTGTGTTCTCACAGCCTTAACCCTGTTATTGTTCCGTAAGCATCTATAGATTTCGGCTGTTGGTTTTCTGGACTTCGGTCTTCTTCATACAACTTCTAAATTTCCCCGATACATGCAGGACAGAGTCATAATGCTCTCCATAATGAGGCCACAAAGGGCAGAGGGGAAAGAAAGCCGCCAACAAAAAAACTAATGAGGACTGCAGCGGGCATCTGTTCTGTTTGGTCACATGACACAGCACAGACAGGTGCGACAGCACTCAAAGGGGACGCTTGGAAGACATGCCCAGGGCCCCCGAAGAGCCGTGGGGCAGGGCAGAAAAGAGCCTCTTAATTACGGTGTCACACCTACAGCCGATACATTGCCTTCCCTCTTGTCCCCCCTTCCACATCCCCGCCATTGGTTTTCCATCCATGTCTATCAGGGCATTAATGTCCCATGGCATGCTGGATGCCATGGGACATGTCCCATGGCATGCTGGCCGCCACTGACAGGGCCGGGCTGGGCATGCTGTTCCTCCTGCTCCCTATGAAGCCCCCAGAAGCCCCCCTGTGTAATTGCCGTGCACGGCCACACTGCGGGGAGCCCGGCCCCCACTGCGCTTCCCGCACTGATCGGGCCCTATGCCTAACTCCATGCTATTCCACTGGAGCCCTGTTCACATTGTTTGCCGCCCCTTCATTCTTCTGAAGGGGGGGGGACTGGGGGGACCCAAACTGACCAATGATACAGATGAAGTTGATCGGAGAGAGAGAGAGAGAGAAGAGAGAGAGAGAGAGAGAGAGAGAGAGAGAGAGAGAGAGAGAGGAGAGAGAGAGAGAGAGAGAAGAGAGAGAGAGAGAGAGAGAGAGAGAGAGAGACCTATTTCTATCTGGCTTGCTCTCTAACTAAGCTTAACTTTCTCTTAGCCATGCTGGCCCTGGTTGGAGCCAGTTACCAGGAACAGTTGCTGATGAGAAGGATTGGAGGGAAGGTAATGGAAGGAGCTGGAGAGGGACCGCGTGGGCCAGTGGAAAAAAAGAGAAGAAGATAATTACATAATTAGAGGTGAGACTATATGGATTACTATAACTCACATTTGCCATAAGCCATTAACAGTCAGTGTGTTAGTGAACACATATTATATGGAGATGACAGAAGAAAAACACATCTGTAAATTGGCTTTACCCGGATTTGGACAATTCAAATGTGTGTGTCCAGAAGGGGAGTTCACTGGGAAAGCTAATTTGCTTTTCGTTAGCAGCTTCCATTTTCAGAGTTACAGTAGCCTCCTGTTCTAAATCAAAATCTGGAGGATTAAATCCTCTTTATTGTTCACATACATACATACAGTTCCTCTGCATTTAACCCATCCTAGTATAAGGAGCAGAGAGCAGCTATTTCTGTCTGTTTTGTGTCTGCTGGGGGTCTAGTGCGTTGCGCAAGGCCACCTCAGCAGTGCCCAGGAATTTCGAGGACATGGACCGGCGACCAATTCTCAACAGACTGAGCTGCTGCTGGCCGAACTGTTCACTGAGTCTAAACATTTCCTATGTGTTTAGATAAGTTACTTACTCAAAACGAGGGCCAGTAATAACACAACAAGATTAATTTGGCACTATTTTCTGATTATTAGTAATTATTATTATTGATTATTAGTAATTATGTGAAGCGCCGCTGGCACAATGATTTCTGATCTGATGATCAGCTGCTTCTGACAGGGTAGTCTACTCTACCAGGAGGGTAGCCAAGGGTTTCCATCATCTGTGAGTTTGAAGACAAACTACAATATTGTTGTTTCTCAGTGGCACTCGTTTTGAATAAGAGACTTCAGAATATTTCCTATGTGTCAGAACACATAGGAAATATTTTCGAAAGTAATTAAAAGTTTATTTCGAGCAAGGTTACTGAAAGTGGGAAAAACAGCCAAATATATTTGATATCTTACCGTATCCCATTTAATTTTAAAATTAGACATGAACATGACATTTTAGATTTCTCAAAAATCTAAAATGTGGAAGCAGAGCTATTTGATTGGTGCTTGGGAGGCATTGAATAAGCA
This sequence comes from Muraenolepis orangiensis, assembly GCA_027704905.1. Taxonomy (NCBI): domain Eukaryota; kingdom Metazoa; phylum Chordata; class Actinopteri; order Gadiformes; family Muraenolepididae; genus Muraenolepis; species Muraenolepis orangiensis. The sequence continues at coordinate 24,745,194 of CM050999.1, forward strand.
CATTAATTAATTCCAACTGTGCAGAAATTCATGAAAATCAAAACAGAGCGTAACAGATCGTGACAGATCGTGGGAGATCGCAACACAATCTGATGCAATACGATCTGATACGATGATCCCGATTGACAATTGATCGTGTTGATCGTAGAAAAATGTTGAACCGTTCAAAAAGTTTCTACGATTAACACGATTGCCACGAATGACCTCAAGATCTGATAAGATCTGATAGGATCACCACGATTAGTCCACGATTAATACCACGGTTTAAATCGTGCATAAACAAAGATCTAGGCTTGGTTGTATAGCTTCAGAACTTTTGGAAGAAAACAGAGACTGAACTATTATGATCTTCAGATGTTAGGAATTTTTGTTCAGGCTGAATAGCTGAAAAGCGATAGAAGGTAACTGGCTAGCAATTTTTCTGTGCTCAAAAAAGAACCAAACCACAAAAATAATGCATTTTATACCGCTGATTTACCAGACACATTCTCTAAATCTTATTGGAAAACTGTACACAAAACGGAACAAGAAACACAAAGACATGCTGTGTGAATACACAGCAGGCCGGGGCACAGTGGGTCACTGCATATTTGGGTGGTACATATAAGTGCATGGACATGCACTCATTGTGTGTGTTTCAACGGTCATGAAGACTGCGCTACAATAACCATGCAAATGAACCAATGGACCTGCAAACAAACCAGCCCTCCTCAATAAAGATGAAAGCTTTTCAAATATGCCCAACAAGCATTCATGAGCAATCATTTGTGTCATAACTCAAATAATCTCTTAATAATCAAGGCTGCAAGGCTGAACCAGCGCTACGCTACAAACTAACAAGAGAGGCGGAAGGGAGGACATGCTTAGAGGCAACCACAAATGGCCATCATTGTTCAGTGATTCTGGTGCCCAGTCTCTCAGAGTTGTTGCTAGCCAGACGAACATGGGATGGGGGGGATGGTTGGGGGGCTTGAGGGTGGAGCGAGGGGTCCGAGAGGGTACATAAATATATAGACACTCACCTCTTTCTCGCCACAGATGTTGCTGATGATGGAGTTGGATGCGGGACTACGATGCAGGTCATTTAGCAGAAGCTTTAATCCAAAGTGACTTACAATAGTGTGTTTCAACAAAGGAAGATAAGAGAACAAAAGCGCATTTCATTTCTAACAAGTCTCCAAGAACTGAACCAATGCTCAGGTAGAAGTACAATAGGTTCAGGTAAAAGTACACCTAAGGAAAAAGTAAAATAAGTTGGCAAACAATATATAAAAATATCTAGAACAATATCTACCTATCTCTAATATCTAATCTACTTAGATAATTGACTTAGCGCTACGAGGAAGGATCCGGGAAGTGTGTCCTGAAGAGATGGGTTTTCAGCCTGCGGCGGAAGATTCACCATAACTGTGAGGTGCAAACATTAAGGATCACTTGTTTTGAAAGACCACAACAATGTATTAGTCCTCCATGGCCGATCACCACATCCAGATTCACAACCTTTGATATGAATATGGATTTGACCGACACACAAGAGCGAGGAAAAGACAGTGACATGATGAATCAGGTGAGACGTAAAAGGAAGAAATAAGCAATCTCAGAAGCTGCCAGAGACGGTCTGTGTCAAGCGGCTGATTCGAACATGCAAGCACTTTTCATTAAACCGTGCTGATTTTAATAATTTACCTTGTGGAATAGAACCTTTCCTCATTCATGAATACATACAAACGCCCCAGGCTGTTGTTTTGCAAAACAGAACACGATTAGTTGTTTGTTTAAAAGATGCTACAGTGTGTGTGTGTGTATGTGTGTGTGTGTGTGTGTGTGTGTGTGTGTGTGTGTGTGTACCTGTGTATCTTTGTGTGCAGGTGATGTTGTGACTAACAATGGACATTCTTGCATTTTTGCATGTGTACACATAATGTGCTTGTGTGACATTGGAGTAGTTGACGAAATTCAATGCATGAACTAGCTGTGTTCCCGAGCTTTGGAAGTTAATCCCGAGCAGTGAATCGAATGATTGATAAATAATCCCTTTTGTCACCTATGGGGCCTGCATGGAATGAACACACACACTGTGGTGCCCTGAGTCTGCTGGACTACACACACACACACACACACACACACACACACACACACACACACACACACACACACACACACACACACACACACACACACACACACACACACACACACACACAGTGGCTGCATGGGCATACATAGGATGGATGGATTTAAGGCCTGAAATGTGTTTGTGTACATTGTGTGTGTGTGTGTGGTGTGTGTGTGTGTGTGTGTGTGTGGGTGTGTGGTGTGGTGTGTGGTGTGTGTGTGTGTGTGTGTGTGTGGTGTGTGTGTGGAGGGAGCAGAAGGGGGAGTTCAACAGCTTGCATTCATTCACCTCTTGACAGTAATTTGCAGTCACTAACCGTGTTCACTGACATCAGTGTCAAGAAGTCCAGCAATCTCATAAATTCTTAGAAAAAGGATGGTGGTCAAAAACAAGCAGCCGGCAGGTCAAGAGGCTTCACCCAAAGTCCATTCTCAAGACTCCACATGATCAGAGTCACCAGACCATCACTGAATAACAGCTGCTAAGGGTCTGTGTTTTTTGGTAATATTGGCCCTAAATCATTTGGAGATTAAACTAATAATGAAACAAACAAGATAATGAAGCATAAAGTCATTAAAAATTACATTGCAGAAAAAAAGACAGATAAAGACCTCTTTAATGACATCTGAGTGGGGGATATGTGACAATCATATATATAAAATATATGACAATCATATATTTGTTTTAAATCCCCCAGAGCCAGCTTCTCTCTCTCTCTCTCTCTTTATGAATTGTGATGGGATGGACACTTCAAAGACCAGCCGCAGAGGACCTGAAGACACTTTTTGGGAACGTAGAACGTAGACCGGAATTCTTAAATATAAAGACGTCCTTCAAGAGACAAGGACCTTAACATTAATTATTGACATTAACTGGTAGCCGATGCATAAAGCCAGAATGCTAGGATCTATGTTTTATCACCACGATTTTTAGATTTTAGAAGTCAGGCCACATCATTCTGAACAACCTACTCATCTATTGACTTTTTGGCAGGCCATTAACAATGGTGTTAGAACGGTCCAATCTACATGAGGCAAAGCCTATTTCTTTTCATCTTGTTGCAGTCAAGAAACCACGGAAAGGAAATTGGCTAATCTTATAAACTGTTGAAAACAAGAATGCAAACAATTGCTTATATTACATCAAAGTTTTAATGATAATATAGATATAATAAATAATATAGATATCATAATATCACAGGCTATTGCTTCCCCAAACACATGCTGATGTGCTGATGAAAAATATCACATTGTCGTTAACTAATTATGTGTGGCAACACTGTTTTAGTCAAAAACAAATAAGGCATTTATAACCATTATAATGGTGCGGAAACAGTTTCTCAAACCCCACCAATGCTTCTCACTTAAGATAAGATAAGATAAGATAAGGCCTACTTTACCAATCCCAGAGAGGGCATCGGGAATGGCATAGTCTGGCATAGCAGTATGGTGCAGTCTGGGGACATTTTTCCTAAACAATCTCTTTTTGATTTAAGTCCAACTAAAAGGATCTGTCTGAAATCACGAGAGAATATTCCAGATCGCAATGTGAAATTTGATGGACCTCCGACACATCCAGCGTCTACTAAAACACTGTTCTAAAAAATAAAATAAAAACGACTCACAAAAAGTGTAACGATGTTGATGTAGATTTAATGGGAGAGATATGAAGAGATATGAAGAGAGATAAAACGGAAAGTAAACAAAGATAAATTTAATTAAATGAAAAGGTATTTTGTGCTCCCGGCGCCCCCAGAGCAAACACATAAACCCGTCACATCACTATGATCGTGTGATTATTTTGTTTGAGGTGATTATTTGCCAGCGAGGTTCAAACATTTATCTGACTTTGTTCACAACATTTGTAAACTAAACTGTCTGAAAGTCAAAGACACTTGGTCTAAATTAGCTGAAGATCTGTGCCGTTTATTTTTCAGACCTTTCTTCCTGATTAGGTGCCACCCACTGAATTCACAAAGAAACATATAAACACACATACACACATTTCCACCCCATCACGCACACACACACACAACAAGTACCCTCCCAACCCAACACATACAGAACAGCAGTTGTGGACAGCAGTGGTGTGAAACAAGACTCTATGATGATCATGTGACCGAGGATAACAACAATGGACATTCTGCCAAAAGGCAGACAGAATGTAAACAAAAACAAATGCAGACCCGTGAGATAAACGTAACCAGACTGAGAAAGAGAGTGTCTTCCATTAACAACACGCGAGCAAATTCACGGGTCAACTTTTGTGACAAGAAGCACCACCTTGTGGGATTTTTAAGGAGTTGGCGAGTGCCCACGAGTGACGCGGTGGAAATAATGACGATAACTAGCACCTTCTCATCGAGACAAAGCCATTTTGTTTGTCTGATGCATTTGGCATACCGTAATTATATTGTAATGACGAGGAGCAAACAGAAAAAGGTCATGTGCGGTTTCCACCGTGGTTTAACTGTGACTGGAGAGTTCTATGCTCTTTAATGGAGCTTAATCATAGTTACAGCTGAAATAACAATATCTCCAAGACAAATGTTGTAATTTAAATACCATCTCTCCAGCGAGACAGTGCCCTAAAAAGGCAGAGAGGTTTTGTTGATATTCCTCTTCTTCTTAATACCATGAATACAAAAATATATATATATTTATACGGTATAATTTTATCCCACACCATTCGGGGCCTCCCTTTTTTCTCGAGATGTGCTATACTTTAAACACCTTTTAACACATTTATAATATCCCACGTACTTTTGAATGTGTTGAGTCAACTTTTTGTCTTGCATTGGCAAAGTAGTTAAGATCTCCTGTGATATCTACTAAATGTCTGTCTGAGGATTACTTTCAACATTTGAGTCTCACAGGTTTTCCGGCCATATAGAAAAGCCTACGCTGTACTTCACTTCACTGTCACAGCATGTACCATGGATAAAGATCGCTAAGTATATCTTTACTGTCCACAAAGTGGAATGTTTTTCATTACTCAGCAGTCAGTACATTTCACCTGTGACCATAAAGGGGCTTTGAGGCATATGTACACACAGAGAGTTAACAGCTTCTTCCATTCTTCCAGCTTCTGCTTTGGTTTGATGCCTCTAAATGGATAAAATAATGTTTCTACCCATTTTATAGTCCCTGTTTTATATCTAGAGAACACAAAATAAGTAAATAAATAAAAAACAAACACACACCGCACAAACTGGGGTGCTGTGCGGTGAGTGACATCATAGGATTGCTTTCAGGAGAAGAAACGCATACGTGCATCGTCCCCGGGGAACACGGTGTCACAGGGTTTTGCAACGTCGACCGCTGTGGAAATCTCATTGTAAATACAGGCCACGGTCTCCCCCTAACAAAGACTTCTCAGAACCCAGTGGGCACGCCAGGAGCCCATAGCGTATGGGTGGTTATCTCAAATGTCATCTGCGATGTGTTGTAAAGATGTACACAGCTCCTTCAACCGAGCAAGACCCCATTATTTACACTATAGTCAGAACATTAAAGTTTACAACTCAATTTCACCTTCATTATCCTAAAAAGGTGTGTGTGTGTGTCTGTGTGCAGCTGCACGTGAAACAGCTGGATGTGAATGTAAAAACTAATCCCAGTGGGAAAACTCACTGGAAATAGAGCTATGTGTAAAACATGAGGGTATATTGTGCGGTGCAAGGCAGGATGACATGGATTATGGTTTGTTTGTTTGTTTGTATGGGGTACACTTCATTGAGGCCCTTTTCAGATCCAATACAGACATGCCTTCAATGAGACTCTCTCCTATTCTGCAGTACAAGTGTTACCTCAGAGAGGTGATGAACTGGCTCCTCACCGAGTGTACGAGTTCATTAACACCCAATAGTTTGCTGCCCTGTACCAGGAGGAGAGGGTAAAAAGGGGGGGTACTACACAGCACTGTCTTGTAGTGCTGTGAAGGACCAAGTGCCAGGCAGATTCACAACCAGTTTTAACAAAAATGTTTTTTTTAAACCCAAATATTACAAAAACAGTTAGTGGGAAATCCATACCAAAAAGTAAAACTGAGGTCAAAATAATATAATGATGGGTGCCGGAGGCTGAACATAAAACATACCAGCAGACAAACAGGAAATTACATTCAAATGTGACCACAAAAATGAGGGAGACATGAGGAAGACCATATACTAACTGGGCTAAACCAAATGACACTGTGAGCGCCCACGCTCAAGGAGGCAAAAAACAGCGGGTTTTTGAGGGTTAAACGAAAATGTCCTTTCATTTCTTTAAACTTCGGGGTTTAAGGGAGGGAATGAAAACCAACAAAGGCTTGTCTTCGGCGTCTCACGCCTGGTCCGCGGTCCTCTCACCCTCTGGCGGCTTCCCAAGCTCCCGGGTGCGACGGCTTCTCCTTTCCTTCGGGTCAAAACTGAAACAGCAGAACAGCATAACAGCATATGGCGGGACCTCTCGGCAGCAAGGTCTCGCTCCGCTCACCCCCCTTCCTTTTGGCAACCCTCTACCTGTGTGTCTTTAAGCACCTGCTTTACTCAGGTGCTTATTGTTGTCAGCTGGGGGTTTCAATCCGGGAGCTCATTCGCCTTCCCCTCCCGGGTCCTAAAGCCCTCCAAGTATCTCCCTCGGGAGATATACGCCTCCCACAACGTAACCGAAGGTAAGTCTCCTCTTCTTCACTCTGGTGGGACCCCAAGGGTAGCTTGGGGTACCACAACACGAAGAGAGGAACAAAAACAATCCATCAGAGACACCGCCATCAAAACAGCTTTTCCCCCATGAGCCACATGAAATGGACTGACCCAATCAGCCAAATAAAGCAACCACACCTGTAGTTTAATCCAGCCTCTGTGTGATTCCAGCCCCAACCAAAAAGCACATAAGCCACAACAAAAAGGCCCCTGAAACGACTGTTCCTTGGCCCATAAGTAATCTAACCACCAAGTTTTGACCACTTTTGATCATAACTTTTTGAGTTATCCTGCTAACAGACATACAAACAGACAAAGGGGGAAAACATAACCTCCGGTCCATCCTCGATGGCGAAGATAAATGTATGTTATATGAATCCAAAGCAATGTGTTACCATTATTGAAACTGGATTGTGTATGTGCATAATGCATGTTTAAATCAATATACAGTAAGTAAAACATGTGTGACTGGAACCCCAAACCTCACAAGTGCACAAATAGATTTCTTAGATTCTTTTTTAAATCGCCTACCAAGGGCTACAATACAATGCCAAGGGATACAATGTGGTATATAGGTTGTTGTTTTTAACAAAGACCTAGCTGAAAGTAATCACCCATATGCTTTCACAACTTGACTCACATTCAGAAACGCATGAATCATTTTGTGGGCTTTAAACACATTGAGAGTTCAGAATCATGTCAGGCATTTTATTTTATGATTGCAGTACTTTCTGGAGTGCCATTCCCAGCAGCACATAAACAGCAACCATTTTGTTCTTCACTGACTTGACTTAACTTCACAGTGGGCATATTTAATACTTTCTCATCAGCCGACCCTGGCGTGTATTCAGGAGGGATTACACTTAGATGTTGTTGTTTCTCTCTCTCTGAAAACATGCCAGCGCAGAGGAAGGCAGGAGGGGGAGGAGTCTGCTGCTGCTGACACAGGTTCTAGAGGCCGATGTCAAAGACAACAGCATCCAACTAGCAGACAGCCAAACAGCAGAAAGCCAACCAGCAGACAGCCAGCAGACAGCGAAAGGGATAGCTTTAACAAAAATAAAACAAAAAAAGAGTCCATTGTGTTGTCAAGCATCTCCACGTAGTTACTGAATAACAACCACTCATTAATTGTTATATACATATATATATATATATATAATATTTATTACATTTTGTTTGCTGGGATTTGCAGAATAGCCTGTTTTACGGATTCAACACACACACACACACACACACACACACACACACACACACACACACACACACACACACACACACACACACACACACACACACACACACACACACACACACACACACACACACACACACACACACACACACACACACACACACACGCGTGGGTCTTTCAATGAAAAAGAGGGCCTTCAGAAGGTTGTTTACTATAATAATTATGTTAATTGACTGAACAGAATAGTTTCGCTCTGCTATTTTCTTCTGCTGCTACAGCCTCTTCAGAGCTCTATGGTGACATTAATCAACAGAGATGCCAAGCCCTTTAACATTTAATCAGCAGGGCTGACTCCATTTAGTATTTTACTAGCGCAATGACATTTTGTAAATGTTATTTTAAGAAATCTGTCAAATAATTTTGACACATAACAAATAATAATCATAATCAAAGCACGTTCACTGGTAATAATACAGATTTATCGACATCTAAAGTTTAATTTTGTTGAAAAAGGATTATGCCTAGTAGACATACTAGTCAATTTCCATTTCAGATATCAACAATTGTATTTTCTGATATGTCCCACATAACAACAAACATTTTTTACCCAAGTCACCCAAATTACTCAATTATTAATTTTGGATATGTATGCCACTGATGATATCTACAATAATTTTTATTTATTTATAGGATATTGATGGTCACTATAGGCTCACTATAGCTGTAATGTAAGAACAATTGGAGATATCTACAATGAACATTTGCTGAATTTAATTGTGAATATCAACAATTTCCACTAGAGAGAACGTAATTGTTCATATCAATCATTAAAATTTAGAGTGAGAATTTAGTTAGGTGTAAAATTACATTTCAGATATGTCAACTTATTAATAACACGTCAAAATTGAATTACAACCCCTGGAGAGTGTGCCGTGGAAGAAGGCAGAGGGGCTATCTTACATCATTAGAAAAACCTCGCTGGCGGAAGCCACAGCGACATGAGGCTGATTTTCTGGGTCAAATAATGTAAATATAGCCCTGTAAATATAGTTATGTTATCATAACTCTAGTTCTATGATTATAGGCGTAGACTCTGAAATTTTGAATAGAAAAAGGGCGGTGCCAAGTTGCAATATTCCTCCTACGTCCGCCCCAATAGGATGGGAGAGGAATCATAAGCAGCCAATCAGCGGTAAGCAACAAGGCTCTTCCTACGTACACACTCAATGAGTGAGGCGGAGGAAGAAAAAGAGCTGCATCGCCAGTACTGCAAATATGCAAAATACGTCCGCTTCCTGCCAGAAAGTGTAGTATAATTTCTACTCGGTGGAATAAGAATCTTTCTCAGAGGTCCGGATACTAAGTTCAAGGTGTTTATTGAACAAAGCATCAAATTCATCAGTTGCAACGAGATGGAGCCTGCCGTGCCAATTCGCAGAACTGGCGACGCGCTCCTTTACCAAACATTATATAGACAATAGCATCATAAAACATCCACTACTCCTAGTGGTCAAAGTAACAAACATCAACTTAATACTATTGGTCTGAGGTACAACCTCTGTTTGGTCACGGTGTCTTCATCGTCACGTCACAAGTTTATGTCTCAAACCCCCAAGGGGGTCGTATTTGGCAATGCCTGTTGGTCTTATCTCTGGCAATCAGGGGGTCGCATTCCTCAACACGCATGGTCCTTGCAATGTATACATATATCACAGATAGCGTTTTAGTTTTATACTTAGTGTATAAAAATACACTACACCTTATTACCCAGTATATATTTTTCACACATTCCGTGGCTTGTACAACACTTAATTCTTATTGGTCAAACGTCCCCCACGGCACTACTCCCTACGGCTATAACTCATGTTACATCCCGTAGGATACCGTTGAAAACCCCCTAAAGGCACCTTATAAGGGCCTGAAGGCACACCAACACCTACACATCTGGAACAGCTTAACACATCTCTATGTCCTAGTGGGCCTTGGGGTCCACCAGCAGATTATGCTGTAGCCACCTACTGCAATGTATAGAGGATCAAAAGACAGTGTTTTAGATTATAATAAGGGTATAAAAATACACTACAAAAGCGACATATCAAATGCACGCCGGTGCACACTAATTATTCAACTAGTGTGACAAGCCGGCCGGCGACATAGGCACGATTTGACTATAAGCCAACCAAGCACATCATATCACACGCCACATGTCTATCAACGCAACGCGTACAAAAGACACATGCATATCATCAATAAAGAGTTGGCTGGATATTCCAATGCCAGTTACAAACCGTAACCAGAGTACAAATACCCGGTCATACTTTAACCCAAGGAGCCGTCGAGACACTGCAGAGTGACAAGGAGGAATAGGTTTATGCGAGAAGCAACGTTACGCATTGTAACAGCTTTGAGCAAAACAACTTATTCCTGTCCCTTGATAGGAGCAGGGAGCACACATCAACAAAGAGAGGGCAGGTAGGGTAGGACGAGACGTGACGTAGTCGGAGCTGGAGATACAATAGGAGGTGCCATAAGGTTCTCAATGATCAAGCGCCCGACGTCGGTCTTCGGCAGCCTTAAGAAGGGTAGATCCCAGGTGTTCATTAGCCTCAGCAGGCCCGATTATGATGGGCAACACCTGGGATTGATTAGAGTGTGGGGGCACAACAGAGAGAGAGAGAGAGCCAGATAGACAGAAAGAGATGGTGAAAGACAGAGAAAGAGAGAGAGAGAGAGTCCCATATTTCGGGGAAATATGGGGGGTTAGGGACCCCCTCCCCCCCCGACACTAACCCCCACTTCCATATGTCTGACTTTCGTCAGACGTCACCCCAGCCGTTATTTGCTGTCTTAATCCAGCTCTCAGTTTTGCTTCCCTGGCATCCGTAAATCGAATCTAACATGTCAACATTTTTGTAAGACACACACACAAACACACACAAACACACACACACAAACACACAGATGGACGCAAACACACTGGGATGAGGGTTGTGTTTGCACGCCATGCACACAATCAAACACCCACGCTTAGAAAGACAGTTAGTATATTTCTGACAATATGGGTCGAAAGACTAGAGTAGTGGTTGTCATAGAATGAGAGCAAGAGAAGCCATGATGAACAGTGAAGCCGACACGCTGTTCTTTTGATAGCCAAGTCAAGAGGCGTCGGCGGCCCCTCACAGCCAGGGGGGGTCAAGGTTCACACGTGTGGGTGACCTTGAGTCACAAGTGCAGCTAGTTTGCCCTTATCTCTGTTTTGTAACACGTGCCTGCATGCAGGCCCAGGTCAGTCCTGCACCGAGACAGGAGAACATATCTGTCAGGACCTCTGGCCTCACACGCCATGGATATTTTGACTCGGGTTAGATTTGTTACTTGAGAGGTCGTTGAGGTTCACTACCAGGGCCTGAGACACACGCAAATAACATCACGTTCCAGTGGTCTAATCTAAAGTCTTACTTCCTTTGTTGATTCAGCAGATGCTTTAGTCCAAAGCGAACACAGAACAAAACGTGCTACGGTGTGATGAATCCAAATCCAAGTGCAGGACAGCCATAGGCCAAACATTGTTATATTTTGGGCTCTGCAAGATGCTTAAGATTAGATTAGCCTTTGGCCATCAAGCTACACAAGCATCCATGCAAGGTTGTGATTCAGTGCTTCTCATAATATACTTGATGTATGATGCAATAAACTTTATTCATCATATAATAAACAATTACAGGGAACCTTAAAGGCCACCACACATCCACACATACATATATAGATATATCAATTACAAATACACCAAGTGGGATATTTGGGGAGACAAACATGCACACAGGGTCTCAGGGAACAGGTACAAAACAAGAGTATACGCAGATTTCTGAATAGAACTCTAAATATCAATACAAAATCAATACAAATGTGCTTTTTTTAAATCACGTTGACTCTGGGCGGCTTGCTTACATCTTCCTGAACATAACATGTTTTGTTGTTTTTGTTGTTGTATCAATCAGATCTGATCAAAGTCTAAGTGGCCTAATTACGACCAATTAGTAATCAAGTGGTTCCTTGTCTCCCATATGGGCCCGGCATTATGTGTTGTTAATTTTTGTGGCAGCCCGGTTCCTCGTAGCCCGTTGCGTTGGCCCTTCTGGTATTTACCAGGATAGTAGTGTGGCCCTAGGGGTCAAAAGATAAGAGTAGACACACAACAATAAGAACAGCTGCAACAAGCTGATCGCTGGCAGTTTCAAGCATAACAAATAGTACCCATTTCGGTTATGTGTCACTGGGGTTGAGGGGGAGGGTTGGCAAGAGCAGTCTTAGACTCAATAAATAGGGAAGGGAGGAGGAAGGAAGGAATGTGGATGGAAAAAATGGGGAGAGAGAGAAAAACACAGAGACAGAGAGGGGGGGAGAGAGAGAGAGAGAGAGAGAGAGAGAGAGAGAGAGAGAGAGAGAGAGAGAGAGAGAGAGAGAGAGAGAGAGAGAGAGAGAGAGAGAGAGAGAGAGATAGATAACTAAGTGTTTGAGAGAGAGAGAGAGAGAGAGAGAGAGAGAGAGAGAGAGAGAGAGAGAAATACCTGATTACAGCAGATATATGAGACCGAGGACAGAGGTAGCTGATGATGTCCAGGATGATGATGACGATGATGTCCATAGAGATGATGATGAGGATGATGTCTATTGTAATAATGATGAGCATGATAAACTTTTTTCCACCCACATTATACAACACCCCCGAGACTCTATAGCCGATTCCTCTGTGATTCCCTGTGAAGACCCTTTTGCAACCTCCCGTGAAATACCCTTTGGCAATCTCCGAAAACTCTTGTTTTTCTCCGTTGGACTATTATTCTTGTTTGTTACATTTGCTGGATTTTTCGATTTCGATTTTGCCCTGGATGTTTATGTGTTATGTTTGGACTTCAGCCTTTTCCCCCCGCAGCATATTGTACACCATATACACCTCCTGTTTGGATTTGCATTTTGCACTCATGTAACTCGCTTTACACATGGTATTATTACTTTAATAATTTAATTTTCACACACATAGTTGATCGTTCACACCTCTTATCAGTTTATCCCTTGGTCCACCATACAAGAAAGACGCCTACGGGTTTTTGAACTCCTTTTGCTTTCAACTCTGTCTGTACTTCCAAGGGGTTCCGCCAGTTCCAATCCCTCCGGACACAAACTGATCAGGCAGACACACACACACACACACACACACACGTGTGAATCTGGATTCTGTGCTTGCTGCGATACTTGTATCGTCGTGGTTAATTATTTAAATCTTAACATACATCTTAACAGCCTTTTTTTCTTTACCTTTTAACCCTGTTGTTTAAGTTTGTAGAAGCTGCCCCTCATCTCTCATTGCAGCTAAATCGACCCGTTAGCCAGCACCAGCCTTCCCCTGCTGCGGATAGGTACCGTATTTTCCGAACAATAAGTCACACCTGAGTATAAGTCGCTGGCTATAAGTCGGCGGCTGAATTTCCTCAGACGCCTGAGGAAATACAGGCATTGTTGGGTCCTTTTCACCACGTGTGTGGTGTACGTGGACCATGTGAGGTCCTCGGAGATGTGTACGGCGAGGAACTTGAAGCTGCTGACCCTCTCTACTGCAACACCGTCGATGGAGATAGGGCCGTGCTCTCCCCTCTGCTTCCTGTAGTCCACGATCAGCTCCTTGGTCTTCTTGACATTAAGGGCGAGGCTGTTCTCCTGGCACCACTGCCAACCTCCTCCCTGTAGGCTGTCTCGTCGTCGCCGGCGATCAGGCCCATCACTGTCGTGTCGTCAGCAAACTTGATGATGACGTTGGAGCTGTGCATAGCCATGCAGTCGTGGGTGTAGAGGGAGTAGAGGAGAGGGCTCAGCACACATCCTTGAGGGGCTCCCGTGTTGAGGGTCAGTGGCTCTGAGGTGGTGCTGCCAATCCTCACCACCTGGCGGCGGTCTGACAGGACGTCCAGTATCCAGCTGCACGTGGATTAGCCTAGACCGATGATTAGAATGATGATTTGTTTGTAAGGGACTGTGCATTATTATGTGCAGTTATATTTTGACTGTGGATGACATGGTGGATTTCTGTAGGGTCCGGAGCAAACTGGAATCTAATAGCGAGAGCGTCAGCACTCTGACTACACACATATACAGAGATGGAAAACTGTTAGCCAATATGAGATGGTGATCCATAGTATGGCAGGAGGAGAAGAAGCTGGGAGAAGCAGTCTGTGTCAAAGCAGCAGGTTAGCCTAGCTGTGGAGGCAGCTGTCATAGCCGACAAGGGCTAACCTCACCGGGAAAGTTGAAAGGCTATTCGGGTGATACTTCACAGTCCATGATGGTCCTCTTCTACACCTCCATCATTGAGTCCATCCTCAACTTCACCATCACCACCTGGTTTCCCTCTGCCACTGCAAAAGACAAGTCCAACCTGCGGCGTGTCATACGCTCTGCGGAAAGAGTGATCGGCTGCAACCTGCCTTCCCTCCGGACCTTGCGGATTATGGCCAACCCCTCTCACCCAGGCCACAGTCTCTTTGCCCCACACCCTTTCGGCAGGAGGCTGCGGGCAATCAGGATAAGAACTGTATGCCACAAACACAGCTTCTTCCCCACAGCCTCCAGCCTCGTCAACGAGGCCCGCTTCCACCCCTGAAGACCCCCCCACCCCTTCACATGTAGAACATGTAGGAGTTTACGCTGTCTACCTTTCTGTTTTTAGAGCATTCCATGTGAAATTACTCCGACCGTTTCTCTCTCTGTCTCCATAAATATGTCGCTTCTGAGTATAAGTCGCAGCCAGACAGCAAAAAAACCCCGCGACTTACGAATACGGTCCTAGACCTATTTGTTTACTGTACTTTGATGTTTTTGTTTAAATACTATGTTTGTCACTTATGGCACCCCTTGCACTCCTAACCCCTTCTCCTGGAAGGAGGGATCCCCAATGACTCTGTAACTGTGATTAAGGGCTAAACAAATACAATTGTCTTCACTTGACTTAAACATGGACAGACCTGTAGCAGCATTATACTCACTGGTTAAACCCCGCAAAAGATCAAATTGCGCCAAAAACAGAATATCGTATCGGAAGTTTTACAGCGTCACAATATTTACAGAATCGTGACACATGTCTTATCGGCGGCCACCACGTCTTCCTCGTACGTCCCACGACCACCCCATCACACTCGCCTATCCTCATCCCTGCCCCTACCCCACCCTTCACTACCTCTTCTAATCCGTGCTTGGACCAACTCCCAATGCTCCCAATGTGGCGGCAGCTTACTGATGACAACGTTAGCGTTAGCAGCATGAGGGGCTGTGCAGGAACAGTACGGCTTCTCTGCCAAAGTCTGGCCTTGTCCTCAATAAATTGTGTAGGAGCAATTCTTGAGTTATTTAATCTTTGAGTTTGTATCATGCAATTATTTGAATTATGAAAATGTATTAGATATACGAGTTTTGTTTGTTATGCAGCTTGGAAATAAATTATTGATTCATTGTGACAGCCAAGCGGATGGATCAGAATCTTTATGTGCGCGAAGACTAAAGCTATCCGGAGTGGAAGTGGCAAATAAGAAATACGAAATTGTTTGTAAATTGCCACTATAAATTGTTTTTGGCTTCTGCTTAAAATAATTTGGGGGTGGGGCCTACAAAAACACAGGGATTATGAGCAATTCCCTGCTTTATTTCCCATTTTTAAGAAAGGCCCTGGATGAATTTTTAAAGGTCCCCGCTGCACACTTCAAACTTCAAATATTCCAAATTAATTTAAACTTATTTTTATCCCCCCCTGCTATGAAAAAAATAACAAATTAACTAGTGGAAATGGCTCAGTGAACCTTGAAATCTTTCCACAAAGACAGAACAATTGCAAATTAAATGACCTGATGACCTGACACCCTTACCACCACCACCACCACCAACCATCACCACCACCACCCACCATCACTACATACCACCACCCCCACCGACCAATTACCACCACCACCAAACAATTGGAAATGGTAATGGTAAATTGCATACAGGGTGTGTGTTTTTCATTTGGTTTGTGAATGGAGAGATGCCTAGTTAAAATTTATCCAGACTTTTACCACAAAAAAAGTCAAGATAAGAACAATAATGAGAATGTGTTCCCTGCATGCATGTCTTTCTATTGGTATTCGGGTTAACACCAGCCAACACGTTGCAACAAAATGGACTGCAAAAAAATGGTAGTGCAATCCCCCCTCTGCAGGTGTATTTTGACTCATCTGGTTCTACCTTGGCCTCACACATGACCTGGGGGCCGAGACGCAAACATGGTTCCCCGGAACAAGGACCGCCATAGCTTCAAGCCAAACAAGTGATCTGCGAGAAAACGTCCGCAGTGGCGACGCCCCAATGTGGGTCGCTGTCAGGCGGTGTTGGCCAATCCAAACACAGAATGTGGCAGTACAGGGGAGGCGGCTCCGGGGCCCCTAATGCATTCAGGGAGAAGGCCAGAGAGTGACAGTCCACCAGCCAGGCAGGACTCTGGGGGCGCAGTGTTAAATTCCAACTCCTAGAGCGCAAATTACATCATTGTTGTGACACTGTGTGTGTGTCATACGTGTGTGTGTGCGTCTTCGTGTGCCTGCGCGCGCGTGTGTGTGTGTGCGTGTGTGTGTGTTTGTGTGTGTGTGTTTGTGTGTGTCTGTGTGTGTATTGGAAGCATGTCTTTGTTGGCATTTTTGCACTTGCAGCAAAGACTTGTTTGTGTAGAATTGTGTGTGTGTGTGTGTGTGTGTGTCTGTGTGTGTATGAGTGTGTGTATGTGTGTGTGTGTGTGTGTGTAGGTAGGTTTGTGTCTGTGTGTGTGTGTGTGTGTGTCTGTGTGTGTATGAGTGTGTGTATGTGTGTGTGTGTGTGTGTGTGTGTAGGTAGGTTTGTGTGTGTGTGTGTGTGTGTGTGTGTGTGTGTGTGTGTGTGTGTGTGTGTGTGTGTGTGTGTGTGTGTGTGTGTGTGTAATTGAACACAGGGGATGTGTGTTGCGTGCCTCATGTGTAAACACCCGTTGCCCAAAAAAAGCCACTTGTGCGGCCAGAAGGAGGAAGTAGGACCACTTAATTACCCAGCACTGCTACGCCACATGACTTGAATTAATAGGAAGCGAACACAGACAGGACTCCTTTGTCACAGCAAATTGAAGGCAGTAAAAAACAACAAACAATGTATGTAACATATAAAGCTCAGAGTCAAAGCACATGGGAGGGCGGGGAAGGCACTGACTGAAATCAATAACAGAAAAGGGATCTCGCAAACTGTTCAGGTAATGTGAACATTAAACATAGCACCGTGTTTAAAAGCCCTGTAAAACTAGGCCGGAATTTAATTTCCACACTGGCAAAAAAAAGAACTAGTCTAAAAAAATAATCATACGTGTTAACCTTGTTCGCTCGCTGTCCAACTTATTAAATCCGTTCCTGTCCATTATTCATGTTTGTTCCAAAATCCAAATCAGATCAACACAGTCTCTTCTATAGCTGAAAACGTACTGACTCTGGGCTGTCACTTTTCCACCCATCGACTCCTGGCCTGGATCAAATCAAAACAATCCTCATACTGTTTTTATCCCACCCCAATATTCAGTTTTACTCCAAATAATACCGCTGTACCACAGAAACACAGGAGCACTTGAAACATAATTTTCACTGTACGGACGTAATCCGTTCTGAAACACATTGTGTAATTATAGGTAACCAAATAGGTACGCAATATGGATTCCGACCCAGGTTCCCCACAGGAGCTGTGGAGTCTATGCTCAATAAGGAGACTGACAGCGGGGCTAGGTGATGGAGGAGTGGGAGACAGGGTGTCAGGGACCCGCTGACTGCAGGAGAATGAGAATAGCGTGCAGCATTTCCCAGTGGCCACCCTGTGAGAGAGGCTGAGGCAGGTTTTAGCCCTGCCTCAGCGACGCCGCTTGGCCCCCTGCCTGCCCAGAGCTATAACTATTAGTATTCGCAAGAGCTGCTGACTGAATTAAATATCTTAGCCTCGCGCTTGTCTTACTGCAACCACTGTGAACAACATTATTGTGTCTTTTCAAATTAATCGTCCAGCAGGGTACATTACGGATGGAATCTAAATAGCTTTGTCATGTGGCGGTGTTTATGGCAGTTGTGAGCGACGGTGGCGGCGGCGGTGGCGCCAGCGGCGGCGGCGAAGCGTCTACGGGTAGATGTGAGTATTGACAAGGTTGGTTTAAGAGCACCGGACGATATTAATTCGATAGGAATTTGCTGGGGATTTTATGGTCCGCTCTCAGAGGACCTTCAAGACCTGGGTTTCACCACTTAGCAATTCCCGGTGCGTCTCTGAAGACTAAACAATCTC
Organism: Muraenolepis orangiensis; assembly: GCA_027704905.1. Lineage (NCBI taxonomy): Eukaryota > Metazoa > Chordata > Actinopteri > Gadiformes > Muraenolepididae > Muraenolepis > Muraenolepis orangiensis. Next base: position 24,763,551 of record CM050999.1, read on the forward strand.
AACTGAAAAATAAAGCCAGAGACACATTCCCATTTAAAGCCCTTTCAAAACAGGCGGCATACTATTACTATATGGCTGCATGGCTGGGATCTGAACCTCAAAGTTATGGCATCCACTGTCTCTGAGTCGCACCTAATATCCGCGTGTTTATCGACGTGCACATCTTCGAGGACCACGCACACCACACGCGTGGTGAAAAGGGCCCAACAACGCCTGTATTTCCTCAGGCGTCTGAGGAAATTCAGCATGGGCCCCCGCATCCTGAGAACATTCTATATCGGCACCATTGAGAGTGTTCTTACAGGGTGTATCACCGCCAGGTACGGGAACTGCACCGCACTCGAGCGCAGAGCGCTTAAAAGGGTGGTGCAGACGGCCCAGTATATTGTTGGAGGTGAGCTCCCCTCCCTCCTGGATATATACAACCAGCGGTGTGTGGCCAAGGCCTACCGCAGTATCAACTGCCGTTCAAATAGACTCAGAGATAGCTTCCACAGTCAGGCCATCAGGCTGCTGAACAAGGGCGTATAGCATATAACAATTTAAATTTTATTACATTGATTTATATATACAAATTGCTCTTTTTCTGTGCCGATATAATGCATTTTATAAATTGCATTTTTATTTTAACTTTATACAGTTTTTTTACAATTTTATTCTATTCTGTTTTTATTAAATTATTAACTTATTTTTATAACTGCTGTCTGTCGATTGCACATAAGATTTTCACTCACTGCTTTATACTTGTGTAAACTGTGAAGTAACAATAAACTTGACATAACTTGACTTGAGTAACTGTAATGAGTTCAGAAAGTCCATCTAAGTATGACAGTGTAATGTTAATGACAATGTTGTGATAGTGGCAGCACTCAGTGGGCACACTGTGGTGGTGGTTGCTTGTTCACCTTTTGAACGAAGAAACAACTAAACAGCGCTGTTATATTGAGGGTGTGTTTGAAGCAAGCTTAGTCAATCTGCTTCACCCTTTTTTACGAGTACAACGGAACTAACATGCTTAAATCTTTATGCTGCAATTGTTTTTTCAAATGCACTCTCAAATATCCACACACATGTCAGTCAGGCGTCAAATGTTGTCTAATTTAATCGCAAGTAGCCCATTGAAACTGTCAGCGAAATGGAAGCTATGACACATACATGTTGTACTGCAGAGAGAGAGAGAGCGACAGTATATTTGATTTCAATGAGTTGGTATTGCAACAAATCAATTAATCCTCAGTGTTTGTCCAAACATGGGGTTGATGTAATGGGCCACAAGCTGGAAATCAATGGATGGAAATGGATCATTAAAAACCATCAACAAATAACAAAAACCTTCCCAACCTTTGTTGTGCCACGGACCGGCAGATACATGAAAAAAATCTCGCGGACCAGTTGTCAATTTTCGCGGACCGGTGTCAAAGTGTGTTGTCAACACACACCCCTAACAAAACGGCAGGGCTCTATTTCAGTATAAACGTGCATGTACGCGGAGCACCCGTAAAAAAAACCCCGGCTTGTTCGAGGGTGCGAGCCGGCTCCCGTCGTTCACTTAAAAGAGCCAACTCTTTGAGCCGGCTCGTTCGTGACCGACACATCACTAGCGCTAGTCTCTTTAGTAGCGCGTGCAACTGAATGTCTCTCGTTATGCCGCCGATATATATTTAATCTATATATATCGATTATACCGCCCATATATACCGCTATATAATCTATATATATAGATTATACTATATATATAATCTCTATATATAGATTATACCGCCCGCCGTTCACCTATACTCAAATTATTTGAGTCAAATATGATGATAAACACACAGCTGTTTCGCGGCCCGGCAGTAACACCTCCATGGCCCGGTACCGGTCCGCGGCCCGGCGGTTGGGAACCCCTGGTGTACACTCCATGGGGACTAGACACGGCTATGGGGGACTAGACACAATGCTAGTGAGCATCCCAACAAATACAGTGAAGTGCTAAAAATAGCTGCCAACAATTTTTTGAAACACTGAAACAACACGATAAAATACAAGACATGAGAGTTGGCTATAATGATGAACAGCAGCAGATAACACGCAATAATTGCGATAGGTGTTGTTGGTGCAAAACCGTGTGTATGCAGAGATTCAATTAATATAACATGTTCGTTTACTAATTCATTAAATCTGTCCACTAAGGGTCATTAGATTGAGCAGGCCTTTAAATCATCTGTGGCCTCCTAATTCCTGCCATAATAAATGCACTAAAACTAAACAATAATACATAATTGACATCCTTCAAAAACTCGAATTTATGTCAAAAGGAAACTGCATCGCTTCTGCACTATCAAAAGTTACATTTTTACTTAAAGTAAAGCTTCATTTAAAATACAATTAAACTAGAAAATGTACTCATATTTTGTTAGGCATTCCCATTAGGGCAAAGGTGTATTATGTATGATTTGTTCTAATTAGAGCATGTGTTTTTTCTCAGATAATATGTGAGAAGCAAGATATGCATTTTATAATATGCCTGGAGAACGTATTCACAATCAGTTAAAATGAATTCAGTCGTTCACACACACAGTTGTGACTGATTGGTTCAGTGATTTGAACTTCCAGTGGCCATCTTGGGGGAGTTCTCCAGCAGGCTTACAAAATGTCCTGCAGAGAGACACAAATCAGCTGTTTCATGAGGCGGAAAGGAGGAAAGAATGAAAGGATGAAAGGATGAAAGGATGAAAGGATGAAAGGATGAGCGTGAGAAAAAAAAGGGCCAAACCAAATCAGGTTTAAAAAAAAGAGAAGATGGCCGCTGAACAATCTCACCTGATAAGAAGCCTTTGACACGACAGTCCCGCTGTGAGTGAGAATTCTGCTCTCCGGCCCGTACCTGTTAGTGTTTCGCCCAGGCTCATGCATGGGTGAGTGTTTATGTGACAAGCTATAAGCCAAAAGACATTAGTGCCAGCTACTTCTCTTTCAAATGAATATTTAGTGTGTGTTAGATATCTCAGCGGAACCAGCAGTCTGCTTATTGTTCAATGGATATAACAAAAGTTTGGATTTAAAAGGGAATTTGCAATGTATTTCCATGAGAAACTATATGAGAGGCAACGGTGATACCCAGGTGAATAGCCATGTGACAACACAAGTTATGAGCGATGCTTTAACATTTCTTGTGGAATGGAATGTGGAGAATCGCTTGTTTTCTGGCTGATCCAAAGGAGAGTCAATGAAATGTAAAAAAAAACTCATGGAAATATCCATACACATTCATACATAAACAAACACATACACAACCAAACACACACACACACACACACACACGCACACATTCCAGTCACCTGTCCTCTGGTCCTCGGTTCTGTCCAACCAGGGCTCCAATGCTGACTGGGTTCCAGTTGGGTTCTCTGTTCTCCGTACTGAGCAACAACTTCAGGCTGGTCCGTGCACCCTCCACAAACATCAAATCCATAATAGTGCATACGTCAGTGAGGCTGCTAAATGAGTAAAGAGGCAGGAGTACGGCCGGGATATGCAATCTATTTGTTGATGAATAGAATTCATATAGTGGAACTTTAATGGAGGCGATAACTAGGGGCCCTTCACATCACTTAGATCGCCATCGATCGCCATAACAAGCTGCCACGTGTCACCAGGTATAACAGTCTGCCGAACGACCTGCTCTACTCCAAACCCAAGTTAAGAGGCTTGTGTGGATGTGTGAAGCTCCATCTGCAGAGGGGTGGATGTTGAGTGGGAGGGGGGGGGGGGTGCGGGGGGGTGGCTAAGCTTTGTGCACAGTTATAGTATATTTATATATATTTTATTGTACTTAAATGTTTTTGTGTAACTAATATGTATGTTGCACTTCTAACCATCCCTTAAAAGAGGGATCCCCACTCTAGATTCCTTCTCATGATGTCTTCCTCCATCATTAAAGGAGTCGTTCTTGCCCTAAGCGAGGCTAAGGGTTTGGGGGGTGTTATATGTGTATAATAGGTGTAAATATGTGGCCTGTGAAGGCTTTTGACATTGTAAATGTGTTACAAATAAAATGTACTTGATTTGACTTACACAGCACACAGAACAACGGTACTAGCTTAAAGAAAGAAGTATCCCGAAGTCGGCGTGGGTCGTAACCAACCAAATTGGAGATTTGAAATATGCTGTGAAGGAAAAGCAACAAGTAGGCTTTTGGGAAGAAGAGGAGGTGCTTGATGCAGAAATCTTTCAGCGTTTGTGGCTTTTTTGGTTTGTGGTTATTTGATATTGTTTGTGGTGTCAATCAACACCGGTCAGGCAATAACCACAACAACAAAAACAGCACAGCTCTAGCAAGACCAACATATTGGTTTTTTTGTAGAGGGACCACTACAATGGTGTAGTAAACTATACATACACTCAATGTTTTGTTATTTGTTATCTTATGGGTTTAACACTGAATTGGGATGTATTTCAGCTGGGCTGTTTAATGACATAAAAGGCATTTTCACAAAAGCTTATCACACTGTGCCCACATCTGAGTCTGTAATGACATGATATATGCAGCATGCACCGTGTCCGAGTTAGCCTCTGTCCTGAGAGGTGAAGGCTCCTGAGGATTCATATTTCCCACATATTTGAGAACTCATCTGCAGCGGTAGCGGTAAGCAGTCACTTCTGTCCACTTAGATCTTTTAATTGGCCTAATTAATCAATTTAAAGCTGGGCTACACAACCAATTGAGTGTGTCAATATGTCGCTGTGCTGGAGAGAAGCACAGTGTGTACCCATGATGAATGCCAAGTGGATGCCATTACTGGATCTCCATTACATGTTTAGACAATACATAACTACATGTATTACCGACAGAGGAGGATGACTAGCCCAGAAAACATCAATGTAAGTATTCATAAGAATATGCTAAATACCTTGTCATTAAGAACTCCAGAGCAGAGCAGAGAACTTCAGCATGATGTCCATGGCTACGAGAAGGTAATGATTATTTGAGGTGCTCTATTGTAGTGTTGTTAGGTGACTGTGGTGAAACCTGGAGAGAGAGCAGGAAAAAAATACTTTTAGAAAATAACTACTTCTGTTTCGTCAAATTAATTATTATTTTGTTTTCATTGTTGATAACATTTAATCAGTCTTGGTTCTGTAGCGGACGGAGTCCCCAAAAAAGGGGAAGTAAGGCCACACACACCTGAATGTAAGTAATCATATTTGACTGTGACTACTAAGTAAATCAATTTCCCCCAAAACAAATGTGGTCATTCTAACAATCAATTAATAAATTGACTTAATCTGAATTTGTTTGTTTGAAAATGAATGCATGCAAATGTGACAGTTCATAGTCATGTACATTTGTTGTCTTGTTTTGCAGTTGAAACATCTGAAGGTAACTAAAAATGTCCAATGAAGACAAACAAGAAAAATTTAACTATTTTCATGCATGTAGTGTGATTTAATTGTTTCCTGTTGACTATGGATGATACAGATGGAAGAGAAGCCCATCCCCCCCCTCAAGACCTTTATTGTTGCCAAGTGCTCCATTATGTGAGTAGGCTATATCAAGATTGAAGGACATATATTTGCATGTATTGGACGTATGATTAAAAATATATATAAATATGTTTCATTGTGTGTTCATTGTGCAGTTGCTCTGTCAAGTAGTAACACAGGAAGCACCAACAAATATCCATCAAACCCTGGTATTTTGTTGTTATAATTTATATTAGCTTTGATTCCTTCTGTAACTTGATTTGTAATCACTACAGGCAGCAGTGTTGAGGAGGGCCACCAGATAAGGGAAGGTAATATTACATCAAGTTATTGCAGAATAATCTAGCCCCCACCCTCACAGGGACCCTGCATACACACTCAGAGTTTGTTCAAAAAATTATTTTGCTTGACTGAATTGTTTGTAGACATTCATTTTAACACCACCATACTGTAATTCCGCCTTTACATTACAGAGGTTGTTAAGCTGTTGGATGCATTTCAGCGGAGGATGCTCCTCAGGATAGAATTAATGGAAGAAAATGTAAGCAGTGCAATGAGTAGGGTGGAGAACTTGCTAGAGGCCAGGAGACATACTGAGGAATCTCCCCCAGAAAGCATGCTGGAGGACCCCTGTCAAACAACAGGGGATTTGGAAAATTTGTGCCACCAGATTAAAACAGAATGTACTTTCAAGAAGAAAATAGTGAGTGCAGTGACATATCTTTCCTAGTATTTTTACATATGAAACACCACAATTACAGATAATTTGATTTAGATAGTTTCAGTACCTTAGCCTACAATCAGGCGTGAGCCTGGGCGATGGTGTGAGGAGGATGCTGAGGAGAATTGGGACCAATGCACTCTGGGGGCACTACAGCTATAAGGGAAGGAAGGGAAAGAGGCCTTTTCAGACCCTTCCAATTGATGAAGCAATTATAAGTATTTGTCTTTTTTTTTTACGTCAGTAAAACACATCAGTGTCTGTGCTTATTGAAACACTTTTAAGTTGTATAATGGCAATTACATATAATACCATCAAATAGTTTCATAGAAAGTAGTAAATGCTGAATGCAATATTTCAGCCCTGAGTTGCAGTGTCTATCTTACAGGTGCATGCCATAAGGCTTACCCAAAGATTAAAAGCCGATGCGTGGAACAGTGTACAGCTGTCACATTGAAACATGCCCCACACCGTGGAACAGGGTACAGCTGTCACATTGAAACATGCCCCACACTGTGGAACAGCACGAAGACAGGTACCCTTCTCAAGCACGCATAGCTTACAGATGGGTGAACAATTAAATTAAAGATTGTTGTCACCCATCTGTACACACACACACATAAATAATATAATATAACATTTAATATAACATATAAATCACTTTTGTTGGACTGAAAACATTTCCAGCTTCTTGTTTCTAGCTAACTAGCGTTTGCAGGTCAACTCACTGCTTAGCAGTGGTGTAATTTAACCCTACAGACTGCTAAAGTTACTGAAGTTGCCTATAGCCTACAAATTCGAGCTACGTGTAAACTTAGGCTACTACTACACTACATTCTCTTTCCTCGATTCTATAATTTATACCTTTCAGATGGATAAATGGTAAGTTCCGTCTTTTTCATTTGTAGATGCCAACATGTCTGCCTTGTGGTCGAAATGAGGAGGAGGAACACGTCTCCGAGAGTTCGGAGGAAACCGGATTGGAGGAGTTTTAGCGACCGTGGCCTTCATACATTATATACTGTATATATATAATTTAAAAAATATATAAATAAAAATATATAATGTGGTAAAATTAAATGTGGTGTGGGGGGACGACAGGTAACCAAAAAATAAACAAAGAAAGCAGCCCCATTCATCCATTATTTAAGCCTGGGCTGGAAAACAATCACAGTTTAAACCTGACTTGGTGGCAGCACATGGGCTGAGAGAGAGGAATGGTTTGTGCCTGCAAGGCGCTGGATAAGGCTAGCCTGCGTCAGGGACAGCAAACAGCACTGCAGTGTAGCAGCCTCTGACAGACAGCCGTCCATCATTGTAAGTACATATCAATAAGAAATTATGGGCACGTTTGCTCTCGTGCTACACATACACATTAAGGTGGCTGAAGGTTATGTCCAATTAAGAATAACACATGAATTAAGACACAAACTGTGGAAGAAGTCGCCACACCCCGCGTACAGAAATTTTTCTAAAATTAGATAAGGTATAAGGCAAAGA
>CM050999.1:24772234-24812965 GCA_027704905.1 Muraenolepis orangiensis
CCTGTGAGATTAAAGCGATTTACTTTTGGTATACAGTCTTTTCCTCTCATTCATTCATTTGAACATTTAGTGGGGAAACATTGGCTATATATATTTAATTCCTCACAAGCTCATATTAGTAAAAAAGGGTTTTACTCCTCCTACACAGGAAGTGGCGCTGTATAAATAAAGTAAGCCCTGGGCTTGTGTAAGTCAAACACCAGTTTTTCAAAATATGAATTGTTGATGGATTTTCCTGATCTGCCCATAAGCTTTTTGCCTTCCCTTTTTGTCCTGTTGAAGGAAAAATAGAATAATCCCAGCAGCTCTTTGTTAAGAGTTGTCGCTTCATTCAAACCAAATCATCTCCCGTCCCCCTGACAAGCAGCCTTGGCAAGCAGCTGGAACACTTGGATATTTGCTACATTTGGCATGATCATCAAACATATAATCCTGATGGGACGGCTCTCATTGGCTGCTGCCGCTGCTGCTGCTGGACTTGTAGTCTCTGTAGAGGAGAAAGGTAGGAGGGGGCGTAGCTCTCAGGACCCGATTACCACACAGGTGATTTAGTTAGTGGCAGGTGTTGTCAATATACTAATCACCTGTCAGTTGGGCCCGCGAGGAGGGAGGACCAAGTCTTTAGTGCCTTAGACATTTCTGTTTTGCTGCTATAAAGGGTGCCCTGCTATGCGGCTATTTTTATCTCTGCTTCCTCTTGTACATGCTACTTTTTAAACAATGTTTGGGATATATTTCCTACGTTTATAAGACAGCTTGACTTATGTCATTCAAACAAAACAGTAGCCATTGAATAAGCTAGAAGTGTGTTTGAATATCAGATGGTCCCCTATAGAAAGACAGGTGTGTGCGCAAAACTCATCTTTATTTTAGTATTGCCGCATTATACGCATATATTTATTGAAACCATAACTCCACCGGCCTCGTAGGGCACAGGGTAATGTGGGGGAACTGAAGCACCAAGCTCAAATATCATTTCAGAGATCATTATTGTTTTTGTGTGCATTAAAATAAGAAATCCTCAATATATATATTGCAACAAATATATATATATAATTAACAAACCCAATACAATAATGTAATCAGCAACAACAAGTCCATGAATATAAGCTGGTTGCCATTGTGGCCAATATTCATGTTTCCCACGGTGCCGTCTATAAATATTAAAGAGAGGTTGATGGTAGGAGCCCAAACGGGCCTCATGTCCAAGCTGCAGCAAACCCACAAGCAGAAATAATACCTTTAAACTAATTATTTATATTCCCCTCTCTCTCTCTCTCTCTCTCTCTCTCTCTCTCTCTCTCTCTCTCTCTCTCTCTCTCTCTCTCTCTCTCTCTCTCTCATTCAGGATTCAGGTTTTTAATCCATCTTTTGAGCACGGGGTGTGGGGGGAGGGGAGGTATGTCCTCAGATGTGGGGGTGGGTCTTTAGATGTGGGGGGTGTGTCCTCAGATCTGTTCCTCATCACACACACACACTCTTACCTTGAGACACTTCAGGTCGGTGGGGGTGGGGGGTGGTCAGGTGGACTGAAAGAGGAACATAAATGCATAACAAGATGCAAACAAAAGCCATCAAAAACTCAGTATACATTTTTTGTATATTTGGAGTATATATACTCCACATGTCTGGCAGAGAGAACCACTCAACGTCGCACACAATGGTGAGAGATAGCGGACACGTTCTATGTTTAACTGTCCTTGAGACTGACCTGATAAATTTCGTAAATTTCGAAAGTTGGGACAGCTCTTCACACAAGTGGTTCCCAAACCACTTCGTCGTGCATTTACTTCCAACAAGCCTCCGAGAGCAGTATCAGTGTTTAGGTAAAACGTATGCGTAAGATTCAAGATTCAAGATTTGTATTTGCCATATGCAAATATGCAAGTACAATGGAATGCTTACACTCATTCTCTCCCTGCATTTCCTAAAACACTATACTATAAAAATACTATACACAATCAAAATTACAGTAAAAAAAAGGGTAAAAGGATAAATAAGGATTCAGGCCAAGGACTATTATGTAAAACAGTTTCCATGTTGAAGAAAAAAAAGGGAAAAAAAATAAAATGTCACTGTCAAGATGAGCATTAATCTGATGTCATTACATTTTAATTGTGCCCTTAGACAGGGATAATTACAGCCAACCACGGAGATCAAGCAAACCACTTAACACCGTGCTAGAAACGACACACACACAAGAGTATAGCACCTTGCTCTGCCTGGCGTCATGTGGAATCACACACCTGCAGATATTCTATATACTGTATATATATATATATACTGTATGTGGGTGTGGATAGATGCTTATTTTGGATTGCACACACACAAACACACACACACACAAACAGAATCACACACAGCTTTCTTTCTGTACAGATACAACTCATTCCTGCTATGTAATCACACTGTTCCATTTCCTATTTTACCTCTGGAGTAGAAAGACGAAGATTACTCAGTGAGAGGGTGTTGACTTGTCCCTGAAGGTACCGCGGTTTAATTAATAATATTGTTAATTGAATAAAAGTTCACACACACACAGACACACACAATAGGGGAAATTATTTTATGAGTTTGGTGGGGCTCTGTTGAATATTTTTCACTCTGGGATATAGTCAAATGGAGCGAGAGGTAATAAAAGGAAGTGCTGATGTACTTGATGTACAGAAATGATATATTTGGCACCTCTGTCGCTTCATCTCCCGTCCTCTTCATTCCTCTTTCTCTTTCTCTCCTGTAACTTTTCATCCCTCTTTATCGTCCCTCCTATCCTCTCCTCTTCTTTCTCCTGTCACTCTCCATCCCTCTTCATCTTCTCTCCTCTCCTCTTCTCTCTCTCTTGTCACTCTCCATCCCTCACACATTTAGGTGATAGAAGCACATTGGAGAGGCCATAAACCACAAAAAGAGCGCTTTACTTAGAAGCTGAAAAATTATGCGGCCATCATTATGCACAGCCAGTCCCATCATACAGAACAAATGTTTGCATTATCTTTCTTTCTCTCTCTCTCTCTCTCTCTCTCTCTCTCTCTCTCTCTCTCTCTCTCTCTCTCTCTCTCTCTCTCTCTCTCTCTCTCTCTCTCTCTCTCTCTCTCTCTGTTCAACCGCACCTTCAAGTGGTTGAACATCCGTAAGGCGGCAGGCCCCGACGACATCCCGTGCCACGTCCTCAGAGCATGCGCCGAGCAGTTGGCAGGAGTCTTTGCAGACATCTTCAACCTCTCCCTGTCCCAGGCTGTTGTTCCCGCGGACTTCAAGATGTCCACCATCGTGCCTGTCCCTAAACAACCCAAGGTAACATGCCTGAACGACTATAGACCTGTAGCCCTCACCCCGATTGTCAGCAAATGCTTCGAGAGGTAGGTCATGGACTTTATTTGCTCCTTGTTACCTGCCACGCTGGACCCATGGCAATTTGCATATCGTCAAAACAGATCGACGGACGAGTTCTTAGACTGCTCGCCAATTGAACCAACTGCGAACCGGCTCTCGCGCCACCCGAGAGCTAGAACTAGGCTTGCTTTGGTGGAAACGAGGCATTAGAGATAGCTTCCACAGTCAGGCCATCAGGCTGCTGAGGGTAGGTTCCCACTGTCGTGCGATCCGTTATGAACGCCATGATTGGCCATTCGTAGCTGATCGTGGAATTTCTCTGAAATTTCAGGTTTGGATACGAGGTGATGCGAGTCGATACGTTCTGATACAATTTGTTGCGCTCGGATGCGATCTGGTCACGATTTGTCAATTTCAGGTGTCACGATCTGTCACGGTCTGATCTCCCGTTCAGATACGATCACATACGTTCCGATAGGATTGTTTCGATCGAGTCACGATTGGGTCTCGATTTGACATGATCATCACGATTGGGTTCCCCGAATTGGGACGATCTGGTAAGTGCAGATACGTTCCGATACGTTCATCACGAACCGATGCGCTCCATTACGATAGGATACAATTGTGGTCGCGATGTCTTTCACGATCATGATCGAGGGTGATCACGATTTGAGCTATGACTGGACCCCGACGGGTATGTATCAGTGGTGAAGTGTCAGGGCCTTCAAGGTATTCAGAGAAGACCCTGGAACTCTCAGATGAAAGAAAAAAATGTAATTGATTGTATTAATAAAATGTAATACAATTTAATCAAATTTAATCAAATTTAAATAAAATGAATAAATGAGAATGGTATCTGTGTTGTTATCTGTTATATTACAGTGTTATTACATTTGTTTGTCTTTCTCGGTCCATGCACGACGCATTTGAGTGGTTTTGTGTTGGAAAAACAATGCAACCAATCAGATATTTTTCTAGGTTGATGGGTAGAATATCCTTCAACCAAAGTATTCCCGATTACTTTGGTCCTTTGACTGAATGAGAGCGTACGTTTGGATTGACAATTTGATCAACCAATCATATAGTTATTTGTAGCCAATGGGCGTATTCTTTCAGATTTCCCCACAGCTCAATAGGGAGCTAGAAGGTATACTTGCTGGAGCGAGAGTGGATCTAGCGTAGTGCTACGTTTTTTCTACGTAGGATTTTTACGTAAAAATGACGAAGGCGAAGATGATGGGCTGTTACATTGCTTACACTGCTTTACCAACTATGGTACACTTGGAAATTGACTGCCACAATCTTATCTGCCTAAATGTGATAAGGCATAAAGTGACTGCCTCCTTGACTAGAAAAACTGAATTTTGGAAAAAAAAAAAAATTTGGTGGTCTATAGCAGGGTTTCCCAAAATGGGGGTCAGAAGAGATGATTTCAGAATCCTCTTGATGTGACCCATGAGGTTTTTTAAATTTTTTATTTTATTATTATTATTTGCCACACACGATGTTCGCGATCGCGAACGGTGATAGTGGGGGTCGCCAGTCTCCAGCACTGTTATTTTGGGGGTCGCGGGCTGAAAAGTTTGGGAACCCCTGGTCTACAGAAGGTCCAGTTATGATTGACACGCTTCGCCACTGGTATATATACAGCCCGACTGACCATGGACCATTGATGATGGCAGGAGATGCGCATGATGACAACTCGTAACAGATCATGAGCGTCCGTGTAAAAACTTACTTTTTACTTTTCTTTTTTTCTTCTCGTATAAAGTCGTATCTGCTCGTGAGTCATTTGTGTCAGGTCTTGACCCGACAGAGCGTAACAGATCCTGATACGATGATCCCGATTGACAATTCATCATGTTGATCGTAGAAAAATGTTGAACCGTTCAAAAAGTTTCTACGCTTAACACGATTGCCACGACTGACCTCAAGATCTGATAAGATCTGATAGGATCTAGGATGATTACTCCACGATTAAGACCATGATTTAAATTGTGCCGCGAATTGTGATAGTGGGAACGTAGCATGAACAAGGGTGTATAGCATATAACAATGTACATTTTATTACATTGATTTATATATATATATTGCTATTTTTCTGACATATTGCATTTTATAGATTGCATTTATATATCTTTAACTTATACAGTTTTGTACTTTTTTACTTATTTTTATCCAATTCTGTTTTTTTTAACTGCTGTCTGTCGTTGGGTATTGCACATACAATTTTGACTCATTGCTTATTCTTGAATGTGTAAACTGTGAAGTGACAATAAACTTGACTTGACTTGACTTGACTCTCTCTCGCTCTCTCCTGTCACTCTCCATCCCTCTTCATCTTCCCTCCTCTCCTCTCCTCTTCTCTCTCCTGTCACTCTCCATCCCTGTTCGGGCGGCAGTATAGCTCAGGAGGTAGAGCGGTCGCCTCACAACCGACCGGTCGCTGGTTTAATCCCCCGGCTCCTCCTAGCAAAAACTGTCGAGGTGTCTTTGAGCAAGACACCCTAACCCAAACTGCTGCTTACATGCTGGCTGTGTCCTTGCATGGCTGACTCCGCCGTCGGTGTATGAATGGGTGAATGTGAGGCATGACTTGTAAAGCGCTTTGGATCTCTCTCTCCTGTCACTCTCCATCCCTCGTGCATTTAGGTGATAGAAGCGCATAGGAAAGGCAATGAAACACAAAAAGAGCGCTTAATTTAGAAGCTGATAAATTATGTGGCCATCGTGATGCACAGCCAGTCCCATCATACAGAACAAATGTTTGCATTCTCTCTCTCTCTCTCTCTCTCTCTCTCTCTCTCTCTCTCCTGTCACATCTCATCCACTCTGGTCCTCAACACTGGAGCACCCCAAGGCTGCTGCCTCAGTCGACACCACAGTCATCGGCTTGATAAGCGAGGGCGACGAAACAGAGTACAGAGATGAGGTGGTCCGGCTGACGCGATGGTGTGAGGACAACAGCCTCGCACTGAATGTCAGCAAGACCAAGGAGCTCATCGTGGACTTCAGGAGCCACCGGGGCACCCACTCCACCATCAGCCTGGACAGGACACCGGCGGAAGTCGTCAGCGGCTTCCGTTTCCTGGGACTGCAGATTTCCGATGACCTGGCGTGGACACGCAACATGGAGGTCATGCTGAACGGTATAGGCCAGAGGTGGCTAATCAACTTCTACCATGGCACCGTAGAGAGCGTTCTGACGGGTGGCGTCACTGTGTGGTATGGAAACACCACTGCACGGGACAAGAAAGCCATCCAGAGGGTCGTGAGGACAGCAGAGAAGATCAGCAGGTGTGCACTTCCATGCATTGAGGAGATCTTTAGGACCAGATGTCGGAAGAAGGCCATGTCCATCATAAAGGACTGCAACCACCCTGGGCACCATCTCTTCTCCCCCCTAACGTCTGGTTGCCGGTTGCGCAGCATCTGTACAGCATCTGTACAGCATCCGTACAAGTACTACCAGGTTTAAGGATAGTTTTTATCCACAGGCAGTGCGCCTACTGAACTGCTAGGAGGGCTGCCACTTTCACTTTCATAACATAGTCATTACCATTACACTTACATACTTTGCTGGACTTTCTGGACTCATCACAGTTACTGCACTGTACTGCACTGTATTCACGATGCTGCTGCACTACTGGCACTTTAATTGTTTTTGAAACATTTTTGTAAAAATAAACCATGTACATATAATTTAAGTCACTTTGCTGCTCTTTTTGTTTATTGTATTGTATATATAGAAACAATGATGGTGTTGTTTTTAAGATTTAAACTGCGGGAGGGAATGGGGAGTAAGCGTTCATATGTACTTAAAAATGGCAAATAAAAATCTTGTATCTTGTATCTTTCCATCCCTCTTCACCTTCCCTCCTCTCCTCTTCTCTCTCTCCTGTCACTCTCCATCCCTCTTCATCTTCCCTCCTCTCCTCTCCTCTCCTCTTCTCTCTCCTGTCACTCCCCATCCCTCTTCATCTTCCCTCCTCTCCTCTCCTCTTCTCTCTCTCCATCCTTCTTCATGCATGTGAGTGTAATGCTGCCCAGCATGGACCCCAACCAAAGGTCCACAGCTCAGTCAAGGCTGTCCCTTTGTGTGAAGCCCATTCATACCTTCGCTGAAAGGGGAAACGCATCGGCCATCCGTTCCTCTCACTGAAATAACCGGCAAGTGCATCGTCATTACATTGACAGTGAAATTCTGGGGAAAACGTGTTTTTGTTTTGATCGAGAAAAATCACAAAAAAGTTGGTCAACATAATGCGGGCTAAACTTAGTTATTCCTTTCATCACCTGGGAAGATCCTGTTGATGGGAGCCCCAAGCCTTGATCAGCTGCAAGTAGCATTGAACACCATCACCCATCCAATCAATTTTAAAGACAATATTATTACATGGATTTAATGGCTTTCTGGCAGAGCCATTACACAGCTTCAGCAATAGCCCTCTTTAAGCTTCTTTAACAACATTTAAATGTTGGCCTATAGTTACAACAAAGCCAAAGCAGCAGCCTATTCAGCCAGCGTGTGCTGCTATGCAGAGCTGGTGTTTCTGAACGGCACTGACAAGAAAAACACCTTGAAACACCTAAAGCAGCTAAAATATGATCATTTGTTAAGCCAGAGAAAGCAGAAAACATTTTCCCTCCCTCTCCATTTCTGTGATTTCTCTCCTCTCTAACTCTGTATACTTGTTGTTATTCCCTGACAGTTTCCAGCAAATATCACAAGACAAAAAAACAAACCAAAGCCAATAACCCAGACCACCGAGCAGCCGGTGAAAGACACACGCAGGGCTGTTTCTGCTGTGGGCCACCGCTGTCCCACTGTCAACACCGTTGTTTGGGTCAGCGGTGGAAAACACACCTTTAGCGAAGGCCCTTGTTCACAGAACCCACACATTACCGAGATTTGATCATTACGAAATATTCACAGAATAACAATTATTTGCTTCGTCATTGAGAGGCAAAAAATTATCGACTAATAACTTTAGAGGTCAAATTATATTATTAATTTGGGAGGAATGTAATTTACTGAAATGGTTTTCATTGGGGTAGTATGTATAAGAAAATAATTGTGACGACCAGCCAGTGAGATTATACTGAGAAAAAAAAAGATTATTCAGCCAGGAAGCTATCTAATGGGTGACAGCATCTTGGTCTAAATGGACGTGGGAGAGTTAAGAGTAAAGAGGGGAAAAAGCAGCAGTAACAACATGCTGACCACGTCTTTTGTTGAAATGATCCTGTTTAGGGTTAAAAGGATTCTGTTTCCCCATAGAAACGGTGTGTGATTGGTAGAGACAGTGTTCCTGTGTATCCAATCAACATTGTTTTGCAGGGAGTTTGACGAGGCGTCAGCGGGGAGAAAGAAGACAGCCATGTCAAGAAAGTACTTGTTTTCCCATTTAGAAAAATATAGACAATAAAATTGAACAATGCATCATTTAGGAGTACAGAAAGAACCAGCAGAGTTGACACGAGGTACAAGATATTGTATTGCCATTTGTTACAACTACATAGGAATGCTTACTCCCCATTCCCTCCCGCAGAATACACATCTCCAAAACAACAGCATGAAAATCAAAATAATATATTCAATAAAAATTGACAAAAAAAGAGCAGCAAAGTGACTTAAATGAAATGTACATTCATGTGTTGAATGGGTTAAATGTTTTTTTTTTACAAAAATTGTTAAAAGCATTTTGAAAGTGCAGTAGTGCAGCAGCATCATGAATACAGTGCAATACAGTGCAGTTACTGTGATGAGTCCAGAAAGTCAAGCAAAGTGTGTAAGTGTAATGTTAATTACAATGTTATGAAAGTGAAAGTGGCTTTTTTTGCAGCTCTTTTTACTTGTTTATTTTATTGTATATATCATTTTTATTTTTATGGTGTTGTTTTTGAGATTCATGCTGCGGGAGGGAATGGGGAGGAGGCATTCCTATGTACTTGTTACAAAATGGCAAATTAAAAACTTTTATATTGTATCTTCTCTGCCGTCTTCACAACCCTCTGGATGGCTTTCTTGTCCCGTGCAGTGGTGTTGCTGTACCACACAGTGACGCCACTCGTCAGGACTCTCTCTACGGTGCCATGGTAGAAGTTCACTAGCCCTCTCTGGCCTATTCCACTTTTTCTGAGGCACCGAAGAGCAGAACTGGTGTGCTTCTTCAGCATGACCTCCGTGTTGTGGGTCCACGCCAGGTCATCGGAAATCTGTAGCCCAAGGAAACGGAAGAAGCTGATGACTTTCATCGGTTTCCCGTCCAGGCTGATGGTGGGCTGGGTGTCCCGGTGGCTCTTGAAGTCCACGATGAGCTCCTGAGTCTTGCTGACATTCAGTGCGAGGCTGTTGTCCTCACACCATCGCGTCAGCTGGACTACCTCATCTCTGTACTCCGTTTTGTCGCCCTCGCTTATCAGGCCGATGACTACGGTCAGTGTTGTCAAGACATTCGGGGTTAGATGGATTCGGATACGATGTATCAGCATAATATTGAATATTCCTCTTAAAGATACAGTTGGCCGGTATTTTTCCTTTTACAATATTCCCAAAATAAGTAAATAAATAAAGCTAATCCATTTCAGTTGATTTGAGATGATCTAATACCTAATTAACCTACTCCAGTCAGCCAGCTTAAATAAATAGAGCTTGAGAAATGTGTGCCCGTGTGTGTGTCCGTGTGTGGGTGTGTGGGTGTCTGTGTGTATGTGCATGTGTGTGTGTGTGGAATTGGAATTACAGTTTGGGGGCTCTGACACCAGACGTATGTGGCAAGGTCTGAGGGTCCTCTCCAACTACAATGGGAGCTCAGGGGCAGTCATCAACAATGACTCTAACCTACCAAATGAGCTAAACAAGTTTTTCGCTCGCTTTGAAAGGGACCATGAGCCGACCAACAACTTGAACATCAGCCCAGAGGACTACGTTCTACAACTGTCCCAGTCCGAGGTCCGCAGAACCTTCAGGAGGGTGAAGGCAGGAGTTCCATCCCACATCTTCAAGACCTGCGCTGACCAGCTGGCTCCTGTGTTCACCGACATCTACAATACATCAACAGTCTGTCATCCTAGCGTGCTTCAAAGCGACAACCATTGTGCCGTTACCCATTGAGGCATGACCACCATGCCTTAATGATTATCGTCCAGTTGCTTTAACACCCATAGCTATGAAGTGCCTGGAGAAACTTGTAATGTCACATATAACCTTGTCCATCCCTGAGTCCCTAGACCCACTTCAGTTTGCATATAGACTAAACAGGTCTGTAGACGACACCATTTCCCTGGCACTACACACGGCCCTGCAGCACCTAGACAAGAGGGACACCTACGTCAGACTGCTGTTCATTGACTACAACTCTGCGTTCAACAAAATAGTTCCCTCCAAGTTGGTCCTGAAACTGAGGGACCTAGGTCTGGGCACCCCCATCTGTAACTGGATTCCATCCAGAGGGTTGTGAAGACGGCAGAGAATATACAAGATACAAGATAAAGAGAAGATAGGCAGAGAAGGTCATTGCGTGTGCACTTCCATGCATTGAGGAGATATTTTGGACCAGATGTCGGAAGAAGGCCATGTCCATCATTAAGGACTGCAACCACCCTGGGCACCATCTCTTCTCCCCCCTAACGTCTGGTTGCCGGTTGCCATCCATACAAGCACTACCAGGTTTAGGATAGTTTTTATCCACAGGCTGTGTGCCTACTGAACTGCTAGGAGTGCTGCCACTTTCACATTCATAACATGTCATTAATTACTTACATACTTTGCCGGACTTTCTGGACTCATCACAGTTACTGCACTGTACTGCACTGTATTTATTATGCTGCTGCACTACTGGCACTTTAAATGCTTTAAATAAAAAATAAAAAATTATAAAAACATGTACATATCACTTAAGTCACTTTGCTGCTCTTTCTTTTGTTTATATTATTGTATATATTATTCTTTTTTTATGTTGTTTTTGAGATTCATAAGGGAGGAAATGGGGTGTAAGCGTTCCTATGTCCTATAGGAACATACTCCTATGTTCCTATGTATCTTGTATCTTGTATTGTGTGTGTTTGTGTGAGTGCCTTTAATTAGCAGTGTGTGTCTCTATATATAGCTCTTTGTGTTGATAAATGTTATCTCTTTCACTAAATGACACGAGCAATGATAGATTTGCACTTGAGAGCCTGCAGTAAACTAAATCAATTATCTTCCCAGGCTCTCTATGTTGTATGCAGATCGATGTTTGGGTATTAAGTCGAAAGACAGTGCAGTATTAGCAGTATGGATGTTTGTGCTTGGCTTCCACACGGTCATCAATATCAATTGGAAATCTGTAAAAGGTTGGGGAGGGAATAACGGACAACTTAATTGATGGGCTAGCCTTAGAAGGCCAGTGTAGCTCCATTTCAAATCAAACTCAACCCTGAATCAAATGTAAATCAAGCAATGATGTGTTGCATAAGAAAACATAATTAATACAATTAATCAATAATAATAATTGATAACTTGTTTTGATTGTTTGATCAAATCGACTGGACTGCTGGTGTATGAAAAATATGAACAACAACAACAACTTAAGCAACAACAAATACAGAAATAGCAATAGTATCTGTGCTGAGCAATTTGCATTATGAGTCAAAATCCCCCATTGTTGACATTAGCGACCGTTTCCTGCGCGTGCGCAGCAGCGCTAGTAATCAACCCGGTGTAAACGGCCCGCTTCTGCTGCTATTGTTACGGGCCGCCGACTCTTTCAGTTTTTCCGATGGTTATGAGGGCATAGCATTTTCTATCAGTCTGAGCAATGACCCAAATTTAGGAGGCCATATGCACCGGGGAGACGAGAGGCAGCAGTGAGCCGGCCGTGCAGAGCTGCATGGAACCGATAAGGCTACTGCTACTGTCCTGTTATTGGCTGACGCAAAGGCAGCAAAACACTCTCTCTCTCTCTCTCTCTCTCTCTCTCTCTCTCTCTCTCTCTCTCTCTCTCTCTCTCTCTCTCTCTCTCTCTCTCTCTGGAAGAGATGCAGACTGATTTTGAAGGGTAGAGTCTGGCTGGTCAGCCTGACGTACCTGGCGTGCAGATCAGCCATCAGCAAATCAGCTCCGTACTGGACAACAACCAGCAGCGGTAGACTCTCTTTCTCTCTGTACCTCTCTCTCTCTCTCTCTCTCTCTCTCTCTCTCTCTCTCTCTCTCTCTCTCTCTCTCTCTCTCTCTCTCTCTGTACCTCTCTCTCTACCTCTACCACTCTTTCTCTCTCTCTCTCTCTCTCTCTCTCTCTCTCTCTCTCTCTCTCTCTCTCTCTCTCTCTCTCTCTCTCTCTCTCTCTCTCTCTCTCTCTCTCTCTCTCTCTCTCTCTCTCTCTCTCCCTCTCTCCCTCTCTCTCTTTGTAACTCTCTCTCTCTGTACCCCTCTCTCTTCACCGAGGGTCTGCTTGGTTTGGGTCAGGTGGCTGCACCAAGGGTGAAAACAGAATTCCATCCTCTAAGGGGGCTTTCACACTAGCCATTCGGGGTCGAATCCGAGCACGATCGCACCAAAATAAGTGTGATGAGAACGCTCCCCCCCGTCACCGGGGACGCTGATTCGCTCCAAGCCGGGACCGCTTGAAAAGGTGGTGTCGGGTGCGTGCCAGCGTCCCCGACGACGGAGCGGGGCGTGGTGTGCAAGCTAACCGTACTAAAACACGGAAGAGGCTTGCTGTATCAACTTGCTGATTGGCTGATTGGCGATCGCAAAAACCAACTAGGTGCATACGTCACCTGCTGTATCGGAGTGTTGCTCTCCTCAATTGTGCCTGGGAGCGAACCAAGACTGTAGTGTGTACACAGACCAGAGGGGGGAGAGGGAGGGGTGGGGAGAGGGAGAGGGAGGGGGGGGGGAGATGGAGGGGGGGGGTTCGCTCCCGAGGACGGAGCGAGGACGGAGCGGAGCACCCGTTCCTAATGAGAAGACGCCCTAAGGCAGTGTTCTAACTGGGTCCTCCGGGATCCCCTTGGTAGCTGCCATTATGTGAGCAACAGGAGTTTAATTCCTGTTGGACTTTTCCCTCACCACGAGGACGGCAGGTGTTCGCGTAGCCCGCGATTGTTAATGTTAATTTATAATGCATGACCTGTGCACCACTGTGGTTTTCCCAGGGGGTGCACAGGTATATGCATAAGTTATACCGCATTCCAGCAGATAGTTATCTGCAAAGGGATGCGATTGGCGGGCGTAAGCGCTGGAATTGGAAATGCTATGTGATGATTATTAACCACATTATAATGCTTCCCAAAATATTTACACACTAGAAACCACCGCCTACAAATGCAATTAATTAGAGAGACTTTCACTGTGACACTTCCAGTGCAAACTTTAAGCACAATAGTTTGACAAAGAGCAACATATTTAATAATTCAAAACGCCACAGTAATAAGACCCAAAATACGTTTGAATTAAATGAGATGTTTGTCATTATCCTCAACGGCAGTGAGAACTACGTATGCATGTTTCCCGCTTAATCACTTTAAACAGCAGTGGTCCGTGGAGGAAAAAAACTGCCTCCACAGAAGGTCAAACTGCTAGCATAGCCTTGATAACAATAGCTAACGTCAGGATGCCACTTTCTAAAAACAGTGTAGTGGAGACATTTTTGTTTTTTCTCTTGTTTTAGTTGATGGAGTCATGTTTTAATGCACTTTTGTTTTGTTTTAGTTGTTTATGGAGTCGTCTGCCCTAGATGAAGTCGATGTAGAGCCACCGCCCCCACTGGGCTGCAGCTCGCACAGGAGCCCCTCGGAGCCTGCTTTATTGACATGGACTTATTGCACTGCACTCTACACTACACATTTTGTGATTATTGTATATCGTGTATTTAATGTTTTTTTAAATAAAACAAATTTCTAAATATAAATGTCTGCTTCATTATGCTTTATCAACCGAGTACAGAGTACAGTTTTGAAGAAGAAAAGGCCAATGGTCCCTTCTGTTGAAGTACTCCATTAATGCAGCTCTAACGTCAAGTCAATTTGATTTGTATAGCCGTTAATTACAGTTTGTCTTAAAGGGCTTCAACGTAAACGCGTCCATAGCACTAAAGACAAGCAGCTTAACGTGTTGTACCAGCCATGTTTGTATTCCAATGTAGCCTCAAAGCCAGGAGCAACACTTTTACATACATCATGTAATCTGCCACTGTTGTGGAAGTTGGCGCTAGCATTGCTGGGAAAGCAGAGACGTATCCTGACGTTAACAGTGGCGTAATGACATGGCTCTCTCGGTGGAAATGTTGGTATACACGCAAACCATTTTTTAGACGGTTCGCCAGTTGAACCAACTGCGAATCAGCTCTAGCACCAGCCCAGAGCTAGAACCAGGCTTACGTTTGTGGAAACAAGGCAACTGAACCGTGTCCCCTTTGGAAGAGTGGTTTGGTTAATTACTGGGTTCCTGATGGTTAAGCTTCACCACTAGTCAGATTCACACCTTAGTATGATCTCCCTCTGTAACATCCTTTGGCTCAAAGAGTCTTCAGAATCAATCATTCAATGTTACATTCTGTGGATTATAAATTGTAATGGTATTTTTTCAAACCATTTTATGAATTATTATTAGCACAATATATAAAAATAATACATTTATGAACTGATAGTGTGTTTATCTTTTTTAATCAGTCAGCACAATGCATTTTGTTCACACTAATTAAACCGAGAACAAATAATCAATTCAATATGTCAGGATTGTATTTACTAATGATTACTCTAGACACACATTTTTTTTAACTAAATACTAACTCATTCTTGATGATTATATATCTTGTTATCATTAACTACACTGTAAAAAAATCCATGCAATTAACTGTAGTGTAGAGCTGCTACCTCCGCGACCCGATTTCGGATAAGCGGGAGAAGATGGATGGATGGCTGTAAAATCATGACATCAAAAACATGTAAACAGAAACACAATGAAGTTGTGTTAAATTCACAGTAATGTTTTGTTTAATACTGAACCAAACACCACTGTTAATTGAACTGTAAGAATATGTTAAATTAATCATATTTCTTTGTAAATGTATGGATGACTGTAGTTTAAAACACAACCTCAGACCTCTTCTCTCATGCATCCATCCATTAGTAGCTTTGTGTGCCCTTAACACCGGTCGGCAACACCCACAAACACACACACACACACACACACACACACACACACACACACATTTTAATACTTAATTTAGGTCCACTTTTTAAAATGGGTTACTATCAGATCAATACACCCACAAACACACACACACACACACACACACACACACACACACACACACACACACACACACACACACACACATTTTAATACTTAATTTAGGTCCACTTTTAAAAATGGGGTACTATCAGATCAATACACACACAAATACACACACACACACACACACACACACACACACACACATACACACACATTTCAATACTTAATTTAGGTCAACCATTTAAAATATGAATCTGATCACATCTTCAGTGGCAACCATGTCAGGAGCACAGCTGTTAGGGAGTTAGTCACACAAGAGCACATGAGAGCACGTGTTAAGAGCACATGAAATGGGAGCCATATTTTTTTTGCCATATAATGTTATTTTGTTGTCCTTTTGTTATAGAGAAGCCCAAGATCCTGAGAGCTTTAGAGACCAGTCAGCGTACATACCCCAGGCGTTCACCTGTAAAACAAGGAGATCACACCGCCACACAGCCTAAGATGGTGACGGTGCGAAGTACAGGCACCAGCGGTGGGTATATTAACAGGCCTCTCAAACACCAGAACCACAGATAAAAAACAAACAGCAGCGGGTCTGCGGTGGCTGGTGTGCCACAAAACATAACCATCGTTGGAACGCAGACGGAAGATGAAACACCTGTTGCTTCACAAAAGAACGGTCCTCCGCAGATACTGCCGGAGGCACACACACACACACACACACACACACACACACACACACACACACACACACACACACACACACACACACACACACACGTCTCTCCAGAGAGATATCTCAAGTGTAAATTCAAGTGTAATTTCCGATCTTGTTTGTGTGTGTGTGTGTGTGTTCACGGAAACACAAACACCACGTTAAAGACGAGTATACGTAAAAGGTTATTTTGTTTGCCCTCGACTGGTGATTTTGCATTTCAAACACATTATTTGAAGTTGAAGATCGATTTGTGTTGGCTGCTGCTTTTGGATCTGTATTTGAACAGCCTCAAGTGTCATACTGAACTGAACTGGCTGACGTAAGTGATACGGCGTAAGAAATACAAAATAAGAACTGAAAAGGCATTGTTGTAGCAAGTCAAAACACCATAGTCCATCCCAAGCCAAGGACTACTGCGCTAATAGAAAATGATGATTAACTTTCCAAAAAGTCCTGTTCAAAATAAACTACTGCACTAATAGAGGACTACTGCGGACAACTGCGCTAATAGACAATTATGATTAGCTTTCCAAAAAGTCCTGTTCAAAATAAACGGAAGGAGAGTGTCCTCTTTCGCAGAAGAATAACGGCGAGTCCATCTAAAGAGGCGTCTGGAGAGAAGGTAAAAAAATACCTCAACAATATTTTTTGTTTGTTGGTGCTTTCTGTTAAGCACTGCTAAAGGTGAACAGGAGGACCCTCTGAACACACCTGCTCCTAGACCGCCACGCTGATACAGACCCGGTGATAACAAGTGGGGCCCCGAGGGGCCGCGTCACGCCCAACACGCAAGGAAAATAAAAACACACCCCAGCGTGACGTTATTAGCGACAGAACAAATATAGACCTTCATGAAACACACAAACGGAGTGCGCCTTGGTCCTGCCTCTTGCAGAAGCCGAGTCCTCCGAGCCCTTCTTCAGTGTTTAAACAGGATTGCTACCAAGAGACAACCCTCCTCTCCTCTGCTTTCCCTCCGTTTGGGCCTGAGTGACTAGACTTTAATCAGCTCTCATCCAAACAGAGAGTTGCCCCTGAGCAAGACAGTTGGTTGAGTAGGGAATTTATGAACTTATACTCCAATTTCTAATTATGAAAGTGGGGAGAGAGACAGACAGCGCTAACATTTTTCTAATGGTCTCTCTGCCTGGCTCACAAGGGGTGGGTGGGTGAGAGAGAGAGAGAGAGAGAGAGAGAGAGAGAGAGAGAGAGAGAGAGAGAGAGAGAGAGAGAGAGAGAGAGAGAGAGAGAGAGAGAGAGAGAGAGAGAGAGAGCATGTGTCTATCTGCAGATGTCTCCCAGAATGGACGTGGGAACGGTACAAAACAACAGCCACACAGCAAAGAAAAGTGCCCGCGTGCCGAGAGAAAGAGAGAGAGAGAAAGAGAGAGAGAGAGAGAGAGAGAGAGAGAGAGAGAGAGAGAGAGAGAGAGAGAGAGAGAGAGAGAGAGAGAGAGAGGCTGAGGCCAACCCATGTCTAAGTGCTGATCTGGGAAGAGAAGAAACACAAACTAAAACTTTTATCTTCTAAATTCCAGTTATTATCTCACATATATATATACATATATATCTCACATATATATCACATATCACTTGACGTACGCCAGGGAACAGTTGCCATTGGCCTACACTATATATAAGCCACGTGGAGTAATACTATATGAATCCAATATAAATTAAATACCCATTCATTCTACTTTTCACACTCTATATGCCAATTATTTTAGTGATAACAATCGTGATGACTTGACTATTTTTCTCCATCTAAGCTAAATAACAATTTCCCCTCAGCACACATGCATAGAGGAACATACCGACAAACAGGCAGGTCAATTATCATATTCATGATCATTAGAAAGAAGCCGGCGATGGCAATCAGCCATTTTTCTTCGTCCACTTACAGTTTAGATCTGTCCCCACAATTGACGAGCTAGGAGACTTTAGTGGCTTCCAAATAAAATGTATAGGAATCCCCGACTTCCACCGCGACCACTCCCTCACCCGACTCTCATCACCGGTACCTTTCTTCCTCTCCCTCACCCGACTCTCATCACCGGTACCTTTCTTCCACTCCCTCACCCGACTCTCATCACCGGTACCTTTCTTCCACTCCCTCACCCGACTCTCATCACCGGTACCTTTCTTCCACTCCCTCACCCGACTCTCATCACCGGTACCTTTCTTCCACTCCCTCACCCGACTCTCATCACCAATACCTTTCTTCCACTCCCTCAACCGACTCTCATCACCGGTACCTTTCTTCCACTCCCTTACCCGACTCTCATCACCGGTACCTTTCTTCCACTCCCTTACCCGACTCTCATCACCGGTACCTTTCTTCCACTCCCTCACCCGACTCTCATCACCGGTACCTTTCTTCCACTCCCTCACCCGACTCTCATCACCGATACCTTTCTTCCACTCCCTCACCCGACTCTCATCACCGGTACCTTTCTTCCACTCCCTCACCCGACTCTCATCACCGGTACCTTTCTTCCACTCCCTCACCCGACTCTCATCACCGGTACCTTTCTTCCACTCCCTCACCCGACTCTCATCACCGGTACCTTTCTTCCACTCCCTCACCCGACTCTCATCACCGGTACCTTTCTTCCACTCCCTCACCCGACTCTCATCACCGGTACCTTTCTTCCACTCCCTCACCCGACTCTCATCACCGGTACCTTTCTTCAAAACAGATCATTTATCTCACGTACATCGCCAACCATTCATTTTGTATCAGCGGTTGGATTCATTTGCATAAGCTCAACAATAGGGGGTTTTTTTTAGGGTGAAGGGGGGTTTTTCTTCTTTGAGGATGCTAAGAGGTGATTTTGTTTTTCCAATCCTCAAGCTCTCATTCATCGTTAGACGTGTCCGCCGCTATGACTGAACCGCATGCTACCAATTAACGACTCCCCCCCCTATTATCATATGATATATGTATATGATATAACACAGATGTGTGTGTAGGGAGCCATCTTGAGAGAGATTTGCATATGTAGCCAGTTGAATTGCTTTTATGCTTTAAGAGCGGTTTTTTTGAAGGACAGGGCCCAGGGAATGTTGTGTGTGTCAAAACACAACATTCAAAGTCACACCGAAATTATCTGGGGTTTGCATTGAAATGCATGATGAAAAGAATGATGAAATGCATGCACATGCCAAAATTGCAATTTGTAAATAAGTAGGCTACATGTTTCTCACAATTGATTAGCTTTGAAACTGCCATTCCTTTTAAAAATCAGTTTGCACATATGACAGTAAGATGATGTGAGTTTAAGGACGACCATATCTCAAATATGGCATGTGTAGACATCACTCTTTCATCCAGGTGTAACTTACACTACAGATAAGTGAGAACAGTTAAGTATGATTATTTATCTTTAAGGTGGAGCCTGAGGCTCAGGGCACACCTTCTCACTTCTTTTCTCTTAGGCCAGTGGTTCCCAAACCTTTAATGCAGAGCCCCCCATTTTTAGATTACAAAAATCTCAGCCCCACCCACCTGCATGCACCCACATAAAGACACTCTCAGACACATCCTTTGCTTGCACACTCCTATAAAATGTGTTTATAACATTGTCTGCAATTATTATAGAACTGTAACGGTAAATCTAAATAAGAACAAGTCACCCCACGCATAAATATTTATTCTGGGCATTAGCCGCCTTCCGTGGGGAAGACATCAGATGACAGACGGACGGTCGGCCATAGGTCGGTCACACACAATGTATCTCTAAAAGCAGGTTTCGAAAGACCACCTGGCAATCAAAAACCTGCTGCTGCTGACACTGATCCTGCCTCACGAAGACGACTGCCAGATGTCTCCCAGATTGGACGTGGGAAGGGTACAAAACATCAGCTACACAGCAAAGAAAGTGTGTGCGTGCCAAGAGAAAGAGAGAGAGAGTGAGAGAGAGAGCGAGAGAGAGAGAGCGAGAGAGAGAGAGAGAGAGAGAGAGAGAGAGAGAGAGAGAGAGAGAGAGAGAGAGAGAGAGAGAGAGAGAGAGAGAGAGAGAGAGAGTGCATATGTCTGTCTGCAGATGTCTCCCAGAGTGGACGTGGGAAGGGTACAAAACAACAGACACACAGCAAAGAAAGTTTGCCCGTGCCGAGAGAGAGAGAGAGAGAGAGAGAGAGAGAGAGAGAGAGAGAGAGAGAGAGAGAGAGAGAGAGAGAGAGAGAGAGAGAGAGAGAGCATGTGTCTGTCTGCCTGCCTGGCAATCTTTTCTCCACCAACTTGCAATAAATAAAGAAACGACAAAGGCAATTAAGAGAGTAATTAAGAAAGGAAACAAAAGGGCTGCAAAGGAAGGAAGAAATTAACAAAAGCCGCTACACCGCACACACACACTTGTGGCTTTGGGGAGAGAGCACCCATTTGTTTCCTGCAGCCTAGTTAAACCCCGGGGTTACAACATGCATTACTAAAGACATATGACACGCGGCTCCTAATGAAATAAATGGCTGCACACTTGAAGCTGGGTGATTGCATTTCAGTTAAATTAGATTGCGTGATAAATATAGCCGAGGCTGTGGGATGCTAATGATTGAGTGCAGAACAACGTCCTGCATGACTTGAAACCCATTGTTCAAACGTACGTAGCGGCGCGGGGGCTACACGCACCGTACGCTATGTAATTCAGTTACATCTACAGCGTCCTTCTCTCATCCTTCTATGTCCTCACATGGTGACCCTATGTCTTTGGCACTTTGAAATGGTTTCATGTACTGTAGCCGTTTGCAATTGTAACAATTTCTGGGTATAAATGTATGGTTGTTGTTTTTTTCAGCTTGTTTAAAAAAAAAGGCTCACACTAAATGTGGGAGGGGGGGTGTGCGGGGGGGGGGGTGAGGGGGGGGGGTGAGGGGGGGAGGTGCGGGTCCCTGACTTTGCTCTTTAGCTCACAGGCTCTTCTGGGAGCTCTGTGAGGCCGATGTTTGCCAAGGGGATGCTCTGATTGCAACTTTCTGTAGTGTGGTAAACGTTCAAAATCTAACTGAAAAATAGATCTTTGATATGATTTAATGGACATTTAAAATCATTAGCACTCATTACTACTTACAATAAAATGTAACACTAAACTCCATTTCTATGTGATCAAGTTAGCCTGCTTTGTACCTCACCTCAAGGTATTCTGGAATCGCCATGTCTCCTAGAAAACATTCACAAACGATTCACAACCTCCAAAAATGAATTGAAAATAAAAATATATATTTTTGGATTTATTTCCCATTTGCCTTAGGTTTGCCATTGTGTGTTTATAATCAGAATTAGAATCATAGTGCCTTAATTGTCATTTCACAAATACATTTCACAATTGCCCTATCTACAGTAGTGCAATTAAGAAAACATACAGTATATACTACGGATGTTCAGGTGCTTTCTCAACATTGCTCATCTTATCTGGAATTACTGACTATCAAGTGTCGCCCTTTTTACTTGCCGAGGGAAATCTCCGCTATTCTCATGTCGGCGGTTTACATCAAACCACGGGCTGATGCGAACATCGCATTGGACAAACTTTACATTGAAGTGAGCAAACTTCAGAATCGCTACCCCGAGACAGTCCCCATTGTAGCGAGGGACTTTAACCACTGCAATTAAAAAAATGTATTACCAAAATACTATCAACAGATCTCATGTCCGACCAGACAGAACAAGACTCTTGATCACTGTTACACCACCATTAAGCACGCTTATCGTGCTGTTGTGCGGCCGGCTTTCGGCAAATCAGACCATGCTTCCGTGCTTCTACTTCCAGCTTACAAGCAGAAGTTGAAGTCCACGCCCACAGTTGTAAAGAACGTGCGTCGCTGGACAGACGATGCCGTACTACACCTGCAAGGGGGGCTAGAAATAACTGATTGGTGTGTATTCAAGACCACTGACCTTGATGTGTATGCAGATCATGTCACAGCATACATTAACAGGCTAGTGGAAGAATGCATCCCGACCAGGTCTGTTCGCTCATTTCCAAACCGCAAACCATGAATGAATGCTGACATACGGAACAAACTTAAGGAAAGGAGTCCCGCTTTCACAACAGGCGACTCCGGTCTCTACAAGAAGGCCAAGTACGAATTCAGAAAAGCCATCAAGAAGGTTAAATTGGATTACAAAAGCAAATTGGAATTACAGTTTGAGGGCTCTGACACCAGACGTATGTGGCAAGGTCTGAGAGTCCTCTCCAACTACAAGGGGAGCTCAGGGGCAGTCACCAACAACGACCCTACTATGTTATGGACTTCCTGGCGGGCAGGCCTCAAGTGGTGAAGATTGGGAACAACATCTCATCCACTCTGTTCCTCAACACCGGAGCACCCCAAGGCTGCTGCCTCAGTCCCCCGCTGTACTCGCTGTACACACATGACTGTACTGCCACGCACAGAAATAATCTGATTATTAAGTTTGCAGACGACACCACAGTCATCGGTTTGATAACTGAGGACGATGAAACGGAGTACAGAGATGAGGTGGTCCAGCTGCGCGGTGGTGTGAGGACAACAGCCTCGCACTGAATGTCAGCAAGACCAAGGAGCTCATCGTGGACTTCAGGAGCCACCGGGGCACACACTCCACCATCAGCCTACGGGACACCGGTGGAAATTGTCAGCTGCTTCCGTTTCCTGGGACTACAGATTTCCGATGAGCTGGCGTGGACACGCGAAGTTATGCTGAAGAAGGCACAGCAGCGCCTCTATGCTCTGTGGTGCCTCAAAAAAAGCGATATAGGCCAGAGGTGGCTAGTGAACTTCTACCGTTGCACCATAGAGTGCGTCATGATCGTACGGCAACACCACTGCAAGGGACAAGAAAACCATCTAGAGGCTCGAGAGGACGGCAGAGAAGATCATTGGGTGTGCACTTCCATGCATTGAGGAGATCTTTAGGACCAGATGTCGGAAGAAGGCCATGTCATCATTAAGGACTGTAACCACCCTGGGCATGATCTCGCTCTCTGGAGTCCTGCCACTTTCACTTTCATAACATTTCATGTCATTAACATCACACCTACATACTTTGCTGGACCTTCTGGACTCATCACAGTTACTGCACTGTACTGCACTGTATTCATGATGCTGCTGCACTACTGGCACTTTAAATGCTTCGAAAGATTTTTTTTGTAAAAAAACAAAAAAACATGTACAAACCAGTGAAGTCACTTTGCTGCACATTTTTGTTTATTTTATTGTATATATTATTCTTATTTTATGGTGTTTTTAAGATTTATACTGCGGGAGGGAATGGGGAGTAAGCATTCCTATGTACTACAAATACAAATCTTGTATTTTTTATCTTGAGTAACTAATCGGCAAAAACATACCATTCTTTACATTATACAGCACTTTTATATGTTTTTATATTTTTGTTATTTGTATGATATATATATTTATAATCAACCCACTAGATATTTCCGAACACTGAAGCTGATTATTGTTGGGTGTAACACAAAGTGGAATGCACTTAGTTAGGAATTTGAGAAAGCTTAATGAGAGTCCATTTATCTACATCCTTAGACTGCCATCTTATAAAACACTCCCTAGAATACATTGATTCACAAAAGCACTTTGTTTAACCCTTGTTATGTGCTAAATGAGCCGAGCTAGTATTACTGTTTTCTAATAAAAAACAAAACTAAGTGGTTCCCTCCCTGTACCTTTTTTACCTTCTGGGACTAATGCAGGTTTAATGCAGTGTGTTTAAGTACAGTGTCACTGGTTATGTTACTTAAACAGCATCCTGCTACCCACTTGGCGGCCTCCATTGCATGTGCACTAAACAGCTGTCCAACTTTATGAATCAAATTTATTACAATTAAGGTGAACTGAGTTCAAACTCGTTATTTTCCGACGAGGCGTCTCTCTCTCTCTAAAAAAGCATAACATGTTGGACACAAGAAGAAGAGCACATCGCTTCACAGGTTCCAGGTCGTCCGTCTCGGCGGGACTGATAAGCTCTTCCTTCTCCCTTTCTTTCTTTCGTTCACTTGCTTGCTGGCTCTGTTTCATACATCTACCGCAGGGGACAGCTCACAATCAAGCGCGACTCCAGCTGCCCACCCCTGCCCCGCTATCAGGGGGTAGAATCAGTATGGTGGTGACAGCACCATCACCGTCACTTGCTTGTCTTGCATCGTCATTGCTTGACAAAAACAGACCACGCCCACTGAGGTCACAGCAGTACATCAGCAAAGCGGAGGAAATTGACTGTGTCTCGAAGATAGCACCGTAAAAAGATGCTATTTTTTTCGAGAGAGTTAGAAATTAAGCCCAAAACTTGAATTAGTTAAGTGAGTTCAATACAACAGCACTACAAGCAACGGGGTGTCGTTTACCCAACTATTCTCTCGCCCAAATTAGGTATGTTAGTATCAGGGCGCACTTAGTCGCTCAAAACTCAATACGTCAATAACTCAGTAATTACCGCTCTTGGTTGTGGTGGAGAGATGCGTTACACATGATTAGTTTGATAAGTCCGTGAGCTGGATTATAGAGTTTGACATGGCACTTGAACTCATTGAACAGTTTGAGAGCAGTGAGACTGTGACTATTGTCATTGTGTGTCTATTAACAATAGACACACAATTTGTTGTGTCTACTGGGTTAGATGATGGCAGACGTGTAACAATGGCCAACACCTTCAGGCCCCTGCTTTAGGGCTCACTATAGAGCCCTGCTCTACAGTACACGCTGCACAAGGGCTATAAGCATGAGAGAGAGAGAGAGAGAGAGAGAGAGAGAGAGAGAGAGAGAGAGAGAGAGAGAGAGAGAGAGAGAGAGAGAGAGAGAGAGAGACAGTGACAGAGAGTGTAGGTTAATTTATAGCACTTATGAACACAGGGGAGCCTGTGGATCTCCGTCGCGCCGTGGCACTGACAGCTGAGTGGGGGGGTTGCATGATGACAGGCGAGACTCAATGACGATGTCCCTTTGGAGGCTCGAGGTGTTTTTTCTCGTAAGCCCTCCCCTTCCTCCCTCTCTCTCTCCTTCCCACCCCCGCCCTCCCTCCCGTGTCAGTATGGATTCATAAACTAATTCGGTCTTGAAATATGAAAATAAAGCACCGGGCAAATCATGCATGAATAACACAAGAACCAGTCTTTTGCCTTGTTTGAGTCGCGAAATACAAGAATAGATCAACTTTTGATAGAGAGATTGTGTTGTTGTTTTGGAAATGCAACCGGCTGCAACTTCACTTTATTCCCAATCACGCTGGGAGCTCGGAGGCGCCCGCAACAACAGGCTCCCAATCACAACCCAGGAAATTAGCTGATGACACAAGTAAGGACAATCTACATGGGGTAAATGATCCTGGTGAGCCCCTCTGGTCTCCACATTTGTAACGTCTTTACTGCCAAGGGCTTTCATAATGATCATTCGTTATCCCACCTGATAGTTCTCACCCCCCCGTCCCCCCCGTCCCCACATTTGAGCAGGTCTACCGCCACGGTGTCCAGTTGGCTTGCAGACGTCAAAACCTTCGGCTCAGAAATGTAAGTGAGGATATGGATATATATATATATATAGGGTGGAGTCACGCACCATTACACCAGCCTGCTGCTCTCAGGTATGCGGTTAATGGCAGTTAAGAGAGCCTGCCATGGGTGCCAATTGCTCAACAAGGCCGATCCATGAAATGTAAATAAAGGAATCAACACAGCTTTAAAAGGTCCGCCGCTCAATGCCTTTAAGTCAACCAACCGTTCCATCCCCAGCTGAGCTCAATAACATTGTTAGCGACATCAGGCATTAGTCGTTATCGTTAAAAAAACCCCATGCACAACATGTATGTATACTGTATTATACCTGTGTGAGTTAAGTCTAATAGAGGCATCATTTTTCACATTCACAACACAGATAGGGCCTGATTTGAAGGTAAGGCACTAGACGCA
Organism: Muraenolepis orangiensis; assembly: GCA_027704905.1. Lineage (NCBI taxonomy): Eukaryota > Metazoa > Chordata > Actinopteri > Gadiformes > Muraenolepididae > Muraenolepis > Muraenolepis orangiensis. The sequence continues at coordinate 24,798,411 of CM050999.1, forward strand.
TGAGTAAAAGTGTTCACCCCTGTCCATTAATTGAAGGATCAAATACATCTTTCATACTGAGCGATGTCCACCTTGTTATACAATTTCACTTCATGACTGTTAATGCTGTCTCTGAGATACTTCAAATATGCTTAAAAAAATACTAATTACACTTGGATTGGGGCAAATCTCACCTGGTCTTGTTACCGAACATATACAGGTACATACAACATATAGTAAACTCAGGGGCATGCAATTGACATTTTCTGCAAACTCGATCTTAACTGAAACATAATAACAAAACACAAAAAAAACACAAAAAATTAATGATTTCATGCTAGAGCACAGTAGTTGAGAATCCTGAGGCCCAGGGATGCGGGGACTGATGCGAAGTGACATGGACACTGGTTTGACACAGTGGTGCCCCTTTGCTTTTACACAGTGGTGCCCGTTTGTTTTTCGAATGTGTGTGTGTGTGTGTGTGTGTGTGTGTGTTATGTGTGTGTGTGTGTTTGTGTGTGTGTTTTTGTGTTTGTGTGTGTGTGCACGGCCTGTACACGGCTCCTCTGCTGGCAGCCTTCTGTGCTAGTGCCTGGGCACATTTATTTAGGTGTCATAACAGCGGAAGAGTTATAAATGAGCTGCAGTGTTGTCAGGAACGAGGGGGGGGCACTGGGACGGATTGAAAACCTGCTGCTAAACCTAGTGTCAGAAACAGTGGGAGGATGGAGGCCGCAGTCCCAGAAACACTGCTGTTTGCTGTTATCCCGGAGACAACAATATGAACTATCATTGATCGTAGCACCCTTACCCTAACCCTAACCCTAACAACAACAACAACGTCAAAAACAACATCAAAAAAGGTTGTAAGACCTCCATCACCGCTAGACAAGTCTGGGCTCAGATTCACTATGACATACACACACACATAAACACACACACATGCGTGCACACACACACACACACACACACCGCCACACACACACACACACACATACACAAACATACGCAGGCACACATGCACGCGCACACACACACACACGCATGCACACACACATGCACACACGCACTAGAAAATCACAAAATTACACAGATGTCAAACCTTGAAATCCTGATCATTCCCAGGGCAAACTGTGTTGTCATGCAACATTGCCATGGATGCACAAATGGATGCGCTTTACACACATCAGCATTCATCGCAATGCAAAACACAATAATAACCTGTGACGCATTCCATGAGCAGGCCAACATCAAAGAAGAGGAAAGAGTGCGACACAAACACACACACACACACACACACACACCAGACAAAGTCCCTTAATGATGGAGGAAGAAATCTTGAGAAGGAGTCTGAGATCCCTCCTTCAAGGGATTGTTCAGAAGTGCAATGGGTGCAATAAGTAACAAGATATATATAGTAATGTACACAGTAAAGTACAAAGAAAATAATATACATATAATAAACACGATATAAAAATATTCAAATGAGAATGAAATTTGTGTGTGGTGCTTGCCGGTATCCGTGGACGTGGACTTCAGGAGCCACCGGGGCACCCACTCCACCATCAGCCAGGACGGGACACCGGTGGAAGTCGTCAGCTGCTTCCGTTTCCTTGGGCTACAGATTTCCGATGACCTGGTGTTGACCCGCAACACGGAGGTCATGCGGAAGAAGGCACACAAGCGCCTCTATGCTCTGCGGCAGAGATGATCATCGGGTGTGCACTTCCATGCATTGAGGAGATCTGTAGGACCAGGTGCCGGAAGAAGGCCATGTCCATCATAAAGGACTGCAACCACCCTGGGCACCATCTCTTCTCCCCCCTACCGTCTGGTCGCCGGTTGCGCAGCATCCGTACAAGTACTACCAGGTTTAAGGATAGTTTTTATCCACAGGCCTATTGAAGTGCTAGGACTGCTGCCACTTTCACTTTCATAACATTGTCATTAACATTACACTTATATACTTTGCTGGACTTTCTGGACTCATTAAAGCTACTGCACTGTACTGCACTGTATTCATGATGCTGCTGCACTACTGCACTTTAAATGCTTTTAAATATGTTTGCATATTTAACAGATGTTCATACCATCTGTCAGTCACTTTGGTGTCCTTTTTATTTTATTGTATATATTATTTTGTATGGTATTGTTTTTTGAGATATTTACTGCAGGAGGGAATGGGGAGCAAGCATTCCAATGTACTTGTTACAAATGGCAAATCAATATCTTGTTGTTTGTATCTTGTATGTTTAGCAAACAAAGGGGGTCGGGGGTCTGTGTATAGTGGCATCTAGCGAGCGCCGTTATGTTCCTCACTAATCCCTGTTGGATAGCAAACGCAGGGAGAGGCATAATCTGCAACAGACTGAATAAACACACTGGGCTCCTATCCGTCTTTGTAAAACACAGCGGAGTGCTCACACATACACACGGTGGCCCAAAAACACACACACACACACACACACACACGCAAACAGACAGACAGATGCGCAGAGAGAAACACAGACGCATATATAGACGCATATATACACACACACACACACACAGATTTTGTGCATATAGTGCTGAGGTGTGTCTCTAGCTTATGGCTGTTTTGGCCAATACCATTTCAAACTCAGCGTTGCTTAATGTTTCACTGGTACATTGTCATAGACCCATTTCTGATTTAGCTTCTGGGGAAAAAAGGGGAACACTGTGTGTGTGTGTGTGTGTGTGTGTGTGTGTGTGTGTGTGTGTGTGGTGTGTGTGTGTGTGTGTGTGTGTGTGTGTGTGTGTGTGTGTGTGTGTGTGTGTGTGTGTGTGTGTGTGTGTGTGTGTGTGTGTGTGTGTGTGTGTGTGTGTGTGTGTGTGTGTGTGTGTGTGTGTGTGTGTGTGTGTTTGTGTCAAGTCAATTATAATTGTATAGCCCAGTTCATCCCATCCTAATAGTATATTTAACTGTGTCGTATCATAAAAGCAAAAACCATGTTTTACTCTTTGAACCTCTTTCTCTGTAAACGTTCTCTGTGCCGTGATGACATTGAAAAAAAATCCAATTACTAATCGTTGGAAGTCTGGATCATTGTTCACATCGCCGAGGTCTGACATGAAATAGCCTTTAACATATGTTATAATATTATGATCAAATACAATCTCCACGATCCCTTCTAGTATTATAATGACAGCATGTTTATGAGGGGCCAGCTCTTTTCTCCAACACTGGATGAACTTTCATCCCTAATTACAAAGGCAATTACATTTTTTGGGAGTCAATCCTCAAAAACTGGAAAAAACTAGAGGCTCCTCAGTAGAGTGCATACCACTGCCACACCAAAAAGTCCCCTGGATCTGGACTCTGATCCGGATATGCTACACAATTATAATATAATTATCAATTATCAACTGTTCCTTGGCCCATTAGTAATCAATCCATCAAGTTTTGTCTAATTTGGGACATAACTTGTTGAGTTATCTTGCTTATAACAGAAACAGATAAAACAAACAGGGGGGAAACTCAAACCTTCATCCATCTTCCATGACGGAGATAAGAAAATTGCCGTCATTGGAAACAATTAATGCAAACTGTTACTAAAGTTTTTGCATAATTTAAAGAAATACGTAAGAAATAGTGTAAAATTAGATTTTTTGCCAGTCTCCGCCAACCAGTTAGTCAAGGTTGTACTACACGCCAAACTTGGGTCCTTTTCGTGCCGTATAAGGGCCATTTGGGTTGAACTTCAACACTTCGACCAACTGACGCCGATGCTGGGAAGCTACACTAACGCAGTCAGAATCAAACAGACAGTACACATAATCAGTGTGGTGAAACTAGCCTGTCTTTATGACGGTCTAAATGTGTGTGGACGTGTGGAGCTTTGCCTGGGCTGTGGTTAATGTAGAATTGTAGATGACTGCGTCCAAGAGAGAGTTTTAAGCTTCTCTAACGTCACAGTGTTCGGCATACACAAAACGCAACATGGCTCTTCATAAGGCTCATATTCAATGATGCATACTTAGCTTGGGAAAACATCTCCCCCTCGTTCCCAGAAACTGATGACAAAAACAATGTGTTTTGGACTCATGGTGTTTTTTTCCACCAAATGCCATATATAATGTTAGTGTTAGTGTACCCAACTAGTTGATTAGTAGTTGATCATAAAAACATGCAATATTCATTGTTACAAGGAAACTGGATGGCAAATCTAGTACATAGGACATTTATTTGTAATTTGTGTGAACCACTGCGGGTGGAATTATTAGTGAGTAATGGGCAGAGCTAGTATCGAAGATATTAATTATGTTGATTACTTCTTACCACAAATTAGCCGACTGACTTTGTCTGAACAGCTGAACAGCACTAAATCCCTCTTGTGTCATTCCATCGCTCGCCCAATTACCAATGACGAGTTCCACGTCTCCCATCTCGCCTTCTATATTGAGCATTTAAAACTTAACTCTGTTCTTTTGCAACCAACAAACATGTTAGCAGTAGTTAGAATGTGTGATAAAGAGGTGAATTGCACTTCAGTTGGCGTATACATTTTTTTCCGGATATAGACAGCTATCAAAGGAGAACAACCAGGCATAGGTCATCATTAAGAGACATCACGCTGACGTTAAGCACTTCACAAATTGAAAATAAAAAGTGAAAGGTCAGGCAGAAAAGCTTCTTAACGGTCATAATCCCTTGGTGAAGCTTTCAGGAGTTTTTGAAAAAATAAGACCATTCAAAACAAGTATTAATTAAATAAGTATTAATTAAGTATTAAATCAGACATTTTACAGTCAGTTTACACCTTAAAGAGTGGGCAGCCCAATACATTTTTAAGTAGAAGTCTTTTCTATTCTATTCATATTATTTAAATACTACTTGATGAAAAGACTACAATTTTGCACAAAAAGCAGGAATTAAATATTGCTGCAATGCATCATTTAATAATTGTATTTCTTTTGCAAAATCACCATCCTGAATAATTTAAATATATATATAGAACTTGGAAATAACCAGACAGACACATAAAGTGTGTCGAGTAATGGATGTTGGGCATGGGGAGCATGCATGGAACCCTTAAAAAGGCTGTGCAGAAACTGTGTGTGTGTATGTGTGTGTGTGTGTGTGTCTGTCTGTCCGTGGCACCAGGCAGTAGGCCACTATCGCAACTAGGTGCCTATTGACAAAGGCACATGAGAAGAATGAGGAGAATAGGAACTCCTTCTTGTTTTGTAAGCAAAAAAAAGGCCTAATGCGATCGATTAAACTAATGCTCACATATTGATGGTCAGTTTTTTATCAGTATATCATACAGCCCATGTGCGTTACACCCACACTGGAGCTCGGCTGGTCGTGCAGGGCAGGGTACCAAATGATAGCTCTATAGAGAGGGACAAGCTGCCCGACGGCTTCGCTTGGGCAGTCTCCTGGGCAGGTGTACACCTCTAGACACACAGGACGCATACCATCTCCGAGGCAGGTAAACACCACAAGAAACACAGGACTCATACCGTCTCCTGGGCAGGTAAACACCACTAGACACACAGGACTCAAACCGTCTCCTGGGCAGGTAAACACCACTAGACACACAGGACTCATACCGTCTCCCTGGCAGGTATACACCGCTTAAAACATAGGACTCATACAGTCTCCTGGGCAAGTATAGACTGCTAGACACACAGGACTCCTACCCAGGGCCGGCCCGCCGCACTGGCGTTATAGATGTTCGCCTAGGGCGCTAAACTGTAGAGGGAGCGCAGGGGGTGCACGCCAGATATACATATATATATATATATATATATATTTTTTTTTTATATATGTATATGTTTTGTTCTTTTTTTAGGCGCCCCCCAGATTATTATTTTGGTAGGTGCCCCCCAGATCAGGATTCATATGTTTTTTTGAGAATATGAAAAATAAAACGTAGGGGCGCCCCAAAACACTGCACTATGTTTTTTTTGGTTTTGTCCATTTGTGTTTCACGTGTCCTGCACCTGCACGGACGCGAGAGACGTATCGTCACATGATGCTTGAACAAGAATTAAAACTTCACTGAGTCACTAAGAACATGAAGAGGGGCAACCCCAACAAAAAGCCTTCTGGGGCGCTGTTGAATTCTAACTAAAGCAAGTGTGGTTTGTGTTTTTGTATTTGTGTGTACATTTTCAATGTATACTATAGGACAGTAAACCAAAAATATCGTTTAAAACTGGAGAGATAAATAATATGAATAAATAAATGAATGTTAACTCGTAAAATAAGATATGAATGAACAACAAAAATATGTATGTATTTGTTATTGGCTATGGTAGGTTACTTTTTCATATGGGTGTTTTAGAGTTCCCCTAGATCAGGTCTCTAGTAATTGTGTGCTCAAAGTGCACCAGATTGAAACATTTTACTTTAAAATGTTCAAAAAAATCTTCCCGGGGGGGCATACCCCCGGACCCCCCAAGAGGATGTGACGTCCACCCCCCACTTCAAACATGTTCATACAATACTGAATACATGAAGCCTTTTTGATGTATATAACCCATGTCAATAAGTTTCTGTTTTGTAGTGTATTTGTCTTTTGTAGAGATTTTTCATGTATTCTTTATATTCTATAGGGGGGGAGGGCTAAAATCTCGCCTAGGGCAGCAAATCTAGAGCCGGCCCTGCTCCTACCGGTGATCGCGGCTTTACTTCACCGTGTCACATTGCAAATTCAGAGCGTGAATATCTGCTGGATATACAATATCTTTCTTATATTTTAAAAACACTGTTCAAACTGCATACGCTGCTATTGAGGTGTGTCAATACTCTTTTAATTCACTTGTCGAACATGCAGGGAATTCGTTGAGGGTTTGTGTATTTAATGACATATCATGCTCTAAAACCATTCCAAAATACATAACATATGTTTGATGATTTACCTGTTTACTAAATGTACTGTATATGATCAAATATTTTCTGTATGTAATAATCAAAAATAAAACAAGCTTAAAATGTTGAAAGAAAACATAATTTCTGTCAAGACTTGACAGATGCCAACGGCTTGTGGAACAGTAAACCCTCTGGTCACCCAAGGTGAGCTAGCAGTAAAACAGTGCAGTGTGCAGGACAGCATATCCACACATCCAGAGCCTCCGTGTTATCTAACCCAGCCCCGGTTCTCTCCATCCCAGGCTGGCGTGGCCACCGAGCCCCTGTGGGTAGTAAAGGTTATCCCCCTGAGACCCGGGACTGCTTGGGGGTGAAGGGACGCTTCAAGGGGTTCCTGAGGCCAGCCCCGTCAAGCCCGTATCTGCCTGCTGACGGACCTTGAATGAAATAGACTCTACAAATCAAGTCTATTTTCAGCTTTGAAGACCCTGTGGCTCTTGATACTGTGGCAGATATTCTACTGCAGTGATTTAACAGTTTAGGAAGAAGACTGAGGTAGAATTGCTTATCCATAATTATTCAGTTGGTGGCGCCACCGTATATGCAAGAAACCCCCCAAAAACAGCTGCGCAATATGGAAATATGGCAATCTAACTCAATTCACATCAAAATAATATGAGCAATTATATGGCTTGGCACACTATTCATTCACAATTGATCAACTGCGCTTGTTTCAAAATAAACTTAATTGTGAATCCCAATTATAAATGTGTTTGGCAGGCTTAGGTACAAAGCCAAAGAGACGGAAAGAGACGAAAAAAGTGGAAAGCTGACTCTAAATGTGCAGTCTACCTAACTGCAGAGTGAGTTTAATAATTATGATTGGGTTTAACATTTCCTCCAAGGAGTTTCTCCTGGACACTGCTAAGAATGATTGGCCAGCTGTTTAAACCGGAATATCATGTCAAAAAAACCTTTCCTTGTCTATCGATTCCCTGTTCACACAGGAATTCACATGAATGCATGGTCGCACACACACACACACACACATGCCACTCAACACACACACAGCCCGCTCAACACACACACAGACACACATAGGCTATGGCAGTGTTTTTCACCCTATTTTGAGCCAAGGCACATATTTTACATTTTAAAATATCCTGCGGCACACCAACAACAATAATAGTTACAAAATGACTAGGGGAATAAAAGTTACTTTTCTGAAATGCATTGCAGAAATGGAATCAAGACCTGATAAAGTATCATCAATTCATAACTATTATATGGATATATATATTTTTTACAGATCAAATCAAATAATGACAATATTTTCTAGCCTTTACGACCCTGGAATAACTTCATCATTTCACGTGACGCTATTCAACCAATGAAATGGCTGCAGTCAATGAGCGAGCAAATTACAACACACACATACACACACACATACAAACACACACACACACACACACACACACACACACACACACACACACACACACACACACACCACACACACACACACACACACACACACACACACACACACACACACACACACACACACACACACACACACACACACACACACACACACACACACACACACACACACACACACACACACACCACACACACACACACACACACACACACACACACACACACACAGACGGAGAGAGAAACAGTCTAAGTAATACCTCAGAAAGTTAGACAGCGAAAACTCTTACATGTTCATTCTTCCCATGGGCAAACCCAGTATGTCTCATTTGTTCTGTGGCGACTCATAAAATCGTTAATGTGAAGCAGCACTACGAGATAAAGCACACATCTTTTGAGCAATCGTACCCAACCACAATAAAATAAACAATCTAGGATCCCAATATGATCGATCTGTATCACTAGCTTTCGGCAGTACTGCAGGGATTTTTGCACACGAGAAAAGTGTAAACAATTATTTTGCATCATCTGATCGGCTTTTCTGATCGGCCGTTTTTGAGAGCTCTGATCCGAGCTCCAATCGATCGATAATGGTCGACGGCTGATCGATCAGAGCGTCCCTACAATAGTAGTTTGAACAATACGGTGTTTAATTACTCTGCCAGTCACTACATTGCAGGCACAGACGCACATCCATGGCAAATGATTTGCAGTAACTAAAACAAATGTATTTTGACTAATTAAGTGAATTTGGATTATTTCCCAGATCGGAGAGAGAGAGAGAGAGAGAGAGAGAGAGAGAGAGAGAGAGAGAGAGAGAGAGAGAGAGAGAGAGAGAGAGAGAGAGAGAGAGAGAAAGAGAGACACACACATCCCCCCCCCCCCCCCCCCCACACACACACACACACACACAACAGACCGACACACTGGTGGAAATCTTGCCTGAAGGACTATAGACCTGTAGCCCTCACCTCGATTGTCAGCAAATGCTTCGAGAGGTTGGTCAAGGACATTATTTGCTCTGTGTTACCTGCGACGCTGGACCCATGGCAATTTGCATATCGTCAAAACAGATCCACGGACGACACAATTGCCATGGCCCTCCACACTGCCCTTTCCCACCTGGAGGGAAAGAACTGTTATGTGCGAAAGCTGTTTGTGGACTACAGCTCAGCGTTCAACACGATAGTTCCTGCCAAGCTCGACACCAAGCTTAGAGGTCTAGGCGTACCCAATCCACGTGCAGCTGGATACTGGACCTCCTGTCGGACCGCCGCCAGGTGGTGAGGATGGGCAGCACCACCTCAGAGCCACTGACCCTCAACACGGGAGCCCCCCAGGGATGCGTGCTGAGCCCTCTCCTCTACTCCCTCTTTACCCACGACTGCATGGCTATGCACAGCTCCAACGTCATTATCAACTTTGCTGACGACACGACAGTGATGGGCCTGATCGTCGGCGACGACGAGACACCCTACAGGGAGGAGGTTGGATCGCTGGAGCAGTGGTGCCAGGAGAACAGCCTCGCCCTCAACATCAAGAAGACCTGATCAAGAAGAGCTGATCGTGGACTACAGGAAGCCGAGAGGAGAGCACAGCCCTATCTCCATCGACGGTGTTGCAGTAGAGAGGGTCAGCAGCTTCAAGTTCCTCGGCGTGCACATCGCCGAGGACCTCACATGGTCCACACACACCGCACACGTGGTGAAAGGGCCCAACAACGCCTGTATTTCCTCAGGCATCTGAGGAAATTCAGCATGGGCCCCCGCATCCTGAGAACATTCTATACCGGCATCATCAAGAGTGTTCTTACAGGGTGTGCCTTGTACGGGAACCGCACTGCACTCAAGCGCAGAGTGCTTCAAAGGTTGGTGGGGACAGCCCAGTATATTGTTGGAGGTGAGCTCCCCTCCCTCCTGGATATATACAATCAGCGGTGCGTGGCCAAGTCCAAACGCATCATAAAAGACAATGCCCACCCTAGCCATGAACTGTATTCACTTTAACCGTCAGGTAGGCGATACCGCAGTATCTTATTTTTATAACTGCTGTCTGTCGTTGGGTATTGCACATAAGATTTTCACTCACTGCTGTATACTTCACATAAACTGTGAAGTGACAATAAACTTGACTTGACTTGACTTGACTTGGAATCCGGGGCCCCAATGAGGCCCCAGGCACAAAGCCCTGACCAAACACCTTTGTCCTCCAACGGCTTTGCACTCTGTTTCCAATTAGAGGAAACTGAGTCCTCCCACCCCCCCAAGGTAGGTGTGACAGCGCCAGTGAATGAGGAGATGACATGCAGCGGGTGGAATTCACACGTGAACCAACTAGGAGGGAGGGAGGGAGGGAGGGAGGGAGGGAGGGAGGGAGGGAGGGAGGGAGGGAGGGAGGGAGGGAGGGAGGGAGGGAGGGAGGGAGCGTGGCTTCACAGCGTGGCTCGTCACATCTCGCTTCTCCTCCTCTTGCACGCCTCCCCTTTGCACGCCTTTCCCCACGCCTCCCCCCTTCCACACTTTCACTCCGCACGCCTTCCACCCACGCCTCTCCCCCCCTCCGATGCCTCCCCCTCACGCCTTCAGATCTTCATTACTTTGGCCCGGGGAGGATCATCTGTCTTATCTTCCGTCAAGGGAGAAAGGTGTAATCAAAATGAATTTCTCAATGACGCAGCAGTAACGTGAACATGACTGTGAAGCAGCAGACAGGTGAAGCTTGCTATACCGTGAGCCATATGGGGAGCTAAGGCTCTCTGTGACCAGTGCAAGATTTCATAACAAGAGCCGACGCAGCTGTGAATATTGAAATGAAAAGAAGGAGTTAATTAGTTAAAGCAAATGCACTCAATATTTACTCAAATACATATTGTAATGTACTCAAACATAGTCTAGCCACATAACAAACATACACACACACGCACACATTGATCTGTAAACGGTGGTAGATCTGCATGGAGCCGGGAGACTGAGAGACCATTCTGCTGTCGTGTTCTGCGATCTCTGTCGTCTTTGGTTCTCATTTAAAATAAGGTCCACACGTGGAGCATCACCAATGCGGACTTTGGAGCGGGAACATCTGATTAGGGCTCATGAGCTTATGGCGGGAACACGACATGAATCCTAAACACACAACCAGGAGACCCCGCTTGCTGTGTGTTTGTGCGTGTGTGTGTGTCTGTGTGTGTGTGTCTGTGTGTGTCTGTCTCTGTTTGTGTGTGTGTGTGTGTCTGTCTGTCTGTCTGTCTGTGTGTGTGTCTGTGTGTGTTGGCTGTGTATGTCTGTGTGTGTCTGTCTGTGTGTGTCTGTTAGCGTGGGTGAATTTCGCTTGAGTGGTAGTGTATGTTTAGTAGAGGTTCCTAATGTGAGCACGTACCCTGGCCCTCAGAAGAAGGTCACCGTGGTCGGACCGGCGACGTAAATGTCAGCGTGTCAGCCAGACAGGGACTTACAAGGGGCCTCTTTCTCGCTCTCTCTTTTTCTCTGCTTCACCTTCACTCTCATTTATACAAACACAGAGCGAGCGCAAAATCAACCCACAATAGAAAAAAAAGAAAAGAAAGAAGAAGAAGAAGAAGAAGAAGTAGTAGTAGCGGTAGTAGCGGTAGTAGCAATAGATGTCCATGCGCACACACACACAATTCATTCAAATTCCAACGCTTATTATTCTTCTGAGAGACCAGGAGGGCCCGTTCCTCTCGGCCCAAGGAAGGGGAGTGGTCAGGGGGTGGAGCTTCCTTAGGTTGTGGTTAATGTCAAGGCTGTGTAAGGGGAAAACACTTGCTTTCTCCCAGAGGACGTAGAGGTGCTTATCTGGACAACCCCCCTATTACAGGTGAGAGACGGGAACAAAATGGATATAAATTACATCCAGTCAGGCGGCTAGGACCCTTCCCCCCTCCACACCCTCCTCCCCCCATCATGTCCCCAACCAGTTGTTCTGCAGTTTGATCTACAGCACAGGTCACCTTGTCATGCCACACCCAATATGCCCAACAGTATGCACTACCACCCCCATCTACCACCCGCACAACTGCACACACACACACACACACACACACACACACACACACACACACACACACACACACACACACACACACACACACACACACACACACACACACACACACACACACACACACACACACACACACACACACACACACACACACACACACACACACACACACACACACACACACACACCCTGTAACAATCACAAATCACCACATGGCAGGTGTGTGTGTGTGTGTGTATCAGGGTTTCCGCTAGGATTTTTTCTTGCCGGTCAAGTGTCCGGACAGATTTTATTTTACCGGACAAATTCGAAACTTACCGGTCATGTTTCAAAAACAGTCTATATTACAAACGCAACTATAATGTACACCTAGATTGACGAAAGAATGACAAAGACCTCAAATAAATTAGACTATTTTGTCACGGTTACGGTGGTTGGCAGGGGGCGTGGCCAAGCCACGTGCGCTGGCGGTGCACACACACTCCTGTCAACAAGTGTCAGCTATTGCCGCGTCTAATTGTTAATCCCCTCACCTGGGGTATATATACCCTGGCTTCCCGTTACCCCAGTGTGAGGTCGTACGTCGAACTGCACGTCATACGTTGTTCTTGTTACGTCGTACATTCTGGACGGAATCGCCACGTCGATCCTTTAGGCCTTTAGGCCTAAAGGATCCCGATCCCTTGCCTGTCCCGTGTCACCCGCCTGTCTCGCGTTACTCTCGATACGAGCTCCCCGGTCATTATAATTACCTGTCTGGTACCTGTCGCTACTCGACCTCCCGGTACCCAGACTCCTCTCCCGTCCCGGACTACTCGCCGGTCTACTACCTGCCGGTGCTCCGCGGATCGACCTCCCGGTACCCAGACCCCTGGACTGTCCCTGATCACTCTCTTGTGTTGTGTTTGAGTTGTGTTGTGCTTTAAATAAAGCTTTATGTTATAGCTCCACTGTCTTGGTCTGCGTTCTGGGTCCCACCGACCAATCCCACTCGTGACATATTTAATGAACAACAAAACAAACTAGAACGATTGAGCAAAACCTCATTAGCCACAAAAATCACAAGGCTATATCAAAACACCTGTAACATCTGTAGTCCGTTTTAACATAGGCTACATGGCATCACATTGACCCTGTAGGCTACCAGGCAACTTTTAGCTTTCTCCTTAATTTCATTGCGGCAAAGTCCTCTGCTGCCGAGCTGAAATCAAAGGTGTCTAATGTGTCTTTGCAGCTTGCAATCCGCATAAGATCACTCTCTCCTCCTCCAGACGACTCCGCAGTGATGTTTTCAAACCATTCTGCAGGGAGAAGCCCCTCTCTGCTGGCACGCTTGACACAATTGTAGCCCGTGTGGCCCAGTCGGGGTACAGCTCGCTGAACTCACAAATGACCACTTGGCAAGTTGTCGCAATCATTAAAGCCCCATAGCCGTGGAGCGGCCATCACTGCACCTGCATCTCGTCGGGTGCGCTTGACGTCATGAGAGGGGCGGCAGCTGATTGGTCACTTCATGACCAAAACCCAACATTATTACCGGACATTTTGACCGGCAGGTTTTTTAATTACCGTTTTTTTATAATTTTTACCCGCTAAAAACCGGTAAATACCGGCTAACGGAAACCCTGGTGTGTATGTGTGTGTGTTTGGGTAGGGGGCTGCGACGGTTCCGCCTCAACATTCTCCATGACAGCTGGATGACACTTAACCTTCACCTCCAAAATACGATGTCTAAATGTCCTAAAAGGACCACTTTAGGGGATCTCCATGCCGCACGCCATCGCCATGTCGCACTCGCCAAGTATGATTATTTGCAATTACCACTGTGTGCAGTCATTTTGATCATCGGAAAAACCATGCAATCGTGAGGCTGACTGGCGTGCAATCGTGAGGCTGGCTGGCGTGCAGCCCAGAGAGGAGTGAGGGGTCACGTCACAACAGGGGAATAGCACTTCCATAAAGCTTGTGGTGCGATATTCATCCACGAGGAGAAACATGCCAAGGCCTTCAAATGTACCCGACTTGAATGTGTGCAGTTAATGCTCGCTAGGGTTATTTTGTGTTTCCCTTTTACCACTAAGGGGGACAGTAGCTCAGGAGGTAGAGCAGTCGCCTCACAACGCACAACGCACAACGCATGGTTGTGCATCTGTGCCTGCAATGTAGTGACTGGTGGAGTTATTAAATACCGTATTGTTCAGACTACTTTTGTAAGGATGGTAAGGATGTTCAGAAGAGCCAATCAGATGACGCTAAATAAATGTTTACACTTTTCTCT
>CM050999.1:24813965-24908965 GCA_027704905.1 Muraenolepis orangiensis
GTGTGATTGTCTTGGTCTGTGAACTCTGTTGATGTGGGGTTTCAGTACGCTGTAGTTTGACAGGAAGTGAAACTGACAAGAGAGAGAGAGAGAAATATATATAGATATAGATATATAACTGTTATTCATTACTAGTTATTAAAAGCCCCTCCCATTGATCCATATTTAGATTAAAAAGAAACACACTTTGAACACTTTGACGCAACAGAGAGACACAGAATGAGTTTCCAACAGAAGCTATGTCATATATATGTCCATAACTTGATTCATAACACAGGACCACTTACTGAACCACTGACTGTAGGGCCGTGTCCCGTCTAATCTCTAGTGTCCTGCTCTTCTTCTACTTGTTTCAAGGCCTCTGAGTAAGAGCCATTTGGACCACTACAATGGGGAAGTAGAGCCGTCTGCAGAAGTGTCTGAATGTGACCTTTAACCTCCAGTCCAGTGCATCTCCACGAGGCGTGGTGGAGGTAGGAGGAACTCAGGGCTCCACTCAGCATGAAGGCTCTGCTCCTTGGATGTACTGAGGGGGGACACGGGGGGTAGACTGATCCTCACTAGGTCCCTCTTTGATATCTATATACACACCTGCAGCCATGTTGCTAGATCTATGTTTATATATAGATATAGATATATATCTCTACATAGTTTATCTCTCTCTATACATCTACATATATTTACTTGTCATTGCGTGTGATTTCTTATAAGAGAACAGACAGTCTCTGTCTATCTATCTATCTATAGATAGATTTGATCTATCTATAGATAGATAGATAGATATTTAGATCTAAATATATATAGATCTATGGATCTATATGTAATTCTATATATCTATATATGAACTTGTAACTGCTTGTGATTTCTAATAAGAGGAGGACAGATCTCTCTGGGGTCTCTAGAACATTCTTTATTTCATGATGATCTCCAAAAAACAAAAATACATCAAACACAACTTGTGAAAATAAGTGATATATTGAGAATATGAGTGACAGATGTATACATATATATATACATATATACACACATATCTATCTATAGATCTATATGGGTCATACATGGACAAGAGCGTAGTACATTATTTGCTGCAAACAAACAAACAAACAAACAGTTAAAGTGAATTCCCCCCGCATCTCTCCAGCATCTTTAGAACAAAAAATATATATTCCTTCATGCCTTCTTCCAAGCCTTCTCCTCTCTCAGGGGTCCACATCACGCCCATATCTGGTCCACATCCCGCCCACATCAAGTCCAAATCCCGCCCACATCTGGTCGAAATCCCGCCCACATCCAGTAAACATCCCGCCCACATCCGGTACACATCCCGCACACATCCGTTCCAAATCCCGCCCACATCCGGTACACATCCCGCCCACATCCGGTACACATCCCGCCCATATCTGGTCCACATCCCGCCCATATCTGGTCCACATCCCGCCCACATCTGGTCCAAATCCCGCCCACATCCGGTTCACATCCCGCCCACATCCGGTACACATCCCGCCCACATCCGGTCCAAATCCCGTCCACATCTGGTCCAAATCCCGTCCACATCTGGTCCAAATCCCACCCACATCCGGTCAATATCCCGCCCACATCCGGTCAATATCCCGCCCACATCCGGTACACATCCTGCCCATATCCGGTCCAAATCCCACCCACATCCGGTCCAAATCCCACCCACATCCGGTCCAAATCCCGCCCACATCCGGTCCAAATCCCGCCTGTGTAATTTTATAAATGTGTGTTTGTGAAAGTGTGTGTGTGTGTGTGTTCTATGTGTGTGTTCTGTGTGTGTGTGTGTGTGTGTGTGTGTTCTATGTGTGTGTGTGTGTGTGTGTTCTATGTGTGTGTGTGTGTGTTTCCATGTGTGTGTATATATTTTTATACATACACATTTATTTCTGAGTGTGTGTTTGTGTGCATGTGTTTGTTTATGTTTCTATATGTGTGTGTGTGTGTGTGTATTTCTATGTGTGTGTGTGTGTGTGAGTGTGTATTTCTATGTGTGTGTGTGTGTGTGAGTGTGTGTATTTCTATGTGTGTGTGTGTGTGTGAGTGTGTATTTCTATGTGTTTGTGTGTATTTCTATGTGAGTGTGTGAGGGTGAGTGTGTATTTCTATGTGTGTGTGTGTGTGTGAGTGTGTATTTCTATGTGAGTGTGTGAGTGTGTATTTCTATGTGTGTGTGTGTGTGTGTATTTTTGTATGTGTGTGTGTGTGTGTGTTTCTATGTGTGTGTGTGTGTGTGTATTTTTGTATGTGTGTGTGTGTGTGTGTGTATTTCTATGTGTGTGTGTGTGTGTATTTCTATGTGTGTGTGTGTGTGTGTGTGTGTGTGTTGCTACAAGCGACACAGAGACACTGAGGAACCTTCTCCCCCCCCTAACCCAAACCCAGGGAGGAGGTCCTCCTGGGTGAATGTGGACTGGAAGGTGTGGATGAGTGTCAGTGTGTCTGAGGACCCTCCTCCATCTGGGGACACTCTGTAGAAGGACAGAGAGCCAGCAGGTCGGTCCACATACACTCCTACTCTGTTAGAGGGGAGGAGATCTATGGCTGTTCCTCTACCGTTGTACTGGACATAGTAACCACCATCAAGACAAACAAGACTCCAGGACTTGTTGTTCCATCCAAGCCTGCTGTCATAACCCCGTCCTCTCCTAGTGATTCCTCTGTATGTCACTCCTATATCAACACCTCCTACTTTCCTCTCCACCTCCACCTCCCAGTAACAGCGGTCAGTCAGACCCTCTCTACACAACACCTGGTCCCAGTAGTCAAATCTCTCCAGGTGATCAGGATACTTCCTCCCTCTAACCCTCGTCACCTTCCTGTTGTCCTCAGACAGAGAGAGGTCTCTGTGGGCTGTGTTTGGGTCCAGTGTGAGTTCACACTCATCTGATGGGAGAGAAGGAAAGACATGATGAGTCTACACAGAAACACTACATATCAAATACACATACAAGTATCATGAATAGATGTAGTATTCTATATTAATATATCTAGATGATATGTTAATATATATATTATTAAATATAAATATATATTATTTTAAATACATGATGATGTCCACCATCATGTATGTCAGGGGTGGCCAACGAGCTTTGCCCAGTTTCATGCGGCTCTTCAGTTCATATCCCGTGGCCCCCCCGCGAGCAATATTTCCCCGCGAGCAAAGTCCGCGGGGAAATATTGCGATGTGCGACGATCGTTGACGGGGGGGGGAGCTACTACCCCATCAGAAATATAGATATATAGATTTAAAAAAAAAAATTCCATCCAACACCAGGGCCCCCCCCCGCAGTGGGTGCCTTGCGGGCCCCTCCCACGCAGTGGGTGCCTTGCGGGCCCCTCCCCTACGCCACTGTGTGTGAGTTAGTGATGTGTCGGTTGCGAACGAGCCGGCTCATTTTCGTGAACGGGAGCCGGCTATTTTTAGTGAACGACGGGAGCCGGCTCTTTTTAGTGAACGACGGGAGCCGGCTCTTTTTAGTGAATGGGAGCCGGCTCTTTTTAGTGAACGGGAGCCGGCTCTTTTTAGTGAACGACGGGAGCCGGCTCTTTTTAGTGAACGAGAGCCGGCTCTTTTTAGTGAACGGGAGCCGGCTCTTTTTAGTGAACGGGAGCCGGCTCTTTTTAGTGAACGGGAGCCGGCTGGCACCGCCAACGAGCCGTTATTGATTAGTTGCGGGTGCTCCGCGTACTGCAGTGACTGGATGTCACTGTCATGACTGCATGTCATGCTGTGCATCACGTGAGGATCAGTGGCGTTGCGCAATATTTGGGTGCACCCCCGCAGGTCGGACCATGGGGCCCCGCCCCCTCCCTAAATCAATAAGAGTGACATGGGACAGACATCGCGCCCACTTTTTTAAATGTTACTTTTTTCAGGCATCTTTAGTAAACAGTAGAGGTCAGTAGGAGCTCATGTGTTCACTGTTGTACGGGGTTGTCGCGATCGTGAAGTCCAACGGGGGGGGGGGGCTGCAGTGTACTAGGCATATGGGTACTCGGAAAAGCATATTATGTTGCGCAAATTATTTTAAAATCATATTTTACACATATTTCTGGGTGCATTCCATATTTTAAACACACACATATTGACAATTTATATATATATATTTTTTATTATTTTAATTTTTTTATATTTTGTTTGTGCGTGTGCGTGTATATTTTGTTTGTGCGCCCCCTATGGGCCAGCCGCCACTGCTGATAGCTGAACAGAGGGAGGGGTGACACTTCACACGGTGAAGTGTCCGTTTGCGCCACGCTAATAAGATGAGTGAAAGTAGGAGAAGAAGCAGCATTTGGCTGCATTGTAACAATTGTGCAAACACAAAGGCAGAATGCAGCATTTTCAACATGAAACAAACCACCTCCACAGCCACTTGAGAACTGAGCATCCAACAGTTCAGTTGGAAGTCAAAAGGCAGACTGCCTGCTTCTGCCAGTGGTCTACTCCACCTGTTGCTGCTGCAGCTACAGGATCTACCCCCCATGCGTCAGGTACCCAAACACCAACAGCTACACAGACCTCAATAAGACAATGGATATCAAAGGCAATGAATGACCCCAGCTAGACACAACATAGTGGATGAAGAATTGGCCAAAATGATTGCAAGTGATTTCCAACCATTTTTCATTGTGGAGGACAAGGGATTCCTTCACACAGGCTCTCAATCCAATGTATGTTCTGAAACAGGGCAGATAATAACGGAGAGAAGAAACCGGATCAACCCTCTAAGCTGAGGCACTTGGTCTTCCTCAATGCCAATCTGCCCTGAAAAGAAGAAGAACAGGTTACCGTTTGATAGTTGACCGTGGGAAGTTCATTAGAGACTGTTTGATACTGCTGTTTTGCACATTACAATACATTTATTTTCATTATGTTTTTTTATGATAGAGACTGTTATTTGCTGCAGTTTTGAGCATTGCAATATATTTCTTTTCATGTTATTTATTTATGATCATTTATATTTTTTAAGATTTGATGTCAGCTGTTGCTGTCTTTTGTTCTATATTTTATACTGCAATAGAGCCCTGCTGTTTTGTTAGGGCTTTTTGTTTAAATAAAAATGTCAAATACTAATAATACAAATACAAATACACATAAATACAGTAGCTGTCCTTTTTTAAATGTCTATGCTTAAGTTGTTCTAGGTGTTGCTATCTGCTGTGTGTAGCCTGGTTCTACAAGCAGGTCAGGTCATTCATTGGGTGCTATCAGAGGTACAAGGGTCTGGAAATGCAATGAAAACAATTGGCCACAGCTAATCATTTATATTAAAAATGTTTTACTTTTGAATACTTCAGTACAAAGGATGTATTGAATAATTTAAGTGATATATGTGTACACATATAAATAATTAGTCAAAATAGGGCTCAATTTGATTGAATTATAAAAGGTATATGTGGTAAAATAGAAGAGCCGTTTGGGAGCCGAAAGAGCCGGCTCTTCTTGGTGAGCCGAGCCAAATGAGCCGGCTCACTCAAAAGAGCCGGAATTCCCATCACTAGTGTGAGTGGTGTCAGTATGAGAGCATGACAGCGCGTCTAATTGTGATGCGGCCCAAGAGCCTATCACTAAAATGCCTGCGATGCAGTGAACCAATCACCTTCGAGGGGGGAAAACCCTATCAAGCACTATCTGAGTTGACCATCTGAGTTCAAACCTAAAATGGCAGGGAAAAAATGCACAGCTAAGCGAAAATATGAAGACGACCATAGGACGTTTTTAGTAGAGTGGGAGAGTTCATCTTTTTTTATAGAACGCAATTGCAAGCCATTTTGCCTTCTATGCCAGACGTCATTAGCCCATTTCAAGGCTTCACATCTTCAGCGCCATTTCACCTCACTCCATGATCACTCCATCCACCAGGAATTCACTAAAGGTGTTGAACTTCACAAGCAGAAGTTAAACACCTTGAAAAGTCAGGCGGAAAAGCAGACACAGTTTTCCCAAAAAATAAGGAAGCACTCGGAGACCGTAACGCTTGCATCATATCAAGTTGCTTGGAACATAGCACGAGCTAAAAAGCCCTACAATGAAGGGGAGTTTGTTAAAACATGCCTCAGTGACGTGGTTGAAATCTTGTTTCCAGAAAACCAAAAACTGAAACAAGGTGGAGGATTGTTCAAGGCAAGGAATGTCAGAAGTCCCACTCATTTCATTTAAAGAAGCAACATGCGTAGGAAGATAAAAAACTTGTTCACATTTAGTTTACTGAGAGTTTGTGTGAGAGTGCACACAATGTTCATTGTTGATAATAACTGGCCTCTGAATACTAGTAGGAGAGGTTTAATTCAATTTCTGTCAATATTATGGTGTGTGACATTTACAATAAATCTGTCAGAGCAGAGCTATGTGTGTCTGTCTGTGTGAGGGTGTGTGTGTCTTTGGGAGGGAGGATCTTGAGTGTGTGTGTAAAGTTCTAGATGTTCATTTAGTCTGTGTGAGAGAGAGAGGGGAGGAAGAGAGTGAGGGAGCACAGAGAAAGGCTGAGAACAGAAGAGAGAAGGAGAGGGGGGGGCCACCTGTGACTGTGTGTATGATGTGGCTCTTTTTACAGTAACATAGAAACATGTTTGGCTCTTAACCTCTGACTGGTTGGCCACCCTTGATGTATGTTATCAATATATTGATATATTGATAACATACATGATCCACCATCATGTTTATTACCAGTAGGACGTCACCTCCTGCTGTGTGGATGGACTTTCCATCTGAAGAGTTAGTGTGTTGTTGTGATGACTCAAACTAAACAGACACTTACACTTCTTTAGAGTCGACCTCAGGTCAGGCAGCTTCTCCATCTCCATGCACTTCTTCACAGCTGGTTCCAGGTCAGACAGCTTCTCCATCTCCATGTCCAGTGTCTCCTTCAGCTGATCCAGGGATCTCCTCAAGGTCCCTGCGTATGATGGAGGAGGAGGGACCTCCACCCTGGTCCAGTCCCTGGTGTGTGGAGGATTCTTCAGGGATCTGAAGCTCTGGAGGAAGTGGAGGTGGTCTTCAGTGTGTGAGAGCTGCTTCACCTCTGAGCTCCTATTGGTCAGATCTTTAACTTCCCGCTCCAGCTCTTTGATGAGGTCTTCAGCTTGTCTCTCTATGGATTTCAGTTTCTCTTGAACCGTTTGGTTGAGATCGTCCCGACACTTTTCAATGCAGCGCATCAGAGCGGCGAGGACCTGCTCACCGTCGGCTAGCTCTCGGTCTGCGTCTGCTCTGCTGAGCTTCACTGCGTCTATGATCTCCTGAATCTTTCTTTTTCTCTCCTGGATCATCTGCTGAACATCAGACTCTATCTTCCCCAGCTGGGCCATCTTCAGCT
Source organism: Muraenolepis orangiensis (assembly GCA_027704905.1). Classification (NCBI taxonomy): domain Eukaryota; kingdom Metazoa; phylum Chordata; class Actinopteri; order Gadiformes; family Muraenolepididae; genus Muraenolepis; species Muraenolepis orangiensis. The sequence goes on from CM050999.1 coordinate 24,821,300, forward strand.
CATATTCCTCCTTCAGAGGTACAACAGGATGGGACTTGTGGTCCGTCTCTGTACAGAGCTGACACACACACACCTGTTCAGTCTGGCAGAAGAGCTCCAGAAGTTGATAATTGTGTTTCTTACACATCCTGTCTTCCAGACGGTCCTGAGGCTCGACCAGCTTATGTTTCTTCAGGCCTGCGACTCTCTGATGTGGCTCCAGGTGGGAGTGGCAGAAGGACATAAGACACACTAGGCAGGACTTGACAGCCTTCAGCTGGGTCCCGGTACAGACGTCACAGGGAACTTCTCCTGGTTCAACGCAAGGCTGCTCTTTGACCGGTACGGACCGTCTAAACTGATCAACCATCTCCGATAAGAGGGTATTGACCCGTAGATCGGGTCTTGTGTGGAACAGCTCGTTGCAAAGAGGACATTTGAACTGGACCTTGTCCTCCCAGAACGTGGTGATACAGGCTCTACAGAAGTTGTGTCCACATGGTGTGGTAACTGGACTCTTGAACACATCCAGACAGACGGAACAGGAAAAGTTCTCCTCAGACCAGGAAGTGTTAGCAGAGGCCATTCCTAGAACACATTGTTGAATCCAGTTAGAAAACGATCACATTATATTTATTGTTTATATGATAATGTGCACATTTCTACATTTTTACTGTACCTAACGTGTGTGTATATATATAAATCTTAAGATTTATAACTTTTTTTAAGATTTATAATCTTTTTTAACTGCATACCCCTGCTCACTACCTGTTATGAATTCTCATAAATATATACACATATAATTACATATATACTTTATCAATTCCTAAAATTCTGCACATATCTTAAACAGACTCCACACATTATTTTATACAGTTTTTATACCTAGTAGACTGTCTTACATCTTATTTAACCTCTGTACATTATATATTACCATGCACTTTAATGTAACATTTACACTCTGGTTAGATGCTACATTATTTTTGCTGTACTGAACTTGATCTGTTCAATGATAATTATTAGATAATAATTAGAATCTAATCTAATGTTTAGACAACGGTTTAAACTGGTTGTAATGTTCCTATATGTGTATATATCTCTATCTATATGAGTGATGGAGTAGCGTAGGGCTTGATATAAACATATAATACACATCTAACACTACATGAACTTAACAATGGTCCACCATCAAAGTGTGTCCGTTGGAACAGGCTCCCTGGTGCAGAACTAACTCTTTGAAGCCCTTGGTCAACACTCACTACTCACCTTAGAACGCTGTCCACCGCTTAGTTGGACAAAGGCTGGTGTCCTTTGTGTCACACTTTGCTGAGAGAGAGAGAGAGAGAGAGAGAGAGAGAGAGAGAGAGAGAGAGAGAGAGAGAGAGAGAGAGAGAGAGAGAGAGAGAGAGAGAGAGAGAGAGAGAGAGAGAGAGAGAGAGAGAGAGAGAGAGAGAGCATTTAATTTAATCTAAAAGTAAAGAACCTCAATCTGTTGTGACTATGGACACTTTTTACTATAATGATGCCGCTGCCCAGTTTTTATTTCATGTTATATCATTTTTATAATATATACTTTATTATTATTATTATTATTATATTTTTTTCTTCTGTCTTTTTTTTCTTGTTCTTTTACATTTTGATATAAGTTTGTTTGTCGTGTCTTGTAACTTTGTTGTTTAAAAAAAGAACAATTTATAAAATATTGTAAAAAAAATTGTTTTAAAAGCTCTTAAATTATTCAAATACAGGATTGAGAAACGAGAACAAAACAACGATCTTTTTAAAACGTATTAAAGTGTTTAAATGTGACCTACACAAGCCCAGGGCTTACTTTATTCATACAGCGCCACCTCCTGGGTAGGAGGAGTCAAACCCTTAATATGAGCTAGTGAGGAATTAACTATATATAGCCAATGGTTCCCCACTAGAAGGTGTTCAAATGAATGAGTGAGAGGAAAAGACTGTATACCAAAAGTAAATGGCTTTAATCTCACGGGGTTCTATTAAACACGGGCATGGCCCAGCACAGAGGAGACAGACCACACCCATAATCACATGGACTGAACACGTGCAAAATAACCAAGACAAAACTAATATGAGCACCACATGTCTAAGATGGCACTCAACAAAAGACACAAAACAATGCACACCTAAAGCACGCAGCACAATGCACACATGAGACACGCAGCACAACGCACACATGAGACACGCAGCACAATGCACACATGAGACACGCAGCACAACGCACACATGAGACACGCAGCACAATGCACACATGAGACACGCAGCACAATGCACACATGAGACACGCAGCACAACGCACACATGAGACACGCAGCACAACGCACACATGAGACACGCAGCACAATGCACACATGAGACACGCAGCACAACGCACACATGAGACACGCAGCACAACGCACACATGAGACACGCAGCACAATGCACACATGAGACACGCAGCACAATGCACACATGAGACACGCAGCACAACGCACACATGAGACACGCAGCACAACGCACACATGAGACACGCAGCACAACGCACACATGAGACACGCAGCACAACGCACACATGAGACACGCAGCACAATGCACACATGAGACACGCAGCACAACGCACACATGAGACACGCAGCACAATGCACACATGAGACACGCAGCACAATGCACACATGAGACACGCAGCACAACGCACACATGAGACACGCAGCACAATGCACACATGAGACACGCAGCACAACGCACACATGAGACACGCAGCACAACGCACACATGAGACACGCAGCACAACGCACACATGAGACACGCAGCACAATGCACACATGAGACACGCAGCACAATGCACACATGAGACACGCAGCACAATGCACACATGAGACACGCAGCACAACGCACACATGAGACACGCAGCACAACGCACACATGAGACACGCAGCACAACGCACACATGAGACACGCAGCACAATGCACACATGAGACACGCAGCACAATGCACACATGAGACACGCAGCACAATGCACACATGAGACACGCAGCACAATGCACACATGAGACACGCAGCACAACGCACACATGAGACACGCAGCACAATGCACACATGAGACACGCAGCACAACGCACACATGAGACACGCAGCACAATGCACACATGAGACACGCAGCACAATGCACACATGAGACACGCAGCACAATGCACACATGAGACACGCAGCACAATGCACACATGAGACACGCAGCACAACGCACACATGAGACACGCAGCACAATGCACACATGAGACACGCAGCACAACGCACACATGAGACACGCAGCACAACGCACACATGAGACACGCAGCACAATGCACACATGAGACACGCAGCACAATGCACACATGAGACACGCAGCACAACGCACACATGAGACACGCAGCACAATGCACACATGAGACACGCAGCACAATGCACACATGAGACACGCAGCACAACGCACACATGAGACACGCAGCACAACGCACACATGAGACACGCAGCACAATGCACACATGAGACACGCAGCACAACGCACACATGAGACACGCAGCACAACGCACACATGAGACACGCAGCACAATGCACACATGAGACACGCAGCACAACGCACACATGAGACACGCAGCACAATGCACACATGAGACACGCAGCACAATGCACACATGAGACACGCAGCACAATGCACACATGAGACACGCAGCACAACGCACACATGAGACACGCAGCACAATGCACACATGAGACACGCAGCACAATGCACACATGAGACACGCAGCACAACGCACACATGAGACACGCAGCACAATGCACACATGAGACACCGCACACGCACGCAGCACATGCACACATGAGACACGCAGCACAATGCACACATGAGACACGCAGCACAATGCACACATGAGGACACGCAGCACTCCAATCTTAGGCAGTATTTTGCCCAGGACTTCTAAGTCAAGCTCAATGTAGCCTAAGTATGGAATGGCCAGCCCATTAGCAGCCTTAAGTTGTAACCAGTCACATGACATCTCTTGTTTATTTTGTGGCAGCGAGTAACTACACCACCAAGGCCAACTTCAATAACTGGGCAATTCCCAATAAGGTGTGAAGTATATGACGACAGGGTTGTATTCCCCTCTGAGCCCAACAGTCTCCCTCCTGGTGCCTGACTCCCAACACCGGAGGGCGCTAGTTTTCCTGCTGCACTGCGTTGTTAGCTGCAAGCACATTCTGGCCCCTGCTGGTGTATTCACCCCTAGATGCAGCCCCCAGCCCCTTGGGATTTACGGCCCTACACGCTCTAGCTATATGGCCAGCATTATTACAATGCAAGCAGATGGGTTTTCTATCAGCCTGGTATCCGTAGGGCCTAGACTGGAAAGCTGCTGGCCTTTGGGTAGAGCTGGAGACAGCACCTTGTGGTTGCCCTAATTGATGTAGAATGGCATCAAGCTGAACCTGTTGCTTGCGAAAACACTCTTTGAGTTCTGCGAGCTCAGAGGAAGGCCCAACCGTAACTGCATTTGTGTCTACCTCATAGGAATTGCAAGAGTAGGCACGGCCTCGGGGGATAGTTTGTGTGCGTCTACTAAGCCAGTTCAAAGCCTCATTGCATATATCCCTGAAGGACGACCTGGGTCTTAATGAAATCCTATCCAACAGTTCCCCTTGAAGTTTGTCATCTCTAAGATTTTCAACAAACTGGTCACGGAGAATACGGTCAAGATTTTCTTCCCTATCTTGAATTTGCTCCATCAATTCCATTAACACATGGGAATATTCCCCAACAGATTTGCTTTCAAGTTGCCGACGATGATAAAACTGGTGGTACAAGGCATTTAGGGATTTAACGAAAGCAACGGAAATTTGCTTTAAGGATAGAAAAAAAATTCTCTGTGGATCATTCCTATCAGCTGCTGGGATGAACTTAATCTCCCTCTTAGACTTAGCTTCCCGATCTAACAAGTCATACAGAAACAAAGCTTGTTCAAGAGGAGGCAGAGGGCGAGCCGCTAGTGACCTACGTGCCTCCTCAATCCAGTCCTCTACTGTAACATTATCAATTGACAATGTTCCAGAAAATCTTGGACACTTTCTCTCCCGTGGCACACATACCAGGCGTTCAACAGCTGCTATACCTGGCACAACATTACTCTGAAAAATAACCTGAGAGGAGCCTCCCATGTTCTCAGCATTAGATGCCCCCTCTCGGAGGCGCTGGTTATCGACTTGCAGCTGTTTCACTAGCTCTGCCAAAGTTCTGACCTGGTCCTCCAGAGTTTCTGGAGCTGACATAGCAAGGTGAGACAGCCCCCTCTCTGGCCGATGAGTGCCACGTCCTCTACACTGCAACAACTGTTTTTCCCACCCAACTAATGCCTCCAAAACGAACCACCACCGTGTAAAAAAGGAAATGTTTTCAAAATAAGTAAAACACACCAAAAAGAATAGTCTTCTCCAAAACCGATCCTGCTTACAGGATCACCAAGTTTGAAGATTTGTTTGGAGGTGATGATGGTGTTAAATGCTGAGCTGATGTCGATGAACAGCATTCTCACGTGGGTGTTGCTCTCATCCAGGTGGGAGAGATCGAAGTGAAGAGCTGAGGAAATGGCGTCCTTCGTGCTCCTGTTCTCACTGTAGGCAAATTGGTATTTATCCAGTGAGGGTAAGAGGCCAAATTTGAGGTGAGCAATGATTAGCCTCTCGAAGCGCCTCATGATGATGGGGGTGAGTTCAACAGGGCGGAAGTCATTGAGGCTCCCTGCAGAGAAGTGTTTTAGCACTGGCACAATGGAGGTGGTTTTAAAGCACACTGAGACAACCTGCCTGAGCTAGTGACATGTTGAAAGCTGCTTAGCGCAGTTCCTGAGCACGCCATGGGGGATGCCATCAGGACCTTCTGCCTTAATGCGCATATCCACTCCCAATCACTCAGGAGCACAGCAAAGATGACATTTCAAGTTACGACAGTAGACTAACTTGGGCGACCAGCATGGAAGAAATAATAATAATAATAATAATAATAAGGTAAGTCAACAGGAAACAAACCGATAGCAGACTGCTCAATTAAACTGAGTTTTGTTTGTTGAGGTGTAGTGCCAGCTGTTCCAGATATTTGAATGTCATTTTAATAATGACAATATTAATTGTATGTATACAAACACACCCACATTTTGAGGGCAAGGCCTGTGTTAAGTTTCCTACACTATCTGATGTTATAAAGGGTAGGAGGACGCAACAGCCTGCCTATACACACTGTCAAATCATATAATTACAATGGAAACAAGGGTTTATTGAGTGGCACACAACTTAGATCAAAAACAAGAATTCAGGTTACAACAATACGCATAACCCCCTAACACAGCAAGGCTAACATAAATGGAGGGAGAAGGACCGAGTGAACGGTGCCCTACACAAAACAAAAGAAAACTCCAGAACTTCCCTACAACCTCTAATCTACCAAACCAACCCCTTTAACATGTTTTACGCTCGCTTTGAAAGGGGGAACTCTGAGCGGACCAACAAATTTAACATTCAGCCAGAGGACTACGTTCTACAATTTTCCTAGTCCGAGGTCAGCAGAACCAGCCGGCAGCCGGCCAAGACCGGGTTCCATTCCGTGTCTTCAAGACCTGCACTGACCAGCTGGCAGCTGTGTTCACCGACATCTACAACGCATCACTGCAACAGTCTATTTTCCCAGTGTGCTTCAAAAAGACAACCATTGTTCCGTTACCCAAAAAATACCAAGGCAACAAGCCTTAATGATTATGTCCCGTGGATTTAACACCCATAGCCATGAAGTGCTTGGATAAACTTTTCCATTCCTGACTCCCTAGACCCACTCCAGTTTGCATACAGACCAAACAGGTCTGTAGACAACGCCATCTCACTGGCACTACACATGGCCCTGGTGCACCTAGACAGGATGGACACCTACATCAGACTGTTGTTCATTGACTACAGCTTGGCGTTCAACACCATCATTCCCTCCAAGCTGGTCCTGAAACTGAGGGACCTAGGTCTAGGCGCCCCCCTATCTCTAACTGGATTATGGATTTCCTGAAGGGCAGGCTTCAAGTGGTGTAGATTGTGAACAACATTTCATCCACTTTGATCCTCAACACCGGAGCACCCTAAGGCTGCAACACACACCAACAATCTGATTAGTACAGAGATGAGGTAGTCCAGCTGATGCACTGGTGTACTGAATGTCAGCAAGACATTGGACCTCATCATGGACTTCAGGAGCCACTGGGGCACCCACTCCACCATCGGCCTAGTGTGAAAATGGAAATCGTCAGCTGCTTCCGCTTCCTGGGACTACAGATCTCTGACGACCTGGTGTGGACCACAACACGGAGATCATGCTGAGAAGGCACATCAGCGCCTGCCCTGTGGTGCCTCAGCGGCATAGGCAAGCCATGGCTGGTGAACTACCATGGCCCTGTAGAGAGCATCCTGATGAGTAGTGTCACTGTGTGGTACCATTACTACACCACTACACATGACAAGAAAACCATCCAGAGGGTCGTGAGGATGGCGGAAAAGAAAATCTGGTGTGCTCTTGAGGAGATCTATCAGACCAGATGTCGGAATAAGGCAATCTCCATTACTAATGACTCCATCTCTTCTCCCCCTACGGTCCAGTCACCGGTTCCGCAGCATCTGTACAAGGACTACCAGGTTTATCCACAGGCAGCACGCCTACTGAACAGCTAGGAGTGCTGCCACTTTCAATACATTGTCATCCATATTACACACTATTCACACAATTATACTACACTATTATACTTTTGCTGGACTTTCTGGACTCATTAGAGTTACTGCACTGTTGTGCACGGTACTGCACTGTATTTTTGATGCAGCTGCACTACTGGCACTTTAAAATGCTTTTAAATGCTTTTTGCAAAATGTAACACGTACATATCATCTTTCAGTCACTTTATTGTTCATTGTATTGTTCTTTTTATTTATTGTTTATTTTGTATACCCCTCCAGCAACTAGAACAAGCAAATCAACAGCAGGCCACAAATGGCTAGCTGGCTCCCCTCTGTAGTAATGACACCCAAATTAGCCCATCAACAATCATCCAGCTTTTCCTTCCTTCCTTCCTTCCTTCCTTCCTTCCTTCCTTCCTTCCTTCCTTCCTTCCTTCCTTCCTTCCTTCCTTCCTTCCTTCCTTCCTTCCTTCCTTCCTTCCTTCCTTCCTTCCTTCCTTTCTTCTCCTTTTACCTCTCAATTGCGTAAAATACAAAAAGAAGGGTCCGCTGAAATTGTTGCGCATCTAACGGCCAAATATCGGACAAATTTCCATGGTAATCAACCCGGAAAGATCAGCAGCCTCTGACAGTGTATTATTATGATGATATCCTGAAATCAGATTTTACCTGCTGCACACATACAATCCAGAGTGAAAATATTGACAGAATCATGACAAGCTCTAATTTCACAGGATCACGTCATCAAGCAATTTGGTTTTTAAAGGACATTTGTAAAGGACATTTGCTGCGGAAGAGACATTACCTCATCAATACAACCCTTCCTCCTTTCCAAAGATAATCGTTTCAATGGAGCTTGCACTTTTGACGTGTCATTAGGCAGACGTGCTACACGATGTGACGGGCCCTGTGAAGAGACACACTCATCTCATTAAGGGGCCCTGTTGTCCTTGTACCTTGTTTACGTATGTATGTGTGTGTGTGTGTGTGTGTGTGTGTGTGTGTGTGTGTGTGTGTGTGTGTGTGTGTGTATGTGTTGACGTGGGTGTTGACGTTCACAGATAAGACTCATCTCCTTCGAGATGAATTGCTGACGTACATGAAGCAGGCTGGTTTGTAATGGTTGGCCAGTGGTGTGAGTGGTGTGAGATCTGATGTGGGGTCATTATGGTGGGCACCTAATAGCTTGATGAGTGAAATGTCGCCAGACGTGGAGGTACAAACACTCACTCCCCCCGGGCACCACAGTGGGAGGCACATGTACGTGTGTGTGATTAAACTGTGCATGTGTTTTCTGTCACCTATAATCAGCTAATTGATTTTCAGGAGATCGTCTGAAAAAAACGTGTTTTTGTTTAGGAAGGTTTTTAATATGAACAAAAGTCGGACAATTGACCAAAAAATTAAAGATGTGACATTAATGAAAAAAGGTCTGAATTTAGAACAATGTTAAACCCTAGTTTAAAGCAATCAATAGTATCAATTGAAACTAAATAAACTATACAAAATGTATTTGTTGTACTGAGATGTTGTGTCTGTTATTGTGAATTCCATAACAACTTAAATCCCCACATTCAGTCAGTGTTAAGAAAGAGCATTATATTTATGTTGGGAGTGTTTTAGACAGAAAATACCAAGCAACAGCTTAAAATCAATCAAAATTCTAAAAGATACTAACCCATGGATAGCATGTCGGAATACTGCCAGAACAATTCCTCCTCCTATATCTATCCCGGCTACCAGGAGGCTGGATAAAAAATGCTTTGCAGTGGTCGGGATTAAGTGACACATATAAGTGGCAACGAGGACAGTACCTGAGAGTCTCCATGGAGTTTATAGTGTGCAGATTTGTTGACATGCACGGTGTGGTGCTTCCAAGGACTCCTGGATTGAATTTCCTCATTATTCGTCATTATTTTACAAAAGACAAATGAGATTTGCACAGTTCATTTGATGTTTGTTTGACTGTGGAATTTTTAGAGAGCTGGGTTTTACAATTCTGTCCATAGTGGGGGAAAATAAAATGACTATTGTGGTTGAAAATCAGCCTTTCAGGGAAACTTTGCCACATTTTATGCGGATGTCAAGTCAGTGTTGTTGGTAAATGTAGTCAATCGGAGCAGAAGAAAAACCTCAGTGCATGCTATATTGACGGAGAAGGTAGAATATGTCTGCCGCAAAATTCTGTTATACTTTGGGGCAGCCAACTTTGTCTTTTACAGTTTAATTGGTGATCAGGATGAAGTACAGGCTGTTGGCTTGGAATTCTCCGTTTCATTGTCAAATGTATCCAGGAGGCGTGGTCTAGATGGTCAAAGGAAGCCAGGGGACGTGGTCTATATGGTCAAAGGTAGCCAGGGGTTGGGGTCTAGATGGTCAAAGGCAGCATGCCCATTTAAAATGTCAAATTATTCAAGTACTCTCTGACACACACACTACATTTACCATACCAGTGGACAGCCACATAAAACGTGGCACATTTTTCCTCAAAGAAGTAACAGCTATAGATATCTGTGTGCCACCACACACGCAGGCAAGATTCAAGATTCAAAAATCAACTCTTCTGCCTCTAACCCCAGGAAACTTTTCTCCATGTTCTCTTCCCTCCTCAACCCCCCCTCCCCTCCCCCTCCCTCCTCCCTCTCAGCTGATGACTTTGTCACCTTCATTACGAAGAAGGTGAACGACATTACCTCCTCCTTCACCCCCACCGCTTTCATCCATCCCTCTTTTCCCACCCCCGCTAACCTTACCTGTTTCAACCCCCTCTCCCCTGGTGAAGTTAACAAACTTGTGACATCTAACCACCCTACCACCTGCCCCCTCGACCCAATCCCTTCCTCTCTTCTCCAGGACATCTCGGGCGATATCGTTCCCTTCTTTACCTCCCTAATTAACACCTCCCTTGATGCAGGCCTGTTTCCGGCGGCCTTCAAGCCAGAATCAAGCCGCTCCTCAAGAAACCATCCCAGGACACCACTGATGTCCAAAACTACAGACCGGTATCTCTCCTATCATTCCTGCCCAAAACCCTTGAACGTGCTGTCTCCTCACAACTTTCATCCTATCTCTCCCAGAACAACCTACTCAACCCTCACCAGTCAGGCTTCAAGGCTGCGCACTCCACGGAGACGTCACTGCTCGCAGTGACAGAGTCTCTTCGTGATGCCAGAAGCTCGTCCCTCTCATCAGTACTGATCCTTCTCAACCTGTCTGCGGCGTTCGACACAGTGAACCACCAGATCCTTCTCTCCACCCTCGCCGTGCTTGGAATCGATGGAACTGCGTTATCCTGGTTTACCTCCTACCTTGCAGATCGCACTTATCAGGTCACATGGAACGGCTCCCTGTCCAGACCCTGCACCCTGGACACCGGAGTCCCCCAAGGCTCAGTATTGGGACCCCTTCTGTTTTCTCTTTACACTAAATCTCTAGGCTCTGTAATCACATCTCATGGCTTCTCCTATCACTGTTATGCAGATGACACTCAACTGTTTCTCTCCTTTCCCCCCTCAGAAACCCAAATCGCAACACATCTCTAAATGCCTGGCCGACATCAGCAGATGGACAGCCGCCAACCACCTGCCTCTGCAACCAAGCCCCTCCAACGAATCCAGAATGCAGCAGCATGCCTTGTATTCAACCTACCAAAATTCTCCCACGTGACCCCTCTCTTCCGCGATCTCCACTGGCTTCCGGTAAATGCTCGCATCAAGTTCAAGACTCTGTTACTGACCTTCAGGGCAGTTCCCTCCCAAACGTTGGTCAAGCCCTACATCCCAGCCAGAGCGCTCCGCTCAACTTCTGCCAGGCGACTTGTTCGACCTTCACTGAAAACAAGCAAGCATCACTCTTCCAAGACCCAGCTCTTCACGGCTCTGGCTCCACAGTGGTGGAATGAACTCCCGTCTCATGTCAGGACGGCAGAGTCCCTCGCCAGCTTCCGCAAGAGACTCAAGACCCACCTGTTCAGAGTCCACCTGGACTCTCCATGAACCCTCCTTCTCCTTTGTGAACCCCTAACTTGCTTAAGTCCTGACATTAATAGCTCTTAGCATGTTGTATATTCTAGCAAGTGTATATCCTTAATGTTGATAACACGCTCTTATCACAGCTACTTAAGCAGGTGACCTGGCAGTACGAAATTGTGTTATTCATCTTGTTAATATGAATACTTGTGATCTGCTGTATTTTTATGTTTGCGTACCTCAGTGTTATGCTATTGTCTACTTCAACAAATGTACACCTTGTAAGTCGCTTTGGATAAAAGCGTCAAATGCCCTAAATGTAAATGTAATAAAAATGTGCCCCTTTGTCCCTCTGTCTCTTTAGTTTTATAATAATATATGTGTTTGTCCAAAGGCATTTTCTGGGACCTCATTAGCAGAAGATAATATACATTGTAAAAAAGCCTGAACCTAATGTGACTAATTAAAAGTAGTGTTTACCTGCAGTCAGGATATTGTTTTATCTAATTGTGAATAGACCAGGGAATTATAAAGAGGTGACTGAAACATGAGGCTGTTTTAAGCTACAGCTGCAATATATAAAAACATAAAGCACAAAATGATTTACTAAGAAAGTAAATGCCCACCACTGCCGTTGACACGTTTGTGTACGTTTAAGCTCTTAAATTTGCTTCGCTAACAAATAGTGGCCAGGATGGGAAATGATGCACACTCTCTTTTGGAGCGATAATTGTTTTGCCAAGAGAGAGAGAGAGAGAGAGAGAGAGGGAGAGAGAGAGAGGAGAGGAGAGAGAGAGAACTGGAGGACTAACACGGCAAAGTAGAGAAATTGAAAATTGAGAGAAAATATATATATATACAGTATATCTATATACATTTATATATCTATAGATATATAGATATATCTATATATACGTATGTTATATACTTAACAACAATCACCCTGTAACTCAAACCAGCAGTACAATAGAACCATTACAGGTTCCCTGGACCTCATCGGCATGCCCCAATGGCTCCACCAAGTTCCACCGAGTGACAGTTAGCGACCTGCGGTCCGGCCCCATTTTAAACGGCAGAGCCAGCTGTGGTCTCCGGCCTCTCCCGACTGTCTCTCCTGCTCCGGCTCCCGCCACTCCAGCAAACTACAGCCGGCTAACTACCACCTCCCTCATGTGTTATAGTTGTATTTTGGCCCTCCTCTCTTCCCAAATTTAACCTACATATCAAAATGTTCCCTAGATTTCTCTACTTTGCCATGTTACATGGCAAATGCCATGCTTTGGACCTCATCATGGTCTCTTTCTCTCTGTTTCACAGCCCCTATTTTCGCCTTTCTCCCTCTCCTAGTGATGGGGTACCACTGAAAATAATGCACACCAAAATCACAAGCCAATAGTGTATTTTAATCACAAAACAAGTTAAAACTCAGTTTATTGTGTGTGTGTGTGTCCAATGTGGATCTCATGACAAACCGCTCATTCTTGATCTTAATTATTCTGTTCATCTGCCACTCTCAGATCATCTGCCAGACAGTGTAATATTTCACCAAGGACCCATTTTGTAAGGGTACTTACTGGGTGACTACATCCACCCACCCAGATCCTCTTTCTCTGCCCACGTATAAGACTAATTTTGTTTCTCGGCAGCTCAGGCACGGTGGAGGAGCCAGAATACCCCGAGCATCGGTGGGGAGAGGAGCAACTTCCCCTAGGACTACTCTCATTTTTACTTCAAACTGAAAATCCTTTCTAACATGAGAGAGCTGTTTGCACCATTCGCCAGATGAATATACTGTATCATCCATCAGACCCTTTATTGTTATTTTTAATTGTGTATAGCTTTACTATAGTATAGTGTTGATAAAGTTTATAGTATGTTGTATGTATGTAGTGTTATTAATAGAATAGTATAGTATATTATTGCATGGTATAGTAAAGCATGGTACAGTATTGTTGTCCTAATTCAGAATGCGGGAGGGAATAGGAAGAAGGCATTCCATTGTACTTTGCACATGGCAAATAAAAAACATCTTGAATCTTGAATCTTAAGTTCAACCAAACGCCAGGGGAGCAAGCAGCGGCGACGACGACAGAGCAGAAGAGGTAGAAGAGAAATGGACCATGACCAACAACCAAGTCACACGCACTCAAGGTTTGGATTGCTGAATGAAAGATGTGGAGATAGAGAGCTCTGTTGTGCCATAAGCTCAGAGAGTCTGATAAGGTCAGCCCTGGATGTAAAGGGCTTTGCTAGTAATAATGCCCTGGTATTGCTCAAAGAAGTGGACGGCCTCGACAACTGGCCGTGATCCGTCGGTAATCCCTCTATAGTTTCTTACAAAAGTCGGGGCAAAACATTATAGGACTTACAGACACACGTAACAACCTTCAACACACACTAACAAAACTACTAAGATACTAGTACAATGGAACACTTACTCCCCATTCTCTTACCATGACTCTAGAACAGAAGATAAAAGGGAAGCATGGGCGTGCTAAAAGCAGATGTTGTTCCAGAAGCGTGTCGTTGCGGGCAGATTGACCAAAAGGACAGTGAAGACTGAACAAAGGTGCAGCTCATCAATCAATCAGGACATATATATATATATATATGTATATATATATACACTGGCGCTACCACAGTCCACAGTCACCAAGAAAACTATTGGTAACACACTACACTGTAATGGATTTAAATCCTGCATCGCCCGCAAGGTCCCCCTGCTCAAGAAGGCACATGTACAGGCCCGTCTGAAGTTTGCCAATGAACATCTGAATGATTCAGAGGAGGCTTGGGAGAAGGTGATGTGGTCAGATGAGACCAAAATTGAGATCTTTGGCATCAACTCTACACGCCGTGTTTGGAGGAAGAGAAATGCTGACTATAACCCCAAGAACACCATCCCCACTGTCAAGCATGGAGGTGGAAACATTTGCTTTGGGATGTTTCTCTGCTAAGGGGACAGGACGACTTCACCGCATCGAGGGGAGGATGGACGGGGCCATGTACCATAAAATGTTGGCCGATAACCTCCTTCCGTCAGCCAGGACACTGAAAATGGGTCGTGGATGGGTCTTCCAGCACGACAATGACCCAAAACATACGGCCAAGGTAACAAAGGAGTGGCTAAAGAAGAAGCACATTAAGGTGATGGAGTGGCCTAGCCAATCTCCAGACCTTAATCCCATAGAAAATCTGTGGAGGGAGCTGAAGCTTCGAGTTGCCAAGCATCAGCCTCGAAACCTTAAGGATTTGGAGAGGATCTGCAAAGAGGAGTGGACCAAAATCCCTATTGAGATGTGTGCAAACCTGGTGACCAACTACAAGAAACGTCTGACCTCTGTGCTGGCCAACAAGGGTTTCTCCACTAAGTACTAAGTCATGTTTTGCAAGGGGATCAAATACTTATTTCACTCAATTAAATGCAAATCAATTTATAACTATTATATGATGTCAATTTCTAGATTTTTCTTTCACTGTTAAAATAAACCTACCATTAAAATGATAGACCGTTCATTTCTTTGTAAGTGGGCAAACTTACAAAATCGACAAGGGATCAAATAATTATTTCCTTCACTGTATATATATGTATATGTATATGTATATACATATATATATGTATACATGTATATGTATATATATATATGTATATATATATATGTGTATATATATATATGTCTATATATATATGTCTATATATATATATATGTATATATATACAGTATATGTATATATATATATTAATAGGAATTATAACTTCACCAATATTAACCAATCTTTATTTGCCCATGGTTCTCTCTTAGCCGAAATAACATTACACGTTGACGCCGGCGGTGAAGCTCCAGTTCCTTAAGTTCATCAATTATATTGACTAATAAACTAAATTAAATACGCCTGTCTGGGGGCATTTTTAATAATCAATCGATTTCCCTCGTATCAAACTCTCATAAGCTTCTAGGACTATCTCCGCGGCTCTGGTCAGAGCGCGGCGACGGTGGGCGTGGCGCTTCATGACGCAGCTGGTGACGCATACAGGAAGTACTCCGTAGGCTAGACCGTCCCATTTAACACGTTTTTGAAGCAGCCTTCGGAAGCAGCCTTCAAATGCGCCCTTAAGGCTGCAGCCCCTGAAATGGAACACAGCCTATATGTCAGCGGTTTGGCATCTCCGCTTTACGTGCCCTGTGCATTTCTTCCAATAGCCATTGGATTATCTAGGAGTGTGTTGGACGGTCCCTGATAGAAAGACAGGTGTGTGCGCAAAACTCATCATTATTTTAGTAAAGCCGAATTATACGCATAGATTTATTGTAACCATAACTCCCCCGGCCTCGTAGGGCATAGGGTAATGTGGGGGAACTGAAGCACCAAACTATAAATATCATTTCAGAGAAAATGATTGTTTTTTTGTGCATTAAAATAAGATATCCTGAATATATATTGAACACAAGTAGTAACAAAAGTAACAAACCCAAAACAATATTGTTATGTTAACAGCAACAACAGCAACAAGGGCTGGTTGCCATTGTTGCCAATATTCTTGTTCCCACGGTTTTGTCTATAAATATTATAGAGAGGTTGATGGTAGGAGCCCAAATTGGCCTTGTGTCCAAGCTGCAGCAAACCCACAAGCAGGAATAATACCCATTTATAATCCTCTCTCTCTCTCTCTCTCTCTCTCTCTCTCTCTCTCTCTCTCTCTCTCTCTCTCTCTCTCTCTCTCTCTCTCTCTCTCTCTCTCTCTCTCTCTCTCTCTCTCTCTCTCTCTCTCTCTCTCTCTCTCTCTCTCTCTCTCTCTCTCTCGAGCACATCTCACACGTTCAGCATGTGGGTGTGGGGGTGGAAGTGTGTCCTCAGATCTGGGGGTGGGTCCTCAAATGTGAAGGTGTGTCCTCAGGTGTGGGTGTGTTCGAGGAGGCAACACTGGTTCAATGTGCTCTTCCTTATCACAGGCACACTCTCACCTTGAGACACTTCAGGTTGGTGGGGGTGGGGGTTCAGGTGTACCGCGAGAGGAACATAAATGCATAAATCGATTAACAAAAGGCATCTAAAACACATACAGTATACTCCAAACGTCTGGCAAAGAGAACCACTCAACGTCGCACACAATGGCGAGAGACAGCGGAGAAGTTCTATGTTTAACTGTCCTTTAGACTTACCTGACCAATTTTTCTTTGGCTCTGCACACTAAGACAGTGGTTCCCACGACTATTGTGACTTACAATAGTGCATTGAACAGGTAGACAGGATAACTATTGGTCACCAGAAGCCATTAGTGCATTTCCTTACTAACAAGCCTCCGAGAGCAGAATCAGTACCACACAATGCTTACTCCCATTTCCCTCCCACAGTGTCCTAAAACACTATACTATTAATATACTTACTGTACACAATAAAAAATGACAATAAAAAAACAGATAAGGATAAATAATGATTCAGCACAAGGACTTAGGGTATTGTGCAAAACTTTAAAAACAAATGTCGCTGGCAAGATGAGCAATTAATTAGCAATTAATCTTATGTCTTTGCATTTTAATTGTGCCCTTAGTCAGGGGAGAATTACAGCCCACCACACAGATCAAGCAAATCACTTAACACTGTGGTAGAAACCACACACACATACACACACACACACACACCTGCTATGTAATCACACTGTTCCATTTCCTAATTTACCTCTGAGTAGAACGACAAAGATTACTCAGTGAGAGGGTGTTGACTTGTCCCCAAAGGTACAAAAAAAATCAATGTCATTAGGTTAGACACAAAAGGTCAAACAGTTACACAACCAATAGACTCAAACAAGACACCTGAGGTTACTTCAGCCGTGACTACAACCATGGCTCAAGAATGTACTTGTTTTCCATTTAGAAAAAATATAGACGATTAAGAAATGTGTGCGCATGCATGTGTGTGTGTGTGTGTGTGTGTGTGTGTGTGTGTGTGTGAGAGTGCCTGCATGCAAATTAGCAGTGTGTGTGACTGTATGTAGCTCTGTGTGTTGATAAATGTTCATTACACAAGCTATGATAGATTTACACTTTAGGGCCTGCAGTCAACACAATCAAATATCTGATCCTTCCAAGGCTCTCTCTGTTGTACTAACATTAGTTCCGTAATGCATGCAGATCGATGTTTGGGTATTATGTCAATAGAAAGTGCAGTTTTAGCAGTATGGATGTTTGTGCTTGGCTTGTCTATTACCAAATGCGTTGTGTTGTTAATTATCATCAAGTCAAGTCAAGTCAAGACAAGTAAAGTTTATTGTCACTTCACAGTTTACACAAGTATTAAGCAGTGGTGTGAAAATATTATGTGCAATACCCCACGACAGACAGCAGTTATAAAAATAAGATAAAAATTGAATAAAAATAGAATAGAATAATGTTCAAAAATTTAAATAAAAATGCAATTTATAAAATGCAATATATCGGCACAGAAAAAGAGCAATATGTATATATAAATCAATGTAATAAAATATAACATATTGTTATATGCTATACGCCTTTGTTCCGCAGCCTGATGGCCTGACTGTGGAAGCTATCTCTAAGTCAATTTGTACGGCACTTGATACTGCGGTATCGCCTGCCTGACGGTAACAGTGAGTACAGTTCGTGGCTGGGGTGGGCAATGTCTTTTATGATGCGTTTGGCCTTGGCCACGCACCGCTGGTTCTATATATCCAGGAGGGAGGGGAGCTCACCTCCAACGATATACTGGGCCGTCCGCACCACCCTTTGAAGCGCTCTGCGCTCGAGTGCGGTGCAGTTCCCGTACCAGGCGGTGATACACCCTGTAAGAACACTCTCGATGGTGCCGTTATAGAATGTTCTCAGGATGCTGGGGCCCATGCTGAATTTCGTCAGATGCCTGAGGAAATACAGGCGTTGTTGGGCCCTTTTCACCATGTGTGTGGTGTGCGTGGACCATGTGAGGTCCTCAGAGATGTGCACACCGAGGAACTTGAAGCTGCTGACCCTCTCTACTGCAACACCGTTGATGGCGATAGGGCTGTGCTCTCCTCTCTGCTTCCTGTAGTCCACAATCAGCTTGTTGGTCTTCTTGACATTGAGGGCAAGGCTGTTCTCCTGGCACCACTGCTCCAGCGATCCAACCTCCGCCCTGTAGGCTGTCTCGTCATCGCCGGCGATCAGGCCCATCACTTTCGTGTCGTCAGCAAACTTGACGATGACAATCACATCACATTGTGCTGTTTAAGTGACATAGTGAATGGTACACGTCCCTTTTGAGACTCAACGTGCTTATTATGCACCTAAAAGCCCCCCAACAAGTCATGACAAGTACCGCAACGCAAGGGCCGACTTCGCAGAGGGTCTGCTTGGTTTGGGTCAGGTGGCCATACCACGGGTGAAAACAGCAGAATTCCAGCCTATAAGGCGGTGTTCTGTCTGGGTCCTCCGGGATCCCCTTGGTAGCCTCCATTATGTGAGCATCACAAGTTGATTTACTTTTGGGCTTTGACCTCACTAGAGGACGGCAGGTGTCTGTGTAGCCTGCGATTGTTAATGTTTATTTATAATGCATGACCTGTGCACCACCGTGGTTGTCCCAGGGGGTGCACAGGTATATGCATCATTTATACCGTATTCCAGCAGATAGTTATCTGAAAAGGGATGCGTTTCTGCTGTCTGGCGTGGGCAGCGGAGGTGGCTTGGGAACTGTGAATGCTACGTGATAATTATTAACCACATTATAATGCTTCCAAAACATTTATACACTAGAAACGATGACTACGCACAGAGATTTTACAGCCTATAAATGCAATCGAGCAGAGAGACTTTCACTGTGACACAGTAATAAGACCCCGGAATGTTTAAATCCACCCGCACCCGCAAACATGTTTGAATTCAATGAGAAGTTTGTCATTATCGGCAACGCCAGTGAGAACTGTGTGTTCATGTTTCCTCGTTTAATTATTTAAAATAAAAAATTTAATGAAAATTTAAAAGGCTCTTCCGAGGATTATCATATTCTGAGAACAAAATCAGAGAATTCACCAGGGCACCTTCACACAGAACCGTGTCCCCTTTGGAAGAGTGGTTTGGTTAATTACTGGGTTCCTGATGGTTAAGCTTCACCACTAGTCAGATTCACACCTTAGTATGATCTCCCTCTGCAACGTATTTTGGCTCAAAGAGTCTTCAGAATCTATCATTCACATATAAAAAATGAAAAATTCAAACAAAATGGAAATTTAAAATCTGTCACAATGGCTATTCACCCTGCCTCCACTAGAGGGCAGTGTCTACCCTCATTCACATCTCCCTCACACCTGCAGTGCATTATAATCAACCTGCCTATTTAAGCCTACCCCGCACACTCAGACTTTGCCAGATTGTTCCTGATGACACAGACTCTCCAGCGTACCAGGACTGATTCCCGTTGCCGACCCTGCCTGCCCCGGACCTGCCCGCCCTGCCTGGTTCCCGATCTACCGCCTGTCCCTGACTACGCTTCTGCCTGTCCCTGCCTGGTTCCCGATCTACCGCCTGTCCCTGACAACACCTCTGCCTGTCCCTGCCTGGTTTGTCTACCCAGCCCGGATCCTGATCACCTGCTTGTCCCCGACTACGTCTCTGCCTGCCCTCGTCTGTGTGATATTACTAATAAATATCACTACCTGTCCTTGTTGTCCGGGTGCTGCATTTGGGTCCAAACCTAACATAACAATCTGGCCAGGATGGACCCAGCGCACACCCCCACACCGGAGGACCACCTCGAGAGGACAGAGGACACTATCTCTCATCACAGCGGACACCTGTTGGTGTTGGCTCAGTCAATCGTGGCACTAAAGCGGACGGTAAGGTTGCTTGTCCCGCACATCCAGCAGACTTCGCCAGGTACTTCAGCCGATGTTTCCGCCTCCGCACCGCCGGCCTCAGCGCCGGCACTGCGGGTGACCACACCGGATCCCCGGATAGGGACTCCGGAGCGCTATGCTGGAGATGCAGAGGGCTGTAACCCCTTGATCACCAACTGTTCCATCCTGTTCGCCCAGCTGCACACCTTCGCCTCCGAGGATGCGAGGGCGGCATTTACCGTCAACCACCTGACCGGTAAAGCGCGGCTGTGGGGAACAGCTGAGTGGGAGTGACAGACGCTTGTGCGTCTTTCTGGGATTTTTCCGCGGAGCTAAGGAAGGTATTTGGAGCTGTTTCTCTGGGCCCTGACTCCTCGGGGGGACTTTCTAAATTGAGTCAGGGTACCCGTCTGGTCGTAGAGTACGCCATAGACTTCCGAACTCGAGCTCGTCTGAGCGACTGGAACTGCTACTGACGAGTTGGTTCCGTTCGATTTACCCGCGTCGCTCGACGGACTCATCGAGTTAGCGTCACGGGTGGATCAACGCGTGCTGGCCCGGAGACAGGAGCGACGACAGTCGGGGCCCAGTCACCGCCCAGCGACGCGTCATCCGAGATGTCCCGGACACCCGCGGGACCACACCGGGAGGAGCCGGAGTCAATGCAGGTGGGCCGCACCAGCCTCACCTCGGAGGAGCGGGAGCACCGCCGCCGGGGTAAATTGTGTACATTCTGTGGTGGGTCAGGTCATTTCGTTGCTCGATGCCGGTTAAAAGGGCAGAGCTCACCAGTAATGGGGAATTTATGGGTGAGCCAAACCTCCCGACTGTTACCCAATCAGAGACCCTTGTGCCATGCCCGACTACTGTTAGCTGATGGTTCTCACACCATCGCGACATTCATTGACGTGCCGATGTCAACATCATCGATGAGAACCTCGTGCTGCAGTTGGGCATCAGTTGGGCAAATGCTCTGGATGGCCATCTTCTGGGTACCGTCTCCCATCAGACCACTGCATGCTCTTATTTGGGAACCACCATGAAACTATCCAGTTCTACATCCTGCAGTCCCCTCAGCTCCCCCTGATCCTGGGCTACCCCTGGCTCCACTGCCATAACCCTCACATCGACTGGGCCTCAGGAGCCATTGTGGGGTGGAGTCCCTCCTGCCATCAGGTCTGCCTTAAGCAAGCCGCCCCAGCGCTGTTTTTGTTCCTCACCTGCTCGGGACCTGGCAGGGGTACCGGTTGAATACCACGATTTTCGGGAGGTATTCAGCAAGGCCAAGGCAACGTCTTTACCCGCTCCCACTGATATCATCCGCCTTTGAGTTGCTACAGGGAGCCGTGATCTACACAGAGCTGGATCTGCGGAACGCCTACCACTTGGTCCGGATCCGGTAGGGGGATGAGTGGAAGACGGCCTTCAACACGTCCACCGGCCTTTACAAATATCTGGTGATGCCGTTTGGTCTTACCAACGCCCCGGCAGTGTTTCAGGCGTTGGTTAACGACGTGTTGAGGGACATGCTAGACAAGCATGTGTTTGTTTACCTGGACGACATCCTTATTTTTTGAAAAACAGGAAGGAGCATGTATACCACGTCCAGACAGTCCTCCAGCACCTCCTCGAGAACTCCCTTTTTGTGAAAACGGAGAAGTGCGAGTTCCATTCCTCCTCCGTCTCATTCCTGGGGTTTATTGTGGGACAAGGGACCATGCAGATGGACCTAACCATGGTTTCCGCCTGTTACATCCTGGCCTGCTCCTGAGTCCCGCAAGCAGCTGCAACGCTTCCTCGGGTTCGCTAACTTCTATCGGAGGTATATCCGCGGCTACAGCACAGTAGCTGCTCCGCTCTCGGCCCTCACCTCCACCAATGTTTCGTTCGAGTGGTCCTCTGAGAGGACCCTGAGAGACAGTTTGTGGTGGAGGTGGACGCCTCCGACGTGGGGGTAGGGGCCATCCTGTTACAGCGGTCTGCCGATGACCAGAAGCTCTACCCTTGTGCGTTTTACTCTCGGCGACTAACACCGGCGGAGAGAAATTACGACATTGGGAATCGGGAGCTACTAGCGGTGAAGTTGTCCTTGGATGAGTGGTGCCACTGGATTGAAGGGACCAAGTTGCCCTTCTTGGTTTGGACTGACCACAAGAACATACATCCTACATCCAGTCCGCCAGGAGGCTGAATTCCCGACAGGCCAGGTGGTCCCTTTTTTTTACAAGGTTCAATTTCTCCCTCGCCTACCGTCCCGGGTCCCGTAACGTCAAGGCCGACGCTCTGTCACGTCAGTTTGTGGAGGGGGGGGGAGCTCGCCGAGGGTCCTGACACCATCATACCTGCTCCGTGGTTGATGGCCCCTCTTGTCTGGGAGATAGAGGAGAGGGTCCTGGTGGGCCAGCCCGGTCCGAGCACCTGCCCTCCTAATCGTCTGTTTGTTCCCCAGCCGTTGAGGTCTGATGTCCTCATTTGGGCCCACAACTCCCGGCTCTCTGGGATTCAACGCACCGAAGGGGTCCTGCAGCAAAGGTTCTGGTGGACCACCATGGAGGAGGACACTCGGGAGTTTGTCAACGCCTGTTCGGTTTGCAACCAGCATAAGCCCTCTCATCGGGCTCCTGCGGGTCTCCTACAGCCTTTTCCTGTGCCCCATCATCCCTGGTCCCACATATCCCTGGACTTTGTTACCGGTCTGCCACTGTCCAACAGACACACCGTCATCCTGACGGTGGTGGATCGGTTCAGCAAGATGGCCCACTTCATTTCCCTGCCCAAACTCCCCTCGGCCAAGGACAGCTGAACTGGTCTTGAGTTATGTCTAAGGACCTCATTAGGCGTTTCCATCAACGACCAGCCATTCCGGTCAACCGCTTCGGCAGCCTGCACCACCACAGAGATTCCGTTCTTCGGGGTATCAGACTCCTCCGATGAGGATGGGGAGGGGCCTTCCTCGGATGAGAGGGAGAACCCTCAGGAAGCGGAGGAGGAGGAGGTGGAGGTGGACATGGACGTCTCTGACGAGTATCCCCGACTACGTCTCTGCCTGCCCCCGTCTGTGTGATATTACTAATAAATATCACTACTTGTCCTTGTTGTCCGTGTGCTGCATTTGGGTCCAAACCTAACCCGTGACAAAATCTTTAGATAGCAAACATTGCCTTTCGACGGTTGGCACAAATCATACATACTATAAAGTATTTGTAGTAGTTTTATATTCTGTGGATTTTGGTTATGGTATTTTTTCAAAGCAAACAAATGATATGAATTATAGTACAACATATATAATAATCATACATTTATGAACTGATAGTGTGTTTATTTTTTCTATCTCAGCACACTCTTTTGTTCACACTAATTTAACCAAGAAAAAATAATTAAATTGATATGGCAGGATTGTATTTACTAATGATTACTCTAGACACACTTTAACTGAATAATAACTCATTCTTCATAATTATCTATCTTGTAATTATTAGGTATGTTTGCTTGGCTCAGACATTCAAACATTTTACCAGTCATCCCACTAATGCACACATGTTTAAAAATGCTACATACACTGTGGTAAATCACTTGAGTCACTAAATGATGTATAGATCGGCTGATGAAAACACCACATGCTGCATCGGTTTGAATTTTTTACTTGAAGTCCTTAAACTCCAAATGTTATTAGCACTTTTATGCTTGAATCCCAGCACGTGTCCTTAAACAAATATGAAAAAGCCAATCACTCAGTACTTTCTCTTTTACTGAGTGCTTGTGGGGATGATGCAGTGGGAATCTAAATGGCATCATGCTGCTGATCAAGGCAAACTTCCACAAACAGCTATTAGTTATTCAATACATTTTCCGTCTTCTTCATTTCCTCAAAAACCTCAGATCTCATCTCTCATGCACCATTCCATTTGTAGCTTTGCGTGCCCTAAACAATTAGTTCTCTCTCGAACACACACACACACACACACACACACACACACACACACACACACACACACACACACACACACACACACACACACACACACACACACACACACACACACACACACACACACACACACCACACACACACACACACACACACACACACACACACACACACACACACACACACACACACACACACACACACACACACGTGATTATTATTATCATCATATGTTCCATGTTCTCTGAGCTTCATAAAGTATCCTTTGGTCCCATCAATCCAAGAATCAATTCTCAATCCATTATCCAGGGGTCTCTCTCTCTCTCTCTCTCTCTCTCTCTCTCTCTCTCTCTCTCTCTCTCTCTCTCTCTCTCTCTCTCTCTCTCTCTCTCTCTCTCTCTCTCTCTCTCTCTCTCTCTCTCTCTCTCTCTCTCTCTCTCTCTCTCTCCTCAGCCTATGCTTTGTGATTGGTCGGCGATCACAGCACACAAGTTGATGGATATTTGATAAGACTTTTGACAGTGAAACATGCTGACATTGAGATAGGGGCCTTGGGAGGACTCTGCTGTGATAATGATGATAATTATGATGATGATGATGATGATGATGATGATGACGATGACGATGATGCTGTTGCCCAATGCACGATTAAGGATGACAAGTTGTGTCATTTGAGAATGAAATGGGTAGGTTGTCGAATACATGAGCCTGCAAGAGCTGGGGTTTGGTACTAACAGATCATTACAATTTCCATGCAACACTCACGCACACACACACACACACACACACACACACACACACACACACACACACACACACACACACACACACACACACACACACACACACACACACACACACACACACACACACACACACACACACACACACACACACACACACACACACACACACACACACAATGTAGGTCCACCATTTAAAATATGAATTTGATCACAGATTCACTGGCCACCATGTCAGAAGCCCAGCTGTTCGGGAGTTAGTTACAGAGTGTTAAGGGAGCACAAAACACATTTTTGAAATGGGAGCCATATTTCAATTTGCCATATAATGTTATTTTGTTGCACCTTTGTTTTAGAGAACCGCATGAACCTGAGAACACTAGAGACCAGTGGGCGTACAGGCCCCAGGCGTTCACCTGTAAAACAAGGAGATAACAACGCCACACAGCCTAAGAAGGTGATGGTGTGAAGTACAGGAACCCGTGGGGGTCTCCCTAACACTGGTACCAGAGATATAAACCAACAGCACCGGGTCTGCGGTGGCTGGTGTGCCACAAAACATTATCGTTGTTGGAACGCAGACGGAAGATGAAACACCTGTGGCATCACCAAAGAACGGTTCTCTGCAGACACTGCTGGAGACACACACGCACACACATACATGCACACATACATGCATAAACACACACACACAAATACATACACACACACACACACACATGTATCTCAAGTGTAAACATTTTTTGTGAATTATTGCATATTCAGTTAAATGCACAAATGATTTTCAGCATCAAAGCCATAATGACCTGTTGGCACGGTGGTAAAATAGGAGGACCAACTTGACTGCTTCAAATGATCAAATCACGTATACCTCCCTATCTTACCCTCCATCCTGTCCTGGCTTTCCCAAAGTCTAGGCTGAAGACAATAGGGGGGGTGAGGCCTTCTTGGTCACAGCTCCTAGGCTCTGGGACAGCCTGCCTGTTGCTTCTTTTAACCTTTGATTAATCTAACTCATTTCCAATCTCTTGTGTGTGTGTGTGTGTGTGTGTGTGTGTGTGTGTGTGTGTGTGTGTGTGTGTGTGTGTGTGTGTTCACGGAAACACAAACAGTACACAGAAGTACTGAACGCTTTCGGGATTTGCAGCAGCAAACATGTCGAGGGACAAACCTCAGACAGAAATCATTGATGTGCTTCATATCCAAAGGAAAAAATGAATACCTTAGAAGGAGAAGAGACGGAAAATACCTTAGACGGAAATTTGGTGTTCATGTGTGCTTTTTATCAGCACATCCCAGAGTCTCCAAGGGGGAGGATAATTGGTTATTTATGGGTTTTGGGTCCATCAGGTAGTTTTGGCGCGGTGGTTTCACCGTCCTCGGGAGATTAAAAGGTTATTTAGTTTGCCCTCAACTGGTGGTTTTGCTTTTCCAAGTCATTATTAAGGGGTTGAAGATCGATTTGCATTGGCTGCGGTTTTGGATCTGTATTTGAACACCCTCAAATGTCACACTGAACTGAACCGACATAAGTGAGACGGTGTGAGAAATACAAAATAAGAACTGGAAAGGCATTGTTGTAGCAAGGCAAAACGCCATAGCCCAAACCAAGCCAAGGACTACTGCGCAAATAGACAATTATGATTAACTGTCCAAAATGTCCGGTTCAAAATAAATGTTATCAAAGTGTCCTCGTTTGCAGAAGTAGAACAGCGAGTCCATCTAACGAGGCGCCTGGAGAGAAGCAGCGCCAAAGAAAACCTCAACAAAATAACTTTTTTTGGTGCTTTCTGTTAAGCACTGCTAAAGGTGAACAGGAGGACCCTCTGAACACAGCTGCTCCTAGACCGCCACGCTGATACAGACCCGGTGATAACAAGTGGGGCCCCGAGGGGCCGCGTCACACTCAACTCGCATGAAAAAAAGAATGACAACCCCCGCATGACGTTATTAGCGACTGAACAAATATAGACATTCACGAAAAACACAAACGGAGTGCGTCTCGGTTCTTCCTCTTGCAGAAGCCGAGTCCTCCGAGCCCTTCTTCAGTGTTTAAACAGGATCGCTACCCACAGAGGATCCGTCATACTACAAACCCTCCCCTCCCATACCCCCCCCCCCCCCCCCCCCAAAAACCCTCCTCTTCTCCTCTTCTCGGCTTTGCCTCCGTTTGGGCCTGAGTGACTAGAATTTTATCAGCCCTCATCCAATTAAAGAGCTTATCCCAAGCAACAGGGTTGGTTGAGTAGGGAATTTGTGAACCAAGAACATGGGTCAATTTATAATTAGGAAAGCGGGGCGAGAGACAGAAAGCGATAACATATTGTTCTAATGGTCTCTCTGCCTGGCTAACAACAGGGTTGGTGAGAGAGAGAGAGAGAGAGAGAGAGAGAGAGAGAGAGAGAGAGAGAGAGAGAGAGAGAGAGAGAGAGAGAGCGAGAGAGAGACATACTTCCCAAACCCTCATGATTTTTCCTGTTTTCACTGTCCTCTCCCAGTAGTCACCAGGAGACAACATTGTCCTGCAGTTCTACCGAATCAGGAGAATATCTGTATTTGTTTATTTCATTTTTCCTGTCACTTGTATCTACATGGTTAAGTTAAGTCTACGCTGGTTAAGTTACTAACCAAATCATAATGCAACGTGATGACACGCATAGAGAATAAATCAAGTAAATAAGTTAAAAGAGAAAGAGGCAGAGGGTGTATGATTGTATGAATAATTAAGAAAATGGAAAAAACAAAGGTTACAAAGGTAAAACCAAAAATATACATACAATTTCAGTCTTATGTAATACAGACTGTATATAGCCTACTGGAAGTCAATGAATGTTTGTGTGTGTATATACAGTATATATATATATACACATACTTAAAACATTTTTTTTAATAAGAATTTATTTTCCACCATCCATCCATCTTCTCC
Organism: Muraenolepis orangiensis; assembly: GCA_027704905.1. Taxonomy (NCBI): domain Eukaryota; kingdom Metazoa; phylum Chordata; class Actinopteri; order Gadiformes; family Muraenolepididae; genus Muraenolepis; species Muraenolepis orangiensis. The sequence continues at coordinate 24,849,403 of CM050999.1, forward strand.
CGCTTATCTGTAATCGGGTCTTGGAGGTAGCAGCTTCAGCAGGGGACTCCAAACTTCCCTCTCCCTGGCAACATCGACTAGCTCTGACTGGGGGATCCCGAGGCGTTCCCAGGCCAGTGTGGAGATGTAATCACCCCACCTGTACCTCGGTCTGCCCCGTGGTCTCTTCCCAGTTGGATGTGCCTGGAAAACCTCCCTCGGGAGGCGAACAGGAAGCATCCTTACTAGATGCCCGAACCACCTCAACTGGCTCCTTTCTACGCGAAGGAGCAGCGGCTCTACTCTGAGTCTCTCACGAGTGACTGAGCTTCTCACCCTATCCCTCAGGGAGATACCAGCCACCCTCCTGAGGAAACTCATTTTGGCCGCTTGTATTCGCGATCTCATCCTTTCGGTCATTTCCCATTGTTCATGGCCATAGGTGAGGGTAGGAACAAAGACTAGATCGAGAGCTTTGCCTTCTGGCTCAGCTCTCTTTTGGTTACAACGGTGCGCCAAAGTGCACCCAATACCGCTCCCGCTGCACCTGACAAGCCTGTCAATCTCACGCTCCATCCTCCCCTCACTCGAGAAAAAGACCCCGAGATACTTGAACTCCTTCACTTGGGATAAGGACTCCCTCCCTACTTGGAGTAGACAATCCACCGGTTTCCTGCTAATAACCATGGCCTCAGATTTGGAGGTGCTGATCCTCATCCCAGCCGCTTCACATTCCGCTGCAAACCGATCCAGTGAGTGCTGAAGGTCACATACTGATGACGCAAACAGGACCACATCATCTGCAAACAGCAGAGATTCAATCCTGAGCCCACCATACTGAAACCCCTCCCCTCCATGACTACGCCTTGAAATTCTGTCCATGAAAATCACAAACAGGATGGGTGACAAAGCGCAGCCCTGGCGGAGGCCAACACCCACTGAGAACAGGCCTGACTTACTACCGAGAATCCGGACACAGCTCTTGCTTTGGCAGTACAGAGATTGGATGGCCCTCAACAGTGACCCCCGCACCCCATACTCCCGCAGCACCCCCCACAGTATTTCCCGAGGGACCCGATCATATGCCTTCTCCAAATCCACAAAACACATGTAGACCGGATGGGCATACTCCCACGCCCCCTCCAGGATCCTTGCAAGAGTGAAAAGCTGGTCCGTTGTTCCACGACCAGGGCGGAATCCACATTGTTCCAGGTTCGACTATCGGCCGAACCCTCCTTTCCAGCACCTTGGAGTAGACTTTCCCAGGGAGGCTGAGTAATGTGTGAATTTTATTCACAACATTTTTAATTAAACTCGTAAAAGGTTGTAGGGAGAGAGAGAGAGAGAGAGAGAGAGAGAGAGAGAGAGAGAGAGAGAGAGAGAGAGAGAGAGAGAGAGAGAGAGAGAGAGAGAGAGGGGGAAAGCGCCAGGTGGGATGAGGCTAGACACATGTCGAAGTGCTGATCAGGGAAGAGAAGAAAGCCAAACTGAAACTGTTATCTTCTCAATTCCAGCCTTTTATTATCTCCCATATCACATTTCACTTGACGTACGCCAGGCAACCGCTGCCATAGGCCTACACTATAAGCCACGTGGCGTAATCATATATGAATCCAATATCAATTAAATTCCCATTCATTATATTTTTCAGGCTCCATATGCAAACTACTATGGTGATAGTAATCGTGACGACTTGACTATTTCCATCTTAGCTAAATAACAATTTCCCTTTAGCACACATGCATAGAGAAATACACACACACATACACACACACACACACGCGTCAATTATCATATTCACGATAATTGGAAAGAAGGCGATGGCAATCAGCATTTTTGATGAAAGTCCACTTACAGTTTAGATCCTTCCCCAAAATGTCAGGAGACTTTAGTTGCTTCCAAATTAAATTCAAAGGAATCCCCAACTTCCACCGCGACCACTCCATCACATACCTCTCTTCAAAACCGATCATTCATCTCGCTCACATCTCCAACCGTTTATTTTGTATGAACGGTTGGATTGATTTGCATAAGCTTAACAATAAGGGGGGGGTCAACCGAGAATGAAAAGCCAGGGTGAGGAGGCTGTTTTTTTTCTTTGAGATGCCAAGAGGTGATTTTTAGTTTTTCTAACCCTCAAGCTCTCATTCATCGTTAGACGTGTCTGCCGCGAAGCCTGAACCGCGTGCTATCAATTAACAACTACCCTCCCTATTAGCATATGATTGATTTAACACAGATGTGTGTGTAAGGAGTCATCTTGAGAGAGATAACCATTTTCATGCAGCTCATAAAAATGCGTTAACACTTTAAGAGGTGTTTTGCGTTCGCTATTTTTGAAGGACACACGGCACACAGAATGTTTTGTGTTATAACACACAACATTCAAAGCTATACCAAAATAAACTGGGATTTGCATTGAAATGCATGATGAAAACAATGATGAAATTCATGATAGAACATGCACGGTCTCTCTCTCTCTCTCTCTCTCCTCTCTCTCTCTCTCTCTCTCTCTCTCTCTCTCTCCCGTGCATGCAAACACTCTCAGCCGCGCTCTCGTCACTTCACCTCTGTGGGAGCCACAATTAATATCTACAAGGTTGGACCACAGCCAATCTGCTGGCACTGGGATGGGAAGTGATTGGATTGGACAGGCAGCACTCCAGACAAAATTGAAGAGCTTACAGAGAGTGAGAGAAAGAGAAAGAGAGAGAGAGAGAGAGAGAGAGAGAGAGGAGAGAGAGAGAGAGAGAGAGAGGGTGTTGCAATACATTGGTGATACAATACAAACATCCATTGAGAGGCAATGTAGTGGTATCATGTCGTCAATTGGCTGAGGATTCGATAATTTACTTTGCAAATAAATCAAACCATTTTGCAAGGTACCCACGCACACACACACACACACACACACACACACACACACACACACACACACACACACACACACACACACACACACACACACACACACACACACACACACACACACACACACACACACACACACACACACACACACACACACACACACACACACACACACATCTCCAAAAGCAGAGGTTTCGAAAGACAACCTTGTTAGTGAAAACCTCAAAGGGCATCAGGTATCACCTGCAGCTCCAACACACAGAACGCCTGCAGGAGTCTGTGCTGCGGCTGACACATGCCACAAAGAGAGAGAGACAGCAAGAGAGAGAGAGAGAGAGAGAGAGAGAGAGAGAGAGAGAGAGAGAGAGAGAGAGAGAGAGGAGAGAGAGAGAGAGAGAGAGAGAGAGAGAGAGAGAGAGAGAGAGAGAGAGAGAGAGAGAGAGAGAGAGAGAAAGAAAAATAAAGAGAGAGAGAAAGAGAGAGAGAGAAAGAAAAAGAGAGAGAGAAAGAGAGAGAGAAAGAAAGAGAGAAAGAGAGAGAGAGAGAGAGAGAGAGAGAGAGAGAGAGCAAGCAAACTTTTCTCCACCGGCAGGCTCACCCAGACAGATAAAGAGGAAATAAACCCAAAATAAAAGCCGCTACACCCACACACACACTTGTGGCTTTTGGGAGAGAGCACCCATTTGTTTCCTGCAGCGTAATTAAACCCCGGGGTTACAACATGCATTACTTAAGACATATGACACGCGGCTCCTAATGAAATAAATGGCTGCACACTTGAACCTGGGGGATTGCATTTCAGTTAATTTGATGGCGTGATAATTATAGCCGAGGCTGCGGGATGCTAATGATTGAGTGCAGAACAACGTCCTGCATGACTTGAAACCCATTGTTCAAACGTACGTAGCGGCGCAGCGCTACACGCACCGTACACTACCGCCGTCCTTGGCAATTTGAAATTGTTTCATGGGTATAAAAGTATGGTTGTCTTTCTATATATATTTTTAAACCTTGTTAGGTGCTAAGTGAGCCGGGCTAGTATTAATGTTTTCTAACAAAAAACAAACCTAAATAGTTTTCTCCTTCCTTCTACCTTTTTTACCTTCTGGGACGAATGGCTGTTTAATGCAGTGTGTTTAAGTATAGTGTCACTGGTTATGTAACTTAAACAGCATCCTGCTTCACACTTGGAGGCCTCCACTGCATGTGCACTAAATATGAAAGTAAGGCATGGGGCAAATAATGCATACATTTCACAAGAACCAGTCTTGCCTTGTTTGAGTCGCCGAATAAAACAATATATCAATAGATTTGATAGAGATTGATGGCTAAAAAAAACCTGCAACGAGCACATTTTTGAAAACGCAACTGGCTTCTATGGCTTCACTTTATTCCCAATCCCGCTGGGAGCTCGGAGGCACCACAAAAACAGGCTTCCAATCAGAACCCAGGAAATTAGCTGATGACACGAGTAAGCACAATCTAGTTGGGGTCAATTATCTTGGTGAGCCGCTCTGGTCTCCTCATTTTCAACATCTATACTGCCAATGGCTTTCATTATGAGCATTGGTTATCCCACCTGATATTTCTTCCCCCCCCCACTCGCTTGACTTCTGTTTTGTGAGCCTTCTGGCCTCACAATAAAGGCCCACCTTTGATCAGGTCTAAGTCCAAGGTGGCCAGTTGACAGGCGGATGTCAAAACCTTCGGATCAAAAATTACAGCAAAAGGATTTGACAGATTGCCCATGAGGGCTTCAGCCTCGGATAGATCGGACGGATCGTACGGCGGATGTGGATATATATATATGTTCATATAAATATACCGTGGATTCATGCAACATTACCAGGCCAGCGGTCTCAGGTATGCGGTTAATGGCAGTTAAGAGAATGAGAATATTAATTAGAATGTCAGGGCTGGGTGTAGGTGGGACCCAAAGAGTGACAGAAGCCAGGTAGAACAGGCGTTTAATGATCGGCGCACACACCGATTAATGCGAGCAAAAGGCAAAGGTACAGACAGGGCAAAATCCCCAAAAAACATGGTCAAGGCAAGCAGAGGTCGGTAACAGGTTGTCGAGGGTTGAGGCAAAGGTACAAAAATGCAAAGACAAAACAAGGTCCTTATCCAGGCAATGGCCAAACACGGTGAATCAAAAACCAGGATACGATACGTGACTTGATACAGGCGTGAGGCTTCCGAGAATCAGAGTGTATGTGTGTGATAATCCAGCCCCGTGTGAGTGTCCGGGGGTAGGCTTAAATAGCAACGTCAATTGTGATGCGCTGCAGCTGCGGGTGAGAATTAACAAGGGGGCGTGGCTACCCGGTAGTGTGTCGTGGGAGCGATAAGACAGGAATGTGGAACGTGATTAGGGGGCGTGGCTATCTGGGAGAGTGATGTGGAGACAGGAATGCAAAACTGTGACCATGTGATACAGTTTGACTTTATGACTGTAAATGCTGTCTCTGAGATGCTTCAAATGAAAATAAAAATACAAATTACACTTGGATTCTTGTTACAGAACATACACTCTATCTTAACTGAAAGATAGATACAAAAAAATACAAAAATAAATGAATAACTTCATGCCAGAGAACAGTAGTTGAGAATCCTTAGGCCCATGGATGCGGGGACTGATGCAAAGTGACATGGACAGTGGTTTGACACAGTGGTGCCTGTTTGGGAGGGGATGGGTCTGTGTGTAGTGGCGTCTAGCGAGCACTGTTATGTCTCTCACAAATCCCCGTTAGTTAGCAAACGCAGGGAGAGGCATAATCGGCAGAAGACTGAATAGACGCACTAGGATCCCAACTCTGAAAACTACAGCGTTGTGGTCGCACATACACACGGTGGCCCATAAACCCGCACCCCCACCCCCACCCCCACCCCCACACACACACACACACACACACACACACACAGATGCATAGAGAGAAACACAGACGTATATACACACACGCACACATTTTGACACTTCCATGTGCATATAGTGCTGAGGTGTGTCTCTAGCTTATGGCTGTTTTGGCCAATACCATTTCAAATTCAGCGTTTCTTAATGTTTCACTGGTACATTGTCATAGACCCATTTATGATTTAGCTTCTGGGGAAAAAAGGGGGACACTGTGTGTGTGTGTGTGTGTGTGTGTGTGTGTGTGTGTGTGTGTGTGTGTGTGTGTGTGTGTGTGTGTGTGTGTGTGTGTGTGTGTGTGTGTGTGTGTGTGTGTGTGTGTGTGTGTGTGTGTGTGTGTGTGTGTGTGTGTGTGTGTGTGTGTGTGTGTGTGTGTGTGTGTGTGTGTGTGTGTGTGTGTGTGTGTGTGTGTGTGTGTGTGTGTGTGTGTGTGTGTGTGCGTGTGTGTGTGTGTGTGCGTGTGTGTGTGTGTGTGTGTGTGTGCGTGTGTGAGACAAAACAGAAATAAACTTTTGTCAATGTCAGCTCGCTCACTCAAAAGTCGATGCAGTGTTTTTGTCTGGGAACTGGCATTCTCAGTTCAAGCCTCTTTCAATTTATCCAAATGACTCAAAGGATTTTTATTTGAATACAAGCATTAATACATCAATACTCTATAGTCCCTCCCGGTGTTTTTGTCCCATGTTAATTGTATATTTAACTTGGAAATGTGTTGTATCATTAAAGCAAAACACCTTGTTTAATTCACTTTCTCTGTAAACCTTCTTTGTTCATTGTTCACACCGCCGAGGTCTGATATGAAATAGCCTTTAAAATATGTGATAATATTATGATAGAATACAATCGCTAAGATCTCATCTTGTATAATAATGACAGCATTATAATAAGGAGCTATTGCCCAGCTTCTTTCTTCAACTGCGGATTCATTTTATTACCAACCTCTATCTCTTATTACAATGGCAATTATATTAAAACTGGAAAAACTAGAGGGCCCTCAGTGGAGTGCATACCTCCACTACACCAAAAAGTACCCTGGATCTGGATTCTGATCCAGATCCAGGGGTACAAAATCATAATTAACTGTTCCTTGGCCCATAAGTAATCTAACCACCAAGTTTTGTCCAATTCGGTACATACATTTTTGAGTTATCTTACTTATAACAGACAAACAAAGAAACAGATAAAACAAACAGACAGTAAAAATAGGGGGGAAAACCTCAGCTCCGGTCCATCTTCCATGGCGGAGGTTATTGTCATTGTTTGAAACAGTTAACGTTAACTGTTAAAAATGTTTAATTTTTAATTATTAATTATATGTTTTTTTGTCTCTGCCAACCAGTTTGTGAAGGTTCTACTACATGCCGAACTCGGGTCCTTTTTGTGGCATATGTGTGCCATTTCGGTGGCACTCGGACGCCACAACAAAGTGACGCCGATGCTGGGAAGCAACGCTAATGCAGTTAGCATCACACAGACAGTACACATCATCAGTGTGGTGAAACTAGTCTTCACGACGGTCTAAAAGTGTTTGGACGCGTGGAGCTTCGCCTGGGCAGCGGTAAATGTAGAATTGTAGATGTCCAAGAGAGAGTTTTAAGCTCTCTCACATCCAAGTGTGAGGCATGCGTATTTCATACACAAAATGGCTCTCCATAATGCACATACTCGGTGACGCATGCTTAGCTTGGGAAAATCTCCCCCTCGTTCCCAGAAACTCATGACATTTCAGAAAATGCATTTTGTGCTCATGGTGTTCAAAGTTTAACTTAAATAAGAAGCTATGCACTAAAAAGCGTATAAAATCTTCCACCAAATGGCATATATAATGTTAGTGTTAGTGTACTGAACTAGTTGATAAGAAGTTGATCATAAAAACATGCAATATTAATTGTAACAAGGGAACATTGTCACTGGATGGCAAATCTAGCACCTGGGGTAAGCAAACAATAAAGTTATGCTTCTAATTTATTTTTAATTAGAGTGAACGACTGCGGGTGACATTATTAGTGAGTAATGGGAAGAGCGAGTATCGAAGGTATAAATTATGCTGATTACTTCTTACCACAAAGTAGCCGACTGACTTTGTCTGAACAGCTGGAACTGCAGTTAAATCCCTCTTGTGTCGTTCCATCGCTCGCCCAATTACCAATGACGAGTTCCACGTCTCCCATCTCGCCTTCTATATTGAGCATTCCAAACGCAATTATATTCTTTGGCAACCAACAAACGTGTTAGCGGTAGTTAGAATGTGTGATTAAGCGGTGAATTGCACATCAGTTGGCTTATTCATTTATTTCCGGATATAGACAGCTATCAAAGGAGGAGAATGACCAGGCATAGGTCATCCTTAAGAGACATCCCGCTGACGTTAAGCACTTCACAAATGGAAAATAAAAACGGCTTCTTTCTTAAGCTTCCTAATGGTCAAATTCCCTTGGTAAAGCTTCCAGGAGTTAAAAATAGATATATCAAAAACAAATTCAAAATCGGTCAGTACGTACATCAATTTTTTTTAAAGTACTTAAAACACAAAATAACACTTTATTTAGAAGCTGATAGATGAAGAGGCCACCTTTATTCTCTCTCTCTCTCTCTCTTCCAAATGAATCTCGAGACAAAATTCGCTCTCAGGCATTGTCGTTAATAACAATCACGTAATCAAATTAAGTTTTATGCTCTTCCTTCCCTTTCTGCTAGCAACGGTAGTGATTAGCAGACCCCTAATGAGAGGGCTCCATGTCCCCGGCGGCCCACTCGACTTTCAAGTAGAATTCTATTCTATATAATTCTATCTAGAAGTCTAAAATTCTATTCATATTCTTTAAATACTATGAGAAGACAACCATTTGCGCAAAAAGCTTTCTAGGCTTCTGTCACACACTAAATAAGACTTAAATATATAAATCATTTGACAATGTTATTTATGTTGCTAAATCACCATCCTGAATAATTTACATAAATATATAACTAGGAATTTACCAGACTAACGGATGTTGGCATGGGGAGCATGGAATCTTTAAACAGGCTGTGGGGGAACTGTGTTTGTGTGTGTGTGTGTGTGTGTGTGTGTGTGTGTCTTTGTGTGTCTGTGTGTGTGTGTGCATGCTTGCGCATGCTTGCGACTGCCTGGTCTGTCACTCAAAGCAGTGCACCTCTGTCAGAGATACAGGGCGCTGGGGAGAGAGAGATAGAGAGAATGCAAACATTTGTTCTGTATGACGGTCCAGGTTGTGAATTAAGACGGCCATCTAAGCTCACAGGAGCTCCAGACCGGCCGGCCCGATGAGGCTGGTGTCCACAGCACTGGCTTAGAAGCCACAAATGATCTGCTGTTGCACCATGCAGTAGGCCGCTATCGAAACTGGGGGCGCATTGACAAAGGGACAAAGAGGCATGAGGAGAATAGGAGCTCCAGCAAGCCTACTTGTTTTTGTAAGCAAAAAAAAAGGCGTAATGCAATAGTTCATACAGCCGATGTGCGTAACAACCACACCGGAGCTTGGATGGTTACGCAGGGTACTTCGTAATTTGCCGATTGTGTAGCAATATTGACCAAACAATAGCTCTGTAGAGAAGAGCCCTGCTGCCCGATGGCTTTGCTTGGAAGCCCCGTCTCCTGGGCAGGTATACACCGCTAGACACACAGGACTCATACCGTCTCCTGGGCAGGTATACACCGCTAGACACACGGGACTCATACCGTCTCCTGGGCAGGTATTACACGGCTAGACACACAGGACTCATACTGTCTCCTAGGCAGGTATACACCGCTAGACACATTGAACTCATACCGTCTCCTGGGCAGGTATACACCGCTAGACACATGGGACTCATACCGTCTCCTGGGCAGGTATACACCGCTAGACACATGGGACTCATACCGTCTCCTGGGCAGGTATACACCGCTAGACACATGGGACTCATACCGTCTCCTGGGCAGGTATACACCACTAGACACATGGGACTCATACCGTCTCCTGGGCAGGTATACACCGCTAGACACACTGAGACTCATAACATGACTTTTTCCAATACAATTTCTGGTTTTTTTCATACTCTTATTATTCACTTGTTGAATGTGCAGGGAACTCGCCTACCCGGGCTAGCTACTAAACATTGGCTGAGGTTTTGGCTATTTAATGACATATCCTGCTCCAAAACTTTGCCAAAATACATATCAACATAATATGTTTTTCATAAATGTCTGAAAAATATATATAACATTTTTGATTACAATATTTTGTTGATAGTTGGCCTATATGATTTACTTGTTTACTAAATGTACTGTATGTATATGGTACAACATTTGATATGGTAAAACATAATTTCTGTCAAGACTTGACCGACGCCAACAGCTTGTTGAACACAGCAAACCCTCTGGTCATTGTTTGCATGCACCAAGGTGAGCTAGCAGTAAAACAGTGCAGTGTGCAGGACAGCCTATCCACACATCCAGAGCCTCCGTGTTATCTAACCCAGCCCCAGTTCTCTCCATCCCAGGCTGACGTGGCCACCTGTGGGTAGTAAAGGTTATCCCCCTGAGACCCGGAACTACTTGGGGTTGGGACGCTTTAATGGGTTCCTGAGGCCATCCCTGTCAAGCCTGTATCTGCCTGTATCTCACATCAAATTAATATGAGCAATTAAATGGCTTGGCACACTTCTTAATTCACAATTGATCTACCTCTAAATTGTGATTCCCAATTATAGTTATTTTTGGTAGGCAAGCTTAGGTAAAAAGCCAAGAAGATGTAAACAGAGGAAAAAAGTTTATCAATTATGATTGGTTGTAACTTTTTTGAACATTCCCCCCAAGATGTTTCTCCAGGACACTGCTAAGAATGATTGGCCATCTGTTACACATTCACATTGCAGGCATCACAGACGCACAAGCCTTCATTTGCCCCCATGGATTGGTGTACAACCGAGACGGTTCACAGTTACCAAGTGTTGCCTTCACTGTAGAACGTCACTGCAAGTACAATTGATTATGGATCGATTAAGTCCTGGAAGTATGTTCACACACACACACACACACACACACACACACACACACACACAGGCCACTCAACACACACTCACACACAGGCTATGGAGCAACAGGCCTAGTGACATTGGTAATTAATTAATTAATTAAATTAAATTAACGCAAAAGTGAAAGGGCAGCATGTGTATATGCTGGGGAGTACAACAAGAGAGAGGGAGAGAGAGGGAGAGAGGAGAGAGAGAGAGAGAGAGAGAGAGAGAGAGAGAGAGAGAGAGAGAGAGGAGAGAGAGAGAGAGAGAGAGAGAGAGAGAGAGAGAGAGGGAGATATAGACATTTGCGTGAGTCAATTTCCCGAGTGGTACTCTCTCTGTACGGTTGGAGATGGTGGCAGTGGAGTGCTTGAACCCAATCAACAACCTACCGTCCTAGTCTATTCTAAATAAGCAAGGAACGGCAGTGGAAAAAAACAGCTGCAAAATCAACGTCATCATCAGTAATCAGGGGCCAGGAACCCATTAAGGGGCGAGATTATTACAAAATATGGTTCCTCCAGAAGGAGCATATTACTTCCGCAGCAGAGCAGACATAACCCCCCAGATAGCAATTACCTTTGGGCTAGATCCGCACGAAAGCCCGAGCAAGTTACAGCCGAGAAGAGATTATATTAACTTAACGGTTGGACGATGACTAAGTATCTCACGTCAACTTTAATATTGAACTTTTATTTGAATAGTGGAGGTAAACGTTAATCTGAGTGGTGGCATTAAACTTGGTAACAAACAAAAAGAAGTTTAACTTTAAGAAGTTTAAGTTTTAACTTTTAAGTAGTAGACTTAGACGTCGATATAAATTACTTTATCCGAGTATGTTCCCATCCCCACATGCGTATAAAATGTTATGTTTCAGCTAGTATATTTATATTTCAAGTATTTGCTTCTTACTGATCTGGGTGGGCGTTAGTTAGCCTAAATAAAACGACCAAGATGGCGGCGCTTAAACTTAATGCAAATTAGCGGTAATATACCTAACTATTCTGTATACCTACTAGTCTGTTCACACAAAACATTCTTGCTTTTATCACGTACACCCGACACAATCTTTTTGAACATAATTCTGGTAACTAAATCTGTAATCTTCATCTCAACGCTGAAACTTCGGTGGATCTCACCACAGCACAGCCGGCTGGCCGGACTCATCGCCCGCAGAGAAAACGAAAAAATAGAAGAGGAAGCCGCAGAGGGCTATGTGCTAGGCTAACCCACATTGCCTGTCGCTACCCAGCGTTTTCCTCGCCAACGTACGGTCTCTGGCGAACAAAATTGATGAACTGCGGCTGCGGATTATCAACCATAAACAGATTTCTGGTTAGATGCCAAATCATTTTCGCTGTACTGTACTTGTGCTGTACACTGACAATACATTTGAATCTAATCTAATCTAATCTGAATGATTCACACCATTACATTAATAAATCTTACTTAAAATGAAGGTAATGTTAGAAAAAGCTGTTTCAGTAAGCATTGTAGGTTGTTGGGTTACTTTTATTTAAGTTCATGTTAAGTGCCGAAGTTGCCGTTTGGTCCGTTTGTCATTATCTTGAAGATCAGCAGCAGAGTTAAAGCGTTTGCTCTACGAGGACTTAATACAGATTGAGGTCAGTAGCCAGTAGCCTAGTTGCAGACTAGCCATGATTTAAAACAATGATACTGCAGGCACAGTACGGTATATAATGAAAAATGTGCAGCTTTACCCTACAGGGACAAGATGGTAATCCTTCCTTTGTGCCATACAAAGGACTAGGGACACCAATTATTGTTTGATTAAGTTACAAGTTTTATTTTATTTTTAACAATTTTAAATCTTTTTTTTTGTTACGTTTTGTATAGAAATTCTCTTGGGTAATTTTCAGCGTTGAAAACACAGTGAATTTGGTGGCATCACGTTGGTACACCAATGGCGAATGCTGATGGCCAAACTATGCCAAGGATGAAAAAATAAGAAAGGCCATCAGGCGTTTTGAGGCCATCGGACATTTAACACTCAAATGATATAGGTAAACAATATATATGTTTCAAATTCATGTTTTCATATGCTCAATACAACATTTTAGCCTTGTTTGTCTTTAAGGTTGTTGCAGTAATGTTGACATGTCTATTCAGTTCAGTTTCCATTCTCCACCTAGGTGACTTCACTCTCCTCTGTCGGGGAGTCTGGACACAAAGAGGGTTACGTGGAACTGCCTCTTGGATCCCCACCAATCTGGTTTTAAGGCAGGTCACTCGACAGAAACTGCCCTTCATATTGCTAGAGAAAATTCTCTCTCCTCGGTCCTGATACTCCTGGACCTGTCTGCAGCATTCGATACTGTGAATCACCAGATTCTCCTCTCCACCCTTGAGGGGATGAGTGTCTCAGGCTCTGCTCTCTTCTTGTTTGCATCCTACCTGATGGGTCGCTCCTACCAGGTGGCACTGGGAGGGTATGTGTCAGAACCACGCAGACTGACTACTGGGGTTCCACAAAGATCGGTCCAGGGTCCTCTTCTCTTCTCCCTCTACACAACATCCCTTGGTCCTGTTATCCACTCCCATGACTTATCCTACCACTGCTATGATGATGCCACCCAACTGGTCTTGTCGTTTCCCCCCTCGGACACGCAAGTGGAAACACTTGGTGCTAGCCTACAAGGCAGTAAACGGAACTGCTCCATCCTACCTCCAGGCAATGGTCAAGGCCTACATCCCAACCCGTCCACTACGCTTGGCTACTTCGGGCCGTCTGCTTGCCCCCTCACTTAGGGGCCCGTGTGGCCGATCACGGCTGTTCTCCATCCTGACCCCAATTTGGTGGAACAAACTCCCCACGGATGTCACGACTGCAGAGTCACTGCCCATCTTCCGCCGCAGGCTGAAAATCCATATCTTCAGGACACACTTCCCGGATCCTTCCTCGTAGCGCTGTAAAGTACATTACATATTATAGATAGGTAGATATTGTTCTAGATATTGTTATATATTGTTTTCCAACTTATTGTACTTTTCCCTTATACTTTTACCTGAATTATTGTACTTCTACCTGAGCACTGGTTCAGTTATTGGAGACTTGTTAGAAATGAAATGCACTTTTGGCTTCTGGTGACGAGTTGTTCTCTTACCTTCCTTTGTTGAAACACACTATTGTAAGTCGCTTAGGATAAAAGCGTCTGCTAAATGACTGTAATGTAATGTAATGGAACGTTCTGGCCAGAATGATTTCCTGCACCGTGGCCCTTAGGATCAATTGGAAGGGGGTAAACGGAAAAATGTTCAGACAGTTCACGTTTTAATAAAGTTCTGTTTATGTACACAGCAAACATTTATCTTGACTTGGATATATTCTTTAAAACATTTCTGATACCTTGAGTAGGCTAACAGTGTCTGAAGTAGCAAATACCACCATTATGAAAGTTCGTTTTTTTGGTAATGTTACAGCCCATCAGCTAATGCCAAACATAATGTGAGGTAAATGCTAGATGTGTAAAACACCATCACATGGTATTCATCATTTACACAGTCCCTATTTAATTTCACTTGCCTGGCTCTAAGCTATCGAAAAGTACTTGGTCCACTAACTTATATGAAACTTATATGAAAAGTGACATGGCAACAACACTTCCATGCATTGAGGAGATATGTAGGACCAGATGTTGGAAGAAGGCCATTTCCATCATAAAGGACTGCAACCATCCTGAGCTTCATCTCTTCTCCCGCCTACCATCTGGTCGCCGATTATGCAGCATCCGTACATGCACTACCAGGTTTAAGGATAGTTTTTTATCCACAGGCAGTGTACCTACTGAACTGCTAGGAGTGCTGCCACTTTAACTTTTATAACATTGTCATTAACATTACACTTACATACTTTGCTGGACTGTCTGGACTCATCACAGCTACTGCACTGTACTGCACTGTATTCATGATGCTGCTGCACTACTGGCACTTTAAATGCTTTTTTACATTCAACACATGTTCATATAATTTATCAGTCACTTTGCTGCTCTTTTTTTGTTTATTTGTATTGTATATATAATTGTTATTTTTATGGTATTGTTTTGGAGATACATATATATGGAGTATTTGGGAATGGGGAGTAAGAATTCCAATGTACCTGTTGCAATTGGCCAATAAAATATATTTGATCTTGTATCTTGTATGATGACTTAAATATTGCCAATTTTAGCAATATTGTTAATAGCCAATATTAGCAAGGTTTAATGTGTTTAAATGCCTTAAATGCTTTAATGTGTTTAAAAGATAAGGCAAAATTGAGATGGCAGTAGTCTGGTAAACTGAGCCATATCGCGTCTGGTAAGCAAATCCGTATCGCATCTGGAACGCGGGTCCGTACCGGATCTGGACTTTGGACTACGGACCGAGTCCATTTGGCGTATCCGAGCCAGATTGTTTAGTAGGTGTGGCCCGTGGTCCATGTTCAGCACGAGTGGAGAGGAGGAGATCTCTCAAAGAGGAGAGGGAGAAAAAGAGGGGAATTTTGTCTCTATCAACATCATAAACTGCAAGAGGACAATTTGCATGTAATAATAGACTCATTCAGAGGAGGGAGAGGGGGTGAGTTTGCGGAGGAAGATGCAGGGCTGGAGAGAGAGAGCGAGAGGAGAGACACATTCACAGAGGCAAACAGACCTTTCCTTCCAATTAGAGAAAACTGAGTTCCCCCCCCCCAGGTAGGTGAAGTGAAGCCACCCTGAACCCCCCCCCCCCCCCTCCCCCCAATGAGAAACCAAATAGCCACCGTGAAAAGATCGGATGACAATCACACATATGCTCTCATGATCTCCTGAATGCAGAAGGAAAGAGAAAATAATATCATCGAGATAATATAACACACAAGCAACAACTTTTGAAGTGTGGGGGGGGGGGGGGGGGTGAGCAAGGACAATTATTTAGTGGGAGGAAACAAAGAAACAAAGAAAGAAATAATGAACTAACAAAGGAATGAAAGAACCAACACAAGAACATAATCGACAAACAAAACAAAGGAAAGTAATCAAAGAAAGAGAAATAAAGAAAGGCAGAATAAAGACAGAAAGAGCACATCCAGTAAAGAAGTGGGCAAGAATTTAAGTGAAAAAACAAAGGTTGAACGAAGGTACAAAAAAACTGGCAACAGAATTGCCAGTTGGAAGAGGGAGGTAGAGAGCCAGGGGCGGGGAGAGAGAGAGAGAGAGAGAGAGAGAGAGAGAGAGAGAGAGAGAGAGAGAGAGAGAGAGAGAGAGAGAGAGAGAGAGAGAGAGAGAGAGAGAGAGAGAGAGAGAGAGGTGAGAGCAGCAGGAACAACAGCAATGAATCACTTCAGGGGTTAGCAGAAGCAGCCGGGAAGAGGAAAGCCGGCCGTGCGGCAGAGAGGCAGAGAGGCATGCGGTCACTGAGAACAGGGCTCCGCAAGCTTTGAGCGAGTAAAGTCCACGGGTTAACCAGGCTGACTCACACGGGACATCCCGTTCACTCAAGGTTGTCCGGCATGGAGCACAATCGACAATTGGTCTACGATTCTCTGGACCTCTGACCTCCGACAACACAACTTCTACTTGGCATCGAGGCAAAATCAGTTATCATAAAAAAAATCATCAAGCATAAAAAAGGATATTATACGGCATAAACAAGAGAGGAGGCCCCTTACGAGGGACACAGCAGTAATTCAAAAATGGGTTTCGTTGGGAAGGATGGCGGTGTGTGTGGGGGGGGTGTGTATGTTGTTGAACATGAAACTCTCTCAGCACGACACGCCCAGCGTGGGACACGGCGAGGCGTGACCGCGCAAGTGAATGAAGAGAAGGCAAATATGGCAGCCAGCAGGTGGAGTTCACACGTGAACCAACTGGGAGGGAGCGAATGAGGAAGTGTTTCACAGCACGCCGTGTGTCCCCTTCCCACGCCTCTCCCTGTACGATTTCCCACCACACCTCCCCCCTCACATGCCTTTCCCTACGTCTCCCTCCCTCCCACGCCTCCCCCTCACTCGCCTCCACCCTAGCACCTCCCTTTAATTTTACTTGGCTTTAATACAAATCATAACAATTAATTCCGCTCGTATACAACAGCCTTCAGATCTTCATTACTTTTGCCTGGGGGAGGAGGGGAGGAGGTATTATCTTCCGTCGAGGGAGTGAGAGGGAATGTGGTGGTGGTGGTGGTGGTGGTGGTGGTGCTGGTGGTGGTGGTGGTGGTGGTGGTGGTGATGGTGGTGGTGCTGGTGGTGGTGGTGGTGGTGGTGGTGATGGTGGTGGTGGTGGTGGTGATGGGGGTGGTGGTGGTGATGGTGGTGCTGGTGATGATGGTGGTGGTGCTGGGGGTGCTGGTGGTGCTGGTGGGGGAGGGGGCTGCGTGGTGTTCAGCAAGCAGGAGGGAAAGGGAACTTCAATTATGGTTAATGAGCTAAAATGAATCCTGTTAGCGGGGCTCATTGGCTGTGATTCACTGACTGAAGCCATTAGGGCTGATCTAACACGCCAGGCTTCTTCATCAGGGGGGCTCAACCTGCCGCCCCACCGCTGCCGGAGACGGTGAGGAAACCCAGGAAAACCCATCTCTTCAGGACAAACTTCCCGGATCCTTCCTCGTAGCGCTAAGTAGATTAGATATTATAGATAGGTAGATATTGTTCTAGATATTGTTATATATTGTTTGCCAATCTGAAATTGTTGTACTTTATTTACTTTATGTACATATATATTTTTTTCTTATAATATAATATAATATAATGTTTTTATTGAGTTTTCACAACAATAATAACATAACAACATATACATAAACAACATAAAATAATACACACAAATCAGTTATAAAATAAAACACAATAATTACTATTTGTCTGAAGTCCTTCAATACTCACGCATACTGTACAGGAATGAATTTCAGGTCATTCAATTACTCATTGGCGTCAACCATGTAAATATTCCACTTTTCCCATTTCCTATTGAATGTGTTCTCTTGGATTCTCAAAACATATGTCAACTTTTCCATGACAAAAAGATCTTGAACAATTTCTAGCCACTACTCACATTAAGCCAATTCCTAGTTATAGCTTTCTTACTCGCTGCAAGTAAAACCTTGCTCAAATAGAGATTGCCTCCCATCACAACATTTACATTTACATTTACATTTAGGACATTTGGCAGACGCTTTTATCCAAAGCAACTTACAAGGTGTACATTTGTTGATGTAGACAATAGCATAACGCTGAGGTACGCAAACATAAAAATAGAGCAGTTCACGAAAATTCATATTAACAAGATGAATAACACAATTTCGTACTGCCAGGTCACCTGCTTAAGTAGCTGTGATAAGAGCGTGTTATCAACATTAGGGATATACACTTGCTAGAATGTACAACACTTAAGCAAGTTAGGGGTTCACAAAGGAGAAGGAGGGTTCATGGAGAGTCCAGGTGGACTCTGAACAGGTGGGTCTTGAGTCTCTTGCGGAAGCTGGCGAGGGACTCTGCCGTCCTGACATGAGACGGGAGTTCATTCCACCACTGTGGAGCCAGAGCCGTGAAGAGCTGGGTCTTCCCAAGATACATCACCGGGCAGGTATTTGGGATTCCATATCCCATAATAATTTTGACAACAGCATTAACCTTCTCCCAATATGGCCTTATCTTTGTACAGTTCCAGAAAATGTGCAAGTGGTCAGCCTCCATTTTCCCACACATCTTCCAACACTGTTGCTGTACACCGAGTTGCTTGCTCTTTATGTTGGGTGTTATGAAAAAGTGAGTCAGGTTCTTCCAACATAATTCCCTCCATACTAATGAATTTCTGGATGTAAATTGTGTCTCGAAAATTTCAAACCATTCTTCCTCTGATATTTAAATTTTTAGCTCCGCTTCCCATTTCGCTTTTATGTAGATAGTCGATTCCCCCAAAGCCTGATAGAAAGCAGATATGATCCGAGACCCCTTCCGCTGGTACGCATCCACAATCATCCCAGTCACAGTATCTAGAGATTCATCTGCATCAGCCTTATCTCTTTTACAAAATAGTGTATTCAATAGTATCAGTATCTAAAATAATCCCTCTCTGTAATACCATATTTTGCCTGTAAATCCTCAAAACCCATCAATTGACCCCTTTCTGAAACTACACATTGCTGTTATGCCCTTTTGCACCCATTCTTTGAATGTTGGTCGTACACCCCTGGTTTAAATTTTGAATCATATGCAAACCACCTCAGCGTGTGGACCCCTCTCTTTAATTTGTATTTTGTTACTACAACATTCCAGACTTCTAGTGTAAACGCAACTACCTGATCCATTTCACCTCTCAGAGCCCTCGCCAAATTTATATCTCCCACCAAGGCCTGGATGTGGTGGCCCTGCACCCTTCCATATATTTCCATCCAGATTCATAATCGGGTCTACACCAGTAGGCCAAAGGTCTGAGCTGAGCTGCATTGAAGTATTCCCTAAGATCTAGTAAAGCCATTCCCCCCTTACTGAAGTGTCGTAAATCGTATTCTTGGTTTTTTACTATTCCGAACAAATCTAGAAATCATCCTGTCCCTGATTATGAATTTGTTTTTGGGAACATCAATTGGAAGAGACTGAAAAAAAGAAAGCAGCCTAGGTAGGATATTCATTTTAACCGTTTGTATTCTGGCACTGAAATCTAAAGGGAGGGTGGTGTTGTGCCCCCACGCTCTAATCAATCCCAGGTGTTTCACATCATATTTGGGCCTTCTTAAGGCTGCCGAGGACTGACGGTCAGGGCTTCATCATTGCAAACCTTACTGAGAACCATCCTGACGAAGACCAACGTCGGGGGCGAGATCGTTGGGAACCTTCTGCTGAAGACCGACGTCGGGGGCGAGATCCTTGAGAACCTTTTGGCTCCCTCCAACTCGAGAACCTGTGTCTCCAGCTCCGACTACATCGCGTCTCGTCCTACCCCCCCCCCCCCACGCACCAAGGACCCTCTCCGCGTTCCACGCTCTGGACCATCTCCCTGTGTCGACCATACCTCATAACCTATCCAACCCTACCCTGTTGTTTTTGTGTTTCTGGATTTTTCAGTAAAGACTTTATCCGTTGTTTTGGGTGTCCTGTTTCTTCTTCTGGGTTCTCTAGCACTTTTGGCTCACCGGTCTCGTTGGGTCCCAACAGAATGATCAAGCCCAAGATGAGCCAAGCCGGGAACCCAGAAGCAGGGAGCGGGACACCATCCGAGTTGCACCATATTGTCGATTCACCTACTCCATAACTACGCCAGCTACATGTGTCTCCAGTTCCTAGCTCCCTGTGTCTCCATGTCCTAGCTACCAGGCTAGATCCCTGTGTCTCCAGCTCTTAGCTTCCAGGCTAGCTCCTGTGTGTCCAGTTCCTTGCTCCCAAGCTAGCTCCCTGTGTCTCCAGTTCCTAGCTTCCAGGCTAGCTCCTTGTGTCTCCAGCTCCTAGCTTCCAGGCTAGCTCCCTGTGTCTCCAGTTCCTAGCTCCCAGGCTAACTCCCTGAGTCTCCAGTTCCAAGCTTCCAGGCTAGCTCCCTGTGTCTCCAGTTCCTAGCTTCCAGGCTAGCTCCTTGTTTCTCCAGTTCCTAGCTCCCAGGCTAGCTCCCCGTGTCTCCAGTTCCTAGCTCCCCGTGTCTCCAGTTCCTAGCTTCCGTGTCTCCAGTTCCTAGCCCCAACCAAATGTTTTGGTTATAGATACACCAATGTATGTCATTGTTTTGGAATTACATTTTAGGATTTATGCATGTATATTTGTTGGGATGGGGAATAATTAAATGAGAGAATTTGAGTTTTTGTTATGTTCACTTCATACCCTGAGTAGTAACCATATATTTCAAGTAGGTTCATCAGGTTTGGGACATCTGGTTGCTCAAGAAAAACTATAACATCATCCACAAAAAGCCCAATGATATGGTCTTCCCCCCTATATTGACAGCCTGCAGATCTTCACTCTGCATTATTGCTTGCGCCAATGGTTCAACATATAAAGCAAAGAGAGTAGGAGAGAGACAGCAACCCTGTCTCGAGCCTCTCTCCAACTGAATCCTATTGGACAGAGTCCCATTTACTTTGATCCTAGCTGTCGGTTCATGATAGATAGTCTTAATACACCAAATTGAATTTTCATTTAAACCCAATCTCCTTAGTACTTCATAGAAAAAAAGACCAACTGACACTGTCAAATACCTTTTCTGCATCCAGACTAACAAGAACCACGCCCTTTTTATGTGTATTGTCTACAATATGGAGAGTCCTTCTGATGTTGTCTTGTGTTTGGCATCTCCTAATGAATCCAGTTTGATCTTCATGAATAAGATCTGGTATAAAAGTCTCAAATCTTTTACATATGATTGAGGTAAACAGCTTGTACTATATAATTGAAATAATTGCTTCCCTTCAAGATGGGAGAGCCCTGCCTTCTTTAAGAGTCCAATTAACACAAGACAGAAGCAGAGGTGTTAGCTCCTTCGTGAAAGTTTTATAGAACTCTGATGGGAACCCATCGCTGCCCGGTGATATACTGGTCTTTAGCCTACTGATTGCAGCTACCAGCTCTTCAACTGTAAATTGCGATGTAATGGTGTCATTCTGTATTGCACCTATAGATGGCAGAACAAGCAAATTAAGAAAGTTTTTTTTATCAGCTAATGGCGGACTAGAGTAGAGTGTCTTATACTACTCTTCAAATATTCTTTCTATCTCATCTGGCTCATACAATAGTTGACTAGTATGAGGGTCCCTTGTTCTATGAATTGTATTAGAGGCCTGCTGTTTGCGCAGGCGTCTGGCCAGGAGTCTAGCTGCTTTTGGGTCTGATTCATAGTAAGAATGCTTTACTAACATTGCCTTTTTTTCTATTTAATTTCTCTCATTTATCTCCCCCCTTGTTTCCTTAATTTGTTTTAATGCCGATTGATCCCCTGTACCCTGTTTTGTCTACATTTCTCGATGTTGTTAGGGCGATCAGCTTTCCATGGAGAACAGCCTTCAAAGCATCCCACAGTATCACAGGGTCCACATCCCCATTATCCTTCTCCTCTATATATATTTGTATCTCTTCCCTTAACTGTTCCACGGTCGCCATATTATTCAAAACACCCACATTGAGCCTCCACAGAGTATTATTTTGTCTACTATTCAGATTTATTGACAAGCTGATCATATTATGATCCGAAAACATATGCCACCCCAATTTTACTTTCTGTGATCCTTTGACTTTCACCTGTTTTCATTAAAAAGTAGTCAATTCTGGAGTAGACAGAGTGAGGTACTGAATAGTGTGTATAATCCCGTTCTAGGGGGTGATGTTCCCTCCAAATATCAATTAGTCCCATTTCCTGCACTGACACATTAATAAACTTGGTCATGTGCTTCTTGCTATTCTTGTGACTTGTAGTGTCTATGGTATGATTCAGGACCACATTAAAATCCCCTCCATATTTCAAGATACCCTCAGTCTCTAATGCAATGATGTAAAACAGAGTTTTAAAAATAAATGTGGTACTCTCTGGAGGGGGGGGGGGGCATATACATTAACCAATGTCACCACTGCATTTTCAAGTTTTCCTTTCACTAATTCATATTGTCCCTCTTTGTCCCTAACTTCTTTATGTAGTTCAAATTGTACTGCAGTTGAGATAAGGATAGCCACTCCCCTCTCCTGGCTAGGTTTGTAGGAACTATAGAATATATTTCTAAAATGTTCTAATTTCTCATGCTCCTGTTGAGGCAGATGGGTTTCTTGTAAAAATAATACTTGAGCCTTTTCCTTTTTCAATTTAGCCAGGACCTTGCTCCTTTTAACTGGATTATTCATCCCATTTACATTAAGTGACACCAATTTTATATTATTATACAGCATTCAAATTACCCGATCTCTTGCATTCACACAACTCCAGACAACTGAAAACTACACAGACCTGAACATCTGGCCTGCATGTAGTGAACGTGTGTAGTGTAGAACGTAAAAATAAAAAAGTAAACTTCCAAGGTAGGGTGATTCCTCGCCACCCTAAGTTGGCAGGGAAAGGGGAAAGTTTCCTCCTGGAGGGCCCCTCACTAGCGGTGAAACACGTCGTCTCACGCATCCTAGTAGTCCAACAAGATCCAATAGCATTTATATAATCCAAATTAAGTCGTGACAAAGATATGAATCAGTTGGTCTCGGGAGGGATCTGTTCATACTCCTGTAGCCTCTTCCTTATTCTGCTCACGGTCTCGGTCCCTCTTGCACTCCTCTCTCCGACGTGCTGCCATGTCTTGGTCTGGTTCAGATGCTCCATTTCTGAGCACAGCTCCGAAGCATTGCAGTCTGGTATCTCCACAGAGAAACCTCTCCTCCTCAGCTCCTGCACTGCAACTTACGCACTGTCGTATGTATGTGTTCCCGAGTCCCCGTGAATGCGCATCTTGCCGAGAGGAGTCTGGAAACGGATACCTTTCTCCTTAAGGAAGCTTTTGGTAAATTTCCTGCTTCATATCTTCGAGTTCAGATTTCATGTCTCCCTTGATTTCTTCTTTAAGTTTGTTTAAATCCACTTCATGCTCAGCCCTGAAATCGCGTATTTCCTGGAGCACTGAGCGCATGGTGTCTGCCGGGTCCTGTTGTGAGTTTTGAGCGTCTTCCATCGCCGATGAATTCTGTCTTTCTCGTTTGTCACCTTCCTTTTGACTTCTAGTTTTCTTTCCCTGACTCATTCCAATAAAAATGAATGTGTAATGTGTGAATGTGTAAATGTATATTAATTATCTAGTAAAGGGGGTTGCTTTCCAATCGCTATTGGGAGCTAAAAATTAAGCAGCCACCTCACTCGCTTTGCTCACCGGAAGTCCCAACTTATTGTACTTCTACCTGAGCACTGGTTCAGTTCTTGGAGACTTGTTAGAAATTAAATGCACTTTTGACTTCTAGTGACGAGTTGTTCTCTTACCTTCCTTTGATTGAAACACACTATTGTAAGTTACTTTGGATAAAAGCGTCTGCTAAATAACTGTAATGTAATGTAATGTAATGAGTAAAGGGCAAGGGTGTCATGTCCTGATGCAGCCATCGTGACTAATATCCCGCTCGCTGCACATCCACGCTGGTTTGTGTTTTGTCGCGCTCCCATGTAGATGTAAAGAGAGCATGAGTGTCTGTTTGTGTGTGTATGTGTGGTAATGATGTCGCTGAGTGAGAGTCCTCGCCACCCTCCGGGGTTTTCCATGGCCGACGGATGATAAATGATGGATTTTGGACAGAGCTGACACACCATCTGTGTGCGGGACAGGGACCCCGGAAATGTTTAAGTGGTCCAATTCTTACCCCATAGAAATGGTCTTGCCTCGCTGCCTGTCATCTGCGAAGCCAATAGTCCTGCCTCCTTCCAGGGAACAAAATGAATAAAAAAATACATCAACGTCTTTGTTCCGATCCCTCACTCATGATTCATCCTCTGCTTGTTATGTTTGCGGCAATGTTTGTGTGTGAACAAAAGGCCCAACTGTGTAGCTAAATAACAAATAAATAGCTGCTCAACATCAATCTCAGCACAGCGTGGGAGATATGCAAGGCTAATTAGCTCTAGCTGACAATATGTAACGTCTCTCAAAGAAACACACACACACACACACACACACACACACACACACACACACACACACACACATGTTAGCATTCATCTTCTGATGGTGTCCTTTTGAGTATGGATCCACAGAAGTACACACACACAAGAAAAGGTCGAAGAAAGTCTTAACCCTCCCTCTCTCCCTCCCTCCTGGGCTCCATTATCAATCCCAGCGCAGCTCTCCCAGGGCTCTGTCAATAAATTTAAAAAATCGAATCAAATCAGTAAATCAGTAGCAGCCCTGGCATGGGTATTAATCAGTGACTGAAGCTGCTGCTCCTCCTGTCGCTGTTGTCTCTTTCAGGGAGTGTACTGTCAATCCCAGCTCATTACCATCCAGTCAACCTCCTCCGCCTCTAACCAGGGCTAAGATGGATGGCTGGAGATGGAGCTGGGGATGGAGGCTACAGGGGCTGGGGAAGGAGGCTTGGAGATGTGGGTTAGGGATTGAGGCTCGGGTTGGAGGTTATAGGGGTTGGGTATGGAGGCTTTGGGGGCTGGGTATGGAGGCTATGGGGATGGGGAGGGAGGCTATGGGGAAAAGGAACAAAGGCTATGGGGGCTGGGGATGGAGGCTGGGGATGGGGGTTGAGGTTGAAGGCTTGGAGTGGGGCTGGTGATGGAGGCTATGGGTTTGAGGATTCAGATTCAGATTCAGATTCAGATTACTTTATTAATCCCGAGGGAAATTAAGGTGCAACAGTTTACACAGGGGGAATAAATGCACACACAAAAAATACTAATACCTAAGCTAAAAAACAAAACAACTAACTAAATAAAAATTGTATAAACAAAAATATATTTAAATGAAATCTAAATGTATTGATAAATGAAGATAAATTTACAGTATTATTACAGTAATACGTAGGTATATACAATACACAACAATACGTATAGTGCAAATTGGCAGAATAATATATTAATAAATAACTCAACTGAAAAGTGACATGTGTAAAGTGAAAAGTGAATTTGAAGAGTGATTTACAGTGCGTTGACCAAAAAATAATAATAATAAGTACGTTGGCCTCAGGTCACTGAGTCTCCACTGTCCCTCTCACGACCCGAGGTAGATGAGTTAAAGAGTCTAATGGCCACAGGAAGAAAGGACTTCCTATGGCGTTCTGTGGTGCACCTGGGTGGAATGAGTCTGGAATGAGTGGAGGATGTTGAGGCCGGGGGTTGAGGATGGAGGTCCGGGATGGAGGGCTTGGGATGCAGGCCGGGGATGGGGGCTAGGGATGGAGGCTGCGGATGGAGGCTAGGGATAGGCAATTGTCTGCACTCTAAAGGTGGGAGGGGGATTAGAAGCTGCAGTCTGGATCATCCGTCCTGTAATGCACCTTTCTTCCCTCACTTGCTCCTAAAAACACATTATTTTGCTGTTTTCCTCCCCTTTATCTCTCTCTCTCGGCCCCCTCTCTGAAATCTGCCCTGCTAAGTAATGGCGATCGAACACAGAGTTGCAAGGAACGTGATGGACAGTGTTAAAAGATGAATGAAATTGATCCAAAAGACGGATACGGCAGAAACGGCGGACAGTTTCACGAGCATGAGCCAAGCGTCCCACCGGATTGGTGGATTGGAGTGGGGAAAGGGAATCGAGCTTACGTTGTGGCGAGCAGATAATGGATTGATTGTTTTATAAAGAGTCGGACGTTCTGGCCGCCTGCTGTGGATTTATGGCAACCCGTCAAGAGTAGACAAGAGAAGCGGTTCGACTGGCGATGTTTGTTTGATGGGATTTGATGAAATCTGCCTAAATCATCTAAATCAGCTGCCCTCTGAAAGGCTGGAGGGTCAACGTGCTCAGCGTCTGTAGAGGTATTTGCATACACAACAGAGCAGCGGGGTTACTTCCTCTGGGGAGGATGAACAAGGTTCACGAGATGAATTAGGTCAGGGTTAATGGCCGACAGATGGTCAATTATGTATTTCGGACAGAGCTGACACACCATCTGTGTGCGTGACAGGGACCGGGGAAAGGTTTAAGTGGTCTAATTATTACCCCATTATAGAAATAGTCTTGCCTCGCTGCCCGTCTTCTGCAAAGCCTAAAAGTCCCGCCTCCTTCGGGTGAAAAAAAATTAACAAAAAAAGTCATCAACTTCTTTGTTCCGATCCCTCACTCATGATTCATCCTCTGCTTCTTATTTTTGCGGCTATATATATATATATAGATATAAAGGAAAATGCTAGAAAACACTCTAATGTCTAGTTAGTGTCTGAAAATCATGGCCTTCACTCATTCAACCAGTGTGACCAATTTACATCTGCAATTTAAAGGTTTATTTTTTGATCGATCAACCATCTGAATATTACCATACTATAACATACTCTTAAATCCTCTTAATTCGAGTCATCAAAGGGAATAAATGTATATGTTTCCTGGTTCTCTATGCCATACCAACAGTTATATATATATATATATATATATATCTTTTTTAATATATTTTTTAGGCCTTTTTTGGCACACGCTCAACTCCACATCCGATGGTGTGTGGTGGTTGATAAGAGTGGAGGGGAGGAGCGGCGAGGGGGCCTCCAATTTAAGAGGGAAGTGTGACAACCCCATCCCTCTCCTACAGGTTAACTCAGGGATATACCTGAATATCTCATTTAACCTGTCTGTCATCCACAGCCTGTCAATCAGACACACCCTATTCAGGTGTGTCAGGAGGAAGAGGCACACCGGTATAAAAGGACTGGCTTCTCCATTGTTGGGCTCTCTCCTCCAAGCTGGTCATGACATTTTGTTTTGGTTCATTTGGTTTATTTGTTTCTCAGATTATCACTTACACGCACCACACACTGACTCATCCATGCACTCACTACATTACTGATATTACTGATCCATTCATTCTTTAATTCCCGTTGTTGGTAAATAGTTTAATAGCATAATTAAATTACTTTTCTTTAAAAATCCTCAAGTACTTGTGTGGTCTCCCTTGTTTTGTCTGTACCTTCAGTTTGGTTCATGACAGAAGGCAGACATCAGAGCGGGAACATCAGATTAGTGTTCATGAGCTTATGGCAGGAACACTGTGTGAATCCTAAACACACAACCAGGAGACCGCGTTGACACGCTTGGGGGGCAAAAGAGAGAGATCGGGGGGAGACAGAGAGAGAGATGGGGGTATCATCATGTGTAACATCTGTGTGTGTGACTATGCGTGTGTAAGTCATTGTGTTTGACTCGAGACAAGCTCTGTCTCATATAATTGTGATGGAGACCATATGGCGCCGTCACTGCGACACGTCACTCAAATGTGGTGCGCCGGAACCAACAGGGACTCTCACTGGAGTCTGGAAGTCCTAATCAGGTGTCCCTTGACCTGGTGTAAGCGTGAAAAGAAACACTGCGCACACACACACACGCACACACACACAGACAGACAGACAGACAGACAGACAGACAGACAGACAGACAGACAGACAGACAGACAGACATACAGTGAGTGAGAGACAATTTCACCCTCTCTCTCTCACACACACACACACACACACACACACACACACAATTTCAGGAGAGCTTGGCACCGCCGGTCTCAGTAGAATTATCCAGAACGCTAACTGTCAAGTCACAAAGGAAGGAGCAGGAGGTGTCCCTCTGGCTCCAGAATAAGTTGGCAGAATGAAAGGTTTGAGATGAGGAAATTCAGTTGGAGGCCATTGATTAGTCATACTCATGTCCGCAGCGCTAAATAGTAACATTTCTGCTATACATGATTGAAGTGCATGTGTGTGTGTGTGCTTGTCTATGAACTATGATCTGTGTGTGTGTGTGTGTGTATGTGTGTGTGCGTGTGTGTGTGTGTGTGTGTGTGTGTGTGTGTGTGTGTGTGTGTGTTTGTGTGCGTGTGTTTCTGTATGTCTGTCTGTCTGTGTGCGTTTTCCCTTTTAAGTGTCTTTTTTGTACTTGTTGTTCAGAGATAAACGATCAGCAAAGATGAATAGAGGTGAAAAAAGGAATGGATATTTTATTAATAAGACACACGTCAATGACTGGACTGATGAAAACTGGTTTGGAGCGTTTCCTCACACATATTCGGTCATGCTTCGGCCTCTAACATTCTCCATATCGGCTGGATGGCACTAAACCTTTTTGGAGGACCACTTTGGGGGCCACGCGGCGTGCCTTCGCCAAGCACTCACCAAGTCAAGTCAAGTCAAGTCAAGTTTATTGTCACTTCACAGTTTACAGTTTAGTATAAAGCAGTGATGTGAAATTCTTGTGTGCAATACCCGACGACAGACAGCAGTTATAGAATAGGATAAAATAAAAAGAGATAAAAATAGATAAAAAATAGAATAAAAAATAGAATAAGGAATATAAAATAAAAATAAAAAATGCAATTTATAAAATGCAAAAATCAGCACAGAAAAGAGCAATATATATATATAAATCAATGTAATAAAATATACATTGTTATATGTTATACGCCCTTGTTCAGCAGCCTGATGGCCCGATTATTGCCAATTACCACTGTGTGCGGTCATTTTGATCATCGGTAAAACATGCAATTGTGAGTTCAAACCTAAAATGGCAGGGAAAAAATGCACAGCTAAGCGAAAATATTAAGACGACCATAGGACGTTTTTAGTAGAGTGGGAGAGTTCATATTTTTTTATAGAACGCAATTGCAAGCCATTTTGCCTTCTATGCCAGACATCATTAGCCCATTTCAAGGCTTCAAATCTTCAGCGCCATTTCACCTCACTCCATGCTCTCTCCATCGACCAGGAATTCCCTAAAGGTGTTGAACTTCGCAAGCAGAAGTTAAACACCTTGAAAAGTCAGGCGGATTTCAATTCAATCAATTTCTGTCAATATTATGGTGTATTATGGTGTATGGTGTAATAAATCTGTCAGAGCAGAGCTATGTGTGTGTGTCTGTGTGAGGGTGTGTGTGTCTTTGGGAGGGAGGATCCTGAGTGTGTGTGTGTGTAAAGTTCTAGATTTTCATTTAGTCTGTGTGAGAGAGAGAGGGGAGAAAGAGAGTGAGGGAGCACAGAGAAAGGCTGAGAACAAAAGAGAGAAGGAGAGGGGGGGGGTGGGTGCGCATCTGTGACTGTGTGTATGATGTGGCTCTTTGCAGTAACATAGTAACATTTTTGGCTCTTAACCTCTGACTGGTTGGCCACCCCTGCTCTATAGTCACCGGTAAAATTAACAAGTGTGCATTTTTCCCGGGGCTATTTTTAACAGGGTTTGATTTTCCGGTTTTGTTCTTTGAAGGCAGACATTGGAAAAATAAATGATATAACATGAAGGCCCTCAGTAGAAAGCATACATCTGCCACATCAAAAAGACCCATGGATCCAGGTTTTTATCAACTGTTCCTTGGCCAATAAGTAATGGAACCACCAAGTGTTTCAATTTCGTACATAACTTAGTATGTTTCGTAGTATGTTAGAGTTATCTTGCTAACAGACAAACAGACTAACAGGGGTGAAAACATGGCGGTGGTAACAAATGCAGCCCGCCATGAGGCAGCAAGATGGCAGCCTGGAGCCTCCTCCTTCAGTGACTGTCTAAGACTACAGTCTAATCATGGGGACCTGGAGCCTCCTCCTTTAGTGACTATACAGCATGACGGTCTAATAACGAGGACGTGGCACAGGTAGGACCCGATGGTTCTTTAATGAGAGTTGGCCCCCGCAGGACACCACCAAGACCCCGCCAATGTTTGCACAATTCAACACATGTTCATATCATCCATCAGTCACTTTATTGTTATTTTTACTGTTATTGTGTACATTGTACAGTATAGTGTTTTAGAAAATTCATAATGCGGGAGGGAATGGGGAGTAAGCATTCCACTGTACCTGTATAAAAATCTTGAATTGTGTGTGTGTGTGTGTGTGTGTGTGTGTGTGTGTGAGTGTCAAGTGGCTATAGGAATTTTAATCTCATTCTGTGCAACCACAATGCAATATGTTGATAAACCACGACTCTCATAGACGTCCCCCCTGACAACGCAGGTCCCAGAAGGCCCACCATAAGATCCAATTAAATGAATTCCTATGAAACCACCATACCCAGATGAGTAGCCAGACTTGGAGGAAAACCCAGAGGCTATTTCCTCTGTAGAGATGAGATACGCATTTAACAATACATCTAATATCAGTCATAATTAAAGAACAGGAACCACCACGTCTGGCGAGTGAGATTTCATGTTAGGGGATAACAATCTAAGCAATTACAACCCGAGCATCAAACGGTTATCTCTTTTCTGTGGGAGGGGCGTTTAGTTATATTTACCTCCGCAATACAAGATGGACCAGGGGGTTATGTTTTCACCCATGTTGGTCTGTTAGCAAGATAACTCTAAAAGTTAAAACACATTTGATTTTGGCGCATATCCGAATCTGAATTCTGACTTTTTGGTGAGACGGAGGTCTGCGCTCTACGGAGGGCCCTCAAGTTGAGTTTATATACGTTCAGTTTCAAAATTCTGGACTGAGGCATAAATGATACAGTGATCAATAACATGAGCTTAATGATAACAATGACGTCAGCTCAGCAGTGTGTACGCTCAACCATCTTATCTACATTCGCCTCATCATGCCTGAACTCCACAATCAGAGGGCAGAAATAACTTTGCCTCCCTCCCTCCCTCCCTCCCTCCCTCCCTCCCTCCCTCCCTCCCTCCGCATTCCTCCTTCTCCCTGCGCTCTCACTCTATGGCAGCCTTTTAGAAACACATACCAGGGGGGGGGGGGGGGGGGTACGGGCTGGGGCCCGCGGTCCTCTCAATTCTTATCTCCGTTCCTCAGTAGCGTGGAGCCACTAAAAGACGGACAGTACAGTAATTGCTCACAGAGAACTCGTCAGCTTTCTGCACACCGTTTTTTTTCTCCTTTCCCCTCCGTTTCTCACACAAACGCCACTCATTGGGCTAATTAAGCACAGGAGAGGATGCTGTGGAGCCAACCAGGACTGACTACCACCACTGGAGAACATCAGGGGCCGGCTCTCTGCACATCTGTTCACAGACTCAGCGTGTCATGTGGTATGTTGTTTTCCTTCATTTTATTTTTGTCTCCATAGTGTTAGGATTGGTTTGACCTATTGCTCCCTCTCTCGCTAACCCTTTTCTACGTCTCACACACACACACACACACACACACACACACACACACACACACACACACACACACACACACACACACACACATAAACACACACACACACACACACACACACACACACACACACACACACATAAACACACACACACACACACACACACACACACACACACAGGAACCGGGCCCGTCAAGACCAGCACCAAAAAATATAAATTTAAAATATAATAATATTAAATATATTTAAAATTAGATATTTAAAAAAATGGGAAAAAACAATAAATAAAAAAGAAAATAAATTAAATAAATTAAATAAACTAAATAAAAACACAAAATAAACAGCTGAAATAAAGACATCTCGTGGAAGTAAAAGAAAAAAAAATGTCTTGTGCCTCGCGGTGCCAAATAAAACGTCCATTTGGAGATGATTCAAAAAGGACATATTGCTTCAACTAATGTACACCTTGTAAGTCGCTTTGGATAAAAGCGTCTGCCAAATGCCCTAAATGTAAATATTGACATTTGATCAAGAAAAATAAACAAATAAATGCAGTTTCACAAATGAAAGTGAAGTGCTGGGCTTCCAGCTGGTGTTTCTCAGACGAAGGAGGGGCCGGAGAGGGGGGGGGGTTTAAAGCACACAAGAAGACACAGGTTTTAACAGCAGTGTAACCATTGACTTTCTCCACCCATCACTTTCCTATTGAGAGGAGAAATTCAACCAAAATAGATTCATTACAATGGCCTGCTGGACTGGCTTTAACTAAAATCAATATTTATGAACTACAGAGTTTCACCTCCTTCCGAAACAAACACATTTAGCGTTGCAGCTTCTGGTCCTTTAAATTGGCAGTCCAACAAACAAAAGGAAAAAAACAACCCAACTGCATAGAATGTCACTAGTGAAATAATGGACGATTATTATATTATTATTTAAAAAAAAAAACCTATTCAGGTCAGCAGTCTTTAGATTATTAGTTGACATCTTTAGGGAAGCATCGCCCAAAATCTAAACTCTGTAGAAGCATAATGAGGCATGACCATCTGTGTCAACATACAGCCGGGAAATTAAACATCCTATCCTAACACTTCAGCCAGCACACACACTTACACATGCGCACACACACACTTACACACACACACATGCACACACACACACACACATGCACGCACACACATGCACACACACACACACACACACACACTACCTTTCTTGAAACGTAACCCTAAAGAATA
Source organism: Muraenolepis orangiensis (assembly GCA_027704905.1). NCBI lineage: Eukaryota > Metazoa > Chordata > Actinopteri > Gadiformes > Muraenolepididae > Muraenolepis > Muraenolepis orangiensis. The sequence continues at coordinate 24,882,085 of CM050999.1, forward strand.
GACAGAGGGAAATGGAAGCCCATTCGTGAGTTAAGGACTGAAGAGCCAATCCACCGCTGGCGTTCCGATGCATAATCATCACACATCGGAACTTAACATGTCCCGCATCTAAATGCAAAAAGGTTAGAAGTAGAGTACCCTCACAAAAAAACTATCCAGCCAAAAGCAATTGTGTTTCTGTATCTGGGAGTTTGGATGCTCTCCTCTTCTTTCACCAAAAGTCCAACACCAAAGATTTTCCCAATTTCAGATAAACATTTTTAACGACTGTCATTAAGAATCCCTGCTTTAACTGGGTTATAAAATAAACTACTTTTATTTAAAAAAAGAACGCTGTTGAGTTATGTAGTTAAGAGAGTAGCTTGTGGAAATGTGTTTTTTGTTTTTAACTCCAGCAAATCAAATAGCCCAATCCTGCACATAGAGACTCATGGTATATTTAGTTTGAGACGACTTTGCGCTTGGTTTGCGACCATGGCATTTATTTCTGGGTCTGGATTCCAGCGCTGCCTATTTTAATTGCCCTTTAGCTGCCCTGCTGAAAGCCTAAAAGCAACGAGGAAATAAACATGAAATGAACCATCAGAGGGGACCCCGTACCGGGACCTGAACCAGCAGCTACAGAACATAGCTAGTAGACCCGGACAGGTATGCGCAATTGCTATTCTATTCATAGAGGTTTTTGAAAAAAGCACAACACACTCTCATCCCTCTCATCCCATTGTGCTCCTCATTTAGTGGAACCCTTCCATCCGTTTAGTTTAAACCTTTCAGTGAACTCAAGGAGGCCTACCGGTAGGCCAAGTTAACCCACAACCCTGCTGCTGCTGCTGCTGCTACTACTGGTACACACATCTGTAGTAGACTAGGAAACAAACAGTACCGAGAGACAGGAAGGGGAAGTACAACTAGTACTTCAGGGTAGCTTTACGACACCATGAAATCGTACTTGATGTGCATAATATCAAGTGTATCAAGCGCCCTCGTGTATCGATTACATCATCAAAGGCAAGCCGCCCTTCAAGTGGTAGCCGCTGTATTTACATGGAGTGCTGCATCCCGGGTTGCCCGTGTAGGCTACACGTCTTCAGAGAGCATAATTGCCGGTTAACCTTCGCAGCGGCGCAGAGCCAAGACTCCCACACACACACACACACACACACACACAATCCATCAATTGATCGTGACATCATGCGTCTTGCTCTTTTCCTTTTTTCTGCTTGGGGGGATTGCAGATGCAAGAAAGCAGCTATATCATATCATACACAGTGTTCAATATTTGGTGGAACGGGCAGATAGAATACATACTGTACGTGAGAACATCCACCTGGAACACAATATACAAGCCACATTGAAGTGGTACGAAGCTGGCTGAAAATCTGCAAATTATACCTTGAAGTAAGAAATTATTGACTGAGAAATTATACAAGTTAACATAATAGCAATTCATATTTCCATCACCGCGATAGCGAGGACAGCGGTTAGGCATGGAATTACCCAGAATCATTGATTAGCAGGTTCTGGAAGGAAAAATTACAAATCTTAGATCCCTTCAGTCACCATCCTCCACACCCACGAAACTAACCACACCAAGGTAGCTGGGTGCTAGTTCACACGTATCTACCGCCTAGATGAGTACGGAAGAAGGGTCGCATGGACGCAGTGTTTACCGGCCCGAGATGGAAGGGCGAGATCAACTGATCAATACACTGATCCCAAGACCAAATCCAGATCCTTCAGTGATGAATGAACATTGACGGTTTAGACTCACAGGCTATTTTTGAGGATGTACTGATCACAGGATGTACTGTGACCCGTGTTCAACATCAGGCGCAGTTTGTTTTCATGCACAAGAATCGTAAAGTGACATCTTCCCAATCACACCACACAGTGAGACAATCACACATTAGGAACAAAACAGAAAACCATACCAACTCACACACACATTAAAACAACATTAAAAAGGGATCCAATTATACCACCAGAAGTTATTAGCCATTACAGGCCGTTAACAAAGTGTCATGTGGCAAAAATGATCAGCGACATCAGGCAGTGGCATGTCCACCCAGATCTGTGATGGATCGATCAGTCTACCGGTTGGTTCAGTCCACTGGCTGACAGACAGATCTATCCATCACCTCCCACTGTGTGATGTCAACAAGTAACAACTTTAGTCTATGTGTAGGACAATGCATGGGGATAAACAGGCGCTATGTGTAGGACAATGCATGGGGATAAACAGGGAGCAATGTGTAGGACAATGCAAGGGGATAAACAGGAGCTATGTGGAGGACAATGCATGGGGATATACAGGGAGCTATGTGTAGGACAATGCATGGGGATAAACAGGGAGTTGGAAGCAGTGCCGCTGTCTGACGGGACCATCTCCCGACGCATCACGGACATAGCCCAGGAGCCCCAGAGCTTAAAAGTGTTCTTGAGATGGCGATAACAATTGTCAACTCCATAAAATCACGTCCACTCAATACCAGGCTGTTCGCCAGTCTCTGCAACAAACTGGGGTCGGAGCATCAGGCCTGCTGTTCCACACAGAAGTCAGGTGGCTTTCACAGGGAAATGTTCTCAGCCGCCTGTATGGACTGCGGGACGAGGTGATATTTCTGATTTAGCATGGGTCCCAGATCGCTGACCACCTGACTGACTCTGACTGGTGAACAAGGCTGGCATATCTGTCTTGCATATTAGACAGACTAAACAGGTGCAAGGTGAAAACACAAGCATCATGTCGCTAAATGATCAAATCTGCTCATTCAAGAGGAAAGTGGATCGCTGGACTGCGCGAGATTGATACGTTTATACTTAGTGTTAACTCTGTGAAGAAGTCTATCACTACCCTCCTGGAAGCCCTCCTGGAACACTTTAACAAGTATTTCCCCGAGGAAACAGCTTCGGAAAAATACGACTGGATAAGATCACCATTCACTGTAACGACCGCAAGTCATCTGTCATCCGTCATGGAGGACGCACTTGCTGAACACATTAAAGACAGCTTTTAATGCAAAGACGCTAGCTGAATCGAGGGGGAATACCCACAGCTTTCCAAGGCCGCGATGAACGTTCTGATGCCGTTTGGCTCCACATACCTGTGCCAAAAGACTTTCTCGGCACTGACATAGGATGACTTGCTGTGCTCCATGCATATTGTGCACCCATCTCATGAGGTGAGATTAACACACATAGCCTACGTATTCCCCAAATATCAATTTGCACAACAATGTTAATATGTTTACTACAGTTTATGGCTATGTTGAAGGTTGCACATGACAGCAACAATGTTCACTCCGAAGTTAAATGGAGATTACTTTGACGGGAGTCCACGTGTCCACGTGTTCTGCCGTTATCTTATCTGTTATTTTGTGTTGTCGTTATGCGTGTGTTTGGATAGGCCTATTGTGTGCGTCCTGTCCACACGTTGTTTTTAATGTTTCAGTCACCTATCAGTGGCGGCAGTATGGCTCATGAGGTAGAGCGGTCGCCTCACAACCGGAAGGTTGCTGGTTCGATCCCAGGCTCCTCCTAGCAAAAACTGTCGTGGTGTCCTTGAGGAAGACACCCTAACCCTAACTGCTCCCCGGGCACTGTATAAATAGCTGCCCACTGCTCCTAATACTAGGATGGGTTGAATGCAGAAAACACATTTCACTGTATGTTTACATGTATGTGACCAATACAGAGGATTCAATCCTCACGTGTTGTTGCACTGTTATTTTGGGGGTTGCGGGCTGAAAAGTTTGGGCTCTAGAACCCTGCTCCAGAACTTTGTTCTCTAGAAATAATATCCCGTTCATCCCGTTCTGTAATTAGACTGATTGACAACGTACTTAAAACGAGATCGACATTATGTTATGTTAGTGTATTTTTAAATGTACAATACGGACTTAAGAGCCATCACAGCTCATCAGGTGTCCATGAGATCTTATCCGAGTCTTAATCTCTCTCACCTGATTCACCGCTCTGCGTCTTTCTCTGCAGGTTTGTCTCCAGAAGAATCCTCTATCATTAGTTGAGGAGGATCCAGCACACGAGTCCTATTTACCTAGATGGTAGAACACCATCCTGTCAAACTGCTGATATACTTCGATCCCATCCATAGCGATGTCCAGGTCTTCCTCTGCGCACGATTCATTTCATGTGACTTATTGTTATTATATCTCACTTCACTCCCAAAAACACACTTTCAGATCGGTCTGTGTCTTCAAATGAATAGTTGAATAGCCTGTTTAACCGGCTTCCTTTTACTATCCAGATCATTCAAACGCAAAAAAGACTCCTGGAACTTTTCCTGGATTGAAAAAAGCCTACACACAAAGTAGGCTATCGGTGTTATGGTAAAAAAATAACAGAAAGAACGATGCAGGGCAAGAGCGAAGAGTATATCCTCCTCCTCCTCGCACACTCTGGTATTGGGACACTGTGTGCACCACACACACACACACTCACGCACACACACACGCACACACACACACACACACACACGCATGCACGCACGCAGGCATGCTTTTTAAAATATCCTTTAAATCATTTAAAGATCCTAGATGCTGTCTTTGAAAGACTAAAGCGTGACTGACAACTAACTCAAAACACGTTTTATCGCTAGTGCAGTGATTTACTTCACCGAAAGGCAGTCAATTGGACATGTTTTTAACATTGGTTGGTAATAGTTGGTAAAAGTATTTTGCATATTACTTTGGATTCATGAATAATCCCATGGGGGATTCATGATAAATAATAAACCACATACACCAGGATCGTATTTTCAAGTAGTAAAATCATGGCTCTACTTCTAATACAGCTTGAGTAAAACATCCTGAAACTGGTTAATTTTTTATGTATTCATTCCTGGATAAGATTACCACAAGAGAAAAAGCTTTTCAAGCAAACATCTATTCAAGCTCGGTGGCACACATAACAAAGCATGCATGTACAAACAAAACACGCACACACACGCACACACACGCACACACACGCACACACACACACACACACACACACACACACACACACCAAAAGTGTGTGTGTGTATGGAGAAACCTTGACAGATGCCTGCACTAGAAAGTGGAACTAGAACTCAGCCCCTGGTGGTTTGGCCGTTTCCCTTCCCCAGTGAACTACAGGAGCATCTAGGTACAATAGACCTATTCAGCAACTAGGAATCAGACCTCTGCTGCTGCTGCACAATATTGCTTTTCTGTGCTTGGTGTGTGTGTGAGTGTGTGTGTCAGTGTGTGTCAGTGTGTGTGTGTGTGTGTGTGTGTGTGTGTGTGTGTGTGTGTGTGTGTGTGTGTGTGTGTGTGTGTGTGTGTGTGTGTGTGTGTGTGTGTGTGTGTGCGTGCGTGCGTGTGTGTGCGTGTTTTGTTTGTACATGCATGCTTTGTTATGTGTGTCACCGAGCTTGAATCAACTTTTACTTTGCCAAGGCATGGAAAGAGTAAAATATGATACAAACAGCAGAATATTTGTAGTCAACACAAACTTAGCATCTGCTGTCTCTCTGTCCCCCCCCCCCTCACCCCCCCCCCCCCTCTCTCTCTCTCTCTCTCTCTCTCTCTCTCTCTCTCTCTCTCTCTCTCTCTCTCTCTCTCTCTCTCTCGCTCCCCCCCCTTCTATAAGGTGTCATTCAATTGGCTGGGTTGGTTGTGGCCTCCTTATGAAACGGGCCGCCGTGTGCGACACACGAGGGGCTCCTGTATTGTATTTCAAGACCAAAAAGTAAACAATATGATTGTAAATAATCAAAACAAAGAACACCACGAGGAATGAACCCAGCCCATATCAGTGGAAGGACAGAACAGCCGCCGCCAACTGTCGTTTTGGGCCGTCAAAACTGGAAGTGACTGATCTAATAGCTGTTCAACTTTTTGCATGTTTTGTGTTATATATTCCTTTTATGATTCTTAATTTCATTCTATCATTTTGTCACACTCAGACTTTTGTGCAAAAGCCCTTATTTCTGAATAAATTAAAGAGGTATTGTATTCTAGAAATGTGATTTGGATTCTCGAGGCCGATGGGATTGTGTGAAAGTGAGAAAGCCGACACCGCTGCTTTAGCCAGCCGAGGGACAGCTCGCTGCACACCGAGACGCGAGGTTAAGTAAACGTCATCAAAAATCTCTTTCTGGTGTTCATGACGCTTCACGTGATTTGGTTTGGACGTAAAATACTGATATTTCTTGGCATACTTTGTTGGATATAGTAAGAGGAACATCGACCAAAAAAATCTATGTACAAATGTGGAAGCTTCTGGCTTAGTTTCGGAAACAAACAAAACCATTCCTCAATGGTAAAAAACTGAAGAAAAGACACAGGTGGAATCAATTAATTGTCTCTTATAGTTTTAAGATTCAAGATTCAAGATTTAAAATAACTTTTTTCATCCCGAGGGAAATTAAGGTGAAACAGGGGGAATAAATGCACGCAAAATATACTAATACCTAAAGCTAAAACAGTGCGTTGACCAAAAAATAATAATAACAGTGCGTTGACCTCAGGTCACTGAGTCTCCACTTTCCCTCTCACGACCCGAGGTAGATTAATTATAGAGACTGATGGCCACAGGAAGAAAGGACTTCCTGTGGCGTTCTGTAGTACATCTGGGTGGAATGAGTCTGTTGCTGAAGGTGCTTCTGTATGAGGTCGGCACCTGATGGAGAGGGTGAGAGTTGTTGTCAAGGATACTACGCAGCTTGCGCAGCATCCTCCTCTCAGACACCACCAACAAGGAGTCCAGCTGGACCCCCAGGACAGCGCCAGCCTTCCTGACGATCCTGCTGATCTTGTTGGCATCTGCTGACCTCAACCTGCTTCCCCAGCACACAACACCGGAGAAGATGGCACCGATGGCATCTTCAGCATCGTGTTACAAACGTTGAAGGACCGGAGCCTCTGCAGGAAGTAGAGACGGCTCTGGCCCTTCTTGTAGCCCTTCTCGGCTCTGGCCCTTCTTAGACGGGCTATGCAGACATCTGGCGGAGAAGCATTTCGCGTTTCGCAAATGAACAGCAGTCTTGATTTTCACACACACACACACACACACACACACACACACACACACACACACACACACACACACACACACACACACTCAAGAGTGCAGCCTTGCGGATGTTCAACTCCAGCCGGTTGGACTATTGAACAAAGGGACATTGGCTACTCTCTTCGCTCTCAATGAATTTGGTTGGAAGAGAGGCAAAAACATCTCCACTGAGAGAAGCCTTCTGTGCATATTTCCCTTTGTTATTCAGTCTATTTCAGATAAAAGGGTTTCGATTGCTCCATCGTTTGCATCACTTTCCTTCGGCGCCACCATTGATTTTGAGGTTCTGCAGACTGTGACACTCACCTCGTGCTCGTCACAAACCAAAACTCCCTCCCAAATGCTGATTGGTCCAATCATTTCTTCTTCAAATGAAAAGCAGTCTTGATTTTCACACACACACACACACACACACACACAAGGATGCAGCCTTGCGTATGTTTAACTCCAGCCGATCGGACTATTTAACAAAGGGACATTGGCTGCTCTCTTTGCTCAAATTGAATTTAGTTGGAGGAGAGGCAAAACATCTCCACTGAGAAAAGCCTTCTGTGCATATTTCCCTTTGTTATTCAGTCTATTTCAGATGAAAGGGTTTTGATTGCTTCATAATTTGCAACACTTTCCTTGGGCGCAACCATTGATTTTGAGGTTCTGCAGACTGTGACACTCGCCTCGTGCTCGTCACGAACCAAAACTCCCTCCCAAATGCTGATTGGTCCAATAATTTCTTCTTTATTTTTGGAAGAGGCTTTGAACAGGCTCTCGATGCCTGACTGATCTCCACTGGAGTGTTAGAATGTGAACATGCGGGATCAGGATGGTCTCACAATGCTAGCAAGCTTCCCTGGCACAACACAACGTATTCATGAAGAGAAACCCTTGGGGATGCTCGCTTGTGTGTGAGATAATAGGCCGCTTGTAGGAGTAGCATAGTAGTTAAACAAGATGGCCATCCTCTTTCTGGTACGTTAAACCAACCCGGCAGAGCAGATGATCCACACTGATATGGCAGGGCTCTCTCTCTCCTGTGTGTTGTAGTGGTAATGGCCAGTTTATCTTGAGTGTCGTGATTATCCTGATGCACCACGGGTGTCCTGCCTCATCCGGGCCCCCAGAGTCTAATCAGTCCGACTAGGAGCTGACCAGGTGTGGCAGCCACCAACAACACACACACACACACACACACACACACTCCACAATACTTGTAGGCTTACCTTTGTAGACAAGACAGTGTTGATTATTGGTTGAAACGTGGAGCACGTGGCACAAAATGGAATCAAACCCCGGGTCGCTACACGCAGTATTGCTGACACGTTCCGAGCACTAGCCGGTTGAGACACCCCTATTTTCTATTTAAAGTTGATTTAAAATGTTGGGTGGCAGACTTATGGCCTCATCTTATCACCTGATTGGATCAACTTCTAACAAAACCCCTTTATTGTGGCCTTGAGCTTTCTTCTCCGGTGCCTTTCAACGCTTTTAGAAGTCAGCCAGTATCCCGTAATTAAGGAGATAAATGAATACGATGAAAATAATGAAATGCGGTACACACTCCAATAAATACAACGTGATTTGATTGGAGTCTCCTGTGGTAATACAAGCTTCACACAAGCGTATCGCTGTCAAGCCTCTACACCAAAAAGGCTTCAAAAAAATAAAAGCTCTGTGAGAACAACCGTCTCAATGAATATGTGAATAAGCTTTGGCAGCGAGAGACCAAAAAGGCGTATCACTTAACACACATTAAATTAAACGCACAATGGGCTGTGGTGACCTCACCGGAGGCTACTGCTCAATAGATGACCTCCTCCTCCTCTTCATCCCTCTCAACCCTCAGGGTCACCCACGGCCCAGTTTAGCAGGACTAACGGAGCCCTTGATGGGAGGGGTGAACCAGTGGTAAAGAAGCATTGCCTTGAGAGAAAGCTCACCTTCAGGCCCTGAACCAGATGAGTAGCACCTTCAGCATGTTTATTTAAATGACCACAGGAGGCCGTCAGCGGCGCTATGCCCGCGCGGCGCTATGCTGAGCTGCACTTATGACTTCTGGTGACTAGTAGTTATTTTCATGTCCAGAAAATGATGTTAAGTTAATTAAATTTGTTTTGTCTTGTGCTTGTGGTGTTTCGTGATTTACTGTTTTATTTTGAAATCTAACTTTTTCCCTCATGTTTTCCTGCCTGTGTGATTGTCTGCTCCGCATCTAATTGTTTCCACCTGATCCCTGTTACCTTGTGTATAAATAGTCTGCATCTTCCATTGTTCTGTGCCAGTTTGTCTTGTTTCATGCCAGATGACCAGCACTTGGTTTCCAAGTCTTGCTACACCATTGTCACATTTTGGTTATTTGGTCTTTTGCGTTCTAGCTTTACGCTTTTCCCTCATCTCAGTGTTTTTTGTGATTTACTTTGCATTTCATCATTAAAGACTATTTAATGTTTCGAGTCGTGCATTTGGGTTCCGGTCCATAGTTTGGTCGTGACAGAACAAACTGGCCAGCATGAACCCAGCCGACTCAGATCAACTGACCACTGCCATTCGCTCCCAAGGCGGACGCCAGCAGCAGGAGGAACAGATGTCAATCCTGAAACAGGGAGTGAAGGATGATTTGAGGATTTTTTTTTCTTTGAGGAGGATTTTTGACCCCACAGCACCAGGTAGAGAGGCAGCACGTAGGTTGATATCAAGCAAGGTATGGACTCTGTCTCAGATTATGCCATCCACTTTCGCACACTAGCCAAAGATTGTGGATGGAATGCTCCGGCTTTGTTTGATGCGTTAGTTAAAGGACTCTCTGACACAATTGAAGACTTATTAGGGCCTCTTAATCTGCCTGATAATCTGGATTCTATGATAACTTTGGCTGTCAGAACTGACTATCTCAATTGAACAGGAAGGTCTGCTCAGCAGCCTGCACACAGCTCAACGGAGGCAGCAGCGTTGTTATATTATATCCTGGCCTCAGCGGAGACTATTAGAACACTATCGAATGTGCCCACAACCGAGCATTTAAGAGAGCATTTAATGTGTATATGAGAGCGTTTCACATGTGTGTGTGAGAGTGTTTCAAATGTGTATATGAGTGCATTTCATGTGTGTGTGTGTGAGTGTGTTTCACATGTGTATATGAGAGCGTTTCACATGTATATGTGAATAACTTTGGATTTCTTATGTGTGTGTTAGAGCGTTTCATATGTGTGTATGAGAGATTTTTACATATGATTGTATATGTTTATAAATGATTTTGGTTTCAGTGTGTGTGAGAGTGTTTCACATGTGTATGTGAACGGAATTTCTGAATAATGTAACAGCCCCTCATAGACCCCACCCCCACCCACACACCATTGAAACATTTCTACCTTTAGCGGATAAAACATGTTTTCATCTAAAGCAGTGCTGTCTCTCTTCCCCCTTTTGTCTTTGCCGTCCACCCAATTTGCCCGCTGACGGACCGCATGTGGAATGTGTGACAATCAACTACTGCTCCTCCACTCACACTCTCTCTCCCTCTCTCTCTCCCTCTCCTCTCTCTCTCTCTCTCTCTCTCTCTCTCTCTCTCTCTCTCTCTCTCTCTCTCTCTCTCTCTCTCTCTCTCTCTCTCTCTCTCTCTCTCTCTCTCTCTCTCTCTTTGCTCTCAGTCATCCTTCTCTCACCGTCTCTCTCCCTCTTCATCCCCTCGTCATCAGTCGTGTTAACCCATCTCCTCACTTGCGAACTCCTCTTCTATATTATCTTACTCTATAATTGGTCTTCACCCCCCACTCCACCCCTCGAACCTCGGCTTCCAGTGGTGCATTATGTCACGTCAAGAATTGGTGGGGGGGGGGGGCAGACAGAGTTGAAGGGAGAGGGAGACAGACAGGCAGACAGAAAGAAAGACATAGAGAGACACAAGTTGCGGAGGTGTGGTGATTTTAATAGAAAATCAGAATCTGAAGCCTCTTTGTCATTGATTTGTTTACCAGCCATTCAAACACACACTAAAACTAGCGAGTTGTGTCTTCTGACTCAATCAGCGCAAACACACATAACACACTTGTTATGTGAACATTCAACTGGTGGGGGTGGGTTGGTATGCCTATGGCTGTTAAATTGTCAATGTTTTCCAAATACTGATGGACCAAAAGAGATGAGCAGGATTGATTCTTCATGCTTTTAGCCCAGTTCCCTTTACCAACGTGTTGGCACTCCTACAATAAAAGCAGCAGCAATAAAAAAAATGTGTTGTTCAAGAGTCAACAATGAACCCTCACAACTGTAAAAAGCCAATGAACCAAATCATCTGCTAAATGTTACATTGTAAGAGCGATGAATTTAACAAGGTGAAACCATTGAGTCCGATGCATTTAACAGCGCAAATCGGATTAATTTAACAACGTGAAACAAATACATTTAACGACGTGGAACTGCTGAGTCAGATGAATTTAACAATGCAACTCGGTTAAAAATTCGATTCACCAAACTCATCGATTACATCAAACACATGGGTCAAATGCATGGGTTCTTATTTAAGCCTACATATCAGCAATTTTTTTTGTTATTCTCTATTTTATATGTATTATATTCTATGTATTTAATAATCTTTGAATCTCTCTCTGAGAGCCTAGATGATAGTTTAAGCTTCCAAGGCAGCTGACTATGTTGTTTTTTATGAATCTAATCAATGGCAGAGATAGTCTTAGCCTAGGGAGCCACAAGGTTTCAATTGCTGTCCTGAAACGTATTGAAAAGTCACGGGCTGCTCTCTGTTGGTCAGCGAAATTCATCAGCAGTACCCACCCAACCATACAGCTAAATCAGCTTTGGTAAACAACATTAAAGCTCAAGAGGTAAACAAATCCTAGTGCACGGACAGCACCTTCCTGGAGTCCAATCCCGGGTGAAAACTCTTCCAACTTCAGTTTTTTACTTTTTTTAGATGTTTAGTTTACGGCAGCAAAGGTAACCTTGGATCACCAGTAGGGAACCCCTATCTCTTATCTGGGGAAGTAGATTGGAGAACTGCCAGGCGTTTTTCTCCAACAATAGTTGCTTTTGTGACGTAAAGTGAGTTACCTTTGTTTCCGTCCATGTCTGGCGCAGGTCTCTCTGACCTTTGCTGTATGCAATTATTATGTTTGGCTTCAACCTCCTTCGGAAAGGCGGAAAAAAAAACAATGAAATAAAATGTCATAAGGTCGTGTTCTGTGAATGAGAGCAGAGAAGACAGAGAGACCTAAACACATAGACAGAGAGAGAGAATGAGCAAGAACTATATAGGCAGAGACACAGAGAGAGACATAATTAAATAGACAGACACATCAATTAATAGATAGAGACAGACACATAATTAAATAGAGAGAGACAGACATAAATAGACAGCGAGAGAGACAGAATTAAAGAGACATATACAGAAGGAGAGAGACAGAGACATAATTAAATAGACAGAGACAGAGAATGAGACAGACTCTTAATTAAATAGACTGAGCGAGTGAGAACAAAAGTTAGATACATTGACACAAACATGCTCGCAGGACATTGCTGAGAACTAAGCATGGGTTAGGGTTTTAGGTTAAGGAGGGTTGTGGTGGTGGTAATCCTCGATCTTCTGGGTTCGATCTCCGATGTTCCGCAGCCTTACCTTGTAGGCATCCCTTTAGCAATGCCTAAACCCCTATCTGCTCCCTGTCAGGGGGTAAAAATGGACTCGCTTACTAACTAAATAACATAACATAACATAGGAGTATGGCGCCGTTCGAGATGGCTGCCGTGTTGCGAGCTCCCGCACGACAACGCAGTTTTTTGTTATTTATTCTTTTTATCGCAACTATTTTTGTTCAGAAAGTTAGCAGCACGTTCAATTATGACTTTTGCACAGTTATGGAGATCAGATTGAAAGTCGCTCGCGGCCTACCAGAGTTTTTTCATTCTTTCGACTCGGACGTCCCGCCTGAGAGCTGGATTATCTCCGACCATCTTGGGCAAGATTACACGCAAGTAAGTAAGTAGGAAGAAGCGAGGGAAGTGAGTCGGCGTGCTAGCTAGGCTGAGATGTCGATCCGATCACCCCCCACTACCCACCATTCTACTGGCTAATGTACAGTCTCTGGACAATAAGTAAAGCGAGCTACAGGCTTGTATTCAATTCCACCGGGAAACTAAGGACAATTGTATCATCCGTTTATAAATCCCTTCGACATGGATGTCGGAGGGGGTTACCGACGCAGCTATCGAGCCGACGGGATTTTCTGTCCACCGGGCGGACAGAACAAAGGCTCTCTCCGGTAAAGATCGTGGAGGGGGGGTATGTCTCATGATAAACAGATCTTGGTGCAACCAAAGTCACTCCGGACCTGGAGTATCTGATGCTTATGTGCCGTCCATTCTGGCTACCTCGGGAGTTTACAGCGGTAACCGTGACCGCTGTTTACACTCCCCCACAAGCCAACACGGACAGTGCTGAAGGAACTGTATGGGGCTATCAGCGAACAGTAGACGGCACACCCTGAGGCTGCTCTCATCGTGGCGGGGGACTTCAACAAGGCGAACCTGAAGAAGGTTCTCCCGAAGTTCTACCAACACATAACAAGCAACACACGGGGTGAGTGGATCCTCAACCACTGCTACACTCCTTTCCGTGATGGCTACAAGGCCCACCACCACTCTATCCGGCTACTCCCCGCCTATAGGCAGAGACTGAAGCAGCAACAAATCGCTGTGAGGGAGGTCCAATGACATGTTCCGGGTCGCCTCGGACAATAATATCAACAAGGCGATGTTCTCGCTGCCTTCCACGTGTGTAACGCCGCCTTTGGCTCCGGGAATTTGGAGGAATATACGTGAGCCAGCTACGACCTCTGTAAGACCATTGTCACTGACAAGCGGGAGTAAAAGGACAGAGTGGAGGAGAAATTCAAGAGCCACGACGCGAGGGGTATGTGCCAGGGGTTACAGACGATAACGAACTTCAGAGGGAGAACCAGTTGTGTAGAGAACTCCCACCTCCCTCCCAGGAGAGCTAAATACTTTTTTTGCTTGGTTCGACGTGAACTGCAGCCCGCCGAAGCCAGCGCCACCTGAGGAGACCAGCCTGCTGAACATCTCAGAGGCGGATGTGCGCCGCACCTTCAAGCGGTTGAACATCCGTAAGGCGGCAGGCCCCGACGACATCCCGGGCCACGTCCTCAGAGCATGCGCAGACCAGTTGGCAGGAGTCTTTGCAGACATCTTCAACCTCTCCCTGTCCCAGGCTGTATTTCCCGCGGTCTTCATGATGTCCACCATCGTTCCTGTCCCTAAACAACCCAAGGTAACATGCTTGAATGACTATACTATACTATAGACCTGTAGCCCTCACCTCGATTGTCAGCAAATGCTTCGAGATGTTGGTCAAGGACTTTATTTGCTCCGTGTTACCTGCCACGCTGGACCCCGCAATTGCCATGGCCCTCCACACTGCCCTTTCCCACCTGGAGAGAAAGAACAGTTATGTGCGAATGCTGTTTGTGGACTACAGCTCAGCGTTCAACACGATAGTTCGACAAGCTCGACACCAAGCTTAGAGGTCTTGGTGTGCCCCCATCCACATGCAGCTGGATACTGGACCTCCTGTCAGACCGCCGCCAGGTGGTGAGGATGGGCAGCACCACCTCAAAGCCACTGACCCTCAACACAGGAGCCCCCCAGGGATGCGTGCTGAGCCCTCTCCTCTACTCCCTCTACACCCACGACTTTATGGCAATGCACAGCTCCAACGTCATCATCAAGTTTGTTGATGACACGAGAGTGAGGGGCCTGATCGCCGGCGACAACGAGACAGCCTACAGGGAGGAGGTCGGATCGCTGGAGCAGTAGTCCCGGGAGAACAGCCTCGCCCTCAACGTCAAGAAGACCAAGGAGCTGATCGTGGACTACAGGAAGCAGAGAGGAGAGTACAGCCCTGTCTCCATCGACAGTGTCGCAGTAGAGAGGGTCAGCAGCTTCAAGTTCCACGGCGTGCACTTCTCCGAGGACCTCACATGATCCACCCACACCACACACGTGGTGAAAAGGGCCCAACAACGCCTGTATTTCCTCAGGCGTTTGAGGAAGGCGATACCGCAGTATCAAGTGCCGCACAAATAGACTTAGAGACAGCTTTCACAGTCAGGCCATCAGGCTGCTGAACAAGGGTGTATAGCATATAACAATGTATATTTTATTACATTGATTTATATATATATATATATATATATATGGCTCTTTTTTTGTGCTAATATATTGCATTTCATATATGCACTTTTTTTTAAAACTTTATACAGTTTGTACTTTTTTTATTCTATTATTTTATTTGTATAACTGCTGTCTGTCGTCGGGTATTGCACATAAGATTTTCACCCATTGCCTACTTTGATGTGACAATACACTTAACTTGACTTGATTTGTATCGGGAGCCCATCTGCGAGCGAGTGAGCGAGAGTGCGTGTGTGTGCATCGCTTGCTCTGGTCGGGTAGAGGCTGACGAAGAACTCGTGTTCTTCGCCTTCCTCGGCCACTCGATAAGAGGGCTCCGGGCTCCGCATCAAGGCTCTCAATCTCTTTTTCCACATCAATCTCTTTTTGAGCTCTGAGCCGGAGAAAACAGGAGCAGATCAATCTTTTCTGCCGCCCTCACGACCCTTTGGATGTCTTTCTTGTTCTATGCAGTGGTGTTGCTATACCACACAGTGACACCACTCGTACACACGGTAGAAGTTCACTCACCACCATTGGCCTATTCTGCTTTTCCTGAGGCACCACAGGGCAAAGAGGCACTGGTGTGCCTTCTTCAGCATGACCTCCGTGTTGCAGATCCACGTCAGGTCGTCGGGAAATCTGTAGCCCTAGGAAATGGAATCAGCTGACGACTTCCACCGGTGTCCCGTCCAGGCTGATGCTGGAGTAGGTGCCCTGGTGGCTCCTGAAGTCCACGATGAACTCCTTAGTCTTGTTGACATTCAGTGCAAGGCTGTTGTCCTTGCACCAGCCCGTCAGTCGGACTACCTCAACTCTGTACATTTTGTCGTCACATTTTGACACTGTGGTGTCTAGTGTCTGCAAACTTGATAATCCGATTATTGCTGTGCATGGCAGTACAGTCATGTGTGTACAGCGAGTACAGCCGGGGACTGAGGCAGCAGCCAGGTGTCAGTTTGGCACAGGAGAGAGTGGAATACGACCAATCCCCTAAGAATTGGATGAGATCAGTTTGAGAGCGGTTTCATGTTTCTTTATCTCGCTATAACTCAGAGCACAGGTTTATTTTATAATTTTATTGCTGTATCCTTTCGTCTTTCTTCCTGTCGTTGAGTCTTTTCTTAATTTGGTTTATTTCCTTTGCCTATCCTTGGTGTCCCCTGTGCTGCATTTGGGTCCTAACTTAATCCGTGACATTTGCTCTATATCTGTCTATATCCCATCACTCCCTCTCTCCGTAACTCTCTTTCCCGCCCCCCACCCCACACACACACACATCTCTTTTATACATATTTGTTGGGTTTAACCTTTGTTTATCCAGCTAGAGAACATAACTGAACTTTGGAATCTTGATATATATCAGTTTGTACACAGTGTGTGTGTGTACCTGTGGGTGGATGTGTGTGTGTGTGTGTGTGTGTGTGTGTGCATGTGCACATGTATGTTGCTGCCGCTACCTGGTGACAAGGAAGAGGTCACAGATGGCTGGGTAATACAAATTAAATTTATTATTATTATTATTATTAACAGTGAGAGACATTGTGTTGGGACACTGGAAGGAGGGCCTCTGCTGCAGCAAACCCATATATACAGGTGTTACAATAGGCGACCTTAGCCTATGGTACAAGGGTTAGGGTTGACATCAAACAACACCATCTAATTACAGCAGTGGAGGCTCGTCCATTGTGAAAATATGGATAATTTTACAATTTTAACACTTTTTACACAAAGGCAAATCAAAATCAAAATACCAACAGCGCCCCCTACCGTAATTGAAAATAACGGAACGGAGGTCCGTCCTCCCCAAGCTCCCCATTGGAGTCCATTATAAAACTGCCGACAATCCTCCCTTAGGGCGGGTCTAGCCATAGGCTCTGTGAACCAATCAGAATAACTTACTGTGCTGGGGAATATCCAATCAGCGTTCTCATCCACAACCCCACCCACCACCAAACTTCACCAAACTTCACCAATAGCACATTCCTTCCTCCCCTACTTTGACAACCACCAGCCGCCACTGATTTACAGTAATGCCAGTTGTGAACAGTATGCCAATAAGAAATCCGTATGACAACTCAATATGGCTCAATATGTAATAGATTGAAAGACAAAAATATGCATCAAACAACGTTCTTCTCGACACCATGAGCCATTTCAACATGACTTTAGGGCCACAAAGCCAAGCAGCCAAACAACATACATCTGCTCTCATTCTTTTCTCCACTGTGCAGCAGCTGTAGCTTGTGGAGCACCATCAGTAAACACATTGACTCGGTGGAAATAGTCGAGGACGAGTCATTACACACTGGCACCACGCCGATTCTATTGAAATGGATTATGAATATATATATTTTGAAAAGTTAGTTAAAATTATAAATTTACGTATTTAATAATTTTGTTCTGGGTGCTACGGGGACTCCTCCCCCAGGGAGTTGTCCTTCAACAGCCTCTCCTCCCCCAGGGAAGAGGGAGGGACGTTGATTAAACAGAACAGCGTTTACACATGTGATTCCTGGCTTCTCCCCAAGCTCTGATACATGGTCTTATGGTGTTAGTCTATAGTTCCAACGCTTTGGTCAAATTGAATTATCATTGTTTTGCAATTTATCGGTGCAATGGTCAAGAGGAGGATTTTAAATTAAAGGAGAGTACATGCTCTCTCTGGAAGCTCATTTGGCAAAGGCTCACATGAATCTAATTTGCATGCAAATGTAAAGATAAAAGTGGTCTAGAGTGGGACAGGGGGTTGGGTAGGCCTCGTAAATATGAGCTGTCCTTTTTTTGCTTTCTAAGGAAGAATATTACACCACAAGAAGAGCGCCAATAGTCCATATGGCTAGCTCAATTATTTGCATTATCTATCGGGTCATCTGTACACTCCCAGAAGAATAGGAGTCTAAGGGGGCTTTCTCACTAGCCATTCGGAGTCGATTCCGAGCACGATCGCACCAAAATAAGTGTGATGAGAACGCTCCCCCCCCGCTTATTCGCTCCAAGCCGGGACCGCTTGAAAAGTTGGTTTCGGGTGCGCGCCAGCGTCCCTGACGACGGAGCGGGGCGTGGTGTGCAAGCTTACTGTACCAAAACACGGAAGAGGCTAGATGACGCAAGTATACCCTTGTGTTCATTGGCTCATTGGCGATCGCAAAAACCAACTAGGTGCATACGCCACCTGCTGTATCGGAGTGTTGCTCTCCTCAATTGTGCCTGGGAGCGAACCAAGACTGTAGTGTGTACACAGACCAGAGGGGGGAGAGGGAGGGGGGGGGTTCGCTCCCGAGGACGGAGCGAGGACGGAGCGGAGCACCCGTTCCTAATGAGAAGACGCCCTTAAAACACTCAAACGTTATCCCTTTTCATGTGTGTGTGTGTGTGTGTGTGTGTGTGTGTGTGTGTGTGTGTGTGTGTGTGTGTGTGTGTGTGTGTGTGTGTGTGTGTGTGTGTGTGTGTGTGTGTGTGTGTATGTGTGTGCTTGGTGCGTGCATGCGTGTTTGTGTGTATATCTGCATAGTTGCATTTTTGTAGGATTGCACTTTTGTATATGGCCTTATTCAACAAGCTGCATTAAGAAAAAATGTATATACAAATGTCTTACAGCACAGCCAGTAGCTTGGCAAACCAACACAACATTGAAATGTCTGTCTGATAGCGGATCATTACACGTATTAAGAAGTAAATAAAGAGCAGACTGGTTTGGATCAAGAGAGGAGAGGGGGGCAGCACGTCTGTTGCCTTGATAACCCTGATGCTGTAACGATGACAAGCAGTACCGATACTCCACTGCAATGCAGAAGCCATTCCATGTAATAAGAGATGTGTACAAGAAGAGCAGAACGACAGAGGACGGAACAGCAAGGAAATATTACGTTAAGTACCCTCAGAACAATTTTTATCAAATTAACTAAATGATCATGGGCAGGACTTTATCCTGATGAACAAAGCCACAGTGGGCTTGCTGCAGAGATGAGTCCACAAAAAGGCCTGTAATTGGTTCCCTATTAGTCTAAGTGAGTAAAATAGAAGGGTATGGTGGAAACAACAACAGAGAGTCAGCCCCGTTATTACCGGGATCCAAACCAGCCTGCTTATCAGAACGCCGCTCAGATTATACGCGTCAATTATGCTAACAGATGACGCTAACAATCAGAGAATCCATCTGGAGCCCTGCGGAGTGCTGCGGACACACAATGCATATCCAATAGTTTATCACAGAGAGCCGGTAGGACTTTGGAACGGCTCGCCAGGACACCACCAGGTAAAGCAATGGTGTGAGCAGCTTTATATTCTGACATGTGTTGTGCCACTGCCGTGTGCTGAACAAGGCTAAATGGTCGGCCGTGCCTGCATTCTCCTTCGGGGTCGCCGAGAGAGAGAGAGAGAGAGAGAGAGAGAGAGAGAGAGAGAGAGAGAGAGAGAGAGAGAGAGAGAGAGAGAGAGAGAGAGAGAGAGAGAGAGAGAGAGAGAGAGAGAGAGAGAGAGAGAGAGGGGAGAAACAAAATGCTGTACACCAATGGATGAAGGGATAGAAGTGTATTCATATAAAAGTATTGTCAGTCCATCCTAGCATTGCCCCAGATGAGGAGAATGAAAGGAGAATGAAAGTGATATTAACCGGAGGTTATGAAACAGACCAATTATTAAATTGCTAACTTTTAATAATCTGCTCAATGTAGACCACATAAAGAAACATCACAAACAACAAACATGAATTAATTACAAAAGAACAAATAAGCAACAAAGAAGTACTTTTGTGCCAACCAACACAGCTGCGGGTATTTAATAACCTGAGTTTTATCGCCTGTCAAGATTTGTATGTGCCACATGCAACGATTACTAGGAAACGCTTACTCCCCAATCCCTACCGCAGAATGAATAACCTACAATTTTACACTATATGCTATAAAGAAAATAATAGTTACAGTGAAAATGACAGTGTTTGTTGATCATATGTGATAATACACATGGTGATTTGCTATGATCCTATCCAAGTAACTTAAAAGTACCAAAAAAAGTGTGAAAAAAAAAGTAAAAAAGTAAACTCAATAAAGTGCGGGAGCCGGTAGAGAGGCGTCCGCTCTCCTCCAGCGCGGCGCTCAGTCTGAACACAATGCATCCCACAAGTGCATTAGATGAGACAAGTATGAGAACTCAAAGTACTGTTTGTTAATGAGGAGAGGAGTTTAAGATGAGACTCGGGCCTCGGGCGTCTGCCTCGAGTTTATCTCCCCTCATGTGGCGTGCAGCAGATTACGTGTGCAGAGCATCCTCTGCCATAGATAATACGAGTGAGTGAGTGGTGTTTTATATAGCAATAGTCTCACAGTTGTTGCCGTTCATACTCCACACATTTCTTCCCAGTCAGGGGCGTAAGGGTTTGTAAGGGCGGTGTTAGCTCAGCCTTCAGCTTGTGTGTCTACACGATGACACCATCCGATCGGGATCGAATGTATGTGTTTTGCACACGCACACACACACTTTTAAATGGCTTTTTGCACACTTTAACACATGCGCATATCACCCATCAATGACTTTATTGTTATTTGATGTTAATTAATTTATTGTGTATAGTATTCTTATAGTATTGTGTTTTAGAATGTCCTACTGCGGGAGGGAATTCCAATAAGCCTTCCAATGTTGTTGTTGCAAATGGCAAATACAAATCTTGAATCTTGAATCTTAAACACACACACACGTGCACGCACACACACACATGCACGCACGCGCACACACACACACACACACACACACATGAACACATGAAAAAAAAATAGAGAGAATTCTGGTGTAATTGTTGAGGATTGGAACGGGAGCGTAAACACAGGGGCAAACTAAAATTCTAATCTTGGCAAACACATTGTGACAGTATTTCTCTGCGGTTCCTGAAATGGATGGGGATGGCTTGAGGAGGCTGAGACACACACACACACCCACACACACCCACACACACAAACACACACACACACGCAGAAACAGGCACACACACAACACACACACACACACACACACACACACACACACACACACACACACACACACACACACACACACACACACACACACACACACACACACACACACACACACACAGAAAAAAACTTGTGTTAAGGATAGGCAAGTTGGTATGTATGCATGGCCCATACCTCTTTATATGTGGGTTTTTGTCGGATTTTGTGTTTTTTTTTAGTTGGCAGAGGTCTGCATTACGTGCTGCTCATTCTCTGCAGAAGGGCAGAGACACGCCTTGGCACATGATCCCACCCCTGCCATAGCTGACAGCAGAACAAACCAGAGAACAGGACACTGCCTCTTGACCTAATTTCAGAGTGTATATACTGTGCAAAGAACGCCGCAACGGAGAGATGAAATTAAAGTGCATTCCTTTTTGTTCTATCAAAGAGCAGGTCACGGCGTGGATGAATAAAAAGGCGTTCAGAAAAGCCAGGTTGCAGCTGGCGGCTGCTGCTGTAGGAGCGCCAGCGCCGGAGAATCAGGTGGTTGTCGCATGTCCTCCGCCGACTGCTGCACCGTGTGCCTTTTAAATGATCTTTATTGCACCCGGGGTCGCCGGTTTATGGATGCAACTCATCACCACAAAGACGCCAAAGGTGGACCTCGGCGGGACGGACGGACGGAGGATGATCAGAGGAGAATCGTGCATCACTGGAGGGAGGGAGTGTGGGGGGGGGGTGTTTTATGAGGTCATCCCAGCAAATAATAATAACAGCAAAACACTGGCTATAAAAGTCAACTTCCAGGGAAGCGCTACCTGTAAGAGCGGTGATGGACAGGTCATTTGGTTGTCTTTGGCAAGTGGTGCAAAGCGTCCCACTCAAAGAACACCGTGGCCACGTTGAGCACAGGAGGATCAGTGAGGGGGGGGGTGGTTGGAGGGGGGAGGATGTCTCTGTGCCGTTATCCAAGTCAACATTCTAGCCATTCTAGCCATGCCGTTCCTTTGTATTCCCACCGCACTAAACCCACCACCCCTCTGGCTGGAGAGACCAGCTTGCCTGAATACACTCCGCCACCCTGTCGGACGGACAGAACGGCTGACGCAGCGGGACAGCCCGACGTATTTTCAATTCTCACCTCTCAGCCCCTTTTCGTATTTTCACCGCCTTCCTCTTTCCATGCCTTCTCCCCCCTCCCCACCATACTCTCTCTCTCTTTTAGTTATCCCTTGTTCACTTTTGATCCCTGACACTTCTTCTTAGCCCTAACCCACACCGCCTCCCATGCTCGCTAGCTCGCTCCATTACTTCCTCCCTCCCTCCCTCCTCCTCGCTCCCTCGCTCCCTCCCAACCTCACTTCCTCCCTCGCTCCCTCGCTCCCTCGCTCCCTCGCTCCCTCGCTCCCTCGCTCCCTCCCAACCTCACTTCCTCCCTTCCTCCCTTCCTCCCATGCCTTTGGTTGTCGTTCACTCATAACCCTATGCGAGTTGTGTTCTTTGTAGCTAATTGTGTCTGAGCAAATGTGTGTGTCGCGATGACAGTTCATCACACATGACAGTCATGACAGGGATCATAGTGGTGGTGGAGCGGGGAGGGGAGGAGGGGAGGAGGGGAGGAGGGGGAGGAGGGGGAGGAGGGGGAGGTGGTGGTGGTGGTGGTGGTGGTGATGCAGGGAGATGTAGGGGGTCACATGCACACTGCTATACACCTACTGACTGCTCAGGATTTGTCTGTCTGTGTATATTTCTATCTGAGTCTCTCTCTCTCTCTCTCTCTCTCTCTCTCTCTCTCTCTCTCTCTCTCTCTCTCTCTCTCTCTATCTCTCTCTCTCTCTCTCTCTCTCTCTCTCTCTCTCTCTCTCTCTCTCTCTCTCTCTCTCTCTCTCTCTCTCTCTCTCACCTCACATGTTACAACACACAGTGACACACTTCTTATTGTGTTTGTATTGCTTCTATGTGCCTGAGTGAGCGTACGGCAGACATATGCTGGGGGAATAGAATAATAGTTGGGGAGAGCGAGAAAGTGAGTCTGAGAAAACACAAGAGAGAGAGAGACAGAGAGAGAAGAGGAAGTAAGAGCGAGGAAAGCGTACAGGTTTAGAGGTTTGTGTGCCTGCGCAGTTTTGCACAACTGCAAAGCATGCGTACAAGGGGGGAAGCACTCGTCTTGCAGCTGATTTTGTGCTGAGGTTCACGTGAGGCCAGGAAGTCAATACAGCTGATTCTCACTCTATCAGCCCTCAGGGCATTTTCCAACATTGGCGGCTTCTGTGCAGCCCTCATTATCTCCTGGTCTAATTAGGAACACACACACACACACACACACACACACATGCGCACGAGCATGCACATGCCCGCACATACATACACACACACACACATGCACGTGTCTGCTGCCAGGGCCTAACAGACTCACAGGAAACCATAACACATCTGTGTCAAACAGTGCAGCTACAAAACTCAAATTTAAAATGTTGACTATGTAAACTATGTAAAACAATACACAGACACATTCAAAGACATGTGGCCACTAATCAAAGAAAAGTTGATAATGTCACAATGGGATAGTTCGGTGGGACCCAGAACGCAGACCAAGACACAGTGGAGCGATACGAAAAGCTTTATTCAAAGCAAACACAAAACACAAGGGCAAACGGGGACAGTCCAGGGGTCAGGGTACCGGGAGGTCGATCCGCGGAGTACCGGCAGGTAGTAGACCGGCGAGTAGTCCGGGACGGGAGAGGAGTCTGGATACCGGGAGGTCGAGTAGCGACAGGTACCGACAGGTAGTAGACAGGCGGAAGATCAGGGACAGGCAAAGAGTCTGGATACCGGGAGGTCGATCCGCGGAGTACCGGCAGGTAGTAGACCGACAAGTAGTCCGGGACGGGGGAGGAGCCTGCGTACCGGGAGGTTGAGTAGCGACAGGTACCAGACAGAAGAACAGGGACGAGCCAGAAGTCTCGATACCGGATGGTCGCAATAGCGACAGGTATCAGACAAGTAATTAGAATTACCGTGGTGCTCGTATGAACCAGAGTAACGCGAGACCGGCCGGTGACGCGGGGTAGGTACAGGAACTGGATCTCCGGGACATCAGCGGCGATGTCCGTCGAGAATGTCCAACGTGACGTGAACAACGTGCAGTACGACGTAACGACCTAACACTGGGGTACAGGATAGTCAAAGTATATATACCCCAGGTGAGGTGATTAGCAATTAGACAAGGTGATAGCTGACAGGTGTGTGTGTGTGCGCCGCCGGCGCACGTGGCTTGGCCACGCCCCCTGCCAACCACCGTAACCGTGACAGATAACCTTGCAAACATCACGTTCTGTCATTTTATAAATTGTGCTTCCCGACGTCCTCCTGACCTCTGCAGCTGAACATGTTTAGATGGCGAGTGTCTTTTAAAAATAAAAGCTCTGAAGACGGCATCATTCATGCGCATATTTTTTGCCGCGCACAGAGAAAATAGAGAGTGAGAGAGAGAGAGAGAGAGAGAGAGAGAGACTCTCCTCAGACAATCTCCTCAGAGAATGGGTGAGGCGCTCGCCAATTCCAACGAAACGCCAGCGTCTCCTTCCATTCACCTCACGGGGAAGCCGAGCTCTGTTTTAAAAGGGTGGACTCGCACTTTTTTTTTTACGTTCGCATGCAGCCCTAGCGTTAGCAGTTAGCAGCCCTGTGTTGTTGTTTACTTTCATTGTCTGCCCCCCGCCCTCCTCGTCCTCCCTGCCGCCTCCTGTGTAAAACCCTCCTTCCTCACTCTCTCTCTCCAGAGAAAACATGCAGCTCTCATTGGTGGAGCAGCACCAGCACCACCACCACCACCACCACCAACAGTAGCAGGAGCGATGGACTGGGTGTGAGCACCAACAGTGAGAGGTGAAAGAGAGCAGTAGGTGCTAAGCTAAATGGGCGGCTGTCACCTCGCCAAGGCGTGAAGAGGCAGGTTCCCCGCTGCCTCCTCAGGTGGGGGTGTGTGTGTGTGTGTGTGTGTGTGTGGGCGGGGGGGTTGTTGTTGACGTGGCACAATGTGCTTACTGTGGTCCCACGAGGACCGTGCACAGTCAGGCGGTGGAATTTGCAAGGTTTGGCACTTTGTTTTATAGACCAGATAAGAAATATGGGGGGGGAAGAAACAAAGTAGGTAGGTAGAAAGTAGGACGCTTTTGAACAGCATAAAGGGAAAGGGTGAACAGCAAAGTCAAATGTTCTTTTCCCTCAGCATAGTTTCCCTCTCGCTTATCTTGTCCTTTTTCAGACAATTGTCTGTGTTTCTCAATTTGGCTCTAAGTTCTCAGGTCTGGATTCAGGCTGTCGCTAAGCATGCCCTCAATGGATCAGCATTTTGAGTTAGTGTGACTTGGCTTTGTTTTGTTCTCATCCAGTGGCTATTGATCTGAGACACGGCGTGTTCCACAAGAGACCCGCTTTTATTTAGAAAAAATATTATTAAAAATGTATTAAAATTTCAGTTTGATCAATAAGAAAGGCAACTGCTGGATATTAATTAACTGCAAACGCTGTTAATTTCATCCTCTCATCTCCTGGCTTTCCCTTTTCCTGTCGTTACATCTTACTTCTTATCTTACATCTTACTTCTGACAGGTGTGTGTGTGTGCGCCGCCAGCGCACGTGGCTTGGCCACGCCCCCTGCCAACCACCGTAACCGTGACAGATAACCTTGCAAACATCACGTTCTGTCATTTTATAAATTGTGCTTCCCGACGTCCTCCTGACCTCTGCAGCTGAACATGTTTAGATGGCGAGTGTCTTTTAAAAATAAAAGCTCTGAAGACGGCATCATTCATGCGCAACTCTGTGTCCACAGAGTTGCGCATGAATGATGTTGATGATGTTGTAGTTGTTTTGCAAGAGGAATATGATCTCAGAGGAATGAAATAAAAAAGATAAAGAAGTGTGTGAGAGAAGAAAGTAAGGGAAGGGTAAAGGGACGATAAGAAGTAAGATGTAACGACAGTAAAAGGGAAAGCCAGGAGATGAGAGGAAGAAATTAACAGCGTTTGCAGGTAATTAATATCCAGCAGTTGCCTTTCTTATTGATCAAACTGAAATTTGAATACATTTTTAATAATATCTTTTTTCTAAATAAAAGCGGGTCTCTTGTGGAACACGCTGTGTCTCAGATCAATAGCCACTGGATGAGAACAAAACAAAGCCAAGTCACACTAACTCAAAATGCTGATCCATTGAGGGCATGCTTAGCGACAGCCTGAATCCAGACCTGAGAACTTAGAGCCAAATTGAGAAACACAGACAATTGTCTGAAAAAGGACAAGATAAGCGAGAGGGAAACTATGCTGAGGGAAAAGAACATTTGACTTTGCTGTTCACCCTTTCCCTTTATGCTGTTCAAAAGCGTCCTACTTTCTACCTACCTACTTTGTTTCTTCCCCCCCCATTTTTCTTATCTGGTCTATAAAACAAAGTGCCAAACCTTGCAAATTCCACCGCCTGACTGTGCACGGTCCTCGTGGGACCACAGTAAGCACATTGTGCCACGTCAACAACAACCCCCCCGCCCACACACACACACACACACACACACACACCCCCACCTGAGGAGGCAGCGGGGAACCTGCCTCTTCACGCCTTGGCGAGGTGACAGCCGCCCATTTAGCTTAGCACCTACTGCTCTCTTTCACCTCTCA